>OU896707.1:15915050-17136300 GCA_918026855.4 Phaedon cochleariae | reverse complement strand
TTACACACACTTATCAGGTGAAATACTGGTACAATGAACGCAATTAACCTTGGCTAGCCTAACTTTTATTTATCCTAATTTCCCAACCTGAAGGATTCGAGTTACCTGTGGACAGGTTCGATAAACCTTCACTTTCGAAAAATAGGCACAATATCTACATTGAATTGCGGTGTACCGGATTAACTTGAAAGGGTTGATATAGCAAATACATATTATTACCTAATGAGAAAACAAATGGGCGTGTACACCTTAGTAGAACTTTTAACTCAAACTATGTTTATAATGATCCATTTATACATAAATAATGATTGACGACATAATTCGACCGAAAAATTAACTGGAATGTTTTATTTTTGGACATAAATAATAGTACCTTCTGAAAACGGACCATCTTATGACGTAGAAACCTCATCTCGCCATAGTTAAAAGAAAATACCAAACGCCCGACGGAGACTGAGGCAACTGATATATTAATTCTTTCAACTGTGATCTCGCGCTAATTCACTCTGTCAGAAATCATGTATCATTCATCTCTGTCTGGAATAGTCTTGTTTCAGTATTAGGGTTTTGACGTCACATCCAACCAAAGTTGGCTATGGAAACCATACCAATGGTTATGCTGAATAGTACAGGCAAGAAAAAGTTGTATGTTCCTATTGAAGTTATGGACTTACAGAGTATTGTTTTTTTCCCAATTTTTCCAAAAATTTTTATGGCGGCTTTTTATAACGCCGACGAATGAGAATAAAATATCACAGTAGTAGCAACTGTTATCAAGTGAGGTATGGTTTCCATAGCCAACTTTTCAATTTTTGGCTTTCATTTTGCTTCCACGGCCTACTCGGTGAATTTCAATAATAACTTTTTTCTGATCTAGTTTCTGGTTAGATACCAACTTGTGATATGTCATTAGGAAGGGAATTGAATGCTGAATAAAGCGAAAAGAAAAAAAAATAGGGTTTCCATTTAAAATAATAAAGTTGATGTTACTTCCGGTCAGACCGCAAGTTAACTTCGACATGTCAATATGCTCAAATTCTAGCTCTTATGTCATTATATCGATGCTCCAAATTTCACAAACCTACTTCATACAATAACTGAGATATTCTGTAGGCAATACTTCCGTAGCCACCCGGTATATCAGTACACTGCGGCCGGCAGCTGGTCCCAGTGCTGGGTACTCAGCAATCATATTCAGTTCCCCGGCAAAAAGACAGTACAACATAATCGACACATTGAGTTTTCCATAACAAGCCCAGCATATACATAAATGATGGCACTGTAATGGCCAATTGACGACATTGGTTACATACTATCGAGGTAAAGGAGGGGTCGGGAATTTAGGGGTCCAATGGATCTGAAAGTTCTAGTACCTCTTCATTTCATAATATGAATCCTCTCATCATAAATCAGACACAAACCAGATTCCAAGAGAACAATTTTATGAATGACACAATGATATCTTCTTATAACCTCTCTGTTCTTCAACGATGAAACTTCTCGGAGTGACTGCTTACTGGTTGGTATGTGCTATCTACATTTATTGGGTAGCATTCCGTCAAAGTTGATTCTTCGTTGTGAGGTACATCTGAAATATAAAATGCATCATGAGTTTCATATTAGTGGCCTATGAGTTGCATAGTCTGATGATCTGATAACATGGAGCTTTTCAATTCTCATTATTTTCTTGGCACAGGTATTTCTGTAGCTGAATCCTTATTGTTATTTAGTTCTTCAATATAGAGAAAGGTTCACATAACCTGAGATTGCTTTTGATTACAACAAACGAGTTAAAAATGCTAGTTGCTCTTGGAGAAGTATAGCCATCTCGAATTATTATGATCATTAGGTATATGAGGTTACGGGATGTATACCAAACACATGCATTCAATAATGAATTTCGAAACACTATGTAGGTAGATTGATACTTTATTATCATAATTGAAGAATCTGTCTGCTATTATTATCAATTGAGAGTATACTCTTGCCATCATGAATAACCACCAGGGAAAGAGGGGAACACATCAATTCGACATAAACAAACTAGTACGCGATCACCATTCACGAGAGTCAACCATCTTAGTCACATATAATATTGATCAGCTGATTGTTGATGTAAACGAGACATAGGTTCGAATCCTAGTTAGGCCATGGATGTTTGTGATTGTCTGCTTACCTAACCCCGCACAAGTTTCGACTTAAGGGGCGTTTGGTCCCAGTGCTGGGACCAACGAGGTAATGCAATAACAAGAAAAAACGTTTTCAGAACATCCACCAGACGGATGAGTAGCGAACATGAAACTGGCCAGCAAAGGGCCAGATCTCGATAGTATTCAATTATTCCGAGAAATCTGACCATTACAAGGCTATCATCGTATTTTTAACTGATGGTTACTTGGCATAGGAAAATCATCGGCCCATTACCAATACCCTGGCATCGTCAGTGTCCCAGACTAGCCTGCACTAGGCCGGACTTCTCCCGGTAGTTCAATATTTGCTGGGTAGCGCGATTTGGTGTACAATAAAATAATGTTAGTTGGATCTAAAGAAAAAACAATTAAAAATCCCAAAGTCTGTCGACCACAAAATCATTTAATAAGCGACGTGTTACTAGTTTCGGCCACAGGCCATCATCAGACACAAAATTGATGTAATATAGTACCTTATAACATATTGAGAAAAATATTAAAATCGAAAAGCTAAGTCCAAAAATTCAGTTGACAGTCCAGCATATTCAAGTAGTTTTTAATCTGGAGAATGTCCAGTAAAAACAAATTAAAATTGGGTTATTGGCGAAGTACATCAGAAACTAATTATTAAAAATTCTCTCACGTGAGATTCATCAAGAAATGCCTGCCGGGATTTTTAATTGTTTTTTCTTTAAAATCAATTGGACCACTTTGAGAAAAATGGATGATTTCTATGATTTTAGTTGATGGATCTCGTTGATTTCTCACAGGATGATCATTGATAGTATTGCGATTGCGAGCACATATGGTATTATCCTTGATAACACTTTAGATTCAGCTCATTTCAAGTCAAATCAAATAGGCAATATATCTTATCGATAATCGATTGCTATATTTGAGCATAATCTAGGGATACTAGAACGTTTTCATGCTGTTTCGATAATACTCAGGAAATGAAGTCATCATCAAAACTCTTGCAGATTGAAGATTCCTTTCCTGAGTCCCTGAGTGTACCCAAATCGAATTTTATATATGTGAAATTGTTTCTGAGTACAATATATATGTGGCCCAAATGAATGGTCCATCATGCACTGCTTAATCCATTTCGGAATGATAATTTTGTACTCGAAGTGGCAATTGCCAGTCAGTCGAAAATGACAATTTCCAGAATGGCAACTACTTCATAACGGCAATTTCATCAAATGCTTTGAAGAAAATACAGTTGTTAGTCCATTGTCGTTCTGGATGACAACCTTGTTAGGTAGTTAGGAGACAGGAGCTATAATATTGTCTGTTCATTGAAAAGACAAATGAAGAAAATATGTAGTTCAGAGACATCTACGTGAATTAGGTAAACTAAATTATTCATTTCCCTCAAAATGTTGGAAACATATAGTATCATGTTCGCTTACTTCAAAAACTCACATTCCTGAAATATATAAATTTCATAAAGTTTCAAATATGCGATTCAAGAAAAAAAGTTCACCTTGATATCCAATGAATATGGCGTGAACCCATTGATGCCTCAGGATTTGAGGCTCAAATTCACAACAGTGGGGATTGGGAAAACCATGTCTTGATAATTCAATTACACCTTCACCTCCTGGAGTGCGCAGTTTTCAGATGACATTGCAAAATAACACAATCGCAGTCACAAACTAATCAACAAACTTTGATAAAGAACCAATACTAGAAGAAATAATTAGGTATAATTGTAATTTCCAAGAAAGGAAATCAGAGTTCAACACATCCACAAAGACGAAGTTATAAGTTAATGACAACTGTCAGAAAATAATTTTATGATTACATGAATCTTCTTCATCGTCTTCCTATCAAATATCACGTCAATGATGGAAAGCACGCCTGTGGTTGAGTACATATTGGAGAAGAATAGAAGAAGAGAATATCAACCTAATATGGTCTATTTTGACATAAACAAATGAGCTCTTTCCAATTTCTCTTCCTCAGCGCCACTTGACAGACAGGCATATTTTGATTGAATGAACAGACAATATTATACCTCCTCGCACTAGGTCGCCTACTAGGTTTTCATTTAGATTGACAATGGTTAGTCCTTCTATATGCCTTCGTATATCTAGGGTGGAATGAAAATGAGATGTCATTCGATCTATCAAATATTTTCGAAAGAATAACCCTCCATCAGTGATATGGAAAGTTGGAAAGACTATTGAATAGCTACTTGAGATCATTTTCGATAGTATATTCACCTCGGTAGATCATAGATAATAGCCCTTCAATATTTCCATGATCTTTGCGTGACGAATAGCCATCAGATGCGCATACATCACTGGCAGAATGATGAATGTCAGTACCCACTGTGTGGCCACCTATAAATTAATAACCTCTTGTTTGTTCAGAGGGAAGTGATTGTTTGGAGAACCGAGAACAGCTCAGCATACAAAACAACACGTGTATTATACTTCCGTTTGTGCGGAGTCTTTTCTCCGGCTTCCGCTGTAGCGATCTCGATTGATGGGTGGTCGGTTTTCCACAAGCAGAATGGCAGCAACTGATTTAAGCCTGGGTTAATAATTGTGAATTTGATTTACAAAACCTCACAGATTGCAAAAAAAATCTGCCTGGTAATCATATACGTATTGATAATCAATACGGATAATCTCTATCTGTTTCCATAGCGAAACATGAAGCCGATGTTTGAAGACAAATGACTATCCATAAGGAAAAGTTTTGAAACGATCAGACACATACTGCTTTGATTGAAAGGCTAGTAAACGTCATTGTCCACCGAAACGCATGTCTTTGATGACTACTATAATAGCGCATGGCGCATGCGTATCATGCCACCAAATCCTTATGGATATTCATTTGTTTCATATTTTTGGCTGCATCCTGGCACCCGTTATGATCCGTATTGTTTATTAATACGTATATGCTGGTAATACACAATCAATACCCATCATTCTCATTACAATTGTTATTTATTGATCATGATTATAAAATCATATTACATCCACATCAATGGGAAAGTTTTCTTCACTTGTAATACCAAAAGAGGTCGAATTGTTCCCGGGAATTTTTTCGAGCTCATGGATATCTCGAAAATTATTCGAGTCGAAAACGAGTGATAATTTTCGAAATAGTCATGAGCGAGCAATCATTCCCGGAATGTAATTCGACCTCGTGTGGTATTCGGTAAAAAAATTTCACACCAGATTGTGTTTGGAGATTTAATAATTTCAGAATTCATTCGTTCATTTGATTTGCATACAGGTTCATGAATAAATTTAGTTTGGGTCGCAGTTTCGGTAGCATTTTTTTTTCGCTTGGAGCGCTCGAAAGGAAATCCTTATAATGTTCAAAGAACGTCGTGCGTACCTTGGGAGGATAGGGACAGGAGGTAGGTATTGGAATTTTTTTTGGACTTCTGGAGATTATATGTTGTTATGGAATACTTCCTCAGGCAATGAATTCCAAAGCCTATAGCCGTTCTATGAGAATGAAGGAGTTTTGATAAAGTGCTGTTCGACATCTTTTGAGGTTGACAACGAAAGGATATGCTGACTGGGCTTGTCTAGTTCGTCTGACTGGTATTGCTAGTGGAGGGATGATAGCAGAGATTTCCGAAGAACATTTCCCGTGGAAGTATCGATAGATAAGTGGAAGGTCGTCGACTTCTCTACGGTGTTCCAATGATGTCAAGGAGTGAGTGAGAGTGGCGTCACCCAACAGGCGAATGGCTCTTCTCTGGATGGAATCTACGAGAATCAGCGTATGTTTTGGTGCTGAACCCCATATGTAGAAACAGTATTCTAGAACAGGCCGTATCTTCGCTTTGTAGATCATGAGGAGCTGTTGAGGTGTAAAGTAGCTTTTCGCACGGAAGAAGAATCCGAGTTTTTGTGGAGAAGCTTTTGCGATGGATCTGACATGATTATCCCATGAAAGAGTGTTGCTGATGGAAATACCGAGCATAGATATGGTGAGCTTGGTGGGGATTGTGGTGCCAGACATTACAATATCGGGCATACTGAATTCCGCCATTCTAGAGAAAATACAGGCTTGAGTTTTGATGGTGTTGAATTCAACTCGGTTGTTGGTTCCCCAGGATGTGATTTCAGCAAGGTCTTCATTGACAGCATTGACCTGCCTGCGCCGTTCTTAGTTTCCTGGGGAGAAATGGGAATTCTGGATGAGAACGCAGTATAGAGGGTACTATCATCTGCAGAGCTGTATATGGGGCAAGTTGTTACTACCAACAGATCATTGATATGGAGAAGGAATAATGTTGGTGCCAAAATTGATCCTTGTGGAACGCCGGAATTGATGCCAATGGTATCAGACGATACACCGTCCACCACCACATGAAGCGATCTGCCTGAAAGAAAACTCGATAGGAGATGGCATAGCTGAGGTGGTAAGCCGTATGATGGTAGTTTGTGGAGGAGTCCTTCGTGCCAAACACGGTCGACTGCTTTCGATATGTCCAACGCGACAGCTAGAGATTCCCCGTGTTTTTTTAATGAAGCTTGTCATGAATGGGTGACGTAGGCAAGTAGATCTCCAGTAGATCTCCGGTGGCGAAAGCCGTATTGTCTATCATTGATGATTCTTGAGCTCTCCAGATATATGATGAGCTCAATATTGATGGCTGTCTCCATCACTTTGAAGATTACTGACAACAGGGTAATGGGCCTGTAGTTGTTGAGCAGGTTCTTGTTTCCTTTTTTGGGGATTGGTTGGACTCTAGCTGTCTTCCAGCGTGATGGAAAAATACTCGACCTGTATACGAGCCGATAAACAACTTGCAGAGAATCGGTGTTAATTCTAGTGCACATTCTTTGAGGATAATGGGTGGAATTCTGTCAGGACCGATAACCTCATTCGTTTTGAGACCAAGCAAAATTCGTCTGATAGTGCGTTGACGGAAGACGATTTCGGGCATTCGACTCTCAACGGGTGGAATGTCTGGCGGCACTTTCCCTTGGGAATCTGAAGTAGAGTTTGCTGCGAACATCTCTGCAAATATATCTGCTATCTCCTGCGATGTTGTTGCTAATGTGCCGTCGGAATTGGACAGTGGTGGAAATGAAATATTAGTGAAATTTCTTCCGACCGCTTTAGCAAGGGACCAAAAAGAACGGGAGCCATTGAAACATTCTATGAGTTACGATCTTATCTTGGCATTTTATGTTTCTTTCGAAGCATCTATTGTTTGGCTGCAGTTATTCCTGGCATCAACGTATTCTGCTCTTCGCGAGGTTAGGGTTTTTGCGCCAGCGATGGTATAGGCTGTTTGTTTCAAGGCAACAGTTCTAAAACAGTTTTTGTTGAACCAGGGCTTCGATGGTGATGATCTTTTCGGAGAATGAGGTATTTATATGTACATTCCATTCCAATAATAGATTCCTGATTTTTACCTATTATATTTGCATGGAAATACTAGTTAAAAATGTAACGTATTATATTCTTTCATTTTATATTAACTTCGGGATACTACAAGTGATGAGAAATTATACTTTTTTCAATTATTTTCATAGGTATAGGAACATACTTACTAGTAGTAGTAGAGGTAGGGGAGGCGGTCGCCTAGCAAGTATGTCCCAGTGAGCCTTTTTTGCCGACCCCTGCTGCACACGTCACGTGCTCATCATATCTACTATTCCTCCTCCTAATTCACCTTTTTGAACCTTCGTGGATTTCTGATGAAGGTCATAGTTTGTCCGTCCACCATAGTAATTTGATCTTTTCATTGAAGAGTATCAGTGCCAGAGATTTCGAATTTTAGCCTTCCATAACGCCTCACAATGGCCCATCAGGTACTAGTATGATATTCAATATAATAGATGCAGTTGGGGCATCAATGGATTCTTAGCCTATTAATTATTGTTGATTTCTACCCAGTTGAAGTGGCACAAAATCACTATTTTAGGACGTCAAAATATAATTCTATCATTGAAACGTCATAAATAAGATTTCGATTTTAGACGCTGGTTGAAACCCCACGAGGAAAAAATGTCTACTGAAATAAATACATACGTTGCTATGGTAATTTGTCATAAAAAACCAATTCAACTGTATAAAAATCACTGGTGTGGAATACTCATGAAAAAAGTTCGGTACTCCTCAGTTTTATGTTCACGCTGTACAGGATGGCGATCGATAGTCGTTCATATTCTCAAAATAAAGCAATATCCAATTTTTGGGGCGGCAAATTGTGACGGACATTCTGAATCCAGTCTGAAATTAGCTGAAAATGAAGAATATAGCTGGCGAATAGCCGAAGAATCGAAAATGAATGAAAAAATCGAAGCAGAAGAAGACAACTTGGCGTCGTTGTTGATCAAATCATGAGAAATAGCGAATCATGAAAACAATCATAAACTGTTGACAAGGTTAACGCATAATTAGGAGATCGAAAAGCGAGACAAGTGAAACTGGTAAACATTTAACCACAAAATAAGATCAGCTCTTGGTGTGTATTTTGTGAGCTGTGTACGGGCTTAAAGTATTTTATGCAGTTGCAAGATATAGTCTGCTACTTTCCTAGAGAATTGATCCGTTTTATGAGGAAAAGAATTTATTTGGAACAAATAATGACTGACAAAATGAGATAATTATTTTGTAACATAACGAAAGTGAAAATTCATAGGTACTATTGCAAATTATTATAATTAATCTTTGGTAACGAAAAATCTCACACTTGTTCTTTTTCGGTGATACTCTTCATTTACCACGTATACTGTTCTTCTAAAGTGTTCGCTGATTGGTTAATTAGTTGATGTTTGACAGGTGAGTATGCCACATTATCTTTTATGCACGTCACATGGTTGTCGCTTTTCATCTGTTTCTGACCCTTGCACTTGTGGCTTGTTTTAATCAGCTAATTCTATATTTTTTTCTGCTTATTTCTACTATTTATGCTTGAATTCTCGTTTGAGCCCTCATTAGAGTATGTTTTCATACATTTTTCAAAGTATATTCAACCGAAAAGCGGTTATCTGAAGTTGTATTCATTGAAGGAATGCAGTTTCTTGTGAATTTTGTAAAATTGGCAAACACCACAATGACATCGAATCTGTATCGAACGGAATAACCCAAGCAGGAAAAGAAAAACGAGGAATCGCTCTCTTTTGACTTGGATCCTATAGTCCTAGAGATGAGACGTCGAGCAACTTCTTCTGATATAAACAAAACTAAGGGTTACTGAATCGATTGCATTTGAATATTGTTCTATCTCCATCATGAATTCTCACTTTTATCTTTTTTATCACCTAGGAAGTTTAGTTTTTTTCACTGAGGAAATTATTTTTGCAGATTTTAGTAAAATCATGCGTGATTTGATTTTCCTATTTGGTGACACACCATGTGGTCTCATGTTATCTTTACCTTAATTTTTTATTGGCAATATCATTATAGAAAGAACCAGTATTGATCAATGGTATCTTTAAACTCATGAGCGAGTATTTCATCAGTGTATTTTCTATTCTTCAGTAATAAAAAGATTGTAAAACTTGAATTATGAAACTAGTTTTCGTCGGATTTTGTTTTGCTTTCAGTCTCATTGGAGCCTTCCAAATGTATCATTATTTCACGACGTGAAAATCAAATTTAGAGATATTGAAACGTCGGAAGCATCCTGATATGGAACTGACTAAATATCTGTATAGTCCGAGGAAACGAGATTTTCTGAGCTTCATCCAGGATCGACTACGTTCTGAGGTGAGTAGCAACCTTTGATGAACTGAGTCATCTCTGATGTAATGAAATATTGCCTACTCACTGAAGAACTTGTCAATCAACTCTGTTGGCTAGAAGATCAGGTTTCATAAGAATAATGCATGAGTTCAATTAGTTTGATTTATCTGCAAACATTCAATGTAACTTTTTCATATTGAAACAAACTTCAATATTCTATCTCAACTTGATGCCATTCACTTACCTGCTATATATAGTCAATATATTTTCTAGTTAATTGAGTTGGATCTACTTTGATTTATCTACTTGATTGAACATTTTAGTATTTCGTATTTTATCTAATATCTCATTCTTTCTTCATCTTGAATCTCATCTCATTTTGCATCATCTAATGAAACATCTAACTTTCATATTATGATGTCTCTTCCATTATTTCTAGGATGGATGTACCCAATGACGGCTAAATAGTAAATATCAAGTAAGCTGCCGACCTGATCATGACTGCCCATACAGCGGAAATCATGTTTAGGAATCTACTCGTTCCCCGTATCCCGCGACATCTATTGTACAAATTTGAACTGTTTTTATGCTAACCTAGAAATTGAGAGATGTCACTGGTGACAGATTGGTACAGATACCTACATTGCCTGCAGCGGTGGCTTAGCCGTAATTCTGTGAATTCTGTGGTCAATGCCAAATCCAAATGCACTTTTATGAAGATGTTATGATCATAGGTTATGTTTTTTTAGTCTTAGCTGACTCCTAATTTCCTATAATTATTGATTGAAGATTAGACCTAATCTGTGATTAGCATTTGAACCATGTGTAAACGTGTCGTAGCTTGAAGTTGGTGCAAAATTCCATGACATGAGATCATTGTGCTCCGGACGAATTTGTAAAGATTATCTTTTCCTTGCAAGGTAATTAGTTGCTGTGTTTATTTTTGATGGTACAATTCTTGAATTAGTCATTGAACATCTACATATATTATTCAGGTGTTTTATTTCTAGAGATCATAAACATAAATATCAAACACCAACTACCTACTATTGAGTGCCATTGACTACTCACTCATGAAATGATTGAACAATATGGAATAATAACAATGTATTATGCTGTTCCTTGTGAAATTGACGGAAACTGATCATGGGACAACTTCACATCTTGGAAAGGGTGCTCTTCAGTAGTGCACAAACCTTGTGAATACTCTGATTTGAGGTAAGTTATTAGTCTTTCATGAGTGAGTGTATTTATCAAACTATAATGGTGGCATATTCACCATTTATAGAATTGTAAAAAATAGGTCAGTTCAAGAGATTATAGTTTTATATAATATACATAAATGGTCTGTATTCTTCAGACCATGTGAATGAGGAAGGCCAATAATTTTCCATACTTATAATTATTAAAGAACATTGATATGCATTGGTGAATGCTTGAATCATTGAACAGTGTTCAGAGGGTAAAGGTATGGCAAAGTCAGCTAAATGTTACATTTTCAATTTTCAATATTGTTCATTATGGTTTTTGTGGATATCCTTGATCACTATCACCATCATCCACCAATTTGGTGGACGATGCTATCACTAATGTCTTGACTAATGTAGATTCATTTTCAGATCCATTCAACAAACATACAAAAATGTATGTAGCTATAAATAATGTAGATACCTTCCAAACAATAAATACAAGTACCTACTCCAAGTAGAATTCCTCTAATTTCAATTAATCTTGATATTTAGGTAAGTTTTGTGAATTTTGTACTAACCAGGGTTAGCTGAAGCAATTATACACAATTCTACTGTTTCTTTCCCCATATATTATTAAAAATCAGAAAATTTTTAGACAGTAAGTAATATTACATTTTTTCAGGATATGAATTCAGATGGTTCACATTTTTCAGAAGCAGCCTCCATAAAAAAGGTATAGGATCGTTATGCCTCTTCATACCTCTCTAGCTCTCCTGAATTCTTAGATGTTCTTCAAGAGAAACCAACAGGATGTTTGATATACAGGGTATCTTGAAAAGGTTTGTAGAAAATGTTTTAACAAATTACTTGGACTAGATGAACATTTTCAAAAGTTTCAAATGTTTCAAGATCTTCTTGAATACTGTGAAAACTTGGATGTTGCTATATTGGTATGAACATTTTTAGGTGCATTAAATATGGTAATAAGTAGGTATAGTCTTGTGATGGATGAAAGGGTTTTTTTAGTGAAGAGCTATTTGATCATCCTGTTTTGGTCTCAAAAAGTCATGCTAGCATGTAATTAAGGAGACATCTTGTATAATCTAAATGTTCACCACAAGTCCAATTAAATTTCAAGGCAATGTATATTCAACATAGGTAGATAATATTGGTTGTGCATGTATACTCATACATACACATCATTTCATCTAAATTAATGCAGTAAACCAAGAAAGCTTTAGAATTTTCTATATGATTTTCTTTGGTTCAGAACATTTATTATGATTTATCAAGTTCATACTATGATGAGACAAAATAATAAAGATCATCATTACATAATGATAGTTCTGAGACTGAGCCCTTGAAAAATGGAAACTTTGATTATAGACAGAAAAAAATGCTCAGAGCTTAATTGAAATTTTGGAGACTGGATAAAAATTCAGTTCATTCACCGTTTTTTTATTCAAGTATTTTCTTACAAACACAATGATCACAAGAGTATTAGGCTATGGCCTGAGCCCTCAACACTGAAAATTTAAAAAATTCAGAAAAATAATATCAGTTACAGAATAGTTATTTGTTTAAATAGTGCAAAAAGTGAGTATTGCAGAAAGTATGAATCTAAACATGCAGTGCAACAAGTATACTTATTGCTAGTGTTACGCAAAAAATAATTATTCTTATAACAATGTTTCTGTGTACAGGGTGAGTCATAACTATTGGGACATAGGCTGAGGGCGGATTGTTTGGAACAAAATATGGTGATAGGAACGATATGCCCGAGGATATGCCCTAATAAAATTTTGATGTGGAAAAAGATACAGGGCGTTGAAATTGAAATTTTTTTTAAGTTGTTTTGCTAATTATTCCACTGTACCACTGTAAGAGTAGGGATAATATACTGTGACTGTACAATGTTTGTTACAGGGCGCCATGTAAATTATTCCTTCTTTTGACGAAACTTCCTAGTGATTTTGAATAAAAAATATGACATAAATATCATTTATATGTAATATTGGTACTCCTCCTCCAAGAAAAACGCAATTGAACAGTATGAAGTCTGGAAAAGGAATTTTAAATATTATTTTATTCATGAATTGTGTGCTTTGGACTGTCATATAATTGTTGCTGGTAAATAACATTCCTTCTCAGTGAATTAATTTTGATGCCAGTTTATATTCAATACTTTTTTGATTGAAACATCCAGTATCTTTTTCCACAGCTATATTTTATGGAGGCATATAAGATTCTATCAGTATATTTTTTCCCAATAGTTATGACACCCTGTATATTAGTCTTTCAAATTTGATGTAGTTTTTTGGTATTGTACTAAAGAATTCATCTTGGAAAAATCTATAGAAAAAGTTAGAATATTGATCTCTCCCAAATAGTTACCAGGTCACCAAAAACTTTTTTGGTCACTGAAAGTACAGTAATACAGGAATTCTTCTCGCACAGTTTATCAGTGTTCTGTCAGTTGGCACATCTCAGTATTGTTGAGAATGGGAGCAGATTCGTTCCCAGTACATCAAAAGTAAAAATATAATATTTTTCTTATATATTTGCTCACATATATTTTCAAACAAGGTGTCACTGACTATTTCTAAGGCATTTCTTTTTTTGGCACTCACCAGTGAAATTTTCAGCAACACAATTTGGGACAAATCATCTGATTTGTCTTTATGAATATATTGAAAAAATAATCATATTTTTGTTTATAGAAAAAAGGAGAATCTCAAAACATCTAGAGAAATGGATCTAGCACACAAATATATGAAACCCTTCAATCTCATTTGAGTATTTTTTAATTGGTCAATATTAATATCTGTACATTAATATTAAAACATCTGTTTTGATCAGATTACCCAGTTATACTACAAATAAATGTGGTCTTACTGAAGAATTAAAATTCTAGCTTGACTAATACAATGGTGTTCTTGAATATTCACTATACTATATCTACTATTTCTAATCATTAAAACTTGAAATTAATGATTATTATTATTACCAACTTATAGGTGATCCATAACTGAGAGTGATGGTGGTGATATAAATCAGGAGGGGTGAAAGGACTTACAGTCACAACTCCTCCACACAAACAATTTAATAATGACCAATGGTCATGTACCAAAGGACTGTTTCAAAAGATTAATCCATCATCATCATCATCATCATCATCGAATTTATAAAAAGAAGATCATTGGTGAAAAAAAAAATACTTAAATAACCTAAGACACTGTTTTAAACCGTCCATAGTGTAGGTGGTTAGCTGTTAGGGAACAAACATTATTATAACCAGCTCTATAAGAGCCTAAATTAAAAAAAAATTATGCAAAGAAAATATTGGAAAGCACCAACATGTGAGTCTGAATTTGTTAAATTAGGTAAACTTATATTGAATGTTATATTGCTATTGAATCATTCATATGATATGTTCAGGTTGTTTAGGTCAAATATACTTGAAATGGAACAAAATACCCAAAATACCACTAAAATATTGATGAAATTATAGATATATATTCTGTAATGATGATTGGCTGATTCCCTTAGTATCTTTCTGGATATTTTTATTAGCGACTTTCTGGAGAATAGGTCATGAGAGAATAATTTGATATTCATTATTTCACACATATTTTATGCAGAACTATTGATATGTATTTAATTCTAGGGGACATATCCTGACCAAATCGCTTTCAAGAATGAAAGATGATGGTAAATAGTAATGGGAGAAACCTACTAGCAACTAGGCCCTCATGGGGCTTCTTTGGCTACTTGACCTGAGTAAACCCACCACCAAAAATTCACAAAAATCCTACAATCCCTATTCTAACTATGGACCCACAGATTCAAACTAGAGACTTATGGAGAGAAACATGCTTGGATCATTGGTCAAGCGCCTCACTCGGCAATGTCACTATCAAGGTGATGAAAGTGTTCATGAATTATCCAGGGACGTCAAGAGTGGAGAATATGATCCCTTGGAGGACAAAAATCCCACAATGGGAGTTAAGAAACTTATATTTGGCCGAGTATTTGGCTTCCTTAAGGCAAATCTAATCATGGAGAGCTTCATAATCTGTGATTGGAAATTTATTTAAGTTGATACTAATTTTTTTTGCAGTCCACCAAAAATTCTAGACCCCTCGCCCTCCGCCAATGCAAAATGAGGAATTCCTATAAAATGTTGCAATAACATATTGAAACAAATTTTGTAATCTTTCGAAAATTTGTAAATAAAAATTTCACAAAAATAATCATCCAATTCATTCATGCCTAGTACCTCACTATACATACAATTCAGGGTGTCCTAATGAAAAGTAGCCCACAGGAACTAGTCTCCATCACAATGGAAGAATAAACTATCGATTTTTGCAGACAGATCACTCTGCATTTTATTACATATAATGTTACATTTCCAGCACCATCCACTATAGGAATGGAAGATCTAAATAGTCAGTATCTATTGGTAACTTTATGACTTATTCAACATGGAACATTGTTTCATGCCACTACAAGTAATGTATTGTATGTATTATGAGTGTACAAATTTAAAGGGCCAGTTTTTGCATCATACCTGTATAACCATAATATTTCATTTTTGTCATAACCACACTACATATTGAAAATTTCATGGAAGGAACAATAAATTGATATTGAAAACAGTACATTTTTTAATCCTTAATTTGAATGTCAAATGTTCATGCACTGTTTGGGCCATTCCATTGCTAATAGGCAGATGATTGAGATTTCTGATGTCTTTTGTTGAAACAAATTTTTAGATATTCCACTGCTAGTGTGAAACAAAACAAAATTCCAATTACCACTAGGGAGAGATTGTTTGATTCTTCAAAAACTTCTTCGAATTTGCTCCTTTCATGTACCTGAACCTGAGAAAGAAAAATTATAAGTTATTCAGGGAAAAAACACTTGAATGTTATCAAACCAAAATAATATTCATGAAGATATTTGTATGAATATGTAGGTACCATGTGGGTATATGTATAATCTGAGATACCTTATTCATACATATATACTCCTTACCAATAGTAATTTTTTTGAATAAATTGATAGATCAAAAGGCCACTGTTTTTTTTTCATCTGGTTATCTGAATTACTCTACTATATCTTCAGAACATATTATACTTCAACTGGAAGTGAGTACAGTATTCAGTGAGAAAAAGAAATGAGTTCATGGTCAATAAATTGAGTTTTTTTTTGTTATAAAGTATAAACAGAATATATATATAATATACAGACTGACTGACAAAAAAGCCCAAAACCACCCTTGTTTATATTTCCAAATTAAATAAATGAAAAAGAATCAGAATGATCCCTGGATTTTTTTGTAAACCTGTAAAAACATCTTGAATAAAGGGCAAAAATGTAAATCATCAATTTGCCATATCCTGATGATTTATATAATCAATTCCCAATGTTAGACTTGCTCAGATTGGTTGAGAGTTGAATTATGTTCATGAAAACTATTAATCTGGAGTCACTATAGGTGTTAGGTACTTACATTTGAGAACACCCAATCTGTAGTTTAGAATGTTTTTCCAGTGGATGTAGTGGGCATCATCCAGGAATCTGCAAGTTGCTGAAACTTATTTTAAACATCAATATTTTATGTTTCACAAATACTATTGCCAACAGATTATCAATTCATAAACATGAGAATATCTATGACATGAGTATTTTTTGCTTGAATGCATTTGCTGATTCATAGATACTGAAACTAGTGATGGTGAGAACACATTCAAAATTTAAAGATGAGAGATTGAATCAATGCACATTGATTTATATTGGACTGAGGTTCACACTGTATAGAGAGCAAAGATAAAAGTAGGAAAATCAAAAACTACAATACCTCCTTTCAGTTGGGTATACTATTTGTTCATTCAACACTAGGAAATAAAAGTGTTACATACCTCAAATATTGTAGGAACAGAGAGCCTTTTATTAGGCACTTCCTGCCATACTGGAAAACTCATAATATGCAGCTCTTCTGGAAATGATTTGTGCAAATGCAAGAATATTCACCAACTTCAGAATGTTCTAATGCTGAAATAAATGAGTCAAATGAACAATATCATTTAAATAGGTCAGAGGTACATCTACAGAACTGTTCTTACCCATTCATTCCAAAATTGCAGAAAACGATTCTGTCCACAAACTGATGTCACTGGGAAATCCAAACAAATTGATTGCATCCCAACCAATATAATAATACGAAAAAAAAATGCAAAATAAGAATTATCAATGAAATTACAAGATTAGCTCAGCACTTCAGCAGTGAAAGGCAAATGACAACATGTTTTGATTGTTTTGACATTTCATGAGATACATAACCAATAATTTAAAAAATTCTCAAAAACAAATGAAATCTTTGAGATCACCCGTATGTGCTGCCATCCCAGCAATCATACACTGAACTTAGTGATTGGGCAGTCATGACATAGTCGGCAGCTTACTTGATATTCAGCCGTCATTGGATGTACCTAATGCTATCTCACCTTATCTTCTCTCCTTTCATCTCACAGTTTCTTGTATATCATTGTAAGTATATAATTTTTTATCAATGTCTGTTTATATGGTCAATGTATCTTAACTTGTTATTATAAACTAGTACATATCTTGGAAAGGAATATTCTCAGATAAATTATGAACATAAAAAAATGGATACTTATATATATTTGAAGCAATACAATGAGAATGCGGATTCTCTATGTGATAAGAATATCAATATCTTTTTCAGTTTATTCAACAGAAAACAACTACTTTCCTGGCTATATGCCACGACGAACATTGAATTATATATCTATTGAACACAAACGATAAGAGTTTGAAGATAAAATATAGAATCTTCTGAAATTGAGAATTTGTTGCGAGCTGGTGGTGGTGCAACGGGTTCTGAGGAATTGTTCCACTAGGATTCTGATGAATATCGCAAACGAATGGTAACTTCGGTGCGGAAAGGAAATAAAGGGCTGCAAACTCTTTCACAAGACATATATATTGACAACAACTATATTATATTTTATACTACTGTCACTCTCTCGCTGTCAGAATGATTATCATCAGTTATGTTCCTGATACAGAGCGTTCTGTCCACTGCACAACTCAAAGTGGTGTTACAAATTCACATTCTCCTTGAGACAAAAATATGTACATGCACACATCATTCTGAATATTCAACAGAAAACAACTAGTTTCCTGGCTATTTGCCACGTCGAAAATTGAATTATATCTGATGAACATCCAGAAGAATATCTTAAAAAATAAAGTTCTCTGAAATTGAGAATTGACATTCTTCCACAAATCGGATGAATGATATGATGTATAATGATATAAAAATGTAATCAACATTTTCAGCATTGAAATGAGAATTGGAATGTATAGGAGAAGTATACTGGCACAAACTCTGATCTTGATGAGCTTGAAAACTTCCAAAAGTAATCATTCAAATCAGTGATATGGGAAATTATCTTCCACACACAGGTTATATGACTTCATTGCAATGAACTCATTTCAGATTTTTAAACCCTCATCAGTAACCATGATGTCCACTTATTCTTACAGCCATTCTTTATGATATACATATCTTGTTGAGAATATTCCTTCTCATGTAATAAAACATATTGTGAATTTATTTTGCATTTTGTACTAAACAATTTTGCATATCTGGGAATCTTATCTTGAATTAAGTATTTTCTAGATCTACTTGATAATTGTAGATAGTTTCATAAACTTGGTCTTCCATATTTGAATTGAATTCTCAATTCACCGACACCCTCCGCATCCTCAATTATAATCCTGTTCTTACCGTTTCACGGTATATTTCAGTAAAACAATCCGGATCCAGATAGGTGGAAGGTGATTATTTTTCTCTGTGTAAGTGAATTATCTGCTATTCCTTTATGAGTCTCATTCTCGGATCAAATTCAGCCCCAGATGAATATAACCACCGTCATCTGGCATTTAACTTTTGACAAATCACCTACCGAAAGTCTCCCGAGTCATTTACATCGGGCCATGTCATTTTTAGCACAAACTTTGTTTTGCCGCCTGTTGAACCTGTGATAAATCGTCTTTTAATGAAAATATCCTTGTGTGACTTTATATTCGCACACACAACAGATTTCGTAATTTATTATATTATCTTTGGAGTTTGTCGAGAGATATTTGACGCTTCTACCACATGGGTGTTTCGGATTGTTTTGTTTTCACAAATGTATCAAACTAATTGAAATGAGGATTCATCCCTTCTCCATTTCATTCGCTTTTCTCGAATACGAATACTCTCTGTAGATTGATCAAGGAGGTGGTTGGTACATTCATCATTCGCTTGATTATTTAGGATTTTCTCTACTCGTTGAAATAGAAGTATGAGAATTATTCAATACGTTGTAGTAGGAAAAATCAGAAGATTGACCTCAAAACGTCAATACGTTTGCAATATTCCTCTATCAAAGAGGAACCTTTGTTTAAAAAAAAAGTTTGAAGAAAAGGATTATATAGAACCCGTTTCCAAAAATGAATGCCCGGAAGTAGTGGCAGCAGGGGATATCCATTTTGTGGGCAGTAGAACTCCTCAAGTCTTCCTTATCTGAGGATTCCCTGAGGACTTCTCAGCACTTGACGTTAAACTAGTTTTATAGACCTCCCTTGAGTATTCCTTCTAGAAGGAGCCCCCACACTTGGCAACAGTGTATAATTTTATTGTCAAAATGTAAAATGTCAAATTTGAAAATGTTCATTGTTTACTGTGGAGTGTGGACCACACATCAAAAGATTTTAATAATCCAGTAATAATCTTCGAAGGTTGATTCAAATTGGGCCTAACAGCATATTACTTCGATCATAGACAAAATATATCCAAGTTTCCGCAAAAAGAAGAAGGGTTCGAAGAGTTTATGGATGATGATGTTAAAAAATTACAATTACTCTATTAGAAACAGATTTTTTCGAGCTGCAATGAAATAATATGCCGGGGAGAGGAAGAATATTCATTTCATTGAATACTTCGAATGTATCTGTGATTTTGGTGGTTGTTCATTGAAAATGAATGTATTTCAGTTCCACGAACAAATTATCAATATGATACCTATCTATATGTAATTGAAATAGGTAGTTTCCATTATTTATGATATATATACCTATTATTCGAAGTTAAAAAAGATTCACTTTTCAACTGAACTTGAATCATCTTCTACTGGAAATCAATATACTCAAATCAGATTCTCCGTACAAACTTCAAGACTTAAATATTCAATTGATCACTACATTCAAATTTCATCATTCCATTCATGAAATTCATAACATAACCTGAAATAATTATAGAAATTGGATCAAGGAATGCTCAAGGTACCTCTTTACCTTCCATGAAATTGACATTTCCTTGAGGATTCCTTCGAGCTCATATCACGACTACAAATTGGAAACTGGTCCTTGAGGATGCCTCAAGGGACGAGGTCACCTTAAGGATCGACTATAAATACAGGCCTTAAATAGCTCAGTTGAGTTTCTGAAAATGTCATGCTCTTATCATCAATAGCACAATTGCTACCGGAATCTGCCTCACTACATATTCCTGTGAAGTTGCTGATTGAATCTTCGAGTTGTGTTCAACTGGTTTAAGGACCCCTGCTAACTCAACACCCTGTATAGACAAGAAATCGAAGCTCCCTCGACCATAATATCATGCAAATGGTGAAATCAGTTTTCTCTACAAACCTTACATTTACGTCCTGCGGCCAGCGAGTGGCGAGTGGCTCCCCTGAAATAGTGGACCGAACACACAAAGGGAGTCCAAAGGGAGGCAGGCCAAAGGGTGGATTTAAGCGGCCACTGTCCAAGGGGTGAATATATGAGGCAAGGGTTGAAAAGTACACTGTTAACGAAAACGGACCTTGTTAGTAAAATTTCGCACAATGCCCGTAATTCAAAGTGAACTATGAAACGGACAATAGGAGTGAAACAAAAGGAAATCAACGAAAGGCGTTTGGTATATATACGCTCTGGTGCTATATAAATCTAGGGAGATAGAATAGAGTAGCAGAAGCGGGCGCTTTTTAAATTTCGACCAGAATATAATGGTCTTCCAGCTTTGCAGTTTTTCTTGTTTTGAAAGAGGAAATCGGAAGCGAGAATATGTGAAATATTGCGAGCCTGTATTCAGTTTCAATCAGGATCAGCTGGAAGGGAGTGAAAATTATGTGGATGCATGGAGTCTACCAAAACCAGTACGTCACAAGGCATATATTCATAATCAACCAGTATTCAGTTTTCAGTAAGAGCAGTTTAGATTTTGATTAATACACAACTATTTCAAGATCTAATAAGATTTCGTCTCTCTGACAATAACCGTCACTACCGATAATTTTCAAGTTTTCTCAACACAACGTCCTTTCCTTCAAACCAAATTTGATTAATATTGTAGTTGTATATCAGTCTCCATGAAACACATTCGTGAAATGTTTTTATTGATAAATACATTTGGAATGTATTTACCCCCGATTAATACACGCCCAATCTGAGAACCAATGGAATTTCTTCAATTTCCTAAGAATCACCAAGAATTTGTAGTGATAAAATGCTACCTCGCTTTCATATTAACCGATAATAGTATGAAACGTGATATGTGTTGTAAGAAGCATATTACGCACGAATGGAAAAAAATTACGCTCGCAGTCACGGAGCGACGATCGAGTGCGTAATTCCATGAGTGCGTAATTGCTTGACAACACGCATTACGTACTATACTTCACCTACTGCCATATGGTACATCAAAGAAGTTCGGAAAAACAGTCTGAATTATAATTCTTGACAGTTATGTCATCCGCTGTTGACGGCGATTACGCGATCATGACTGGAGGAATAAACGAAAACTGTGCGATGTGCTTGCTGTGTGTAAAGAGCTATTTACTGAGGCTGTATCTCGTATGTTCTTGTCTATTTTCTATAGTGGTCTTAGGTAAATATTCATAACTTGCTTTCGATCAACACACTTCTATATACTTTGACAACAACTGTGACCGTCACTAACGTTAGATGATTTTCGAGCTTTGTTGACAGAACGTCTTTCTTTTTCAAACCAAATTTTCTATGACCTATGATTGTGTATCAATCTTTACAAGATACATTTGAGAAATATCTCAATTGATGAATACATTTCAAATTGTATTCAAATTTTATCATTTGGCAAAAAATCTTGAATCAAGGAAAGTACGAAAGCTCGCTCGAGCAAGCTCTTGCGATTTTTTCACTACCTTGATTATCGATTGTTTGCCATGACAATAAAATCTTTTTACAATCAAACATGTATTTATCGGTGAAAATATTATCTCTCATGTATTTATTTCCGATAAAAAGATGATTCTAGTCCAACAACAGTAACTGTTAATAATAGCTCTTTTTAAATAATGTAATTTTTCTTCTTTCCGATAGAAATTCTCTCAGAGAAAATGAAGGAAATAAGTTGGATTCCTGTGAATGTACCTCCCAAAGATCCTTCCTAAGGTAGATACTTTTTTTGAATTACTCTTGAAGAACCTATAACTATGAATATAATTAGCTTTCAAGTTCATCAGGGGTGTTTTCTTTTGATTGCTGAAATTCTCCTTGTAATATTGGGATAGTTGATGATATCCTTCAGCACCATAATTTCAAGCTGACTGTTAATATAGTTAGTTAATTATGTAACATTGGTTAAAAACGTCCTCTTAGTACGAAGTGTCTATAGAGGAGGTTATAGACACGTTACATTTTATATTTTTCCTACGAACTCATAATTCCTCTTTTCGACAAGCTCCCATGATTCCAAAGATTATCCTGATCTACAAAATAATTCGAATGAAATGAGAATTGAGAAAATAGTATATAATACTATGCAGCATGTTACTGATTTTGGTTCTAGATGTGCCCAGTTCACTGAAGAAATGGATTCCAATTGAAATGGCTATATCCTACTTACCTTTGTAAATAAGAAGTTTTCTTCTGGTGTAGAAGATAAAAATTCTTCGATTTGCTGAGGTGCCAAAGTTTTCAATTCCTCAGGTTTGTACTCGGATTTGAATCTATATATACTCTGTTGTGCGTTT
Organism: Phaedon cochleariae; assembly: GCA_918026855.4. Classification (NCBI taxonomy): domain Eukaryota; kingdom Metazoa; phylum Arthropoda; class Insecta; order Coleoptera; family Chrysomelidae; genus Phaedon; species Phaedon cochleariae. The sequence continues at coordinate 17,113,146 of OU896707.1, read as the reverse complement.
CAGGAATGCAGAAAAATTTGCATATTTGGTCACATATATTGTGTTTTACGGTTATTGTCATCCTTAGCTTAGCATATATATATATATATAATTAATTGCTCACAAAGATGAGAGTTCTTGAAAATAATGCAAGTAGAATATTCTCTTCGATTTCACTTCCACTTTCGTCTGCATACATTTTCAATCAAAAATCCTGATACAAACAGACATTCTTTGAATAATTGTGATTGCCACCGATTACAACAATATACGGAAACGACAGTTGACAGTGCCTACAATTGACAAGCAGGACAGGACTCAAACGACTAAAATTTTGTTCGAAAACCTGTGTTGTCATAATAGAAACGTATTTGAAATCCGTATATTGATACTGCATACTACTTCAGTTATGTCAGTAGAAAAATAGTAGATTGTTTTATTAGGATCAAAAGTGACACTTTGTTTGACAAGCGAATTTTGCATTTGCGAGGCGGAGCGTTTAGCAAAGCCGAGCGAAAGCAAAATTTGCGAGTCGAACAAAGTCACTTTTGATCCGAATGAAACATGCTATTTTTTCTGCAACCGAAACAATTAACTCAAATGAACATGTGAAGTAACCACCAATGCCGTGCCATATGTATGCAATGCAACAAATATTGACAAATAATCCATGTAGTGAGAATATTCTACCTGCATTAACAGCAGGTTAGGGTTTCTAGGATGTTTGAATTGTAGTTTCAATATAAATACAACCACAGAGTGACATATTTGTGTATGGACCAGGTGCTCTAATAGCAAATACTGCGCCAGTGCCAGCTATAGGAACAAGACGTGGAAAATGTTAGGTTAGTGAGCATATCAATCCATGTACCATCTAGACCCACAAGACTTAAAATATTTTTGAATGTCAATTTTTGTCATACCAATTTGGGACTGAACTCGCCAATGAGTAGAATGAGTGATAATTTTAATAAATACTGCAGCAACGTAGATATACATTGTACATCATTGAATCAGTTCAGGGCACTCATTAGAAACCATATATTCGTCTGATTGATCTGAATTCGGAATTTATTTTTGTTTTATTTTCAGGTACTGAATGTTTAATATTAGTGTGATATTAACTTTGTGAAATGTAAGCATCAGAGTATTCTGCGTAACTAGTGGATGCAGTTTTGGGCTTCTGCCTGTTTGTATCCCATTTTCATTAAATAAATAAATAAATAAATAAATATCAACAACAATGATAATAGTGATTATTTATTCCTCTCCATACTACACTGTGTTTGACTTGATAATCAAATGAAGCTAAACAACAACGTTGTTTGAGACAAAAAACCGATTGCTTGCCGTGATTATTCAAAAACAAGTTATCCATCCCGAGAATAACGAATGAAATACAGATCAAGCAAGTATTTGAATCTTGAAGGCTTCCCTGATCAAAACAAAAATACTTGACTGATATGTTCATAATTCCAATACCAAACTATTATAATAAGGTGTATTTATATCTCCAGCATGGGTATGAAATGCCAAATTTGCTGAAATCGGAAACAAATCAGGTATGCGTCTCAACCCAAATAACCAACCGTTACAAAGTTTGTTCATTCTCGATGACGTCCAGTACATCCTTTTTAGTTCCTAGGAGCTAAAGTTCAACTTTAGCTCCTAGGAACTAAAATTCAACTTTAGCTCCTAGGAACTAAATATGTTGCCTAGCAACATACCTATTTTTATGTCAGTAATAGAAACGTCAATTTAAGAGCTAATTTTGGTATCAAAATGGACGACTTTTGTGTCGGTTGCAGAAAAAGAAAATTAGATTTGTCTGAATTATCAGTATGTTATTAGTGTTGAGTTTTTTAATTAAAGATATGAGTATTATAAAATTAACACACATGTACTTGTGGCAAATGACAGAACACAAGTCTAACAACTAGCAAATAAGCAATTCTTGGTATTGTTGAAAGTTTTTAAAAATGCACACCCTCATGATTATATAATGACTTCGATTATATCGCATAATAAACGAAAATGATATTCTGAAATTACTTTATGTCCCGAGGAAATACCGCGAAGTAAAAAATATTCTGGTTTCTGACACTGCTATCAATCAATCTTATTGGTGGAAATCCAGTTTTTATATTCGAATTCTGTTTTGCATGCTGCATTTATTTTTGTTACATCAAAACTCCAATTGTGTCACAGCCTTGAAGATACTTAATAAATTTGGATATTAAAAAGTGATAGGACTACAACGATAGAAGTCATCACAAGCTTGTTGAAAAAAATATGTCCATGAGGTCCATGATGTTCATCGATAAGTAGAACTGAAATTCCATTCAGTTTGATTCAACCTCTCTTTAATGAATTTGACAATATGTTTCTGAATGGGGATTAAATCCTAAGCCCCGTCAGCTATGATGACCTTAGTATATACTTATAGGTGTCTGGGACTCAAGTTTCCTAACTCAAAAGAGCAATTTACCCATGGCGAATTATGAAAAAGCAAATTACCAATATCTTACGCCAGATATGAAGTAGTAGGTAGTGCGACACCGTCGTAGAAACCTCAGTAGTTACTACAAAACTATAATGCTGCAGTAGAGTTGAAGTTTTCTTGGAAGGGTAAGCGTTAAATACCTATGTGTTCAAAGTTACGAACACTTTTGAGTAGTTTTCAGAAGAAATACTATCGGAATATTCAGTTCGTGAAAAAACATACAGATAATTCCACACTTTGAGTTTATCGATTTCACCCACTAAATGACTATACCTTAGATTTATTCACTATGAAGTTGAGAAATTTGTCATAATTACGAAATTATACTGAATTCACGCAATAGTTCCTTCAGTCCTATAGTACCTTGGACTGAAATAACTATATCGATTTATGGGTCGAAAAGTATAATAATCAAAATTCCATGCCAATTGATTTCTGTACCCCTAATAGCGTCGTAACAGATAAAAGAATGGATATTGTGGGTCCATACAATTGGTACATTGATTCTATAGAACGAAGAGGTTCATTTTCCAAACAACTAATAGGGCTTCGGATAGTCTTTTGATGCAGAGACTCTAACAAAGCGTCTGTCTGATAGTCCGCTGCCTTGAAATCACGAACGCACGAGTATATCCTCTTTGCCCAGTAATTAAACTAACAACTGTTGGGGTGGACACAACTGCAGAAAAATGCAGCTTTGGGGCCTTATTCCCTCCCATTAAGGTCAAATATGCGATTATGCCTAGCAAGCGGTGAATTTACCAAGGCAATAGCCAATAGCAATAATGTTTGAATGTTATAATAGCTTCAGTACAACATGTGGTCTTTGCTCATTATAAACAAAGGATTCCATGAAGGAGAAGATCCCAACAAATATTCGATCGCCAATGATTGAAGGCCCAATACATTCTTGCCGTAACTAAATGTTGAATTAAGGAAAGGATGCCCTCTCTGCGACGTGTTCCTATCATCGGTCAATCAACTAGTAGGAATGTGTACCGAAATCTATACAGGGTGAGTCATAACTATATTGGGACCATAGATTGGGACATAGGCTATAATAGCTGATTGTTTGGACCAAAATAATAATATGGCGATAAGACCGAATGTGCCTCAATAAAATATTGCTGCGGAAAAAGATACAGGGAGTTGAAGTCAATTTTTTCATTCGTTTTTTCGCTGATAATTTCACTGTATATGTTCATCGATTATTATCAAAATGGGCATAGGGACATAATTTTATACAGAAAATATCATTTCATGTATAAATCTACAGTTTGTAATAGTAGGCGCTATGTGAATGATTCCGGATGAAGAAATCGACTGATAAATTTTATGTCGAAACTTTTCAGTGATTTCGATTATGAAATATAATATAATGAAAGTTTTTTGGTCAAGTTGAAATCCAATGAAATCAAATAATTTGTGGTCACATGATTGAACACAACCAATCGAACCAACATTATACTGACAATTGCATTCAGTGCAATTATCAATCACTATGACGACACCATTGAGTTTGACAACTTCATACAAAATAAATTTTATAATGTCACGCTTCGTCATTGAATACAATCCGGTGTTAATCGAAAGGTGCCAAAGTGGTTCTAAAAGCTGTACTAGTAGTAAATGGTTGGTTTCTAATAGTGAAATACAAGGCTGCCCAGTACGTCTTTTTCATAAACTGATATTACCTGAACACGACTTTTCTTGAAACCAAATCGACACTGGGAGAATGAAACTGACAAATGGTACGATAATGTACCTGTTGGAAGAAATTCAATAAATGTATGGACTAAATCTGCTGCTGAGGAAATCGGTTTGAATATGGAGGAGAAGAGATAACAAATCATACTCGAATAGATCAACTGCTGTAAGCCAATTAGCAAAAAGTGGTATAGGAGAACAAACATTGCTGAGAATTATTGGTTAAAGCAATCAAAATTCTATAAAACCATACCTAAATCTAAGTTCCAGATCACCACAACGAGATCATAAATGTAATGCGTGGTAATAGATCTTCTATAGTAGAGAACAGCAACGAATCTGATGTTAAGTTGAATTTCAATAATTGTACTTTCACCAGCTGTATTTTCAATGAAGAAATACATTTTTTGTTGTGTCCTGCTGAATTATACATTTTTTGGCAAAAAATTCTCCACCGAATATCCTTCGGACATTGACAAATGCCTCATAATTTTATGACAAATTTCTCATGCTCGTTTTTGACCAAGGAAATAACTTTCGATTGCTATAAAATTATTCCGTCGTCAATTTTCAATGTCCTAGGGATATTACATCTGATAATTTCTTCGTGATATTGGTAAGCTCAATCTGTGGTAGAAGTCCATATTGTTCAAAGTAGTGAAATATTCGAAAGGAAAGAAGGTATGCTCGAGATGACATCTCGATGCTGAAGACGAAAGGATGTGCTACTGGGCTTGTCGAGTATGTCCGACTGGTGTTGATAGTGATGGAATGGTAGCAGTGATTTATGAAGAACATATCTATTCGACTTCTTCAGTATCTATAAAAAAGTGTAAGGTCGTCGACATTAGAGGATATCCCTTTTCGTGGGAACCAGAACATAAAAAAAATCAAAAACAGGCCGTATCTGTGCTTCGTAGCATCAGAAACTGTCGAGGTGTAAAGTAGCTTGTTGCTCGAAATAACTATCCTGGTTTTTGTGAAGCAGCTTTTGCAACGAATCTGACATGATTTTTTTGAGTTTTTGTGGCGTTGAAATTCAACACGGATGTTGGTTCTCTAGACTGTAATTTCAGCAAGTTCTCAGTTTTCTTGGTAGGAATGGGAATTCTTGAATTTGTTATTCAGTTAAACCAACTCGAAGGGTATGTTGAAAAAAATTGTAATATACCTACTTCACTAGTCTGATCGTAGGTTTCTTTACCATTCAGGTAAGAAATGATACTCTTTCTCCACCACTTGCTGGGGAACCTATCATTATTGATTCACTTTCGAGGCATAAAGTGTGTTTTCACTACCTAATTAGTTTTCGTCATTTTATCAACCACTTGTCGTTTGCTTGCGACTTGTCAGATTTCAATTAGAGTTGGAAAGGAGTGCATTCATAGTGACAATGAGTTTATATTTCATTTTCACAGACCTAAAATGATGAAAAATGTATTGCAACTGGCGAAGAAAATCCAATATACATCTTGGGAGTAAAAAATATTATTACCACAGGACCTTATACCCCTCGGCTGGAGCCATGGAATATAATCTTGTTCCTGGGTAATACTGATATTCTCTATCACCTTGGAGTATAAATAGCTATTATCCATCACTCCACATCAATTGTGATTTTTCATAAAACTATTTTTTATTTAAATGACCGATGATAGGCATATTCAAACTTGAATAAACATGTTCCCTATTGCAGATCTCTATAAAAGTTAATTACATGTTGTGAAGCTGACCTCGAGTCAGAATTTATAGTCCTCCTAAACACCTATATCATTCAAATTGCTCATAACGAGATGAATAGATCGATGATTTGGTATATCTACAATATAAATGCGGAAAACTAATATATTATATTATGTATAAAGTCTACAAAACGGCTGATTCAATATTTCCCTTGGTGTATAAATAGCTATTATCCATCACCTCACTTCAATTGTGATTTCTCATGAAACTATTTTTTACTTAAATGACCGATGATGGGCATATTCAAACGTGAATAAACATGTTTCCTATATTGCAGATCTCCATAAAAGTTAATTACATGTTGTGAAGCTGACCTCGAGTCAAATTTTGTAGTCATAAACATATCATTCCAATTGCTCATAACGAGATGAATAGATCGATGATTTGGTATATCTACAATATACTATATTATGTATAAAGTCTACAAAACGGCTGATTCAATATTTCCCAATGTGCAATGATAACAAACACCCAATAATTACACTATTGCACATACGAATAATCTGATCATACTTACCCCTTTTAAATTCGATATATGTAATTGCAGCTACTGCGTTATTTCCACGTTTGTGGCGGAATCAGAGTGTTTTAATTTGACAGCCTGTTCGGAAGGGATTTTCAGCGCTACCAACTTATGTAAACACAATAAAGGGCACGTGTGAAAAATTAACACCGATGTGTCACGTTCCGTGTCATTATTCAAGTGTTTCGTGTAAACTGTAGCAGATTGACGGTAATGTCCGTTCGGACAGATGTCCAGTTGTGCCGACGATAATCATCTAACACATGTCGATTGCATCCGCACTGGACATCAAACATTATAATGGTCTGTATAACTATATACTCAAATAGGTATAGATTAGGGGGAGTGTATAATCTCTGGATAAACTATAGACGAAAGAAGAGTATGGAAGGACATCATTTATTTAACTATTTGAATCATCTTAAAATTTCACATGATCTGAACTGTCATAAGCCAAAGATATTTTGTGTTATCGCGAAAACACTATAGCTGTCTTCCAATTCACACGACTTAAACGAGGTCAAATCTTGGTACAATTCGAACTATCTCTGTTTCAACACCAACAAAACAAATATCATAACTTTCAAGTTCAAATTTGACAATCTCACTCTTGATTCACATCACGTTGAAAACAAATCGAATACTTAATTCTTGGGTTTGCACATTGACAACAATTTGAGATTTGATGAACATATTTTGTTACTGAGAAAAAAGCTAACGTCAGGTTGCTATGCTGTTAGAATTGTGTCAAATGAGCTTGGTTCTGATATATCTAGAATTACATATTTTTCCCTCGTAGAATCTTATATATATTAGATATGGTAAAGCTTTCTGGTGCTTTTGTAGTCAACATTTACTGTCCACGGTATTTGTTCTACAGAAAAGAGCAGTGAGATACCTTTGTAAAGCTAGATCTAGTGACCATTGTAGACCTCTTTGCATTCATTGTGAAATTTTCACACTCACGTGCCTATTTATCTTAGAAACTGTTTGTTTGATTCACAGAAATCAGCCTTTAATTAAAGGAATCTCTCTGGATCATGGACGTATAAACAACTCTGGATCTAAATATATATACTAGGAATGAAAATGATATGAAATTACCAATACCAAAGTCAACGCTTACCAAAAATTCTTTGATTTATGAAAGCAAAAAAATTTATAATCATCTGCCACAGCATTTTGAAGCAATCAAGAATTTGAAAAAATTCAGAAAAAGTGTTGCAGATTTTCTCTTACCAGAAGCATATTATCACCTACAGGAATATTACGATGAGAGATTCTAGGTTGCGACTCATATATAGGTATCTCAGCAGGATTATTATGATTTTACTACTTTTTTCAATGGTGTTTGTTCAAATTTACATGATGTACCTATTTGTATTTCTGCCAACTTGTCTCATTCATATCTATCATACTCGTCACTAAAACTTCGCGATTGTAATTTTCTGATATCACCTGAGGTCATAAGATTAGTTTACTTCAAATCATGGCCAACTAGATGTAATTTCAAAAGTGGGCGTAAAAACTTTTCTATTGAATAAACTGAAAAAGAGTTAATATTCTCATCACATAGAGAATGCGAATTCCCAATGTATTGCTTTATATAAATATATATCCATTTCTGTATGTTCATAATTTATCTGAGAATATTCTTTTTCGACACTTTCATACCCAATCAGAGGGTTCGAACGTGAACGATGGAAACTTGTGATTTTTATAGACCTCTAATCGCAGATTCGTGATAGAGTCTCAATTTAGAATTTCTTTTCACGCCCTGTATGATGAATGTCAATTTATCATACACCCAAAAGCAAGACAAAAACATAGCATTATATATTCTGAAGTTATAAAACTAAAATAAAAAGTAACACGTATATTCTAAACAAATAAACAAAACAAAAACTTCAATCCAACATTATTCCGCCGTTAGAGAGAGGATAGTCCGTTTTCGTTTCACGCATTACGTCGTTTTACAACAATCATGGATTGTGTTTTCAAAATATTCATGAATGAAATTTCTTGTCTATCTGTGCTGAATAGTCTGAATTCTTCCTAAATATGTTGTATTATAAATGAAATTCTCAAGTCGGCAGTCGCCACGCAGAAATATTCACTTGCGAGACTCTCGCACGAGACACGAGAAGTCTTGCACGAGACTCGAGACGAGACCAATAAAAGTTTCGTCTCATCTTGTCCGCGAGTCTCGTCTCGAGTCTTGTCTCGAAAACGAGACGAGACCATGCGAGACTCTCGCGGGCACCACTATCCATTGTCATGTTATTGATAAGTTCATGACATTGAGTTACCTATTTCCTTCATTCATGGTTCAACCAATACTGATGTTCCAATGATCTTTGTAAAATGTGATGGTGATCCATATAGGAAATACACACTATAGTATCAGCAGAATACTGGTGCCAGCAGTTTGCCATCGATCAAATCAATGCGCCATTGAATCGCCAGGTATGTTGTGTTTACTGGGGACCTGAGTCAGTTATACACCCCTAGAGTGAAGAGGAATAGGTTTCTGGTGAATAAACTACATTTCTGCTCAAAACGAATGATGAAATATATAAATTATTATGAATAAATTTATAGCGTTAATTTCTTCCATCCTTCATAGATGAAACACATCCTTCCATGCTTGGTGGTACGCCACTGTGTCACCCAGAATTCGTGCTCATCACAACCGGATTTGAAATGGTTACCGCCAGAGCCCCGAGTAGTATAAAAATCGCACTTTTATAGAACTCCTCGAAATCTTTATTTCAGCCGGAATCGAGCATGTGTTTCATGTGTGCTACGTTCAGCTGCTCTTTTACAGATGGCAGGACTAACCCTTTCGCAGAAAGAACGTTGAATGCGCTTTTTCAGTAGGTTTGAAGGAAATGAATTTCTCCGGCATAGCATATACATATTGATATATATATATACAGGGTGTTTCATTGGGAAAGGTAAATAAATCAACTGTGGATAAGGGTCACTGGGGTGATTTGAAAAAACCCATGGTTGATGGGTCTTCGACTTCTTATAACCGAGATACAGGATGTTTCATCAATTTTGTCCATATCTTCATTGTCGCATAACTTTCCAACCAACCTGTATATATTTTCAAAAATTGGTACACTTGCTCAATCTATCCTGTGGAATTGATTGAGGCAACAACAAAATATAAAATCCAGGTCCGGCTTCACTTAAAATTCACAAATTCTTTCTGCCAGACAACAACACCCTATACATTCGAATTTCTCATTTTTTTGCCATATCTGGAAAGAACATCGAAATTGCTATTCAACGATGTGCTTTTCATTCGTGCACAGACGATTTTACTATTCATATTATGTGCTCAAAATATTATTTTTGCTCATTTCGGGGTACAAAATTGGAATCAGACGAGATTTATTAATTTTATTACTTCCTATTCATCATACGTGAGTATTACAATCAGAAGGAGTATTTCATATCGTTCTTTGTTCCAGACTTAGTTGCAGGACGTCATCAAAACTATACAGGGCTTTTCACGATAAGCGTTAATTAGATTTTTCTGGCAAACCAGGCAACGGATAAATCTGAAATTTCGATGGTATGTATAAATTAACATAATCTACACTACTGAAATATTTGAAACGATCCGGCCTTGTCGCTTCTACTAGAAAGTAGCAGCAACTTCGATTTTTCAAATGAGACACCCAGTATTTCATTACATTCTTGGATTCTTGCTGAACAGCAGAATTCATCGATTCAAAACATTCAAGGTCTAGCGGGACTGATAACTGAGATATAAGATGTGGAAAATCGAGATGTCTCAACTTTAGAAATGTTTTGTGCTGAAACTATTTATTATTGCATGGTCAAAACGGCTTCAATGTCCCTATCTCAACTTTCCATTCGATATTCCCTTGAAACAGATACAGGGTGGTGCAGAAATCTGATTTATGAACCATCCTGTATTTGTTTCGATTAAATGTCAATAGATACAAAGTTAAGATTGGGACATAAAAACCGTTTTGATCAATAATACACATTTTTTGCAAAATAATTCAAAAGTTGAAACATCTCGATTCTTCTCACTCTGAATATCTCAGTTATTAGTCCCACTAGGCTCCGAACTTTGTGAATCGATTGAATCATCTCTTCAGGAAGCATATCCAGGGTGTCCCATTTGAAAAATCAAAGTTTCTGCTACTTTCGAGTAGAAGCGGCAACGCCGGATTGTTTCAGATATTTCAGACGTGTAGATCATGTTAATTTATACATACCTTTTTAAATTTATCCGCTGCCTGGTTTTCCAGAAACATCTAATTAACGCTTATCGTGAAAAGCCCTGTACAGTTTTGATGACGGACCTGCAACTAAGTCTGGAACAAAGAAAGATATGGAATACTTCTTCTAAATGTAATACTCACGTAAGATGAATAGGAAGTAATGAAATTAATAAATCTCGTCCGATTCCAATTTTGTACCCCAAAATGAGCAAAAATAATATTTTGAGCACATAATATATGAATAGTTGAAATCGTCTGTGCACGAATAAAAAGCACATCGTTGAATAGAAATTTTGATGTTCTTTTCAGATGTGGCAAAAAAAATTAGAAATTCGAATGTATAGGGTGTTGTTTTCTGGCAGAAAGAATTTGTGAATTTCAAGTGAAGCCGGACCTGTATTTCATCTCTTGTTGTTGCCTCAATCAATTCCACAGGATAAATTGAGCAAGTGTACCAATTATTAAAAATATATACAGGTTGGTTTTATAAAGTTATGAGACAATGGAGATATGGACTAAATTGATTAAACATCCTGTATCTCGGTTATAAGAAGTCGATGACCCATCAACCATGGGTTTTTGAAATCGCCCCAGTGACTCCTATCCACAGTTGAATTATTAACCTTTCCCAATGAAACACCCTGTATGAGGCGAGAATAACGCAACATAATTCTCACTTTCATGTAGGTACTCAGTAATCCTAGAGTGCCAGACGTGTTTTGACTTTGGTAGTGACTATATATATAGACCGTCGATTGTCTGAAAAAAACTGTCAATAAAATGCATCTGATAGAATGATGGTCCATTATCATTTCATTGATGACATTGAGGAAACTATATTCATCGTTTAGCCAGTACTGTTCCAGTGATCTGAATGAAATTGATTATACCCATCGATTTCCTAATGCCACGGAAATAGTTCAATCCCGATCCATGAAAAATTCACTATTGTATCAGCACAATGCAACTGCAACATACGTATTATTGAAGGTGGATTCATGCAACATCACTCAATTCATCTTATTTTGATTTAACCTATGAATTATACTTAGGAATAAATGTCTAGTTCATGTTACACATGAGTTAGATCTTCAAATTGACATTGATAGAATGACATTGACATTCTATCGCTCGACAATTCACCATTGTTTCATTTGTTTCGTTTCCATAAGATACTGAGAATAGATTAAACATATCGAATTTTTACCAGATACATCCAGAACACATTCTATAGTACTGCATCATTCATATTTTTCTTTTGTTTGAAAAAATCCGAGAATAAAATCCAACTTGAGAATCGTTGTTTCACAGTTTATAACGTAGAAAACAAAGTAGGGTTATATTTGTTTTTTCTGTCACTGCTGTCAGTAGTCTTCATTCTTCTCGTGTTTTATGATCCTGTGCTCTTGCACATGCGCACTTGCGAAATTACTGAAGATTCTTAAGAGAAAGATAAGATAAATTAAGATAAGTTAAGTGATTGCGTGAAACCTCGTTCCATTTTTGTATACTTCATCTTATCAAATTAAGTTAAGATAAATTTAGTGATGTTGCATGAATCCACCTTGAAACAGTAATGAACATGAATGTTTTAATCAACGGAAAATAGTGCCAGCAGTTTGCCATCGATTAAATTAATGGGCTATTGAATCGCCAGCTATGTCGTGTTTGCCGGGGCAACGTTTGATATTTTTGTTATTATGACAAAATAGGCCTTCAGCAGTTGTTTTACAACTATAGGTACTCAGGTCAAATATCACGACCGGGAGACCGTGAGGTTTTTTATCAGCTAGAATATATATGATCTATGGTGTACCGCCGAACACCATATTGATCAAAATATTCCGTAACTAACATAACATAGATTTGTTCTGATGGTGATGAGTTGAGTCGTTGATAAGTTGGGGCGTTGATGAGTTGGATCGTTGATGAGATTAGTCGTTGATGAGTTCATTCGGTGCTGGATTAGGTCATTGATGAGTCGAGTCGTTGATGAGTTGGACTGTTCATGAGTTGGGTCGCTGATGAGATGACTTGAAGTGTGCGGTCGTTGATGAGTTGAGTCGTTAAAGAGTTGGGTCGTTGATAAGTAGGGTCGTTGATCAGTTGGGTCGTTGATGACGTGAGGTGAGTCAGCACGTTGCTGAGTTAGGTTGTAGATGATTTGGGTCGTTGATGAGTTGGGTCGTTGATCAGTTGTTTCATTGATCAGTTGGTTTGTTGATGAGTCGGGTTTCGATAAGGGGAATACATTGATGAAATTGGTCATTGATGAGTTGGATATTGATGAAATGGACGCGTTGAAGAGATGGATAATTGATAAATTCGATCGTTGCTGAGTTGAATCGAAGAGGTGAGCCGTGGACGTGTTGGGCCGTTGGTGAGTTGTTATTGATTACTTGGATGTTGGTGAAACCAATACGTCGATGAGCTGTGTCGTTGACTGGTTGGGTCGTTGATGAGGTAGGTATTGATGACATTCGTCAGTTGACAGTGTTGCGTGTATTGATTGAATGGATCCTTCGATGGGTTGATATGGGGTTTGATGCATGAGTTATCTTTTCATATAGTGAGAGGCTGGGATCATTCCCTTTCGCTTGACGAGTAGTTGTAGTATAATGGGGAGGCTACAGCTAGGGAAGTAGGATCTCAAAAGCTTTTTTTGGGACGCTTGACAATAAATTGTATGTAGCACTGATTTTTCCTTAGCTGAAATTATGTCAAGCCACCCTTAATTTGGAATAAAAAGTTGCTGAAGTATCAGACCGTCGTAAAACTTTCACGACCACTATACAGGGTGTTCATTTTAGGACTTCCCACCCTAATTTTCTCGAAATGTGTGTATGTTTTCGAAAAATCCCGAGACACGTCAACTACATTTTCGAGGGGGACAAGGTTCTAAAATATTTTCAGCCCCGCGGCGTTGCCGCTTCTAACGAAAAGAAGCAACAACTTTGTTATTTCAAATGGAACACCCTGTATTTTATTGCATTTTCAGATTCTCCCTGAAAAGCTGATTTCATCAATGTATCACACTTGGGGTCTAGCAGAAATGATTACAGAGATATAGGGTGTTCAAAATCGAGATTTTACAACTTTAGGATTTTTTTGAGTCGAAACTATTCATTATTGGTCAAAACGGCTTCCATGTCCCTAGCTCAACTTTTGATTTACTATCTACTGACATTTATTTGAAACAAATACAGGGTGGTTCAAGATTCAGACTTTTGATCACCTTGTATTTGTTTCAAATAAATGTCAGTAGATAGTAAATCAAAAGTTGAGATAGGGACATGAGAGCCGTTTTGACCAATAATGAATAGTTTCGACTCAAAAAAATCCTAAAGTTGTGAAATCTCGAATTTGAACACCCTATATTATCTCTGTAATCATTCCTGCTAGACCCCAAGTGTGATACATTGATGAAATCAGCTTTTCAGGGAGAATCTAAAAATGCCATAAAATACAGGGTGTTCCATTTGAAATAACAAAGTTGTTGCTTCTTTTCGTTAGAAGCGGCAACGCCGCGGGGCTGAAAATATTTTAGAACAATGTCCCCCTCGAAAATGTAGTTGATGTGTCTCGGGATTTTTCAAAAACATACACACATTTCGAGAAAATTAGGGTGGGAAGTCCTGAAATGAACACTCTGTATATATTATACCATTCATATACAAATCCAGATGCACAATGACGTTGAGTCAGCACATTACATACTACATCAGCAATATACAGGCTGATTCACGGTGGATGGCACATTAGACGTATCTGGTGAACCAGACAACGGATCATTTTGAAAATCCAATGGAGGGAATATTCGGACATTCTCTAGCCAACTAAAATATTTTCGACAATGCGGTGTTGCCGCTTCTATTAGAAAGCAGTAGCAACTTTGATTTTTCAAATGGAACACTCTGTATTTTATTGCATTTTTAGATTCTCCCTGAAGAGCTGATTTCATCGATCATCACACTTGGGGTCTAGCGGAAATGATTACAGAGATATAGTTTGTGAAAAATCGACATTTTTCAACTTTAGAATTTTTTTGTGTCGAAACAATTCATCATTGGTCAAAACGGCTCACATGTCCCTATCTCAACTTCTGATTAACTATCTACTGATATTCAATTGGGACATATACCGGGTGATCAAGATTCTGAATTCTGCACCACCCTGTATTTGTTTCAATTAAATTTTAGTAGATAGTTGATCAAAAGTTGAGATAGGGACATGTGAGCCGTTTTGACCAATAATGAATAGTTTCGACAAAAAAAATTCCTAAAGTTGAAAAATGTCGATTTTTCACACCCTATATCTCTGTAATCATTTCCGCTAGACCCCAAGTATGATACATCGATGAAATCTGCTCTTCAGGGAGAATCTAAAAATGCAATAAAATACAGAGTGTTCCACTTGAAAAATCAAAGTTGCTACTGCTTTCTAATAGAAGCGGCAACACCGCATTGTCGAAAATATTTTAGTTGGCTAGAGAATGTCCGAATATGCCCTACATTTAATTTTCAAAATGATCCGTTGTCTGGTTCACCAGAAACGTCTAATGTGCCATCCATCGTGAATCAGCCTGTATAGGTATACTGGAACATAATTCTTATCAAAAGTGAAAACCCTCCCTCCCCTCCCCAGGTACGCAAGATTCCCTTCCGTGCGCTCCAAGAAATAGAAAAACTTTACCAATGAATACAGCACCTCGGAGCCCTATAGGTGTGGTACAGAATCCAATGGAGGTCCTGTTATTTCTAACTCCACACAAGTTTCGATTTCGGAGAAGCCAATTACAAAAACGAATAGTATCTCCTCAAACGGATAATCTACAATTAGGTAATTTCGTATTTTTTCCTTGTAACTCAACCTAATTCCTATAACGGCAAACTGAACATTGTCAAAAAGTATAGATCCATCATTGCTTCTCATTTCCAGAGATAGCAAATTATTTCTAGACTAAAAGCATAGTTGAGCAAGTCAGCACATAGGTATTTGAAGATAGAATGGAAAATTGGGAAATGGTAGAACACTATCAAAAATCGAAACTCAGTATCAAAATTCTTTGGTATTGTGCTCAAATCATAATACTCAACTGATTTATCTTAATGTTCCATGATCTGTTTGACTTGACATTTGAAATTTTCTGACGTCTGTCATGAAAATCTTTATAACCTTCAGTTTTACGCACATGTGATTCTTTCTCTTCATCAGGATGATTTTGATGCATCATCAAACTTTTAGTTTGATTTTTCAAAGTGCAATTATCACCTTTCGGTAATTGAAGGGCATGTGTGGGCCATTGCAAAATATGAACCCGACCTTTAAATGGCAAATGTATATTAAAATAAATTTATAACATAATTTTATATCATTTCACAGTGACAGTGAGTTTTTCAGGTTTCTTCACTTTTTCTCTCAATATTCTAAATCAATTGTTTTCCAGATCATAGAGCATATTTCCTTGATTGCACTGTTTATACTATTTGTATGCCTACGTCTTTCATTTCCATGTAAGTACTAAGTAATTCTTCATCAATATCCTAAGTCAACATTGATTTTTCTAGAACTATGATATTTTCTATTGGCTGATGATGGACTCATCATGAGCCCGAAACATGTTCCTTCAAGATTGATCTCCTATCATTCTAATAAATGTTGTGGAGAAACTTTTGGATTCTCATCTATGTATCAATGTAAGCAATTCAACTGTTTGAAAATATCAAAGATCCAAGATTTCGAATAATAAAATCTAGTTGCAGAAAGCCAGAGTTCTCAAAGTCTCGTAGTATCAAATATTCAACTCATACAGGTGTTCCCAAACCGCAAACTCTTGAATTAACAAATTTTTTATTTCTCAACAGTTCTAATACAACTCTAAGTTGGAACACTTTCAATGTGTGACCCTTTTGTTCCCGATGTTTCCGTTATACCTATCAATAATTGTGATCTTATAAATAAATATAATAGAATTCCATAAACAAACATTGTCTTTCATCGGCACCCTGACAGAAATGAAAAACAAAATGTCAACAGTGGTGATGAAGTAAATACACATTTCATCAGCAATCATTTAATTCAAATCTGTTTGAAGTTCGTACATCATTCAAAACAGACAATCAGTAGGCATTCTTCTGTATTATTGCCCTTGTAATTTATTCACTACCCTTCCGCATGAATGGGTAAGGGTCTGCACCAGAAAAGGGATGAAAGTATACAAAAGCGTGTCTATGGGAAGATCTTTGAATTTTGATCTGTGTAGATCAGATCTCACACAATTTCGAGAGGGATGTCAGGGATGCGATTCTATTTTATTCGGTTACTTGGGTTTGAAACGCTAATTAGTTGTCATGCTAGTCATCAGCAGAGATGTATTCCAAATGAATTAGGGTTCTTTCACATCATCGCATCCATATATTTCACTTCATACAGAATTCAGAATGTGTTTCATAAACTCTAACTATATTCTGATCATGGCATCAATAACCAAAACATTCGATGGAGTTATTGGAGTTTATCATGACATATTTTTTGTTGTTATTACAGGTATCACACAAAGGTCGTAATTGGCGCAAATACTATGAGGAGCCATGCAGGAACATATCATTAGATTGCCTTATTATTCCTTTACGAATTACCTGAAATGCGCCGGAATTTCTGGAAATAGTATTTCCTCTATGAAGGTCATATAGAGAATTGGACGCCCCTTGCAAATCATTATCAGAAGAATTATTCGAATACTGAAGATCTGGGATTGACCCGAAATTAAAAATATACTGTTCTGGAAGGAACACTGTATGAATACTTCGTTGGCATAATCTTGCCGAATTTGGAATAAAAAATCAAGAATAGGAGGATTTATTCCAGCATAATATTTTTTCAGACAAAACTGGTATCTTCAAAAATCAACACATCGAATAAAATTGAATCGAACTAAAACGTGGAGAGAGTGTAGTCTCCTTATTTCCATATCTGTTGT
This sequence comes from Phaedon cochleariae, assembly GCA_918026855.4. Taxonomy (NCBI): domain Eukaryota; kingdom Metazoa; phylum Arthropoda; class Insecta; order Coleoptera; family Chrysomelidae; genus Phaedon; species Phaedon cochleariae. Next base: position 17,095,444 of record OU896707.1, on the reverse strand, counting down.
TTCAATTTGCATGAATAACATTACTTTTATTACTATTATTATACTTATTCGTTCTCGATGTAATACTGATCAGAAATTTTACTCCAAATATCTTTATATCATTTACAGATAGATACAAAGTTTTCAGTGTATGGGTTGTGAGTTGAACCTACTGAATAAATCTATACAGGGTGTCCGGGAACATGTGGGAAATCTCCCGGATATGAAGAAAACACGTGAAAAGAATACTATAAGTTCATATAAACTTCTTTTGTATCGGCCTCCTCTTCGGAGATATGGGCTCCCAAAGAGCTCCCATGGAATTAAGTTTTTGACACATAATTCTTGAACCAACAGGTATATTTCAATTTTTTTTTAATATGATGTATACTAGGTAATACTCTTCAAATTACTATCCAAGAAAGTGTTGCGAATTACTCACAGCTCCAGGGACGGACTAGCTGTGACACTCATGGGCCCATTTTTTTTACGCCCTGTATGATAAGAACTCTGGACAACGTTTTTTACATACCTCTAACTATTGACTAAAAATTGAGTACTCTTCATTCATGTCGCTAATCATAACCGTTTTCGGAAAAACGTCATTTTATTTATATCATGTATTTAGCGTATTTCGATAAAAGATACTTTTTTTTCGAGTTACCTTTGCAAACGTTGCTAGGTTAGAAATAAATAAATATCCTTCATTTTAGAACTTGTCAACTTTCACATTACTGATACATTGATTCCTTATTACTTTGATATTTGATTTTTGAATTTCGTTGTGAAATTAATTGTGAAATAATTCGAAATATGGAATACACGTTTATTGAGTATGCAGATATGCATCTGATGTATGGTCTTGCATCTTCCAATGCTTTGGAAGCCAGAAGGTTATATCACGACAGATTTCCTAATCGCACTCTTCCAGATCAGAAGACATTTCAACGAGTTGACCAACGTCTAAGGGAGAATGGTGGGCGATTCTTCTTAATAAGGTATAATAAGGTAATGTTATTTACTTCTTTCATAATTTTAGGAAATTTTGGAAAAAGAAGTAATAATACTGGTCAGGGAAGAACAGTACGTACAGGGTGCGCCTCTTAAAATGGAACCCCCCCTTAACTCTTTTGTTTTCGGAGATATGAAAAAATGCTAAATGAAAAAGTTGTTTGAAATGACCCAAACTTTTATTTCGTGAGGTTGTTTCATATACAGGGTCATTCGTTTTTCCAGAAAGAACATTAACTTTGATTTTTTCAATAAAACACCCTATATATTTTCAGACATGTCGATAGAGCTTTTTTTTCTGATTTCAAAAATATATATGAGTTGCATATTCGGATGAAGGATAATTGAGTTATTGATGATCAAAGTTGACCAAAATACCGCTTCATGAATTCTCACTTTATATCATAGTTGAGCTCTGAAAAAATATTCCATGGAAAAGTCAATAAACTACAAATCATTATGTGGATAGATTTGGTATCACACTATAACAGTGACAGATGTCGAAATAGCATCAAGAGTTCTTGACAACAAAAATTGAATGAATCTTTATAAACAATATTTATTAAATGAACTATATGAGATTGTGAATACACATTAGAGCTATCTACAACAAATTTTCAAAAATTCCGCCATTCTGGTCAATGCAGAGTTGGCACCTTGCTATAAAATTTTGGCGAACCCTTTCGAATAATATTGGATCATTATTCAATAATTGAATTTCTTCTGTTATTTCATTTTTCAAGAAGTCAGTAACTGGAATATCATGTTTTTTATAGATCTTGTCTTTCAGCGCTCCGCACAGGAAATCATCACAAGACGTCAGATCTGGGCTACGGGGCGGGTAAAATATTGGTCCTCGCAATCCAATCCAAGTTTCATAACTCTCATTGAGGTAGTTCGTGACTTCAATTCCATTGTGAGGAGGTGCACCATCCTGCTGCCATACCAATTGGTTTCGTCTATTCAAAGGGATTGCTTCATCAAGCAAGTTCTCAATATCACTTTGCAACATATCCAAATATTTTTGCCCCGTAAGACTGCCATCAATGAAGATGGGACCAATTACTTTAGTGTTATAAACACTGCACCAGACATTCACACTTCTCCGGCCTTGTTTTTTAATCGGTTTCATTACTCTCGGATTAACCGTAGCCCAGTTATGCTCATTTTTCCTATTGAACACTCCTGAAGTTGAAAATGAACACTCATCCGTGAATAACATATTCTTAGTAAAATCATCGCGATTATGTCTTTCAATTATTTCATGACAAAATCGTAAACGATTTGGATGATCTTGAGGAAACAAATAATTCACTGGCATTACTTTGTATGGCTTCATATGATGCTTCTTCAAAACTCGTCCCACACTTGTCGTGGATATATTGAAGTAATTTGCAGCCATTCTTGTCGAACGACTAGGGTCTTCAATGAAATGAAGTAATATATTTTCCTCTGTCTCTTCTATGAGTACCGTTTTTTGCCGATTCCTCTTCATATCACCCAAATTACCACTATCTCGTTTGAACTTTTCGAAGATCCTCTTGAAGGTATTCAATGATGGAAGTGGACGATCACCAAACCGATGCGCATATTCTCTACGAGCAGCGGTTGCATTTTTCCCGCAAGAAATATATATTTCCAAAATTTCGCATCTCTCATTCAAGCTGTAACCCATTTTTTTTTTCTATAGAAATCGAACGTTTTCAAAATTCATGATAAACATGGAGCTCAAACAATTTATAAACATTATTTCAAAGCCCACTATGTTCAACTTACATTAGATGATATTACCTATGAAGTGAAGATTCATAAAGCGGTATTCTGGTCAATTTTGATCATCAATAACTCAATTATTTTCCATCCGAATCTGCAACTTATATATATTTTTGGAATCAGATAAAAATGCTCTATCGACTTGTTGGAAAATATATAGGGTGTTCCATTGAAAAAATCAAAGTTGATGTCCTTTCTGGAAAAACGAATGACCCTGTATATGAAACAACTTCACGAAATAAAAGTTTGGGTCGTTTCAAACAACTTTTTAATTCAACATTTTTTCATATCTCCGAAAACAAAAGAGTTAAGGGGGGGTTCCATTTTAAGAGGCGCACCCTGTACGCCGCAATTAGATGAAAATATTTTAAATGCTGTATATGATACTCCTTCAACGAGCACTCGAAAATTATCAGCGCAGTTTAATGCGTCGAAAACAATAGTACATGAAGTTCTTCAAGAACAACTGTTATACCCATATCATTTGCAAAAAGTGCATGAACTGATTCCTGAAGATTTTCCCCGTAGAATGCATTTTGCAAACTGGCTATTGGATCAGCAACGAAATAATGTAAACTTCATTAGCACTATTCTCTTCACGGATGAAGCAGGTTTTACCAAAAATGGTATCATGAATTTACATAACACCCATGTATGGGCTGATGAAAATCCTCATGCCACTATTGTTTCGCATCGCCAACATCAGTTCCAATCAATTAATGTCTGGGCAGGAATCGTTGGCAATTTTTTGATTGGACCATTCGTATTGCCGGCACGATTGAATGGAATACTTTATTTGGAGTTCCTCCAGAACGCTTTTAATGATTTAGTCGAGCACTTACCACTTGAAACCCGCCGAAACATGTACTTTATGCATGATGGGGCACCACCTCATTTCAGCGTTGCTGTGCGGGAGCACCTGAATAACGTCTATCCAAACCGTTGGATAGGTAGAGGAGGACCTATTGCCTGGCCTCCTAGATCTCCCGACCTAACGCCATTAGATTTTTACCTGTGGGGACACCTCAAAACCTTGGTGTATTCCACTCCGGTCGATACTAGGGAGGAACTTCTACGGAGAATCACGTTTCATTGTGATGTGATAAGGAACAATGCTGGGTTATTGTGGCGGGTACAGCAGTCCTCAATTCGTCGTGCTCGCGAGTGTATCAGACTTCATGGAGCCCATGTTGAACCCTGTTACGAAGTTTTTAACTAAGCAGTTAAAGTTCAACTTTTTATTGAAACTATGTTGGTTACCGTGGAAAATTACGCTAAATACATGATATAAATAAAATGACGTTTTTCCGAAAACGGTTATGATTAGCGACATGAATGAAGAGTACTTAATTTTTAGTCAATAGTTAGAGGTATGTAAAAAACGTTGTCCAGAGTTCTTATCATACAGGGCGTAAAAAAAATGGGCCCATGAGTGTCACAGCTAGTCCGTCCCTGGAGCTGTGAGTAATTCGCAACACTTTCTTGGATAGTAATTTGAAGAGTCTCACCTAGTATACATCATATTAAAAAAAAATTGAAATATACCTGTTGGTTCAAGAATTATGTGTCAAAAACTTAATTCCATGGGAGCTCTTTGGGAGCCCATATCTCCGAAGAGGAGGCCGATACAAAAGAAGTTTATATGAACTTATAGTATTCTTTTCACGTGTTTTCTTCATATCCGGGAGATTTCCCACATGTTCCCGGACACCCTGTACATATATTCAGTGGTCTAAGAAAAACCGAAAATTTGAATAGGTAATTATTATTCTTCATTAATTGACCGATTCCATTAGCTTCAGTATCGTTGGAGAGGAATTGATAATACTACTTTCAATTTTTCATATTTGTTCTTGGAACAAAGTGAAGAATACACCTAAACTTAGTCAAATTTCGAAATATGCTCTGATGGAATTTCTTTGAGTCGTACCGTATCGTTTTACGTATTGAATTCTCAAAGATAATGTCATGAATAAGATGTTTATACAGAAGCTGAGTACTGTATTACAAACGGTTCCTGAGATATCTCCAAAAACAATTTTTTCATGTTCTGGTTCCCACGATGAGGGATATCCTGTTATGTTCAGAGAACTTCGTGAGAACCAAGGGAAATAAGGTAGGAACTGGTGTTCTTCTTGAATTTCTGGAGTTTATTTGTCTCAGGGAACATCTTCCTTGGCAATGTGTTCGAGAGCATCGCTGTTCGTTGGATGAACGATTCTTTGGAAAGATATGTTCTGCAGGTCTCCAAAGTGACCACGAAGGGGTGCGAAGCCCCAACTCGACGGGTTAATCTCGCGGGGACTGCCAAGGGAGGAACAATTGTTGATATTTCAGTAGAGCATAGTCCATGAAAATATTCATAAAATGTGGGCGAGGCATCACCCACGAAACGAATTGCCCTTTTTTGGACAGAATCCAACAGTTTCAGGGTATGTTTGGGTGCTGCACTCCAAATATGGAACAGTATTCCAGGACAGGTCGGATCTATGCCTTATATATATCATAAGCAGCTGACTGGAAGTGAAATAGCTCCTGGCCCGAAACAGAAAACCAAGTTTTTGGGATGCACTGATTGCAACTGATCTCACGTGATTTTCCCAAGAAAAATTATTTCTGATAGTAATACCAACCATCGAAATGGATGTCTTCAAAGGTATGGTTACTCCTGACAAGCTCATGTTGGGCACAGTGAGATCGGCTTTTCTAGATAAATGGCATGCTTGTGTTTTGTTTGCATTGTAATCTACCAAGTTATTGGATCCCCATTCGAGGATTGTTGCCAAGTCCATATTTATGTTGTCAACATTTCTTCCTCGTTCGTTTCTGATTTGCCTGGCTGGTATTGGAGCCCTGGAAGAGAAGGCGGTATGGAGGGTACTATCATCCGCCAAGCTGTGTACTGGATATGAAGTTGCTTCCAACAAATCGTTGATATTGAGTAGGAATAGTGTTGGTGCTAGAATTGATCCTTGCGGAACACCAGCATTCATGAAAAGAGAGTCAGATGAAACTCCGTCTACCACAACATGGAGAGACCTGTTTGAGAGAGAACTAGCTAGCAGGGAACATAGCTGGGGAAGCAAGCCATAAGATGGAAGCTTGGCGAGGAGTCCATGGTGCCATCTTACATATTCTTTACGTAAAAATGGCATACTTTATGCGATTGTCTTCTCCGAGTGACCGTTTTCGTGATATCTGCGTATCAATTATTCAATACAACTTCGCAAATTTCCCTCGCATTTATCAAAGTAAAGGCTGTGATCAAATCATGAAATATCACATAGGAAAAAAAGTGAAGAAAGAAAGGAAACATATTCTTCAACATCAAAACTTCGAGTAAAATCTAATTGAAATACTGAAACTCTCTATTTTTTTCATCATCAACTTTTGAACTGAGGTAAATTTGGCTGGAACTCAATATTTGTATCCAAGGAATCTGCAATTTTGCTGTGTACCATTTATTTGCGGACACCCTGTATATTATTATGTACAGGCTTACTGACAAAAACGCACCAAGTCATAGCGCTGGTATTCATTATCCAATTTTGAAAAACGAAAAAGCAAATGGAATGGCTAATCAAATACTTCAAGGTGATACTTACATAATTACAACTCTAATAACAGGAATTGTGATTTTCTCTGAATACTATGATATATAACAACTTCACTTTTGCTCAAAATTGGTTGCAAACATTGTATATGATCCGTCGACAAGGAATGAATCTCTTCATCAATTTTTCAGGTGAGTCATTGAAGGTTAAGTCGATTGCATATAAAATAAATACATTATGCTGTTGACAAAATGATTATTAATTTTCATTTGTATCGAATTCTGGAGAGAATTCCTATACCTACTAACTGTTACATTGGAAATTTCGTATGGACATTTTCAAACCCACTATCGCAGCTGCTTTCGATAGTTTATTGCGATAATTATTGCAACCAAACTCTCAAAAATCGAAATGTCAACTAATTTCATGTCAGATAGCTGTTAGCAGATATTTCGCTGCTATGGTAATCATCATCTGCATTTATCAAAATCAAAACCATATCTACCAAGATTTACATAGTTACAGTGACAACAACGATGTGATATTTTTTTTTTAGAACAATAATCCCGTGGTGGAACTGCGAGCACTAAGGAGGGACAAATATCGATGGATCCTCCTATTGAAGGTAAATAGATTGTAGTTAGCTGGAAATACATCTGTGGATAAAGAATTCCACAGTGAAGATGTCCTACAAAAGAGGGAGTTCTTGAAATATGTTGTTCTAGGTGTTTCAATTTCGACTGCATATTGGTGTGAGACTTGAGCCAGTTGCGTTTGGCGAACAGAGGTCATTTCAGGGGGACAGCTGATGACAATTCAACAGAGCATCGTCCATGATAGTAGCGATAGAAGAGTGATAGGTCTGCAACGTCTCTCCGATGTTGTGAAGTTTGCAGTGATCTTGTCAGAGTGGGGTCATTGATGAGCCTGATGGATCTTCTTTGAACCGACACCAGCAACCTCAGGGAGTGTTTTGGAGCTGATCTCCAGACGTGCGAACAGTACTCAAGGGATGGTCGAATCTGGGCTTTATAGAGTGTCAGAAGCTGTTGTGAGGTAAAATACTTCTTCGCGCGGAAGAGGAATCCCAGCTTTTGAGAGGCAGTTCTGGCTATATTGGCAACATGTTCATGCCAAGATAAACTGTCAGATACCGTGATGCCGAGCATTGATAGATGAACTGATTGGTAAGGTTCTTCCAGCCATAATTGTATCAGGACCCGCACGGTAAGCCTTCTTTAAAAAAACTGTTGCTTGAGTCTTCAAAGCGTTGAATTGTACGAGGTTCAAATTGCCTTATTGTTGGATCCTTCACAGATCGTTGATATGTAGTAAGAAAAGCGTTGGGGATAGAATGGAACCCTGGTACTCCTGCATTGGTAGGCAGTGTTTCTGAAGTAATCCCGTCAACAACTACATGAAGACTTCGATCTTTGAGGAAACTGGTAATCCAACGCATAGTAGGGGCGGCAGACCATAAGACAGTCGCAGCCAGATTAAAAGTATGGGGTCATAGCGCCTTCGCCAATACCTTCACAAACTTGTTTACATAAAACCCTCTCCCCCACACTTTTCTATATTTCTGAGTGTTCACCATGGAGGTCATTTTTGTATAACTATTTTCAACTCATCTGGCATCGTCTCTTCTTTCAATCATCAAACTGACCAGGCCAAAAGTCGTCAATAATGGCCAGAATTTTCTTGATTGAAAATTATAGAACTTTTGAGTTGACTTAGAATCATTTCAAAGGAATCAAAGCAAGCTCAAAGTCGATTCCACAAAATTATATAATGTTGTTAAACGTTAAGGGACTTGTTTCGGATGAATGTCCATCTTAAGCCTATGTTCAAAGTAATGAATCTGAAGGAAGTATTGTCCTGAAAATCACACCAATGATCATGGTCGAATTGAAATTTATGTCATGGAATAATAAGTATTCAACAGGCTCTCAATAATAAAGGGCTTCATATGCCCTGGAAGCGTTTACAACAACCTTAAGTAGTGAATGATAGACAACAGCCAAACAATGCCTCTTTCACAAACAATTAACGGGTAGATTGAAGGACACCGTGCCCAATAGGAATGGTTGAAAATTTTGGGTAATTCAATAAGGTAGAGCACCTACCCTCCTTTGGCTTCTGTTCATGCGTGTTTTGTTGGTAATGGGGCCAAGATGCTACGCATGTAATGCTGCTGCAACTTTATATCATTCTGTGGAAGTGACTTTGAGCTTTCCTTTATCACTTTGAAATGTTTGACTCCCACTCGACTTATATAAGGACTTCTACCAGAGATTATGTTTCAGAATGTTTATTGTTGCTCTAGAACTCTCTCAAATGTGCGATGATTTCCTATAATATTCTGGATTGTTCCAGAGTATTCGAGAGTGCTCCAGAATAATCTTGATCATTCTAAAATGTTATAGAATCTCTCAGAATGAGACACATTTGAGTGGGGCTAACCGTTACCACCGATACAACAAGGCCAGCAGACTCTGACGTAAACAGATCGTGACGTCACCAAGAGAGGCCAGTGTTTTATTTTATCGCTTGTCGACTAACGCGTCAGTTCGTGTTAATTCATCGGTGATTCACGTATGTTTTTGAAACGGTCCCGAGTATTCGTAAATTATAGTCAACAAAATCATCTCTGAATTCGAGGAAATTTTCTTGAATGCTCATAATAAACGAGCATTTCTAATTCTCATTCCCAAATTTCTTTCTGAAAACGGTCATTTGCCTCGTGGCAATGAATGCAGAATTCATTCCAATGATCAAATTGCAACTATCATATCAACATGAACTACAAACACTCTACTTAAAAAGGTAAAACTGCATTTATCATGATATTTATCATGAAGATATTTGACTAAAAAGTTCCAAATTTCACCTTCTTTTTCACCTGTCTTCTGGATGGCATTTAGAACAAATTTCCCTTCTTTTTTCATCATATTGGACAATTAATATATAATTCAACTATAAATATGATTTTCTTGAGATCAATCCAAATTCAGTGAGAAGAAGGAAGAATATAATTCAAAATAATGGCGTGTGTGATGTCATTCGAAAGCAATCTATTGACATTTGACATCTCGTATTTTGATTGACTATTGATTGAATGGTCGTCATCTGGAATGCTCGTTCACTAAATATGAAGAACTCGCCATAAAAATCATATTTCCTGTTGAGTTTTCTATATAAAAATGTGCCATCGAAGTACATCATGAGTATATATAAAGTATCCAATGACAAAATAAGAGCAAGTAGCTTCAAATGCCCCCAACACAAGGGGAGAAAGAAGGCGAAATTTCGAACTTTTTCTTGAAATATCTCAATAAAATAGTGGTTTGTTCACATTTTCATTATAAAATTCGGTTCATCAGACAGAAATACGTGAGTACCGAAAAAAATTTTCAAAAAAAAAACTATCGCATGATAAATGCAGTTTTACCCTTAAAAATTACGGTTTCAAGTGTAACGATCCACTTGGGTGAAAAATCCAACAACCGCTGGTTATTTTTTCAGGTAATAGGAATTCTCCAAGATAAATATAGGTAATTGTAACAAACGGCATTGATTGATTGATTGATAGCAGAATGATCAGTCAGGGTTTGAAGCCCAAAACACTGCAGCCTTTGGGCCTATTGTATTCCTGATCATGCTGTTGACTTAGGTGAACAGGTTCGCTACCTTGATGAGGTTTAGCAGCCTCTTCACCAGATCCTTCTTTGAAAATGCCTCTTGAGAGTTTACTGCTCCCAGAAGGTTGTATCTCCAACGCGCTAGTGCTTCGCACTCCAATATTACATGGGTGGCAGTTTCCTCCTCCTCATTGCATAGTCTGCATATGGGTTCGTCTGTATAGATGCCCATTTGATGCATATGTTTCCTCAAGGGGCAGTGACCGGTTATTAGTCCCGTCACTTGTTTGATCTGACTTCTGTTTAGGCTCAGAATGTCGTTAGTCACTGTTTTGGACAGTGTTCCAACCATCAGTTTACTGTGTCTTTGTCCTGGGACATTGTTCCAGTATGCCTGATGTCTTTCTTGCATCCACCTTGCCAGCCAGCCGCGTATTGAGGTTTTGGGGATACCGAACACAGGTTCCGGCCCCATAAACAACGTCGCAGACCCTTGCCAGGCAAGAGCGTCAGCTGCTTCATTGCCTTCAATTCCCTTATGCCCTGGCACCCATTGAAGAGTTACCTTGTTGTGGTTAGCCAGGGTTAGCAGGCTTTGAAGGCAATCGCAGACCAATTTTGATCTGATGTTATTGCATGTTAGAGATTGAATGGCCGCCTGACTATCTGAGCATATGAGGATTTGTTTACCTCTGTATCCTCTTACGATATTCTCTCTCAGGCATGCCTCAATAGCATGCACCTCTGCCTGGAATACTGAAGCATACCTCCCCAAGGAAGCACACAATCAATCAACAAACGGCATGTCAATCAAAATAAAATACATTCTCCACAATTTTCTCTCGATCAATCTCACGATAAGTTTATGTTCTGCGGGCCCTGTATAAGTAGGTGTGAAGTTTACCTTCACCACAATTTTTGCCAATATATTTAATTCGAATGGGTTGCTGTAGGTGGATATTTGTGTTTTATCCTGGTTTTTGCTTTAAAACTTCGTTTTTCCATAATAAAATCGAATGGGGTGCGAAGAAGGGCTCAGTTGACGACTGGCATCCTTTTTTAACCGGAAGCCCTTCAAAAAACAGCAAAATCGGCTCAATGATGATCTAAAACTGAAATCGAAATACGCGGTCGCCTATAGCGCTATAAGAGCTTGTCGTTTCGAGCCGCTGGTTAGGCCTCACTAAGTGACGTCACCCACGGAGCATGCAGGCCTTGTTGTATCGGTGGTAACGGGCTGACTCTGTCAGAGTTGAGCCAGGAAAACTCTGGCTAAAAAATAAATAGAATAAATCAATCAATCGAATTGTGGGAATAGGAATATTGTCCATGAATCTGTTTGTCATTGGGAATATATAGATACCTAGCACTCATTGGTATTCAGTGAATCCAAACATATCAAAAAGGTCATTTTGGCTCAACACTGAAACAAGCAAAGTTTCAAATACATGCAACGTGGACTGGAGAGTCTGCGGATCGGGTCGAACACATAGGACTGACTGCCAGTAGCGACCCCTACTGAGGAGGGTTCATCTGAACTCGGCAGAATGAAATATTTAAATCCAATTCAGCTGGAAGTGATACAGATTTGTTATGAAGAATATCAAAGTCAGAAAGAGATTTGTTTTTCTGAAAATAGGTATCCCAACTCTATTGCAGAATGCATGGCAAATTGATGGATTCTGTGATATAATAATAATAATAATATGAATAATAATAATAATAATACATTTATTGTTCGTCATATTATGTGGATATACATCATATAGATATTGCAAATATACATTTCGATAAACAATTGGCATGTAGGTTCAGAATGTGGAACGCATCCACTCCTGTTCTTCCACCAATGCCATTCGGATGAAGAATAAAAATGAAATCAGTTGGCATGTATATCATTGATAAATAAAAAGAGAATAAAGGAAGCAGAAAAGATTAAAGAAGAGAGAAGAAGATGGAGGAAAGAGAAAGAAAATAAATAAGAGTAACTTTCGGCTATTGCGAGTGTCCAGAAGAATACTTTTATATTTGATCTTGAATGAGGTTTGTGATCTATTGAGGAGAGAGGGGTCTATGTTGTACAGATTGTTAATAGATGCAATATTATATGAAAAAGACCGTTCGAATATAGTTTTGGAGTGACTTGGAATTGTTAAAATGGTTTGACACCTTCACGTTATTTATCCTTGGACTTCACATTGTATATTAATCGTATAAGCGTTGAGTTGGCTAATGAAGGTGAGTGATAAAAATAAATAGGATTGTCTTGTCTTCTATTTTTTCTTGTCAGAATCAACTACCTCTGGGAGTATATCGCGAGTTTATACTGATTTATTACATTTTGACCACGAGGAAAAATTCATTCACAAGTTCAAAGAGATATTTTGGGGAAGGAATTGAAGTATATTTGAACGGAATAGTAATTTTCCTAACAAGTGCGGAAAGTGATTCTTTCCCGCACACGACTGCCGTTGACACGAACGACGCGAAGCGGAGTTCGGGCAAGCAACCGAGTGCGAGAAAGACACTTTCCGCATGAGTTAGGAACAATATTTTCTACAAGCGTAGGAAATTATTTTTTCCGCACTATTGTGGGAAAAACATGAAAATGACACTTTCCAAACTAAATTGCGTGCGGGTATTGGGTGAATCACGCACGCTTGTAGAAAAAAATTGTTCTGTCGATCATGCCTGGCCAGAAAGAGGGAACAGTCCCACAATCTCAGCAGAGCAATGTCTCATAGGGAAGTTTAGACTCGAAGAAGATTGAAAAAATTTTCCATTGAGATCAGAACAGTTATTTGCAGCAAATCTCATTGAGGACACTAGGAAGGTGTCCGTGCTGCTAACATCACTGTTGGTTGAAATTTATCAAATAACTGTAACATCCACTTTTAGTAAATGCATGTTACTTTTTCTACGAAATATTGATAGTACTAAGTATTTAACTGACCTTTTCAGAGTACTTGATTCAACTCTGATTTTCACTGAATGTATCTTGAGAATTCTCATTCCCTTCATTTGTAGGATATTTTGAGCTTCTCTGTTACAGATTTCATGGAGCTGCGAGTCACTGGCATTGGTCGGAGATCATCATGTATATTCCTTACATAATTTGGATTCAATTGCATTATGTTGTGTTGACTTGATGAAAGTTTATTATTTCAGTTTATTTTGAGAATATTCAGGTGAAATGTCAAACAAGTTGTTGAGGTTCAGAATTGTAATTTTAATATTATTTTTCTTGTACCATTGTCTCATGTAGCAATCGCCAGTAGTTCAGCGTTCAGCCTTCAACGAGCAGGATCGCGACAGTAACATATCTAAATAGTATGCCGTCAGCGTCATCTTATTGATCCGTATTGATTGATTATCCATTTGAACCTGGTACCGGTTATTGCGACGGTTAAAAATCGATGCTGACTATCTGGTTACTCTAATTTATTTACTTTTATGACATGGACATTTGAATTTTTGATTGTCAACTAGAAAAGAGAAAAAAAATTTAATATCGTTCCTTTCTGCATCTGGTCACCATGAAATGAACTCGTATGTGAATGTCCACTTAATCACATTTTTGGTCATTCACAATTTTTCATGAAAAACATCTGATTAGAGATACAGGTTGATTGGAATTCTGAACCTTGAAGCACCCTGTATTTTTACCAATTAAATTCCAGTAGCTAGTGGATCAACAGTTAAGATAGGGACATGTAAGCCGTTATGAATAGTTTCGACACTAAAAAATTTCGATCTTGAACACCCTATATCTCTGTTATCATTCCTGCTAGACCCCAAATGTGATAAATTGATTCAATCAGCTATTCAGGAAGAATCTTAAAATGCAATAAAATACAAGGTGTTCCATTCGAAATAACGAAGTTGTTAGTTGTTTCTGATAGAAGTGGCGACACTGTATCGATGAAAATAATTTAGACGGATAGAGAATGTTCAATTATCGAAGCATCCCAAATTTAAGGATGTTTTGTCTTTCCGTTCTCCATATACTTCTAATATGCCATAGAAAATTCAATATCTGAGAGAGTGTTGGAGAAACGTAATTCACGGATAAATACCAGATTGACCAAGTCAGAAGTGGATGAATGTATTCGGAGAGTTTAGGATCTGTTTCGATTGTAGTCATTATTATTATTATCATCATCATTAGGAGTGACAAAATATTCTCTCTACGTCAATTCGAACTATATGTGTGGACAAAACCACTCAATGTTCATTGAAAATGTACTGAAAATACGTTAGTCAGTCATCACTGGGCCAGCAATGATTGGGTATTGAGAGTTAGCAGGTTACTTTTGTTATGAAGTATATTGAAAAACGCCTAAATTGTGTCAATGATAGTTCACTGGGGTGGAACTGCTCTAAAAGTGATGACCTATGCATAAATATTCGCTAGGTGAAATGCTGGCACTGCTATATCCAGGATTCAGACACCAAAATGTTCATAAAAAAAATATACATCGCAACTGATAGGAGTGAAGAGGCTAATCATCAGAAAAATTCGAAGGTTACTCATTGAACACTGTCACTTGAGAACGCATATACAGAGTGATTCACGATGAGACAGACAAATTTCATCTTAGAATCCCAATAACCTACACCATAGGGCTCCAAGTCTTATTCCGTTTCGACTATATCTATGTAGTGATTCATCGCATTGCGCCAAATTATCTGAAATTTTGGAGATCAGGATCGAACTAGAAGATATTTGTCGATTTGATCTAGTCTGATATCATCATCCTGTATGTCTTATGTTGGGAATTCCAATGCATGGTCTCGAAGATATTTGATGAAGCATCGACAACACCTATTCAGAATTTTTCGTGCTGTAAAAACGATATGTAACCCCTGCATCCATGATATTGGGAGGTTATTTTTTTAGATGTGGCCGAAATCCTTCAAGGTCACCAATGAGGAACATTCAATTCATAATATTGTTGGACTCCCAATATGAACACTCCACCTCTGTCCAAGGCTCGTCTGACCAAAGCCTCCGATGACTCTTAGGCCTGTTAGTCCATTGTACCGTTGTACAGTCGTCTCCAGAAAACATGTCGCAGTTGAACGGTGTAATCGCTCTCATCGCAACGGTAATTTTAGAGCGCTCACACTGTCCAATCGCGACATATTTTCTGGAGACGTGTGTACCTCTATATGCGCTTATTGATTTTACCATTGGAGACCATTGGTTCGCATTGAAGGGGCCACTTCAAATACCATTACAGTAACTGTGAGCGCCTTTCAGGTTCCTGGAGGCTACTCTTCTGAGCCCCAATCTCGTCCATGGCCAAAGGTTCTCCTTCTCCTACGAGTAATGGGATAGGAGTTGGTCCAGTCCTGTGCTGTCTTCTGAACAGAGCTTTGACTGGTTTTTCTGAGAAGTCACTTTGTTTTTCAGATGCGCCGTTATTGACACCATATAACCTCAGTGCCATTCATCCCTCGTCACCGGTTTCCACATTTCGGATTTGGTTGCCAGAGCCTCATTCATCAATCCGTGGCCAATCAGCAGTTGTTTTCGAATTGCCTTATCCAGGCACACAGATGTCCACAAACCTGTCCCATCTGACCAACGAGAGCAAAAATATCAACAAATTGATCCATCTGCCAAGTAGCCGCGGCTTGTTCTCCCCTTGGATGAAACAAAATGAAAAATCGGCCAAGAGAGGGCGAGAGGAGAAATAGAAAAATGAAGAGTCGAGAGGATACCATCCAAGACAAGTTGAAGGACATTGGGTACTTTCTTCGTACTCGAAATTTTTCTAATGCTCATTGATATACTACATATACAGAGGAAATTGAAATCATTGACCAATCGGTGTATAAAAATACTACTCAGGTCTGCCGATCGACAATTGGGAAATCAATATTCAATTTTCTGTGAGAATACATTTTCAACTGAAAATATATTGTATTATTATTATAATATTTATATAGTACTTGACACTGAATCGAAATGCAGAACATATCCATTTATCGAATAATTTCCCTTCCATTCATTTTTGAAATGATTCTCTTCAGTACAAAATATATAATTATCGATCTCTATGAGTTCTGATCTTCTGAAGCATCTGTGGAAACAATTATTGAGTAATATACAATTTGAAGTTATTCACGAATCGATGTGGATGATTCAACTGGAACGAAGGTTACACTGGTGTCGACGCCTGTTGATTGCCAGTGGATGTGGTCACAATAATGATCAATCAGGAAGTAAAATGTGGTGGACAAATTTT
This sequence comes from Phaedon cochleariae, assembly GCA_918026855.4. Lineage (NCBI taxonomy): Eukaryota > Metazoa > Arthropoda > Insecta > Coleoptera > Chrysomelidae > Phaedon > Phaedon cochleariae. Next base: position 17,079,232 of record OU896707.1, on the reverse strand, counting down.
CACCAGATATATACGAATGACATGAGAAAATTGAATATTCAACGAAGTATTTATGTCTTTATCTACAACTATGGAGTCATTCATACATTGCTTACTCGATTTTCGACATTTAATGACATACATTATTGTGATGAATCGAGTAATAAGAGTAATATGACAGTAGGGTGGCGTAATAATCTGACATCCCATCGTCTTGTCAAATTCAACTAGGTAGGTAGTATTCTTTCTACTAGTTTGCGTATTCAAAAGACTCACCTTACATGGTTCTCATAGTTTTAATCACCTTATTAATTCTACAAATACACGGAAAAATGAGAATTCGATGTTTTCCATCCTCAACAGTGACTAACATCATGAGTAACCATAACCATAAAATAGGACTTGACACGACTTGACACTTGCAGATTTGCTCACACTTAACACTAGGATGACTACAGGATATTCGAATAGATTAGTACTGACCAATCAGAACCATGGAATTTAATTGTTGATAACTAGCTTCTAGAGACAGGGTGCTACAATTGATCATCGCGGTGGGGGAACACTACAGCGGAAGCAAGTTAATGAATAAACTGCAATAGTATCATCAATTTTACAACCGAAAAGTGAAATGGCATATAATACCTGCTAAGATTGACTGATATGTGATTGCACGACTTTTTTCCTGTTGATAAAATTTATATTCAACATTGTTTATCATATTTTCACAACCAAAATAATTGAAATAAGTTATAAGCTGTTCGTTGGATGAGATTTAGTATGATTTTGCAATGTTTCTGAACTCTCAGAGTTGCTTGATATTCGAATAGTTGTAGATAAAGTATAGTATTCTACTTGCGCATAATGACTATTACCCACTCAGATGATTACAGCACTCGCCTTCGGCTCGTACTGCAACTTTCATCTTCGTGGGTAATAGCCATCATTATGCGCTCGTTGAATAATATACTATTATGAATTACTAGATATCTAGCCCGGACTCGCACGGTTGCGTGTACCCATTTTAAAAAAATATGACATTTGTTGCATTCGTTCTGAGCTATGAGCCTATCTTGAGTACATATTCTCGTTAATTTTTTCCATTTTTTATGATTTCCTATTGCTACTATCATTTACTTACAGCTATTTCTATTTTCTCAGTATTTTTTGTATTTTTTTTTTGTTTACCGCATTGAAATTTTCAACCCAATAGGTCAAGCCGTTTAGTAGTTGAAGTACCGACAGCAGTGCCACCTTCCGCGTCCAATTTCTATTATTATTGTTATTTTCTAATCATCCAGGAAACCATCGAAATACCCATATGAAATTTCAACCCAATCGGTTCAGCCGTTTAGAAGTTATGTGAAAAAGGGAAGTACTGCCCGTTGTCCTATTACACGTTTTCCCGTAGGAATGAAACATTTTTCCGCAGTAAAACGTAGTTGTTCATCGAGGATGATGTCGGCTTCTAAGATTATTTTTTTCAAATCGGTCCACGGTCCAGCTGTTTTGGCGCCTATTCAATACAAACAATCAAATCTATACTCTTTATAATATTAGTGTAGATAACAATATAATAATTCAAGATGATGATGATGATAGCAATATAACAGGGTTTTCGAAAATCCAGATTCTATTCAAGATTTCTGGAGCTCATTTTTCAGGTCACAATAGGCATTTTCTTCTTTACTACCATGAATCCGTAAACGCTTTTTTCAGGTCAAAATAGGAATTTTATTTTTTATAAACATGTATCCGTGAAATCTTCGTTACCAATCTATAGAGCGTTAGAGTTTTAAAATTTGTTATTTCTTTCTTTATAGCTCTCAGTTTTCGACATATTCAGATCAAATTCGAAACATTCCTCATGATTCAGGGTGCGTCCCAATATCTTGACAACTACTTACAGCTACAGCAATACGAGGTGGAGAGAACTTCAGATATGAAAGTTGTAGGGTTGCATCTGTATACTATCTTTTGACTCCTAAAATTAACAGATGCAAATCGCAAAAAAAAACAAATCAGTTTTCTCGAATAAAACACCATGTATATTGTCAACTGATGTGTTCACAAATATTAATGGTTCGCTGGTCCCATTAGGCCGTTTCTGACAAAATTCTTGCTGCACTATTAAGATGTTTGTAACAATTTCAAAATTCATTCTAACTATTCCATATTTCAATTGAAAAATCGACAGAGATTCCAAAAAATGTCTGTTTTGTTCCCATGGCATTGCTGTTGTGTCGACAGCCATCTATATCAATGAACTCACTTAATTTAGTGCTCCTATATTACTGAAAACTGATCATGCAGCTTTGAAGCTTCGGAATTTGATCACAATGAAGTTTAGTTTTGATGAAATAGACTGTGAGAATTTCGTCCTGTCCTTTTGCCTTCACTCCACTGTGAGATGGATCGCCTCAGATGGTTATATAAATATCTTTGCCCTTGCTTCTTTAACGTCGGCCTTCTTCTGCTACTGAGGCTAAACACCGACGCCGGAGAGCACATTACCTCCAACCGGAAATTTTGCCGAATCCTCTGGTGTTCCAACCAGAGGTAGGGATCTTTAACGAGTCCAACATCCATGGCCTCGGAACCGCCGGCTCAATGTTTCCTCTGGAGGGACCATATCTTGTGCTCTTTGATATGGTAGCTGAAGCTATGATATGGTATTTCGCTACAGATCTGCCGGCTTACGCAGTGTTTCCTCGAATGGTCACCCATCCAAGTACTAACCGAGCTCAACACTGCTTACCTCAGATATCGAACGGCTAGTTCCTTAACTGAGAAGCAACTTTGATTAATTGCTAAATAATTGGAAAATTACCCGAGGAAACATCAGAAAACTATTGGTATATATTTTTGTACAGAAGGGTGTTTCATTGAAAAATAATGATTTGGAATCATTTTGAAATTACTATTTTTTTGGCATGAAGAATGAGCCCCTGAAATATTGATATTGAATTTCCTGCATAGTCTGAGATTTTGCAATATTTTAATAAACTGACATCTAAAATGAATTTGAAAACATTTACAATGGATTTCCGTTAAGGATCGGCTCAATTCATGCAAAAAACAGTCCCCTTCTCCATTTCGAATGACATTTCAAATTGAATTTGTGATGAATGTAATATTTCAAATAGTAATTGTTATTCATTTCTCGTGATCCCATACTGTTATTTTTATTTAACGGTGATCAGATGATAATTGAAAAATTGATGTTAATGTAACAGCCTTCGTCCAATAAGATTGTTCAACGGCCCCCGGCCGTTTAGTGTTCTATATTAGAACACGGAATTGGGATATTTCTGTAGAATCACGAGGTACGTGGTTTGTCCTTCCATCAGAATCAAAATGTGATCTTCCAGTGGGATCAAGAAAAGTCTTAGGTTGTCAATATTATCGGCTTCACCTCTGATTACAATATTCAACTTTATCCGTTATTAGCTACATATCGGCATTGTAACATTGATGACTATAACAAGGAGTCTTTCAATAGCCATTCAAGATGAAACTCAGTTGAGTGAATTTAAATATCTAAAAATTTCTTTCGTGCCAATGTTGAACCTCATGATCATGAGGTTCTTTTGGCTGTTCAGCCGTTATAAAAATTCAATCACCCCCTTACTGGACTGATTTTTACGTTGAAATAACCGCTTGATTTTTATTGGTTGAATTTGTAATCACCACATGGCCTAGGTACTTTATTCAATTTGTGTCTGAAGATGTGAAACTAGTCACACTAGTAATTGTGTAATATAATTTGTGGTCGACCGACTTTGTGTATTTTGTTTGTTCTTTGAAAAAATCTGGACCACTTTGAGAAGGATGGATGGTTTCCATGACTTTTGTTGACCATTAGTCAATTCTCTTGGACACAATTCAATGATGGCTAACACATTTCGATTCATCACGAGATTGCACTACTGGGGTCTACTAGAACTGATAGGTCCTTCTCCTCTTCACTTCATTCGGCCTTTTCTTGCGATATCTTTTTCTATGTCAATATGGAAATTGCATGAAAAGTCACGCACTGGGATTGAAGAGACTGATGAAGTCTAACCATAACTTGAGCATTTATATTTGTTTATATTGGCCAAATCTTTTTCCAGAAATTCTGTGAAAACAGGACTCATTATTCGGCTATTTGACAAAATTTTGGGAATTTGACTTTTACATAGATCGCATGCTCTAGTAACGCTAACTGGTGGTTGGTATTGAGAATTTTAGACGTCATCGCGAAGAATTTGAACATGATGATTGTTATACTTGCTCAGATCGACTGAGATTCTTGTCTTCGGTTTTCTGCTGAAGACACCGGCTCCAACTCTGAACAGGGATATCTTTTTCTGTGTCGATATGAAAATTGCATGAAAAGTTACTCACTGGGATTGAAGGAGACTGATAAAGTCGAACCATAACTTGGGCATTTCTATTTGCTTATATTGGCCAAATCTTTTTCCAGAAATTCTATAAAATCTGGACTCATTATTCGGCTATTCGACAAAATTTTGGGAATTTGACTTTGACATAGATCGCATGCTCTATAGTAACGCTAACTGGTGGTATTGAAAATGTTTAGACGTCATTGCGAGGGGTCAAGGGGTCGGCTACATGGCCACCGACTCCAGGGGAATAGCAGAGGAGGTCGGGCAAACCTTTCGAGGAAGCTATTCCCAAGACCGTCTGTGCGCGATGTAGAATCGCATCCTGCCCGAGGTGGCCCTGCATAAACTAAACACAGCGGATCTAGACAAGGTAAGTCGAAACAATCCCCCAAGTCGAGGTGTGAGAATTCCGTGCCGAGGACTGGATGGTAGCAGGGAGTGCTATCGAGAACGGAGCCTTGGGGACACCTGGCGACCTCCCCAAGTAAAAGCCCTCCCCCTGCAAGGGGCGCTGCAGGGGGCGAAGTCAATTCCCCATTACTCGTGGGATCAATATGAAACCCAAAAAACAAAAAAACAAACCAGGGAGGACTGAGGTAACACCCCAGACCCCAAACGAGGGAACCGATTCGGGACCCTCTACCTTACCGGAGGGAACTCTCAGAGGACCCTCCAACCCATCCTTACCTTCCTCTGGAACCACTCAGGGATCAGAGGGCACACAGAGTAGCTCTTCGGAGCTCTCATTCACCACCCCTCCCGAGGTCACCCCGGTGACCTCGGAAAACACCCCAACGATGGGGGATTCCTCCACGGAGCCCCCCGTCTTTCCTACAAACCCTCTCCCTACCCCCACCCCTAACCTCCCTCAGACCTCCCTAGAAGAAGCCGAGGAACGGCAACGGACCTCGGCAGATGAAAGACTCCAGTGGGCAAGAGTCAAAAAGCCCAACGTATGTGGGGCCGCGAGGAAGCGGAGGAAGAGGGAGCAACAGCGGGGTCTTGTGGCTCCTCCAGGGGGAGCTCCTGATCCAGCAGAGGCTGGCACATCTTCCGATGTTTCCAAGAGAGGATCCTCAACAGGAGCCTCTCAGAAGGATCGGACACCTGCCTCCAAAAGAGGCAGGACACCAGGGTCTACTCCAGTGGAGACCGGGCGGGAGTCCAAAAAACCAAGGGTCGGCAACCCCGGCCAGTGGAGGGCGGACTACGCACAGGTTGCCGCTGGAGATAAAGCTCTGCAGTTGGTCATCACCCAAGAGGATCAGCCTGATGGAGGCTTCGGTGAGGATCAATTGTTAGAGTTCCTCGATGCTGTGGGGGATGCGATTGCAGATATCCCAGCGGGTACTGCACCTCCACAGTTCCAGTCTACACGACTGTGGCGAAGGCAGCTGTTGGTAACTGCTACCAACGAGTTTTCAAAGGAGTGGCTCACCAGGGAGTTGAAGAACATCAAACCCTGGAAAGACGCCACTCTTATTGTCATGGACCCAACAAGGCTCAAGCTACGCCGGGCAATGTTGTGGATCCCTGGCAAAAGGTTTCTGCCTAACCAGGAAATCCTCAAGAGACTGGGGAAGCAGAATCCAAGCCTCTCGGTATCTCCTTGGAGAATCTGGGAGAGGAAAGAGGAGAAGCAAGGACTTCGCCTCGTGGTGGGGATGGACGAAGAGTCTATCAGGCTTCTCAGCCTGATGAACTTCCAGCCCTACTACAGTGCGACACAGGCAACTGTGACCATCCTTGAAGGGCCCATGGCTCAACAAAGAGTGTCTAGGGGTACCGATCAAGGGACCTCTGGAACCCGGACCAGGCGAGCTGTGCCTGCTGCCTCGGCCCCCCAAACCGGAGGAACCTCACGAGGGATCTCTGAAACGGTGGCCGAGGAGGCGCGTACAGAAACGTCAGTCGTGGGTGAAAGAGGAACTGCTGAGGTCGGGGCTCCTACACCTGAAACTGGAGGATCGTCAGACGATACCTCCAGGAGCGACATGGTAGGAGGAACTCCCTCGAGGATCTCCTACCGGTCAGAGTCGCCTATGAGCGATGAGGTCCAACCAATGGACCTCGGAGTGGTGACTGAGGAACCCGAAGGGGGACCTCAGTCAGACCAATAACAGGAGGCCGAGCCGACGAAGGGGGGCGATGGAGCCAAGCTGCGGAGGAGCCACAACAAGTAAGTTAATTTATGTCTGTAAAAGTCCTACAAATTAATTTGCAACATGGGAAAGCCCCAACGGCCCTGGCATGCCGAAGGATCCGAGAGTGGGACATAGATATCCTACTAATACAGGAGCCTTGGACATACCAGGGCAAGATAAGAGGGCTAGGAATGGGCGGAGGAACGGCCCATTACTGTGCCTCTGTCGATACCAGCCCCCGGGCGTGTATTTATACAAAAGGCATGAAGGTCTTCCCTGTCCCAGGATTCTGTACCAGAGACCTGGTGGCGGTAGAGATCCTCATGCCGTTAAATGATCGCACCCAGGAGGTAGTAGTCTGCTCAGCGTATTTTCCGTACGAGACAGCTGCTCCGCCTCGGGAGATCGAATCGTTAGTACGATATTGCGAGGAATCTGGGAAGGGCCTTCTCATCGGCTGTGACTCGAATGCCCACCATATTCTGTGGGGCAGCCGGGACACGAACCCGAGGGGAAGTGCTCTGCTCGAATTCCTCACCACCAGTAATCTGGAAATCATAAATGAGGGCTCAGTACCTACTTTTTTCACGCCTAGGCGGCAATCTGTTATAGATCTTACTCTATGCACTCGAGATATGTTGACCCAGGTTCATTCATGGAAGGTGTCACAAGATGAATCTCTATCAGATCATCGACACATTCTGTTTACGCTGGGGGGTATAAGCGCTCCAGAAAAAGAAAAATATAGGAACCCTCGTGCCACCAAGTGGGACCTCTTTCGGGAGGAACTCAAAGGAAGGCTTGTGGGTCTGCCATCAAAGTACGGGAGTGAGGCCGAAATAGATACAGTGGTGTCGTATCTTAACAAGGCCATCACTTCCTCGTACGAAAACAGCTGTCCACTTAAAGACAGAGCTACCAATGCTAGAACGCCATGGTGGAATTCAGAAATAGAAAACCACCGCAGGCTCACAAGAAAGCTTCTAAACAAAGCGAAACGCACAAACGTACCGCAACACTGGGAAGAATATAAGTCTGCCCAGAGAGCGTACAAAAAAGCCATTCGGCAAGCACAAAGAGACAGTTGGCGTGCCTACTGCGGAGAAATAAACACAATTTCTTCTGCGGCAAGGATATGCAAAGTTCTCTCCAAAGAACCGGGAAGAGGAGTGGGCGTGCTGTCTCTGTCAGATGGTCGAGAAACCACAACGGCAGAGGAAACATTGCAGCACCTCATCTCCACACACTTTCCGGATTCAGAAATATCCAACGAACCACCTTTGAGGACGAGCCCAGTGAGAAGAACTCACATGGACTATCAAACGGCGTCAAAGGTGGTTACATACGAGAAGGTGAGATGGGCTGTAAAGACATTCGCACCATTTAAATCACCAGGGGAAGATGGAATATTTCCGGCCCTCCTACAAGAGGGACTGGACACCATCATTTCCCTGCTTATGAAGATATTTCGGTCCTGTCTGGCTCTGGGCCACATACCAGTGGAATGGAGATCGGTTAGGATCGTATTTATCCCGAAACCAGGGAAAACAGATTATTCCGATGCCAAAGCGTATAGACCCATCAGCCTCACGTCTTTCCTCATGAAAACACTGGAGAGGCTGATAGATCGATACATCAGAGATGTGCCACTGCAAATAAACCCGCTGCATGCACAACAATATGCCTATCAGACTGGGAAGTCCACAGATGCGGCTCTCCATCATCTTGTCCATAAGATAGATGGAGTGCTAGCTGGTGGACGCTCAGCCATGGGAGTCTTTCTAGACATAGAAGGAGCATTTGACAATACGTCATTTGAATCGATATGCCATGCCGCGGATAGACATGGGGTCCATCAAACCTTGACCAGGTGGATTAGGGCCATGCTATCGCAGCGAGTGGTAAAAGCAGAACTATGTGGGAGGTCGGTTGCTGCCAAGGTATCAAGAGGATGTCCTCAAGGAGGGGTTTTATCACCACTACTATGGTGCCTGGTAGTAGACGAGCTCCTCATAGATTTGAATAGGCCAGGGCTATATGCGCAAGCATATGCAGATGACTTGGTAATAATGGCCCAAAATCAATCGGCGAACCGGCTAGGGAATCCAATAATGGAAGCCCTCAATAAAGTGGAACAGTGGTGTTCCACCAGTGGATTGAGAGTCAATCCAGAAAAGGCGAACTTGGTATTATTCACTAAGAAACGCAAAATAGGAACACTTCCTGAGATATTTCTCTCGGGAAAGTGTCTCCAATATAAAAGCTCATCAAAGTACCTTGGAGTTATAATAGACTCCAAGCTCACTTGGAATGAGCACATTGCAAACCGCACTAAGAAGGCTGTATGCTGCTTCTGGGCATGCAGACGAGCCTTTGGAAAAACATGGGGTCTCACACCCAAGACCCTTCACTGGATATACACGGCAGTAATACGCCCAACACTTACGTACGGGTCCATTGTATGGTGGACCAGTACCAATAAGGGCAAGACCAACAGAGAACTGGATAAAGTCCAGCGACTGGCCTGCCTGGGAATAACAGGTGCTTTGAGAACGACGCCTACCAGGGCTCTTGAAGTTCTGTTAGGTCTGCCGCCTCTACACCTGTTCATACAATACGAAGCCATGAGAACTGCTTACCGACTCAACGGTGCAAACCAGTGGGTCGGAACAGAAGCAGATCATGGACACTCCCTCATATGGAATAAGGCAAAGGAAAACTGTCCCATCCTCATGATGAGAAGGGATAATACCTTGCCAATTCTGAATTTCAACAAAGCCCCAAACACTGTCATCCCTACGAGGGAAGAATGGAATGACACAACACCTGGCGTGCCTCCTCCCAATGAGTCAATCTGGTACACGGATGGCTCAAGATTTGAGGGCGGTTCAGGTGCAGGGGTATACAATGGAGAAACAGGTAAAGAAATTTCAGTTCCTTTGGGCGAATATGCCTCAGTGTTCCAGGCAGAAGTACTTGCAATACTCACCTGCGTCCAAGAAAACCTAATTATGAGAGGTCGTAGACCAATCACTATATGCTCGGACAGCAAAGCTGCAATACTGGCTTTGCAATCCAATAGGATCACATCCAAATTGGTGTCCGAGTGCAGAAAAGCCTTGGAAAACCTGGCAAAATCAAGAAAAGTCAGCCTCATGTGGGTCCCGGGACATTCGGGAATACCCGGAAACGAGGAGGCAGACAGACTGGCAAAGATCGGTTCCGGACGGACCGCGGTCGGACCGGAACCAATTTCGGGAATACCAAATAGCCTGGCAATGTCCTCTATAGAGGAACAGCTGCGAAAGCAATTCCTCAAAATATGGCAGGACACACCAGGAATGAGACAATCGAAGCTCCACATAAAGGAACCTTCGAAGAGGCTCGCAAAAGAGGTTTTATTCCTAAACAGGCGAAACCTTAAAATGGTAGTAGGGCTCCTAACGGGGCATAACCACCTCAATAGGCACCTAGAGCTTATTGGGATCAAGGATGACCCCCTTTGCAGATGGTGCCTGGAAGATGACGAAACGTCATCACATGTCCTCACTGAGTGTCCAGCACTGACGCATCAGAGGAGGGCTGTCCTTGGCCACATAATTTTGAGGCCAGAGGACGTAAAAGAGATTCAGCTGAGGAAGCTGCTGAACTTCTCCAAGGCAGTCGGCATACCCAGCTGAATGTCGTAACATGTGGGCGCACAATGGGCCCGAATAAGGAGGCCCACGTGCAGGGGATTCACCCGCCCACCAGTGCTTCGAAGAAGAAGAAGAAGAAGACGTCATTGCGAAGAATTTGAACTGGATCATTGTTATACTTGCTCAGATTGACTGAGATTCTTGTCTTCGGTTTTCTGCTGAACACATGCACTGGCTCCAACTCTGAACGGGGATTACGAACCATCTGTGTACATTACTTGTTCGATCTCTGGGAATTGTATGATCCTCTTGTCTCTCGTATATCTGCAGAAAAAACTTTGAAAAACTTCAATCACGTGTGCTTAAGTAGTGAACTCATCTGTAACCATTCTCGATGACGAGTTTCACAATATACGTCGAGATCCTAACACACTCATTCTAGTAAAGGCAAAATAATATTCAAAAGCAAGAAGCAACGCTCAGAGTCATCTCCACTACCTCATCACTGATGTAGATCAATCAAGGGGACATTTTTTGGACTTATAAAAGTCCATCTTCAGCCGTTATCAGAAGTTACTACAAGCAAAGGCAGGTGAAAATATACATATATTAAAAAACCAAAAGTTGACTTACATAGATGGGGAACAATATTTCAAATTGAATGCCGATATCTGTCATCATAATATCGTGGTAGTATTGATGAAAAGGAGTTGAGAGTGAATGGATAAAGTAACGTCCATTTCGAACGTCTAACTAACGTTTCGGAGAAACGTTTTATGAATGCATAATTTCAACAGATCGTTAGGACATATATGTTTTCAATACATTCATAAAACTTTCAGATTCAACTTTAAATACTTCAACCATATCTAAAAGTTGAACTTCCCAAACATAAACGTCTATCTAACTTGTTTTACGTTGATAATACGATGAAAAAACGCAAGTGTGCCCATTGGGGTTGTACTCGTCTGTAAAAATACTTGAATAACATCGCAGGTCTCATATATTTCCACGTATATTTGTCGAATACGAATCTTAATAACGAAAGGGTTGATCATCCAGCCGAGTTGACGTCGACCCGCTCTCCCCTTTGTGGGGGTGGCAACCCTCTGCGGTGGGTAACTGGCCAGCCTGCCCTCATTAGCGTGTAAAACTCGGGTTAGGTACAGTTTTATCATGCGTTCCACACTAAATCCGCGGATGACCGGAAAACAAAGATTTATGTTCATTGCATGTTTGAACTTTTTGCTCCGTTCGAGAGTAATTGCCTTATAGTTCAAATAGCTCTGCTTTTGGCTTCGCCCGCCAAGCGAGAATTATGAGAAACGTGATTTTTTATGTCGTTCCATCAGGTATTCGAGCGCTCAATTTCCGATTGTTGATGAAAACCTAGATTTAATTGTTTCTGTTGAAATTCTATCATTCTTGTAAACTATAACAATATTGAACCTTCCCAAGGTTTAGACAGTGAATCAGAGATAGATAAAAATTCGTTAAAAGTTGAACTTTAGCTCCTAGGAACTAAAAAGGATCTACTGGACGTCATCAAGAATAAACAACATTGTGACGGTTGGTTATTTGGGTTGAGACGCATACCTGATTTGTTTCCGATTTCAGCAGATTTGGCATTTCATACTCATGCTGGAGACATAAATACACCTAAGTATAGTTCAGTATTGGAATTATGAACATCTCAGTTGAGTATTTTTGTTCTGATCAGGGAAGCCTTCAAGATTCAAATACTTGCTGATCTGTATTTCATTCGTTATTCTCGGGATGGATAACTTGTTTTTGAAAAATCACGGCAAGCAATAGTTTTTTTGTCTCAAACAACGATATTGTTTAGCTTCATTTGATTATCAACTCAAACACAGTGTAGGATGGAGAGGAATAAATAATCACTATTATCATTGTTGATATGCTCACTAACCTAACATTTTCCACGTCTTATTCCTATAGCTGGCACTGGCGCGGTATTTGCCATTAGAGCACCTGGTCCATACACAAATATGTCACTCTGTGGTTGTATTTATATTGAAACTACAATTCGGACATCCTAGAAAACCTAACCTGCTGTTAATGCAGGTAGAATATTCTCACCACATGGATTATTTGTCAATATTTGTTGCACTGCATACATATGGCACGGCATTGGTGGGTACTTCACATGTTTATTTGAGTTGATTCTATCGGTTGCAGAAAAAATAGCATGTTTTATTCGGATCAAAAGTGACTTTGTTCGACTCGAAAATTTTACTTTCGCTCGGCTTCGCTAAACGCTCCGCCTCGCAAATGCAAAATTCGCTTGTCAAACAAAAGTGTCACTTTTGATCCTAATAAAACAATCTACTATTGTTTACCGGGATAGTCTGAGAATGTATATGTGTTCATAACTCATAAGTTTGCATGCCAGATCCTGGAGTGTGATGGTGATTATGGATGGTTTATATTTTTCATTCTGAAGTGGTTCAAGTCTGGATATTGATCAGGGTGTTTCTTAAGTACGTGTAGAAAATTCAGGAGCATGTTGCTGACGTCAAAGTAAGAAGAGTCCGAAAGTTATTTGTTTCTGAGATACAGAGTGTGTAAGTTAAATTCTTATTTTTGTTTTTTGTTAATAAATTTCGAAATAATTGTGATATCCGAATGAAGTTTGGTATCTAGGAGTATTTTTCAATGATAATATCCAATTTTATGTAAGTTTGTCTCTCTCGTGAGTAGTACAGCGTGTTTCAAGATATGTGGGACGCATTTCGAGAGGTGATAGGGCGTCTCAAGTAAATAAAGAAGTTCCCATAAACAAAAGTCGTAGAAGGCTTCGTTCGCGAAACAAAGTGTAGAAATTGAAAATATTCATGGAATTTTTTAATGTTGGTAATGGCTCATCGTGATGGCGAAATTCAGTCTGTAATGTTAAAATCATACACCAATACCACTGATGGAAGGCAGATGGAGTCAGATTGACTAAATAATGCTACCCATTCAAACACTCTCAGGTTCAGATTGATGCACCAGAATTTGAGGAATTTTAAAACTTTTTTATCCTCTTGTGCGTCCCACCTATCACGAAAAACCCTGATGTATATACTTCTTCGATGACATATTTTCATGGTTACATGCTAATAATTGTAAATATTCCAGCTATGAAATCCTGTGTTCAAAATATGAATATTCAACCCAAATCACGTAGACAACAATCATGTGTCTCTTGTTTGTTATAGGGTGTTCAATTATTTATAATATTGAAAAAAATCTAAGACCATGTTATTATGTTTTTTTCAATATGGATTGGAGTTTCATTTGCGTGATCAAAGTCATTGTTCACCTTGAGATATCTTGACAAATAATGACTTTATCGCTATAAAGAAGGATTACGATTAAAAAATTGTCATAAATTGGCTACTCCGCCGGTGGCATAGAATGATGAACCAGTCACTTGCCTCTGTCGTATGATTCTGGTAGTACCCAGAAACGTTTATTCTACAAAATTCAGTAGGGTGTATAGTGAATCTACACTTCCCGTCAAACATAACAATGATACGTCAGTTAGTTTCGGAGTACTATAGGCACAAATGATTTTTGGATTTTCAAATAAATCACTCAATTTTTTAAGGTATTCTGGTTTAAATCTTCATATTTTGAGCTCAAAATCCTATGTTTGATATATATTCAATCAGTAATGGAACAAACCATGCTTGAATTGGAAATAAAAATATTATGATATCGATTCACAGTAAACCCGGTCCGTAAAGTTTGTCCATCTGCTATTTCATGTCACATTCGGCAGTCATAATATATCTGCAGTGGACCTTTTATTCCAAATGAATGTTTTTACTTTTTTACTCGGTTTTTCTGTTTTAGGTTGGTGGTCGTTATCGATGTTTTTAGTGGAATTGCATGTCTGGTTAATAATGAATGCACTCTAAAGCACTGGATATTTCACAAAACTCTGCTAGTAGTGTGATTTTTCGTTATATTGCTTTCATTCGCACCCATTCGGCACTTATTTTGGATTGGCGTTAATTTTGTGTCAGTGGATGGTGCATGATCTCTTGTCATTTTCAATATAATATAGATTGTCACGAAAATTCGCTGAGTAGGAGAGATATTTATGGATTTTACGTGTTGATGATCAGAATATAAAATAAATGCACAGTTTATTCACACAATTTGCAATCAGTTTTCATCATGATGACATCAATTCATAATTGATAATCAGAAGTACGAAGTATACCGAAAATATATGATCGATGACAGGGTCACGGTGGACGACAAAAATTGGACTTACCTCAACGTTGCTAAAAATATAGTCGCATATTGAGATGTTTATAATGGAGGACTCCGCTTCAAGTTGCCAATCTAAAAACCACTATACCAATGTAGAAGCAACATTATGGAAGTTTAATTACTCAAATAGCTTCAATTTGATGAAGTGTGATTATATAGGAGTCTACTCAGCTCACTAATTGAAGTTATTCAAAAGAATAGTTATTTATTATACAAGGGAAAAAAGTTGTAGATTTAAGCTCCAGGTTGTATTGTCTCCCGACGCGTAGCGGAGGGAGACAACAAACCGTGAGCTAAAATCTAATATTTTTCCCGTGTATAATACATTATTTTTTTCTGTGACAGAAGGAAGGACGAATCAATATTGAGAAGATATTACATTATTTCGAAATCTGAAAATTATCGACGTGGAATTTCAAGTTTTTAACAGTAGGGACACCTGCGTTTTATAGGCATCTTTATCATTCTTTTGAAGTGATCAAATATCTGATGTCACTTCTGTCAGTTCAATTCTGTGATTTGATTTTAAGAAATTGCGAATTCAGTAGTTGTTTAGTAATATACGAAACCGCGAAGTCGAATGGAAGATAATAGGACTTGCCGTTCTTTCTCGGAGACGGTATTATTGACTCATTTTTCGGAACTAAACAACAACAACAAACAAAAGCCATTAACAGAGTATATATATGTGATATACGTATATCCGGGAAAAAAGTACTCACTTTCTTCCCACGGGAAAAAAGTAATTTATGAAAAGTGACATTTTATAACCTGCCAACAGAGATGAAATGCAAAACTTTTTTCCCGTCACAGAAAAAAAATCAATTTTTGTAAACTCCAGTTCTGATTAGTTGAAAATTATGTTGATGCACCAGCTTTCATTCTGAAATATGACATATCGTCGTCAATTGTATTACTTGTCACATTTTTGTTACATATTTAAGATTATTTTATTCATGGACAACACTATTATTCATCATATTTGGTGAAGAAATTTGATCGTTGCAGAAGGAAGTAGGAATATATTATTTAAGTGCTAAAAATCGATCCGCACATGACTTATGATTATAGAGTAAGAATAAAATAATGAAGTTTAAACCTTCTGAAATGAATAATAACCCAAGAAAGTGTCTTCAAGTGGATGACATCATAACTGTTCGGAAGTGAAGAAATCACGTTAATAAGCGTTTTCCTATAAGTATAGTAAAAAAATAACAATTGGGAAAAGAAAGCATTCAATGAATACTTCTAAAGCTAAAATGACACATCTTGAAAGAAAACTGGTCGAAGTTTCCAATAATAATATTATATTATGTAACAAGTGTTATAAACGTCCTTTTAGTAACGAGAATTTTGAGCACGAGCGGAGCGGAGCGGAGCGGAGCGAGTGTTCAATAAACGAGTGTCTAAAAGAGTTCATAAACGCGTTACATACTACATTTTTTCTACGAACTCCGAAAATTACATTAACATACCTGCTATTTCTGCTAACCTACAAAATAATTCGAAATGAATGGGAATTGAGAACATAATACATGCAACTGCATGCAACCAGCGAGACACGTATAGGTGATATTGGTTGTAGATGTGTCCAGTCCATTGCTTACTAATCTTTGTTTCACGTTTATTGTCATGCTTAGCGCAGAATGAATAAATTGTTCTCAAAGATGGATGCTTCATTTTTACACTTCTTGGAGATATGCAAGTACCAGAACATTCTCTTCGATTTCACTTTCGTCTACATTTCGCATATATTTACGATGAAGAATTCTGATTCAAACGAATATTGTTCGAAAAATTCTGATACAAAATTTGAAAATAACAGTTGACAGTTAATACAATTGACAGACCAGACATGTCTCAAATTACTGAAGCTGTGTTTAATGAACTGTGTTGCCATGGTAATATGTTTAAGAAATCGTGTTATGTGAGTAGAAAAATCATCACAAATGTCGGAATACAAGAATATCAAAAAAAGATACTTCCATCCATATAATTAGACACAACATATATAGTTTATTGGTAGCAGAAATCACAGGACTATTCGAATATAGCAATATTTATTATAGCATAATATATCTATTATGGCCTAATAACAATGGTATGTTGATTACCATTACGACAAGTCGAGAGTAGCACCAGACCAGATAACATTGGAACCCTCACATCCAGTTTATTATAGGTTTGCACGTTTCTCATAAGATTTTCTTGATCATTATTCAAAAGTTCGAACGTGATTCGAACATTACTGATTAAAGTGATTCAATGATATACCATTTTTTACTCATGACACTACTGACACTATTCAAAGTATTGACATTTCAATATTAACGTACCTCAGATGCACCAACATGATTTTCAATCAGTCAGATGTGAAGTTCACAAAACCTGATTTTTCTTCTGAATAACTTTCATTAGGAAGCTGAGTAGACGCCTACAATCGAATTGCACCAAAATAAAGCTATTTGAGTTTTCAATCTTTCATAATATTGCTTCTACAGAGGTAGAGGTTTTCAGGTTGGCAACTTGGAGCGAAGTCCCCTATTCCTCTGGTGTGTCCACTTCAATTGCGAGTTCGGAAATTCGGGTTCGAATATTCGATGATGAAAGACAACATTTCAAAATGCGTTTGAATGAATGAAGTTGAACTAGACCTTCAATGATATGTTTTCCTTCATTCGAAACCTAAAGAGTTCTGTTGATAATGCACGAATTCAATAAAAGCTGATAAGAAGCATCTATAGACAGTTCGCAACAAATAATCCATGTGGAAACATCTTGATCTTGACATAATAAATAGCTAAGCGTCGCCTGGCAATATCTGTATGGTGAATTACCTATATATTATACCTTGTTGATTCTGCATCAACTTATTGTATTTTCAGTTATATTATGTTGATAGACTCACAAGTTTCAATGACTTTCACTGCAATATTTCATTGTTGTTCGTAATGCATCCCAGTGAATTTCTAACAATATTTCATTTTTAATAGGTAATAGTCTGTAATTATCGTCAGCCAAAGTTCCTTGTATCTAGAATGACTCTGAATATACACAAAACTGTAACGACCTTTATTTTTGTGGCCCTCACTTTGGCGCTATGTTCAGACTACTCTGGTATTTGACGGGGAGGTCTTGGCCAGATTGTTTATGAGGTAGTTTACTCCACCTGCTCTACACAAAATATGATTGTACAGAGGCTCAAAGTAGCAACAGTGGAGACAGGAACATGAAGTTTACCTACCTCGGTACCTACAGTACCTACAGCCTACAGTATAAACCAGCGGTCAATGTTATTGAATCGACCTGAAATCAATAAGGAGCCAGGGGCGTGTGGGCCTTAATTACAAACCCTGGGTTTAGCCTGGAATACTGGTTGCTATTTTTAGTCTGGATAATAACAGGAATCGAAGCAAATATCTTTCGGGTCTGGTAGTTTTAGGTTAGGCCTGGAAAATTATGTATTCAAACTATTCCATGAAGTCTACCTGGAGAATCGGAAACAGTTCCAAACGAATAATTCAACCGATTCGATTCCTATCTATCTTTTCTTTTCCTTCGCCTTTCTGATTTTTCAATATCGGAATTTTAGTGAGGTCAATTATGTTTTTTCAATCATGTCAAAATTTCATGAACCACAGACCACCGCCTGACAGGACACGAAGCACAGGGACACCGGTGCACAGGACTGGAACGCTTTAGGGAAAGATGAGAAGAAGGAGACTTGACAACTGGCTTGTCAGTGTCAGCCTTCAGTATTTATACTTTCCATCGACCTCGATACAAAGACAGCTCGATCCTAGATTCTTATTGGTCCGAATCCTCAACTATGCCTGCAGGAACTATCATTCAAAAGCACATGATCTTAGACTCACAAAAATGCGGAAAATATTATATTTAACCCTGAATGGGCTCAGGAACAGAATCTACTACCCTTGCTGATGCTACTGGATGAATTTGACTGGAAAATATCCATTAACAAAAAAAATTTGACCAGGTGAACATTTATTATTTGAACTGATAAATAATTGATTCAAATTTCATCTCAGAAGCAGAGGGTTGAAAAATATTGAAGCCTTTAGGGTTGTTATTATGTTTATCAGAGTTTACTATCAGGAAAAACTTTGGAAAGTCAGGAATCAATGAATTACTCAGCTCCCTCAGGTTTTCAGGTTTTGAGCTTTCGAACAAGTGAAATTCAACTAGAATCAGTCTCAGGTACTTAGATATTTATCAAAACCAGTTAAGTAATGAAGCTGGTCAAATACACTCCATTACAGAATATATAATGAAACAACCACGAAACAAATAGCAACACTACGTCAGATTGGGAACATATATTCAAGATTGAAAAACCAACCTGGTGTCAGTCGGCCGACCTGAAGTAATGAATAAGAGCAAGGTATAAGAAATAATATTATTGAAAATTATTGACAAGTTATTGAGAGAATTTTGGGGAATAGTAATGAAGCTGGTCAAAACACTTCATTACAAAACTTTGAATGAAAGACAAAATATTATATAGAATTAAACTAGTAACGCTATTATGCTTACATTATGTTCTGTAATCTCGGAGAGGAACTCATTTTCTCTGCTCAAACAGTTGACATACAACTCTTTTGACTTCGAGATTTGATGTCGACCTCCACATCTAGCAAGTTTCTTGTATTTCGGAAGGACTCTGATGAATATACACAACACATGTCCTGTGGAAGAAAAAATATATCGAATTGAACTAGTAAATAGTAATACTTGTTACGCACATAGGGCATGTCAATTGGCAACATAGCAAGAGACACTGATTCGGCTATTACAGAAAGATGCAGAGAATATGCCGCGTGTTGGTTGGTGCTCTTATATTGCGAAAGTGAATAGATGTGATATCACTACCCATACATATCAGCGACATTTTCATTGCATCTGAATGTACCTATCTGACCACCACAGCCGCTGGCAATTCTCTGTAATGGCCATGTTGCCAAATGCCATCCTTTTTTAAAAATCCTTTGTCATTTTGTGTCAATAAAATGTCATCAATATGACAAAATTCTTGTTGTTGAACAGCCCATTTCGATGTCGATGGTTTTATATTTTTGTCGTTGAACTTCTGATGAACAAAATTTCATTTATTAGAATTGGTTTCAAATAGGTCGAAACAGCGTTGTCAAAGTATAAATGAGGAATTCGGTACTGACACATTTTTCTTCGTTACACTTTAATGTTCAGGAGTTCTATTAATATATTATTCACGTTTGAATAATGAAATATAAGATGTAGGTCTTTATCTATACTTACACAATGATGGCTTGATGGCCATATCCTCTTCCATTCAGAATAAGGGGTTCGAGCATTCACCGCATCTACCACATGGGATCTACAGTTTATACCAGTAATTTTAATTATAATCATTTTGTTTTATAACTACTTTCCGGGTGTCATTAGTTGACGAGCACGCGGAATTAGCTGATGCTAACATTTTATCCGGTCAACTAATGAATTTGGGCACTCCTTCAGTTGAGCGTTGATGGTGGACAAAGAAACTGAATTTCACCTGCACCTGCAGGTCATTAAGTAAGGAATCGGGTCATTTCGTATTTCATTGAACACATTTCAGGAAGACCCTCAAAAAAGTTTAACGACGAAAAAACTGGATGAATTTTGCCCAAAATCGACAGTTTTGATATTATCTCCTCACCGGTGAATCCAAGCTCAGAAATACTTTCCGTCATTTTTATCGAAAACTGAATTCTCTACCAGTTCTATACGGAATATGTTCTCCCACGACCAATATTGAAAGGAATGTAGTTCCTTGAAATGGGGCAATTATCGAAAACATCATAATCATTCGGATATGGGTGACATTTTCCATGAATGTTTGTTCATTATCAAGAATTGGTCGAAGGTACAGAATATTTCTCCAGTTATGAATTCGTGATCATCAATGACGATCTTATGTGTCCGCACCAGTTACGTAAATCATAGGATTTCTGAAATTGCCTGGAAATTCAAAATATTGAAAATATGAGTCGTAAATTACACATAATGATAATTTGATATAATGGTGATAATGATAGCAGCTGACAAAGTTATCGAAATCGCCCACTTCAGTGGTTCCTGCAACAATACAATGTTTTCGCAAAGTACTTATTCATGCATGTGTGATAATAAGAAAAGTATACACAATATGATTATTTCCCATGAGAGCAATGAGTTTCAATAGTTTCATATCTTTTTCAACATCTTCGATCTTATGTCCTGCACACTACAGTGTCCGCATATGTTGAAGCAGTCCATCTGATGTTTCCTTCAAGAGCAATTCCATGTGTCGCATCCATGGATAGAGTTGCAGGAAGTAGGGCACCAGTTGAAGCGAATATGATGGCCTGTGGGCTTGTTGGTGTTTGTCACTGGTATCGATTCTCTGTTCATCATCACTCGTTTGGAGGAAGCATATTGCCTTAACACTTCTGAATCGTTAAAAAAAAAATGAATATTACGAGATAGGAAATCACAGAATGCTATTTGATCCTTTATCTACCTGAAGGTACGGTCGAAGGCAATATTGTTGTGCCAAAGAGGGAGTTTTTGGAAGCTGCGCAAGATCAAATTCCTGAAATCCGAGCGTTGATTTCAATATCATATCGAGTAAATAATGGTAGGTCCTATTGCTAGTGGTGGGAAATCAATATTATCAATTGCTATGATAGCGATAAGCTTGTCAACATATCCGATCTCATGTCCAGCGCAATGCACCTGATGCATCTGATGTTTCCTGCAAAAGCAATTTCAAGTCTCGCATCCATGGACTCATTTTCAAAATGCAGGACACCATTCCGAGAAAATCTGATTGCGCGGATTTGCTGGTGTCACTGGTATCGATTGACCTTTCCCCTCTATCCATCATCATTTATTTGGAGAAAGCATATTGCCAAACCACTCCTGAATCTTCGAAAAAATCGAATTATACGAGAAAGGACATCACAAACTCAATCATTTGATTCGGTTTCTACCTGAAGATACATTTTAAGGGAATGTTGTCGTGGCGAAGAGGTAGTTGGTAGGAGCTACGCAAGATCAATATCCTTATCTACTGGATTTCGAGCGTCATTCCTGCAAACTGAGCAGATATAAACGCTTCACCCTATTTCACCAGATCATCAGAGGGAGCATTAGGTGAATGAAATACATGCAGTAACTCACGTAATGCTTCATCTTTTTGCCAATATTGTGGATTACACTAGAAGTGTCGCATCCTATGGCTGCATGAAGGAATACGATGTAATGTTCCATTACTCCCAAGGTGTCTTGGCAGACCTTGATATTACAGTTTGAGGAGTTTTGCCTACTACTCCAGATAAAAATCAACTTCACATTCAGCTGCGAAGGTCTTATAGCAATCAGGATAACAGCAAGGTCAGTATATTGACCTTTAATAACAGAAGGGGATGCGATTCGGATGTTGATGATCCACTAGCTGTTCACAAAATAACAATAAGCAATTGAGCTTGCGAACAAATTAGGCACAGAATGATCTGTTCTGATTTATCAGCAAAGGTTCAGGAAGTGAAGATGCTTTCAGACGCTTTGTGTGAATATTATAACATGCATGAAGTATGCAACACGATTGAAGTTTCCCTCTTGAAACATTCGAGAATTTTGTCTTGGCGAAAAGAACACAAGATACAACATTATTCACCATATTTTCTGTGAAATAATGAAACTCGTTCGTTCGGAATGGAAAAACACTGCAAACCTGCAAATAGGCTAGAACAACAAGTCGATCGCATGAACGTGTACTGACTTTTCCAAATGAACGTGAATAAATTGAAATTACTATATGATTTTCCCAGTTTTAGGAATGTAATATACCCTAATTCACCATTGTATCATCTCCAATATGCACCATCTTTCACATTATCGTAAATGTGAAAAATATTGTCTTTCTTTATTGAAGCTCTTCTTGTTTGTTATCATCGACTGCATAAGGGTTACGGTGCCCAAAAATGTGTTTTTCTACAATCATCAGAAACCACGACACCATGTGCGAAGCAGTGCACGAGGTAAAACGATGCGCGAAGTACATTCTTCGCACATTGTTATGTAAACTATATGATATACTTGTATTTAGACATCTCATGCTCCCCAATCGAGCCATTTTCAATCTATAATCGAGCCATTTTCAATCTATAATCGAGCCAACATCTAATGGCGTATTCGACTGGATTGCACTGACACGGTATAGAATTATAGATGCATATACTTAGCACTGAACTGACTTCGGACAGGATTCGCTCAGTTCGAACCCATCTAGAGCAGATGCATGTATATAGATAATGCGAACTGTTCTGGTACTGTATGAATGAAGCTCAACATTAATAGCTGTTTCCATTGGGCATGAACTGGTGCAGTATTTATGCACTCAGTGTATATGTATCTTTCTTTTCAACGTGTAGCAGAAAGGAAAATGTATTCACTGAGTGCGCACATAGTTTTACCAATGGAATCTGCTATAACATAAGGTCTGTTTGTTTGTGTTGCTGAACTTGATAGAGTTGATTTTGTTTCCATAGGGGTCTCTGTTCATGATGCAAGGCAAGATGTGAACAGATAAAGTCATAGAAAGCGAGTTTAGCAGGTAGAGCATACACAAACGAAAAGGCCCATTATGAATATTCGACTGGTATGTCAAGAACATTGTGCGTTGGATCCTAACGCAGGATCAAGCTAGATCTAACCAAAGATTCAACTTCAAAATTGACGAATTATTAAATTATTTCTTCAATTTCGGAGTATGGAGAGAATAATTATTTGCGGCATGATGAAAATGGATACATTTTATAAATATTTGAAGGTTTCGATGGTGTATAGTAGGTACAATACAATTTTGTCATTTACAAGGAATACCTGGTATTCCAATATTCAATCGAAATTTCTGGGAATCAATGATTCTCTGCTTTCCTGCTTCACCCTACTTCGACTTTATGAATTGATGATTGTTGCTCAACAATAAGGAATCAATTGCTAATAGTTTCATTACATTCATTTAGAAATCTGAACACGGCAATGCATTTGAACTTTCAGAAATTTGCAGCCCGTGACTTTGGCACTGTCAAAAGTTATTTTGCGAATACATTCGAATTAACGACGAACTGTTTCACCAGTCGAACATAAATTCTGATCTTACCTTGAGTAGTATAGATTTTGAGCCGAATAGAATTTATTTATCGACCTCATCACCAACACCGATAGGTAATTACAGGTAATTGACGTATGCAGAAGACATTCACAACAATACAGCTATACAACTATAAACTTATAACTAGGTAAGGCACAAACAGTCACAGACAGGAAGTGTGTGATAGTTTCACACGTCATGTTCTTGAAGGTCTTCCACGCTTGTGTTAAATATAACTATGTGTTTGCTTGAGTTCTGAAAATATCATAATTTCTGATTTGCAAATTAATTTAAGGAACGTTTATACTTAATTTAATCACAGTCATTGTAATTTATTTAGTTTATAGATAGTATATGAATAGCACTGCCTGTTTATTTCTTTTGTCCAACAAACTCGTGAATTGAAAGGTTCTCAGCATGTACTGATATGGGACCATGTATTGGTAAAAATTGTTTCTCCTTACATAAAGGTATCGTAAGAACCTCTTCTGCACTTTCTCGATGTGTTCTAATACATGTGTGTGTGCTAAAGGCATCCAGATTTGTGCTGCATTATCTGGATGTGGTCTCACTTATGTATGACATAGTCTGATTATTGTTTCAATTTTGAAAGATTTTCTATTTCTCATGACAAAACTCAAAGATTTGAATGCCTTATGGACTATATTGTTATAATGCGAATTGAACTTTATATCACTCTGAAATGTGACTCCTAGATCTTTGATTCCGTTACGTGGTTCGAGTTCTTCACCATCAATTATTCATTATTCTATATCTGATGATATTTGTTTTCCGTGAGAAGGTCATAACGGAGCACTTTCTTATGATTATTGACAATTTGTTAGCTTTGAACCAATGACTGACATTGTAATATACCTGTCTGTAACGAGATGAAATCCTGTGGGGTGGATATTGTTTTGAAGAATTTGAAATCATCAGAAAGGCAATCAGGAAGCGAATTGATGAATAGGTAATATTGGTACTGTCTGAGTGCACACCAGCCGAATACCAAATATACAAACGAAAGACAAAAATTTGAATTGAATGCACAATAGTGGAATAGTGCAATCAGTCGAATACGTTATAAGAAATCATTAACTTATTTCTGAATTTTCAATATTTTCTTTCATTTCTTGAAGTGCACGAAGGGAAATTCCTATAATGTTCGTGGAACATCGTTAGTACTTAGGGAGGATATAGGAAGAGGTGTTTTAAGCCAGTTCAGCTGAGTATATTCCTACTCTAGAACTATATTTTTGACGTTTGTAGAAAAAATTTTGTTTGCAACTCATGCGCGAAATACTTTGTTCTTCTCGACCATTTTTTCAACTCGGCTGCGCTTTGTTAATTCTTGATCACCAAAGTAGCATTTCGCACACTATATAGATACAAAAATAACTATTTCGACAAATCTTAACTCACCCACTTCTCTTGCAGAATATTATCATGGGTTTTGAGAGACCATTCATTGAGATTATAAAATATTATGGTGGTTTGTGCGAGTGATATTGAGAGGGTAATAGCAATTAGATGAAACCTATCTTTCCATCGTTTCTCTCTACAACTCGTTCCACAATTAATAATAAAAATGTATGCTTGGTCAAACGGAAAAAGCCGTTTCAACGGAGTGTTTATATCCTACACTAAAAGGCCATCATGTGGTGAAGGGTTGTAAATGCAAACTCATTTAAGAGGGTTCAATTAATGCTCCATTTTGTAGGTCACTGTACCATTTTTCTGCCATATGGCGCTAGGATGTTCTATTTCTAATTATTTCAGAGTTCAGACACCCAACAGAATACCATTTTCTGTGCCAAGATTGATGTATGTACGTACCTACCTTCGTTGGAATCGAAACAATCATCAAGACAATAATTCTAATGAACGGAATATCAATCGAGGACGTTTTGAATTTTCATTCCATCAACTAGAAATATCAGTGATCTAGGAAAATATCAAAATAGTTGATTGTCATCCCAACAAGTGAAAACTGTATATCACTCAGCTTATTCAATCAAGACTTACGCGTATACAACTCTTGTCTTGAAATTTCAAGACAAGACAAGAGTAGGTAAACTCTTGTCTTGTCTTGTCTAGATGGCAACACTAGACAATAGACAGTTTTTCGCCGAGGGACATATTACATTTTTTGTCAACCTCGAAATAGTTATTTATTATACAAGGGAAAAAAGTAGTAGATTTTAGCTCCAGGTTGTGTTGTCTCCCGACGCGTAGCGGAGGGAGACAAAAAACCGTGAGCTAAAATCTAATATTTTTCCCGTGTATAATACACTATTCTTTTCTGTGACAGAAGGAAGGACGAATCAATATTGAGAAGATATTACATTATTTCGAAATCTGAAAATTATCGACGTGAAATTTCGAGTTTTTAACAGTAGGGACACCTGCGTTTTATAGACATCTTTATCATTCTTTTGAAGTAATCAAATATTTGATGTCACTTTCTGTCACTTCAATTCTGTGATTTGATTTTGAAAAATTGCGAATTCAGTAGTTGTTTAGTAATATACGAAGTCGAATGGAAGATAAAAGGACTTGCAGTTCTTTCTCGGAGACGGTATTATTGACTCATTTTTCGGAACTATAGCACAACAAAAGCCATAAACAGAGTATATATACGTGATATATATCCGGGAAAGAAGTACTCACTTTTTTCCCACGGGAAAAAAGTAATTTATGAAAAGTGACATTTTATAACCTGCCAACAGAGATGAAATGCCAAACTTTTTTCCCGTCACAGAAAAAACTAACTTATAATCACATCACAGTCCTATTCACACGTGAAATCTATCGGATTCTGTCAATAATTAATTTGACAACTGCAAATGATAGTTCCTGTCAACTCACTCTCCGCGCGGACCAAGGTTGTCAGTTCGTAATTTATTCCATCTGTCGAAAATTCAGTTTGATTCAATGAAACTGTTTAAGATATATTATACGCTATACGAATTCCAGGGAATGATAATGAATTAAACCTATGGCGTCAAAACAGTATGTACTCTTATGTGAACAGAAAAGTGATATATTCCCAACATGATGAAAACAAATGAAACAAACATTCTCATACTGAAATAATCATATTCCTAATTCTCGATTCAGAAATACCCACAAATATCACAAAATACAGTTGCATAGGATATATTATAATGATTTATAAGACCTGAGTGTATAGAAAACAATACAAAACCGAAATAAAACACAAACTGTTATAACAGATGTATATAAAAAATTTAATTTGATATGAATAAGATGAAGTATTGAAATTTTTTGGTTTATTCATATCATCAGTACCTACCTATATGTACATTCATTACGTATAAATTATTGCTGGCTCCTGTCCGGCCCTGGACCCCCGGGTCAAATATTTTGAAACTGTACATACATTTCTTTGTTCTGTTTTTCTGAATGACGTACTGAAATATGTACCTAAGTGGCAGGATCCCTAATGAGGAAGTTGTTAAATATTGCTGGCTCCTATCCGGCCCTGGACGCCCAAATGAAATATTCTGATACTGTACATTTCTTTTTTTTTTTTCGTTTTTCTGAATGACATCCTGAAATATGTAAGTGTCATTATTCCTTATAAGGAAGTTATATAAAATATTACTGGCTCCTGTCCGGCACTGGACGCCCCGATTAAATATCCTGATACTGTACAGTCCTTTGTTTTGTCCTTCTGGATGACATACTAGAATATGTAAGCAACAGGATCCCTAGTAAGATAGTTGTAAAATATTGCTGGCCCAATTCAAATATTCTGATACCGTACATTTCTTTGTTTTGTACTTCTGAATGACATACTAAAATATGTAAGTGGCAGGATTCCTAATAATTAGGAAGTTATATAATATTGCTAGCCCCTGTCACGCCCTGGAGATCCTAAAAATTTTTTTGGATCACTACATTCCTTCCTTGATTATCCTATAGCAACATACTGAAAAATTGTTATCGCAGAATGCGTACAAAAAATAAAAAATATTGCTGAACTTTTTTTGCTTGAGTAACTATATATAGGCTCATACATCACTTCATTCAGAAGAAAAACCACAATGGTGCTATTCTATTGAAAAAAAAAAGTTGGCAGTTTCTGACGTTGTGTTCGAAATTTATATAAACCACTATTTTTATACAACTAAAATATGAATACTGCTTCTAAAGAAAAAAACTCTTGAAAGTACAGAAACCTATAAACAATTATAAAGTCAAAGAAAATATTTACAAATTTCTCCGCTCTAAATGAATGCAACATACATTTTTTTGTTAAAAAAATGTCTCTGATGTGAATGTCATACGACTTACAGAAGTCGCTATAGGTACTCAAATTCGCTCTATATTTTGCGTTCACAAAGACGTCAACCGTTTTGGCTCCAATGTTCCCCTGCGGCCTGATCATGCATTATCAACAAATCGGATACGAACTTTTTTCTCCTTTCGCCATTGCCCGTTTTATATCTACGTCGGACATATCTCATCCCCTAGTGCCCTAATGACACAATAATCACTAATTACATACACAACGGTTAGCGCAGAGAATAAAAATCGAGTGCAACGGCGTCGTTAACGACGCACATGGGCCCGACCGGAAGCGCAGGTTAGCACGAACGCCCGCACATAAAAGATACTTCCGGCCTAGGTAATGGTCTGAGAGAGTGATGGCCGTCTGTCGAAGACCTGTTCATTTGTTATCCTCTCCCGGCCCGCTCGATTTTTAACACTTCGGTGACATTTACACGCGAGCGCGCCGAAAATTTGCGTGTTTGACAGTCTGGATTGTTCTTTTGTTTTTATGCGAATGTTTCAGAGGCAAATAATCGTTAATTGTATGGGCACATGGGTTCCGGTGCAAACCAAAAATAGACAGTGATTTCTGAAAAGGAAATAAAAACTACGATAAAGAGAGAATGCTCTAAGTGGAATGACTTTTTTCTACGGCTATAACACAAGATTACTCTTGTTTTACTGTGTTCGATACATCAATGAGGCACTTTCAACATCATCAATTTTATTTCCATATATGTTATCACAATGACTCCATTGTGTTATTACTCGGATGATTGCAGCATTCGCCTATGGCTCATGCTGCAAACTTCATTCTCGTAGGAAATCACTATCATTCCGTGCTCGTTAAACAATATACTATTCAAATAAATAGATACAACGCGGGGGGTCCGGTCCTGGTAGTGAGTGAATATACACACATTCATTTCGATCCGTAATTTTTCACGTATAATAGAAGAATAACGCATCATCAAATAGTGAAAAGTATAAACAGTGGACAATAAAGGATTCGATTAACGTGAGTAAAAACATAGTCTACGAGAATTGAATCAGAAAGGTTAATTACTCATTAATCGATTAAAACAATACAAATTCAATCGACAGTCCAGACTTAAATTCATCAAACCAACGAAATAGCAAAAAACGAATAGAGATAAGAAAGCAACAAGAACTGGATGAATAAGTACAGGGTCGGCTTCAAAAACAAAATCGAATAAATATTGGAATAAATTAACAAAATATATTTGTTTAGAACCATTGACTTTGTCAGCCTGGATAGGGGTCTAGTTCAGAATTGAGTACGTGCTATACATAACTCTGTACAGGACACAAAGCCATGGAGGAAATACTTAAACAAATAAAAAATATGGAATCAAAAATTGATGACAAACTTAACGCAATGCATGATGATTTGAGAAATATCAAACTGGAAAATTTGCAAATAAAAAAAGAAAATCGAGATCTCAAACAGGAACAAATGAGACACCAAGTTAGAATAGATGACATTGAAAGGGAAATCAGGAAAAAGAACCTCATTATCTATGGAATTAAAGAAGAAAGAGACAACCCTAATGAAAACTTGAGAAAGATAGTCAAAGACATAGCAAGCAGAATAGAAATAGGAATAAATGAAAGAGAAGATGTAGCTGATATCAGCAGAATGGGTAAGAGTATCGATAATAAGGATCGACCAATCATGGTAGAACTTAAAAGCGGGTCACTTAGAAATGAAATGCTAAGGGAGGCTAAAAAACTTAAAGGTACAGGAGTATTTCTAAGTGAGGATTTCTCAAAACACATACAAGAACAAAGAAAGATACTTAAAGAAGAAATGAAACAAGCAAGACAAAGAGGGCACAAAGCTAATTTGAACTACAACAGACTATACATAAATGGAGATTCATATACTGTGGAATCACTTACGTTGAACAAGCAAATGAGAGCTGGTAATGTAGCCAAAGAAAACATACCACTTGATAAATCTAGAGGAAGAAAATACAGCGAAAGAACCCCAGAACTTGAATTAGCAGAATCAAGGAAAGTGAGTAGAACTGAAGGAAGATTCGAAACACCATCAAAAAACTAACTCATACAATTATTAGAACATTAGAAACGGTAGCAAACCAAGAAAGGGATGAAGAAGATGGAAAATTTGAGAAGATTAAGGAAAATCAACAAAATTCAAGTACAACAGAAGATAGAGTTATAAATAGTAAAAAACCAAGAATGAGAAAAAACAATATAGCTAACCGTGAAGAAAACTTTTCAGAGATAACTGAAGATAACTCTCACGACGAATTCACAAAATTAAATATATTATTTTGGAATTGTCAAGGTATAAACACTATAAACAATTTAGAAATGGAAGAATGTGAGCACCTTTTAAAGTATCCCATTATCGGTCTTGTAGAAACATGGATTTCTTCACCGGAACCCAAGTTACCGCAAATATTATCAAATTATAACATGTACCATAGTCAAGCTATAAAAGACAAACAGAAGGGAAGAGGTAGTGGGGGTATCTTACTGCTAGTATCAAAAAAAATTGTAGGGTTAAGTAATGCAAATATAATTGAAATAAGTAATATGTGGATCTTTGTAAGATTTTGTATAGATAATATATATATTATTTTAGGACTTATATATTTGAAGCCTGGGTTGGATGATCACATCTGTATCGAATTATTTGAAGAAACCATTAGAGATATAATTGCTGAATACCCTGATGATTATATAGCTATATGTGGTGATTTCAATGCCAGGATAGGTCGTCTGAATGGATTCGAGGATCGACACCACCAAAATTTTTACTTCCCTTTAGAAGCCCGTGGCTCAATGGATAAGGTAATAAATGCACGAGGAACGTTACTTGTTGAAGCCCTAGAAAACCTAAGTTTCTATGTACTGAATGGCAGGCACCAAGATCACGAGGGTAACTATACATATGTCGGGCCGAGTGGCAATAGTGTGGTCGATTTAATCTGGGCAAACTTCAGTAGTCAAGAGCTTATTTCAAACTTCTTTATAAACAAAAACCTAATTTCTGACCATTTGGCTTGTGTATTGACCTTAGAAATCAACTTTCAGCAGACTAAAGCTATTCCATCCTCAAAAAGCTATACCAAGACTATAGTAAGATGGGATCCTTCAAAATCAAACTCATATAGAAATATAATTACTAATTATGGCCTCAATTCTCAATTAGATTCAACAGAAGATTTAGATACTCAATTACATGAAGCAATCACATTAACACTAAAATTTTTAGGCATGGAAAAAAAGCAAACCTTTAATGCTAACATCATCTCAAAATGTAAACCTTGGTTCGATCAATCCTGTAGGGAAGCCAAAAAACTTTTGAATAAAGCTAAGAAAAATTTAAGTAGATCAAATTTTGAAAAAGCCACTGTCTTGGAATACAGAATAACTAAAAAAGAATATAAACAAATGTTGAGAAGTAAAAAATATCAATATGAGAAAGGTATAAGATTGAAGCTGGAATCTATAAATAACCCTAACGAATTCTGGAAATACATTAACCTCAATAAGAGTAAAAATATTAGAGGCGGTATCGACCCGAACACTATGATGAATTATTATAAAAATTTTTATAGACCTACCCCAGATATTACAACTCAATACCTAGACGCTCTGCACCCTTACCTAGATACGGCATTTTCCAACGCAGAAATTTTTCTGACTCTAAACATAGCAAAAAATAACAAAGCCCCAGGGGACGATAACATCAGTAACGAATTTTACAAAAATCTACCCCTGGACTGGATAATGCGCTTAAAACATCTTTTCAATAAAATTTTCTCAGAGGAAGAGATACCACCCTCTTGGACTAACATAAAAATGATTCATTTTCATAAAAAAGGACCAAAAGATGACCCAAATAACTACCGTAATATAGCTTTAATGAATCACAAAACAAAATTGCTCACACAACTCATTAACAATAGACTCACAAACTTTGTTGAAAACCTCGAACTATTACCAGAGTGTCAGGCAGGATTCCGCAAATCCAGAAGCTGTGATGACAACATTTTTGTTTTGTCAACGATAATAAATAACTACTTACGTCTCCCAAACAGGAAACTGTTCGCACTTTTTGTAGATTTTAGAAAAGCATTCGACACGCTGGAATACAGCGTGCTGTGGGGAAAATTATTTGCTAATGGTATAAGCGCAAAGATTGTTAGAATTCTGAAATTATTGTATAGCTCAGCGACTCTGTCTATTGCACAAGATGGTAAAATGTCGGAAAAAATCAAGATCACCAAAGGGGTTCTACAAGGAGATACTCTTAGTCCGTTAATTTTCTCATTATTCATCTCTGATATTAGCCAATAC
Organism: Phaedon cochleariae; assembly: GCA_918026855.4. Taxonomy (NCBI): domain Eukaryota; kingdom Metazoa; phylum Arthropoda; class Insecta; order Coleoptera; family Chrysomelidae; genus Phaedon; species Phaedon cochleariae. Next base: position 17,046,963 of record OU896707.1, on the reverse strand, counting down.
TTTAGAGAACATGGTGCCAAAGGAGTAACTCTAGATGATGGCGAAAATATAAACATGCTACTATATGCTGATGACTTGGTACTTTTTGCAGAATCCCAGATAGAACTAAAAAGAAACTTGAAAATTCTTGAGTCATATTGTGATAATCTGAAACTTGAGGTCAATTCATCAAAAACAAAAATAGTCATATTTCGTAGGAGCCCAAATATTGGCTATCAACCCCAATTCATATATAAAAATACTGCAATAGATCTGTCAAACACGTACGAATACTTAGGTGTCACCTTTACTTTCAACGGCTTATTCCTGAATAACTTTAAGCAACGAGAACAAAAAGCCAGATTCTCCCAAGGGGTGGTTTTGAAAACTATTAATTGCTCTAAAATATCCTCTCTTGAAAATATAAAAACTTTGTATAACAATGTTGTAATTCCTACTTTCACATATGCTAGTAGTATATGGGGACTCCGTTACCTGGAACAAACCGAGAAGATACAAAATAATTTCTGGAGAAATCTTCTATTCTTGCAAAAAACTACAGGGGCACATATAATCAGAACAGAAACTAAATCATGTAAAATAGGATATCACATAATAAAACAAGCCATAGAGTTTCTGCTAAGAATAAAAAACAAAGATTCTAAAAGATATGTGCACCGAGCGCTTCGTCATCTAATTCAACTGCAAGAGTCAGGGAACAATAATCTGAAATACAACTGGGCTGACCATCTGCACCGTTGTCTTATTACCTACTGTGATTTAGATTTGAACATTAACGATATCAATCGAACCACGAAACAAACCATACTAACCTGTTACCTAAACAAAAATACCCGAGAAGATCAAAATAAAATACTGCTCAGTATTCATCACCCTATCTATAAATTCCTTCTACAGAATGAATGTGATAATACTAATTACTTATGCTACGCAGGCCCACTACATATTAAGAGAATTGTAGCTCAGCTTCGAACAGCCAACACTGAAAAGCTATTTATATATGTTAATAACAACTCATATAAAATAGAAACAAATGCCATCTGTTCAATTTGTAATTGCTTATTACCAGAAACTCTCGAACACATACTGCTGATCTGCCCGATGTATGCAAATCTAAGAAGCAACATGATCGAACCTAGAGGACATTCAGACGACTTAGACTCGATACTATCATCAACAGATTTCTCCATACTCACCAAACTGTACCAATTCCTGAGCGGAGCGATGAAACTTAGAGCATTCATAGTTAATGAATAGGATCAATATTGATGCGAAACTGGATGTGATCATCCAACCGTTGTTGAGGGGTGTTCCCTATTTTGTCACCAATCAGGCAGGTAGATAATTATTATGACTTGATTTCCATCTATTCTATTTCATTTTATTTTTCTGTCTCTCTATTGTACTAAATAATATGACCACTCATTCCCATGCCACCGCCCTTGTTCATGTATTGTATATATGAATGAACAATAAATATATTATTATTATTATTATTATTATTAAATAGATACAACGCAGTCAGAGAAGAAACATATGCATCAGTATTCGTTTATACGAATCGATCCATAGATTTCGGAAGCATGCAATTCAATGTTCTGCGTGGCATTAGCCACGACAGTTATTATTTTTCCCGTCATCTACCATTGTTGTTCAAAGACTTTGCATCTATATTCATTCAACATCTCATTCCACTTTCAGCATTTTGGCTCTTTTGTAGTTGAAATTACGACACCAGTCGAATAATTACACAGAAAAAAAAATTATTTGAAACTACAAAATTTTTGTGAATTCAACAAAATCTGAGTGTCATATTATATCCACGACAAAATATTTTGTCAGCGCAACAAATGTTTTTTGTCAGTTTTCAATTCAACAATAATTTGGTGTGACTCATTATTGATTCAAATTAACAGCAGGAAATGGTTGAATAAACAAAGACTATTTTGTTCATATAATACAATATCTGCTCTCATGAACGATTCGTCGATTGAAATGACTATATCATTTCATTCAAGTGACAAAATTTTCAGTTTTTCAGAGAGTGAATATGTTAAAATAACAATATACATCTTCGATCAAGCAAATTGTATTTTGAATTGACATAATATTATGCTGAATAATATAAAAAAACAATATTTGAATTTCAAAACTAAGAGAAATTACCCTAATAGCACACAACGTCCTAGGGACGTCCCTATTTGGTACAATTCACGTCCGAATGTCCCGAACCAAAAATAAGTGTCCTTGGGAGGTCCCATCCCGTACATCTCATGCAATGTCCGAGCAAGAACGTCCACGGAATGTCCCAGCTGGTACATCATTGCAAATATCCTAGAAATAGCATCCCTTAGACGTCCCACGTGGTACATATTGTAGAATGTCCATGCAAGGACGTCCTTGGGATGTCCCTGATGGGATATGATTTTAAACGTTCCTTTAGGGACATCCATCGGATGTCCCGAGTAGTACATATTCTGGCATGACTTCAGATCTTATATAATGTATTTTCTAGACAACCCTGAAATGTCCCTGATGGTTCATTCCTTCAAATATATCTGCATAAACGCCCTTAATATTTCCAGGATTGTATAAAATTCGAATGTCCTTAGGGATATCCGTCGGACGTCCCAAGTGGTACATGAACTGTACTCTTCCAATGTCCTAGTAATAACGTCCTATGGACGTCCCAGTCGGTACTTTCAATATGTTGTCCCTGCGAGGACGTTAACTTACACCTCGCCGACGAATGATTGCTCGTAGGCTATAAGTACTCCTCGTCAATGTCCTTCACGTAAGTCCATTGGACATCCTTGGGACACTCTTTGGGAACCTTCTACGGACCATCAACTCAACTGGATATCCTAATCAGTTGTGCAAGATCTGGTCCTAGAGGGACCCAGAAAAATTCGAATTCAAGAATAATTCGTCCGTCCCTGGGACATCCAATGGACATCCAATTGATATCCCTCAGCGTTGCTGATAGGTTGTCCTATGGATGTCCTAAGGATGTCCTCTGTAGTGCTCGATGAGGAATACTGTACGATTCAGGTATTCGATAGTTGTCCCAGGGACATCCCTCAAGGACGTCCCTAATTGGTCCTCAAGTGGGACATTTGTGCGTCCCACAGACGTCCAATGGACGTCCACGGTACCAAATTCGAACGTCCTATGGACGTCCTGAATGTCCCTACTGGACGTCCTAAGGATATCCATGGGACATAAGTGTGTTATTAGGGTAGAGATCAATTTCCTCAGTTGATTCAATACTATTAGCTTGTATAAGCGTCATAAGAAATCCTAGGACAGCCTAATATAATTATATAAATGGATGTTTTAGGTACACTCCAATCGAGGCAAGCGTAGGAAGGTTGAAAGAAACGCCACCTGGTGGCAAAAATGCAACTAGATAATCATTCAACGAAATATTTATTTGATACAATGTTTTTATGGGTTCTGTTCAACAAAGTAATTTATTTGAAATAACAACATATTTCTTGATAGTGATGTGTTGAATCAACAAAATATGATGGTGTCATAATCAATTCAATTTTGTCGAATAGAAGGAAGCCTTTGATTGGTTGCACAATGAAATTGTTGACTCAACAAAATATGATGTTGTATTCAGTTAGATCTTTGTCAAAATTGATTCAATTTTGTCGAATAGACAAAATGCATATGATTGATTGAACAATGAGATTATAGTTGGATCAACAACATTTGTTTTATGTTAACTGTAAATGTTATTGGATGAAATGAAATTTTCGTTCAAGTAAGCAAACATTTCAATCAAATTATTTTGTTCCTTTGACTAGGTTGCTTATTTGGAATGAACATATATTTTGTTGATTCCGCAAAATTGTGTTTGATTTAACAAAAAGAAAATGACCAAAATTATTTTGTTGGTGCGAAAGAACTTGCAACTCCCATTTCTCTTGGATATAGGAATTTCAGTATTGGAGTGTTTCTTTAACAAGTATCACACATACATGCGGACAATATCTGTGCAATATTACGACAATAACAGCAAAATAGTGTCATCGTAATATTGGCGAGAAACAAAATGTCAACAGTCGGCGATGTTGGAGCAATATTATCAAAATATGGGTGCAATATTGAAAATCAGCATATTGCAATGTCGTCTAGAAAACATTGATGGAATATTTTTACAATGAATATTGGTTGAATATTCGTATATAATATTGGTGGATCATTAGATCATTATCATCTACAAAATAGCCTCAATGCTCAAGGTGGAATGAAATTTGAAATACAAAGAGCCCAAAGTCATATCCACACGCAATGCTCATAAAATGAACATCAATGGTAGATTTCGAGAGAAGACAAATTGGAGTGTTTTTTTCCTTCGTTTCAACCCAGATGGCGTTGCTTTCATATTGTATATGAAGGATGCCGCTGGGGGAATATATTGCCAACTTGATTTTTGTTTGTCTAGGCTTTGCTTAGTCGGCGGTCTTAGAACTGCTGGCTGGAGACTGCCCTGCACTGATGAGAGTCAAAGAGCTCAAAACCAGTCTAGAGTGGCCTGGCTAAATCGAAATCAATATAGGCATTCAGGAAAGATTCACTTGTATCAGTATTCGTTTATACGAGTCGATGCATAGATTTCGGTAGGATGTGATCCAATGTGCTGCGTGGCGTTAACCCAGGAAACCAGTTGTTTATCTCTCGAAATCTACCATTTTTGTTGCAATTGATCTTGAAAAATAGCGAATGGCCGATATATATATTCGACTTTGGAACAATAAAATAAATATGATGTATCGATTTCAAAAGTTGTTGAAACAATATTCATGCAATGTGCCGTCGAACTCGAATATACCATATTGCTTATCCGCGTCAAATTCGACATTGGGAGAGTGTTCGAATTGCAATATTGGTTATAATTGTTGAAAACAATATGTATACGATGTTGTTATATGTTTTCCAATCATTGTAAAGGAACATTCCAACCAATATTGCTTCGTTATTGCAGCTGATAATCAACATTTAGCTCACTTTGAACTCTTGCATTCGTTTATACTAAACGATTCATAGATTTCGGGAGGATGTAATTCAATGTTCTTCGTAGCATTATAGACAGGAAAGTAGTTGTTTTTCTCCCGCCATCTACTATTGTTGTTCATTTTATGAACATTTTTGTGGAAATGACCTTTGGCTTTGTATCTGTTTGTTTGAAGGAAATGAGGATGCAATGAATTGTTCCTAAGCCAGCTTCATCACCAGACTGGATTTGATTAAATTATTAGTGAAATTTCTCGCCAGGACTGCACTCGATCTCAATAAGATCTTGCGGTCATTAGTCTGGCGTTTATCCACTGCTCCAATTCCGTCGACAAAACCTGATAAATATGAATAATTTGATAATTCCTCACTTCCAAAACTTTTGAAATTATGGATATTCCACCTGATCATAACTCCCTTGTTTTTGAACATTTCGATTCCCATTGATTCAGTAGCATAAGCAAAGGTAGTCCTTCTCATTTCGATTCAACAAATAAATCAGAAGTTATCATTTCGTTAGTGAGGCAGAGGGAAGTTACATGGTTGGTGTTCTGGGGTATGTCATACCACAAACGAAAATTTCGGCTCGGTTTTCTGTTATCGTTTTATAGGAATCATCCTGTATGAATGGGAGGAATATTGTGAATAAGAGGAATGAGAACTCAGATATCTAAATACTGATGGCTTCAAGACAGCGTCATCTACTCAGGACATGAGATTGGTCGTGACAGACTCCATCCCCCCCCCTAGAACATATATCGATGCTATATCCAAACGTGCCTTTGCCCAGGAATACTAGTGAAGTGAGGTCATTCTCAGGCTCTATGACCTATTATTGAAGATTCATAGAAACATTACATATCAGATGTATTCCACTGTATCTACTACTCAGAAAACGTCAATCCTGAGATACTAGAGCCCTGTTTGTTTATATTTCTGAACTTGCTGGAGTCGATTTTTTCCCATAGTTGTCTCTGTTTATGACATGATGTAAACAGAGAGAGTCATAGAAAAAAATCAAGTTCAGCAGGTAGAGCAAGCACAAACGAACAGGCCTAATATGAAGTATTATTTTGAGGCAAAGGCAGTTTCACAGCGATGAAAAAGGTGCATCCTTTTTTATCGATGTCAAAATGACCCACGTCATCGTCAAATAGCGTTTTCTGTGAAGGAGTTGATTTATCACTAATAATTACACGAGATCTTATTTGTCGAAGTAAACTTGTTATTTCAATTCGACTTTTTTCTTGGAAATGAAACGAAAAAAAATTGGAATTCTAATTTTTCCTGGCAGTTTCTTGAGGTAAATTCCTTAAAGGCTAATATTCCAATAATAAATGTCAAGTTTATCAAGACCAATAAAAGCTTGCGTGCTATTCGATAAGACAATTGGATGAATGTGTAAATCACCTTGTGAATATGGAATTGTTGTCATATTATGTTTTACCCGAGATTTTACCCTTTAGGTACTTTACTTCTCAGGTTCTATTCTTCATGATGACTTTGTCAATAAGAATTATTTTCTTCTGACAATAAAGTATTTTTTGATTTGATTTGACCTTATTGTTGAAGTATATTTCAATTTATTTACTTCAAATTGCTACATTTTCACAGATAAATATACAATATTATTGTGACAAAACAGGATTGAGAAAGATTCACATAAATGCCATCAAGTTTCGTTCACAATTCTGGTTTCAAAAGCATGGTTCCGTTTTGTTGCTGAAGAACTTAGGGCGAATTTTTTTTCGCTGTCATATTGACAAAATCATAGCGGCTTATGGAATGTTTCATACATGAGTTGAAATATCACTGGAAAACGAAGTTGGTTGGTCACGTGTGTGGGTCAATTTGGCACCTGCATTAATGAAGCATGTCAAATAATTTTTAGGAGTAATATCGCTGTTATACAGAAGATACTATATGGAAATGGTCGATTCTTATTGATTTCCGAAAACAAGAATGATATAGCCGTGAACAAAATGTCTCGGGATATTTTGAATTTTGAAGTAAAGCCTAAAAATTGTATGAATCATTGACACATTGAAGCATCAGACGTTTACTTTAGATGAGTACATAAATTAAGTATGATTCCTACAGTATTGCTTAACGTTCAAGATGTACAATCGCATTAAACAAAACGCGTACAAGTATATTACAGAGAGAAATTAACGTCATCTTATTCTGCATAAAACGGGCTATCGGGAATGATTGCTTACCAAATGTTGATAGTAAAGTTTTCATAGGTTCTCAAAAACACGAAGCATTAGCTGAGCCAGTTTTACACAACTAAAACTAGGATACCGAAATCCTCTCTTTTCATTACTTGTACGCTTCTTTATTACTTAGGTTATATGGTCAGAGCATAAGATTTTCATGGAATTCTCAGAACAATTCTCATTATGATTTATTGTGTAGATTCTGCTCAAATGTATTACTTTTGTATTTTTGAAACATGTACTGAGTTCCCTGGGAGTCACTGTTAAATTGAAGCCAAATATATACACCAAAGTTCATGTCATACAACGTTCATCATAGAAACTCTCAGTTCAGATCACTGTTTTATCAACAAAACACGAAATGGGAGTTTCGCAGCCATATAATCAGAATAGTAGAAGCGAAGCTCTCGCCCCAAAGGCCAATATTGACACCGGAGTAATAAACGGGTTTGCTACTCTTAGCCAGACTGTCAAATGTCAGACATGCGACCAAGGAGATCAAACAACGAAATCGGATGTAGCGCTCGTGTTTGGATTTGTATTCACATTATGAGGGTGCTTATGAGTGTCTGCTCTAATAAATCGCTAGTGGCATCGGGGCATTATCCCAGAAAACAGAAGAAACAGTTCAATTTTTTTTTATCAATTCATTGAGTTAATTTATGATCTCCTTATGCAGAATAAGAACTAACGAAAGTGAGAGCTTGAAGGACGACTTCTTTAAGAGGTTTTACTAACATACATACATAGCATACTAACCCATGCGAATCAAATAGAACGACACTGCCAGCTGAATCTGCTCAATTCAAACATAGGACCGTATCTGAATCCGCGAATTTTACTCCCTTAACTTTGATAGTGAGGACTATTGACAAACTATATTGATTATTGGGAGAAATTGAGACATTTATTTATTTATTTATTTATTTATTTATTTATTAACGGACAAGCCAATTATACAATTTACAAAAAGAAAGTATAAAAATACAGAGCACGTACATATTATCATATCTATGAAGAAGACTAACACGAAAAAAATGTAGAAGGCTAAAACGAATAGAAAGATGAAGATTATGAAAAAAATTATTAACAGTTTTTTATCGCTCTCCTGAGAGACAATAAAGATGAATTGAAAAGTTCAATTTGGTAATTGTTTGTGTTTGCTGTTTTCATAATTCTTTTCATTGATTCATTTTGGCCATAATTCGTCCTACAGAATGGTATCTTGAAAATGTCACTATTTCTGTTTCTTCTTGTATTTGCGGAAAGCATAATCAGAGCAACAATTTCAGGAGAAACAATGTAACCATTGATAATTTTATGGAGGAATAATAGATCAATTTCCATTCTTCTATGTATCAACGTATTCATGTTTAAAATATCTAATATTTGTGGATATAGGTATATTCATCCCTATTGAATCCCATGTGATATGCACAACTTATAAAAAATTTATTTTGACAACCCTCTAAAAGATCAGAATCAACTTTGTAAAATGGTGACCAGATCAAAGAATTATATTCAAGAATAGACGTCACCTGTGCACAATAAATAATTTTAACATCATTAACAGATAGCTCTTTAGCAGAACGGAGGGAGAAGCCTAGCATTTTACGAGCACGAGATGATATGCTTCTATTATGTGATGTTTGAAGGTCATTTTCGAGTCGAATATTACTCCTAAGTCTTTGATTGTATTGGTTACTGATAGATCAGTATCATTAACTCTGTAAATATGATCAATAGCATCATGGCTTCGTGAAAATGATATCTTTTGACATTTATCCAAATTCAGTTTTAATAAATTGATATGGCACCATCTGGAAAAATTATTTAGATCGAGCTGCAAACTCTCAGCATCAGAAATGCATTGAACCGTTCTAAACATCTTCACGTCATCGGCAAACATCAAGAAGGAACTGTTGATGATGACATCAGAGAGGTCATTAACAAAAAGATTAAATAACAGAGGTCCCATGTCAGATCCCTGTGGTACACCTGATGGTACTTCGATTGGTTGTGAAACTGAGCTCCCATATTTCACATATTGGACTCTACTAGTGAGATAGCTTCTGATCCAACTTAGAATATTCGCTTCTATACCCAAAGCTTCAAGTTTTGCAAGTAACAGACTATGGTTAACTCTATCAAAGGCCTTAGAGAAGTCTGTGTAAATAGAGTCTACTTGCAGCTTATTCTCTAATGAATTGATGATATAGCTTTGATAAAGCAACAGGTTTGTTGATGTTGATCGACCCCGACAGAAACCATGTTGTTGGTTAGATATAATATTGTTAAAATCCAATGATAGTTTTCTAGTGATCAAACAATCCAACATTTTTGGTAACTCTGACTGATTACAAATACCTCTATAATTGCTAACATCCTCCCGTGAACCACTTTTATGAATAGGTTTAACGAAACTGTGTTTCCAGTTGTTAGGTATCTCCCCCTTCTCAAGAGATGAATTGAACAGCAAGTGAATAGGTTTTGCTGAAGTATAATAGTAGATTGTTTTATTAGGATCAAAAGTGACACTTTGTTTGACAAGCGAATTTTGCATTTGCGAGGCGGAGCGTTCAGCGAAGCCGAGCGAAAGCAAAATTTGCGAGTCGAACAAAGTCACTTTTGATTCGAATGAAACATGCTATTTGTTCTGCAACCGAAACAATTAACTCAAATAAACATGTGAAGTAATAACCACCAATGCCGTGTCATATGTATGCAATGCAACAAATATTGACAAATAATCCATGTGGTGAGAATATTCTACCTGCATTAACAGCAGGTTAGGTTTTCTAGGATGTTCGAATTGTAGTTTCAATATAAATACAACCACAGAGTCACATATTTGTGCATGGACCAGGTGCTCTAATGGCAAATACTGCGCCAGTGCCAGATATTGGAACAAGACGTGGAAAACGTTAGGTATAGTGGCATATCAACAATGATAATAGGGATTATTTATTCCTCTCCATACTACACTGTGTTTGACTTGATAATCAAATGAAGCTAAACAATATCGTTGTTTGAGACAAAAAAACTATTGCTCTCCGTGATTATTCAAAAACAAGTTATCCATCCCGAGAATAACGAATGAAATACAGATCAATCAAGTATTTGAATCTTGAAGGCTTCCCTGATCAAAACAAAAATACTTAACTGAGATGTTTATAATTCCAATACTAAACTATAATAAGGTGTATTTATATCTCCAGCATGGGTATGAAATGCCAAATCTGCTGAAATCGGAAACAAATCAGGTATGCGTCTCAACCCAACTAACCAACCGTCACAATGTTGTTTATTCTTGATGACGTCCAGTAGATCCTTTTTAGTTCCTAGGAGCTAAAGTTCAACTTTAGCTCCTAGGAACTAAAATTCAACTTTAGCTCCTAGGAACTAAATATGTTGCCTAGCAACATACCTATTTTTGTGTCAGTAATAGAAACGTCAATTTAAGAGCTAATTTTGGTATCAAAATGGACGACTTTTGTGTCGGTTGCAGAAAAATACATTTTCTTATCAAATACAATGGGATCTCATATGGGCCAGTTGACAACTTCATAGGTTATGACAGTACCAAATCAATAACTCCTTTGATATCAATAGTATAAGTACAAACGTCAGCAGTGTTATTGAAGTGATAGTGAGGGATTTGATTAATTGTTGTATTGTCGTAAACGGTCGAGAAATAGTCAGAGAACATATTAACTATTTCATCACAATTATCACTACATATCGTTATATACCATATGAGATGGAAGACTGTGGGACTTTTTCTTATCATTAATGAATTTCCAGAAATGGCGAGGATTAGAAGAAATGTTATTTTCAGTTCTAATAATATAGTTACGATAGCATTCATCTCGTGAGATTTTACACCGTTCCCTGAGAAATTGAAACCGATTATATGCTTTTATATTGCCATTTTTATACTCCTTATGAACAATTATTTTTTCAAAAATAGTTTGTTTCAATTCACTGTTGAACCATATGGGGAACGCGGACGATTGATACATTTTCAGAGAAACAAATTCATGAGATTATGAGATTATCATGAGATTTAATAAGAAAATCAAAACAATGATGAAGTAATGTTTCATGCAGATCGGTAGAACTGATGATATTTTTCAACAATCTTGAATATGTTGATTCATTCTGCCATTAGAATAGTTCCAAGGATTTTTTATTCTGAATTCTTGGTTGTTCCTTCTGCGTTGGTGTTCATCAACCTGAAAACAATGTTAATTATTTAGCTAAGTTCATCGCATGGACTGGTATACAAAATGGTATTCACCAATCTTGAAAGAATGGGATATAATCCAAGGTTGGTAGACCTGATGATTACTGAACTCTAGGATGGTAGAACTGTAACTAAAAATCATCAATTCTACCAACCTTGATTGAACTCAGATCGAAGTTTAAAAAAGAATGATTGGCCCACACGAATCCTCCCAAATTTTTCATTACTCCTCTTTTACTCCACATCCTAGAAAATGCTCACAAATGGGGTAATTACTCACAGAATTACAGCATTGTCCGACAATGCTTTTTCTCAGAATCGAACTTGCCCATACCACGTGATTGGCTTATTGCCTTGGAAAAGTTGGTTGACAGGTATGCGCAGTGCGTATATCGTACTGGGCTGGCGTTAGCAAATTTGAAACATACTATACATAAGGTAGGTGAATACATAATGCGCATCTTTGCAATATGCGCTGGAACCGTAACTTTGTTTTTATGATGATGAACGATGGCAGTACACATCATACAAACAGTTTTCTGTGAACCTACTGTCAGATTTCATTCTGTAATACACCAGTTATCAAGCCTTATGAAACTGGTGTCGCATGAATTCATTCTTTTGAACGCCGGTATATAACATTGCAGCATAGAGTTTTTAACGATATATGTAGAGTTGTAACGAACATTAGTGATTCACACGAGACCAACATAAAGTCTCGTCTCGTCTCGCCGAAGAAATATTAAGTCTTGTCTTGAGTCTCGTCTCGCAGCGTCGAGTCTCGTCTTGTCTCGCGTCTCGTACGAGAGTCTCGCAAATGTATCGCAATTTCGTCAGCATAATCTTGTTCCAGTCTAGTAGGACATATTTACTTTTACCTACTTTTTAGGTATAATGTAGAAGTAGGAAGAGAAAATTACAACAAAAATAACATTATTTATTGAAAAATAAGCATCTAAAAGTTACCACAGAACTAATTCTATTTTTCACAGTAACGCGCAAATGTGTACGTGTAGGTACTAGTTTTTTATCGAATCTGGAACATTATAGGTAAGTCTACACCATACCAACCTTGTACGAATTGTTTATGCACACAACTGTACTACTCGAAACAAGAACACAACCCAACCTAATCCAACTTCATGTATAAAAAAATGCTCACCATGAGGGGCAATGGCACTTGGGCTACAGTACCTGAATCTATGTCAGCACCTCAATAACTAAGTAAATTTAAGATAATTCAATGTACTTCTCAGGTTTTGCACTTAGTTGAACATATGTAAGTATTTCACAAGTAATACATCTTTTTTATCTTTTCAACTTTCAACTTCTGCATGACATACTGACATCAACTTGTTGGTAATAGAATTATGTCAAATTGGATAAAAATTATTACAAACCAATTTTTCATGGCAACAGTTTTTCGCTCAAGGTGGGCATATTGTATTCACCTACCTCATTTTCTATTATTGCTTTTTTACTTTTACTTTCAGTATGACAAGAAACAAAAACAACAGACATTCAAACAAACTACTCGAGATCGATGATTGAGAACTAGAAAACTAGCAAAAATACACATCATATGCACAATGAACCAAACTTCACAATCTAGGATGTTGCAGGATATACGTGTATATATTATTTCAAAAATATAACAATAAGCCCTTCAGTTTTCTATAATGTATGAAGTACTTATATGTACAGCCTTGCATTTTATCAATATATGGTGGGTGTCAGCTTCCGGTAAGCCTAGCTTCCTGAAGAGTTTATTCTAGTCTGAAACGCACTTCCCATTTGGTCATTGTCTTGCGACTTCTGCTTGATGTAATTAGTGGCCAATGATGGGTCTTACTCAAATGGAATTGCCGCAGATCATTGGCATCATGCAGCGATCCTGTGAGTACTCGCCATTGTGATACTCTCACAACCTTCTCCATTTTGATTGAGTGATCTTACAAGTGTATGAATTTCAGAATGGTTCTGGTATGATCAGTAGCATCAAAGATTAACGACTTCAATCTATGGTAGCATCGGTACCCAATCAGCACAAGTACGTCTTATGGACGTTTTAAAAACGTCCACTCTGGACATTCAGGACGTTTTGGGGACGTCCATTTCCGGACGACGGACGTCTTATGGACGTTTTGGGGACGTCCATTGTTACTAATCAGGATGTTTTGGGGACGTCCAGTTTAGGTCCAGACTAGGACCTTTTCGGTATGAAAAATGGACGTATTGAGGACATTCAGACAATATTGATTATTGATTTTCTGACCCATCTGAAGAGTGAAATACTTGAATATTACTAAACATTTATTTGCAAACAATAATATGAACAGAGATTCAGGTAGTTGTTTCAATTTCACTCTTCCATATTGTATATCAGCAGCTGCACCACTAAAAACGTCGCGTGATTCATCCAGGTACGCAGGCGCGATGATGTCTTTTTCTGATTGGCAGCCATCTGTTGTCTTCTTCACTGGATCTGTAAATAATAATAATATTCAATAACATCTTCTGTGAATATCATGAACCATAAACACACACCCACATTGAGAACTTATTCCAAACATAAACTGATTCTTAGGAAGGGTACCTCTATAACCTCTATGAACCTTGCACGAATTATATCATGTTTTAACTATGTACAAAAATATAAACTTTTGAAGATGATGGAAATAGGATTAGGTAGAGCTTTGCATGAGATCAAATTATTTATAAAGGTATCTACTATTTTCAACTCCAGATTTGATGTTCTTACTCAAGCATCTTCAAGCGAATGAAAATAAAACGATAGCGTCGATGTGCATACTTGCCTTCATGCTGCTGTTAGCACAAATAAACATCTCGATGGAACTCGAGATCGAAGTTCACCAGTTGATAGATGATATCCGCAAAGATTTCACTTATTCACTGCTTTTACCAAAGAGGAGAGGTTTTTCAGTCAAATAACCCGAAAAGTTCAGAATGTCCTTGGACCTGAATCACAGTTTAAACGGCACTCGGCAGTGGTCAACTGACGGACGCCATCTTCCCATTTCCCTTTCTCACGTTGTCGTTTCACGTAACACGCACAGTGTTGCCGGATCACAATTTGTCGGAGCAGTAGATGGGTGAAAAAAAAAACAGTAGATCATCAAAACTGAACAGAAGATTTTGATAATCATCACAATTTGCTATCATAAATGAAAAAACATAGTCACCTATATAATAAACGAAAAAAAAACATGTTTGATCTCTATACCTATCAAAAATCGAACGAAGAATAACAAAGAATAATGAAATAAAAAATAAAATTTGTAAAAACCGCAACCAGATTGGAAATGAAAGCTAATTTTTACTAATCAGACTGAATATGATAGTTGCAGTATATTTTTATCATACATCTTCTTACTGTGATGTCCCATTAATTTTTCATTGTTGCATATCAGGTAGTTATGTCATATCAAAACATGACCAATCAGACCATTGCCTTGAATAGTTGAACAGTAAAACGGAGACAAAAACAGTAGATCTACTGCTAAAATAGTAAGACTGGCAACGCTGAGCACGCATGCGTTCTACTGTTGCTTTACATATTCAGTGATTCAATCAAATCTTATTTTAAAAGCGCGGCTTGTATGAATACTCCAGTGTGGGTTTAAGAATGGTCAAACTGTATAGGTATTATGTGATTGAAGTAATATAATTCAACATAACTATATAAGTAGGTTCAAATCAGTTAAAATCATAAATATTTCAAATTCATAATATTATTAATAAAATGAAATTCAATATATTGATACAGTTGATATATAATATATTTTTTGACATCATTTATGTCCATATTCAATTCAATAATTCTAATTCTAAAATTAATATATACCTACCTACTTATATTGATTTGAACTGATATACCGTGGGAGTCTGTAAATTGGACGTTTTAAAGACGTCTTTTTCTGGACGTCCGGAGTATGTCCAATAATGGACGTCTTAAAAACGTCCATAAAAGGTCCTGGACGTTCAGACCAAAAATGGACCTGAAATGGACGTCTTCGGGACGTCCCGTGCTATCTGGGTATATTTCACAACTTGGTTATCGAACAGGTTTCGATCGCTGTTTCCTTCTTATGAATTTGAACTGCGAAAGTACCTCATACGGAGTTCATTTCCGATTGAGCCCTTATTCGAACTATAATGATATATCTCTCAGTGTCTACTTAAGTGTTCGGATAATCTCTCAACTGTGTCAGGTAGCTACGGTTAACTAGGGGATTTCCAAACAGATATATCTGAGATTCAAGGATTTAGATCAAAGGAATAATCTGATGGATGATATCATTCAGAAACTGTAATTTGGCAAACAACATAATAGATTTATCTGATCTAATTTGTAAACATATACCAATACACCACAGGGTCCAAACGGATTTTTGGGATATTTGTTCTTGACTCATTCTTCTCAATCGATATAGGAAGCGAAATCGCTCAATGCCTTTAGGCATGGTTGGGCTTTGGAATACTGTACAATGGCTACATGCATAATGTGTTTAGCAACATTCCTTTGTATGGAAACAGAGGCATTTCACAGGTGGTTTTTAGAAAATAATAGGAGTGAGTACCTAAGCATATAACAAGTAAAATGTATACAATGACGGACAATCTAATCTTGTTCATTTGTTCATTCCATGTATAGATGTATAATATGTGAAGATGCTGTGCTGTGAGTGTATGTACATTGAAATTCAAGTATACAGGATGATCCACGGTGGATGGCCTATTAGAAGTATCTGGAGAACGAAAAGATAGTACATTCCGAAAATTGAACATTCTCTATCCGTCTAAAATATTTCCATCGATACACTGTTGCCACTCCTATCAAAAACAACTAGCCACTTCATTATTTTGAATGGTGCATCCTGTATTTCATTGCATTTTTAGATTCTTCCTGAAGAGCAGATTTCATCAATGTATCGCAGTTGGGGACTAGCAGGAATGATTACAGACATACAGGGTGTTCAAAATCGAGTTTTTTTATTTTGAGGATTCTTTTGTGTCAACACTATTCATTATCGATCAAAACGGCTTACATGTTCCTTCGATTCACTATCTACTGACATTTAATTTGAACAGATACAGGGTGATCATAACTCTGAATCTTGAAGCACCCTGTATATTTTCCAATTAAATTCCAGTAGATAGTGAATCAGAAGTTGAGATAGATACATGTGAGCCATTTTGATCGGTAATGAATAGTTTCTCCACAAAAAAATCCTAAAATTGCAAAATCTTTATTTATTTCTGCAATTATTCCTGCTAGACCCCAAGTGTCATACATCATTGATGAAATAAGCTCTTCAGGAGGAATCTAAAAATGCAATAAAATACAAGGTGTTCCATTTTAAATGACAAAGTTGCTAGTTGTTTCTGATAGAAGTGGCATTACTGTATCGATGAAAATATTGTAGACAGATAGAGAGTGTTGAATTATCAAGGCACCTCAATTTTCAGAATGTTTTGTCTTTTCGTCCTCCAGATACTTCTAGTAGAATCACCCTGTATTTATCAATCAGAGAAGTTTAATGTTATAATGCTATTAGATGACACAATCATCACAGCTACTGAAGACGGCTACCAGAAGCCGCAAACAACGATAGTCATTCTTGTTATCTAAATGCGGAGTCCTTGAATATCTTACTTACTGAACATTCGCCGTCTCTCGTATCTTATCATGAAGGATATGTATTGCGGAGAAGTAAACCATTATTGTTTATGGCTGGTGCTCCTCGGAAACGGTGCATCCTATCAAATTCCAAGAAGATATTAATTAATTCTATTTGAACAGGATTGACTGATCTTTCGTATTTCCGCACAAAAATATAATTTCTATCTATAGAAACGTGCATTTAGTTCAACGTCAACAAAAAATACCTGAACAAGGAAATCGTTATCCTCTCCTATACAGTCAAGCATCAGCAATCAAAGCGTTAAGCTACTTGAACATCAACTCGAAGATGGTTTGGGAAAGCCTAGACAAACTCAACAATCTAGGCAGAAACAATGAAGTAATTCTCCTCTGGGTGCCGCAGGGCACACTCTGGCACGAAAAAAAGCATCAACGCCACTCATCGGACCAAAACCATTTTGCGGCCTTGGATATTTTTATCTCCAAGAAGAACTCTATAAGGAGAAGCAATGAGAGTAACATACCAGCAAAAACTCTCTAGACTGCGGCTGGCCAAAAATCTCCTTGGCAATTTCAACCGAGCAAGATGACACTGATCAACCCCAGCAAAATCAGTCTCGAAGCAATAACGGGATTCCTAACGATTTCCTACAGCACCTGCAGTTTCTGCGGGTACCATCCAGAAACACCCTACCACATATTGCTGGAGTATAATACATCATAAACGATCGTGTTTACTTGGAGCATACCAGCTGACCGTGGAAAAAATACCACGAATATATAGATCCAAAATCCTCGGATTCCTAGAAAAATTGATATTCGAGAGGCTGCTATAAACAATAAATCCTTGAGATATAACAGAAGATGATCAACCTTCAAGAGGAGGATCCATCGATATTTGTCCCTCCTTAGTGCTCGCAGTTCCATCACGGGATTATAGGTTCAACCTTTTGCGAGAACTTCCGAATAAAAAAAAAGATGAGGCACAATAGATCTAATCAGGTCGCAGCGCATCTGTCACCATTCACTTTTACCAATACTAAAACCAATCATTTCTATCGATACTTAATCTGATGATAAATAATAACAATGATATTTTTCTAACATTGACAACGCTAAAAAACTCATCTGAATATTATACCATCAATAATTCATTATCGTTCAGGTATATACAGACTGCATTAGGATATATTTAATTTTTGTTCGGCACTTACCTGATAATAATTAT
Source organism: Phaedon cochleariae (assembly GCA_918026855.4). Classification (NCBI taxonomy): domain Eukaryota; kingdom Metazoa; phylum Arthropoda; class Insecta; order Coleoptera; family Chrysomelidae; genus Phaedon; species Phaedon cochleariae. The sequence continues at coordinate 17,028,580 of OU896707.1, read as the reverse complement.
CAACTTCAACATCTAAGGAGTTGTCCAAGAGCATTCGGGTTTTGTCTCTCCTACATATTCTGAAACCAGCAGAAAATGGAAACTACATGATTATCCTAAATGTGAAAAACATCACAAACGATGAGACTTTCACAAAATTCTTGGACATGGATATTGTGGATGTCATAATATTTCCATATTCAGAGATAAATAGAACTCAACACCAAACTTCCGACATCATCGTCATATGCACTGAATTTCAATTTGTTTCGAAGGATTTCAGACCAACTTCGTATGATCGCATTTTGAAGGAACATTTTTCATAATATTATATAATCCCGAGTATAAACCTCAACCTAATCTATCGAGTTCAAGTCGAGTGTCACCTTAACTTGACCTCTATCCACAGGTACAACTCGACAATAGCGTCTAGAAACAGGACGCATTAAATATTCCGAGCAATCCGTGCCGAGACGCGTGACAGTATTTGGTGCGTCCTGCCTCTAGTTGCTATCGATGTGTCGTAGTTGCATACCGCACCAAGTGCGAATGAGAATATAACATGAAATTATTGTTTCATTCATGAAATAATGATCGGGTGAATTAATCTTGGCAATTACAACTCGTTTTATTAATGATTATCGAAAATCCCCACATTTTTCGAAACAAATTATATTGCTTTTAGGCAACTATGCACATTCGCGCTATGCGTTCGGATGATTGCTAAGCAACATTATTAGTTTCTCAAGATCGATGAGATTTGTATTTCGATAATCATCAATACACTACTTGTTGTATTACATACGAAAAGCAACATTATCATCAAATAAATATATATATAATCAGAACATCGTTATATTACTTATAAGAATCATTCAGAGTCGGTAAAATTGTCTGTTGATTACCTATTCAACAGTCAATTCAATGGAAGGAGAGCAATTGTTGAGATTGTGAAATTGGAAATAGAAGTTACTCTACAGGGTGATCGAGTTTCGAAGACTTATAGTCTAGGAATCGATAGCAGTCGATGAAATACAATCAACTGTCTCTATGAACATGTACTCCAAATCAGTTTGTTGATAAAATAATTGGTAGATTCAAAAAGCATTACTTCGCCAATCGATAGAATATAATTCATTTTGTGAATAATATTACTGTGAACAATAATCGTAGAAGTCTTTTTTTGCCGGATACAGGTCTTGGTGGCTGATTTGGTGTTTGAATACGTATTTCGAGAGATTCTGGTTGTTGTGAATAATGAGTAAAAGGCTCGCGTATTTTTAACACTGACTGTCTGTCAACTTGAAGTATATTTCAAATATAACGGATGTTTCTGGGATGTAAGTTATAACTGCTGAAACGCGGAGTATAGCTTTTACAAAGTCACTTGAGACAACTTGATCAAGAGAGATTGGCCGCGCCCGCCGGTCCTCTTGAATAGTTCAGATGGACCGCGTGTCGCCGGCAATGATTTTTGCTAAATTTGTCTCAAGTGACTTCAAATAAATGAATACTAAATGGTACACAAAGTCATATCCACATCAATCGGAATTGGTGAATGTTTCGGACATATATATATGTATACATACATCAATGTACTAAACTTAAAGTGAGTGATTAGTACAGTCTTCAACAGAAATGAGCATGAAAGTGCTTACATGAAGATAAAAGGGTTATGCCAACTTCTTGTAACAACGATGAGAAACTATCATAAAGGGTTTGCATTATGAAAATGTCAAGAGAAAACCCAACAAACCCCCGACAATAGGTGTATTAAGGTGACATCCAACAAATTATCCCCCAACTGGTACACATAGATACAATCTTGAGAAAGCGCAAAAGCCTGTCCTACTTGCCCTGTACTACCACACGACGGACATCACCTGACCTAGGCAGAAAGGACATTGACATGTATCACCCGTCCACTAGAAAGACTAGTAGCTAGACACAATACAGCAGTGGCTATAACTTCGTCAAACTATACCTGATATCAGGAATAAATCGATAGTATATTTTAACGGGTATATCGATGTGTTATTCGCCATACTTGATTCATTCAGCATGCCTTTTCACTAGAAAAGCCGATCTCACTGTGACCAACATAAGCTTGTCAGCTTGTAACCGTACCTTTGAAGACATCCATTTCGATGCTTAGTATCACTATTAGCAATGAACTTCCTTGGGAAAATCACGTGAGATCAAGTGCTAAAAGTGCATTCCAAAAACTTGGTTTTGTGTTTCCGGCGAGGTGCTATTTCACTTCTTGTCAGCTGCTTATGATCTATAAAGCACAGATCCGACCTGTCCTGGAATACTGTTCCCATATTTGGAGTGAAGCACCCAAACATACTCTGAAACTATTTGATTCTGTCAAAAAGAGGGCAATTCGTCTCGTGGGTGATGCATTGTTCCTCCCTTGGCAGTCCCCGCGCGAGATTCACCCGTCGAGTTTATGCTTCGTACCCCTTCGTGGTCACTTTGGGGAGGCTCTGGAACACATTGCCAAGGGAGATGTTCCTCGAGGCATATATATAACCTCCAGAAATTTGAGAACACCAATTCATACCGTATTTCCCTTGGTTCTCTCGATGTTCTCTGAACATTACAGGATATCCCTTTTCGTGGAAACCAGAACACAAAAAGGATACCTCACCAATAATCCAGAACCTTACTATATAGATGTACGAACACCACTAGGAAATTCTTACCACACACTCATCTCCACATCTTGCTCATTTTTCATTCCTTCAACTGCACCAGTACCACCACGTCCTCTATGGCATTATGAATCAGGAGATTGGGGCACTATCCGCATATATTCTCTTGGCACAGAAAATGCTTTGATTCTGAGGATCTTTCACAGTGTACTGTGGATATATCCGAGATTATCACATTGGAAAATGGACACTTACATATCGCATTCTCCGAAAAGATTATCAAACTCCGAAACGAATTTTTATAGAGCTGTCACCTTGGAATAAAGTTACCATCGCTGACGCAAAAACCCTATCTTCGTGACTTTAACAGAATATGTTGAAGTCTGGAATAGGTGCAGCCATACAATAGATTCATGAAAAGATATACATATAAAGTCATATTACGATTTACATTCATGAATTGTCTCAATGGCACCCGTTCGTTTTGGTCTCTCGTTGAAGCAGTTGGAAGAAATTCCACTAATAGATCATTTCCACCATTTCTGAGAGCCGACAGCACATTTGCAACAACATTGTAAGAGGAAACAAATATTTTTGCAGAGATGTCTGCTGTGAACTCTGTCTCAGATTCCCAGGAAAGAGTGCTGCCAGATATTCTCCCTGTTGGAATGCCCGAAATCCTCTCCCGTCAACGCACTATCAGACGCATTTTGCTTGGTCTCAAAACCTATAAGGCTAACGGTCCTGGTGGAATTCCACCTATCATTCTCAAAAAGTTTGCACCAGAATTGACACCTTTCTGCTTTAAAAATTATTCACGATCTCGTACAAGTCGGAAAATAGCTAGAGTCCAACAGATTTCCAAAAAAGAAAACAAGAACCTGCCCAACAACTTCAAATGTATTGCTCTGTTATCAGTCTCCTAAGTGATGGAGAAACCATCAATATTGAGCTCATCAAATACGTTGACAACTCAGGAATCATTGTTTTCATCTCTTGGAGAGCCCGACAGGAAATTCCTATCATGATAGATAGATATATTCATTTTGAAGAAGAATTATTCGATGGAAAAATGATGAAGATGCAATAAAATCGTGAGAATCAACTAATAATGAAGATAGAACAACTGATGTTATAAAATCTAAATATAGAAGATTGTTGAAATTATAGATAATAACTTACAGCAATTATTTCAACGTAAATAACATTCAAAAAATGAAAATATCAAAAGTTGAAAATAGTTAAAGGATATGGGTAACTAAATCCAGTTCAATTCATAATAAATAAGACCGATGATAAAAGACTATATGACTGCAATTGACTAATGAATTATTGATATCCATACTTCATTTTTCATATCATTATTAGGGATACTTCTGGATGGTATTATATCATATATACAGGGTTTTTCAACGAAAACTTGTCCTTTCCCATTATTGGGCCAAGACCCGTCAGTTTTTATACTCGGGGATAGCATTTTTGACAGTCAAACCAACTCGATATGTTCATCTATCTAACTACTAGCAACTTCAACTTTGAAATTTCAATCGTATCTACCATACTTCTAGCACATCATTCCGTTTTCATTGAGAATATACTCCAGTGCATCATATTAGGCAATTAGTTGGAACATGACATGGTTATTGAATGAAATTAATACTTGACAATAATTGACATCCCAACATTCGCGTTATGATTTCTACCCAAGATTCTCTACCAATGCCTACGTGTTTTTCAGATGAATGTTCATTCATGTTGAATGACGATATGAATCGAAACAATTCAGAGAATGTCACACGCACAGACTGCTCAACAATGAAATGTTTGGGTCGGAATTTTTGGCAATCATATTGATGGACCGGAAAAAATCTCAATAGAAACATCTATTTGAAATTATCAGAAGACGACACGATTGACCCTAAGATTACAGAAGTTTCAGAAAGTAACAATTTAGGCGAAAATAAAATAATTTCTCTTCATGAGAATGCACCCTCCTTCCTAATTATGGCAATTATGGCATTTTTTAGATGATCATCACCCACGTCATTGGATTTATAGAAGAGTTTCCACCGAATGACCACTGGGATCACCTGATCTAACCCCTTTTGAATTGTTTCATTGTATCATTTGAAATCGTGAGTGCATGCCACGCATCCTGAAACACTAGACATGCTGCGTTAAAGAATTATGGAAGAATGCCTATCAATAATACCAGTTTTCTTCAGGTATGTTCGAAACTTTCGTTTTGCTTTACCTGTTTCAACATTAGACAGTTTTTTTTTTCTGGTGAATTGATTGACACCACAGAAAAGAGAGATATGAATATGAAGAAGATGAAGCGCTTCCAAATGATGCGATGGAGGCAAGAAATGATAACGCGGATGTCGGGTTGTCAATTATTGTCCATAGCTCGGTCAAATCTCAACCGTTTTCCGAAAGCAGTGCACTTAAGTTATCACAATAGAGAAGGCTTTGAAATGATGTTTTGAAAGAAGGGTAGTTCTCTTCGAAATTTCAAAGTTCAAGTTGCTGGAGGTGAGGGGAATGAACATATCGAGTTGATTTGTCTGTCAAAAATGTTCCTCCCCAGTATTGAAACTAACGTTTCTCCGCGAATGCCGGTAGAAGATTCTAAGGGGGCCAGGATTTCGTTGGAATACCTTGTATATTCATGATTATTGCCTTGGAGTTAATAAGAGACTCTGAGTCTATTCAAAATCAATCCCTGATTAGAAACGTCGAGTTACACGTACTAATAAATCCAAATATATATCCTCTGCTGATGTCTGAACAGAAAATAGAGCGACACCCAGGGGCGTAAGTGATTTAACTACGGAATGGCAAAGACGAATAACGCAATTTGTAGCCAGCCGAACTAATTGCATCTCGGACAGTGTTTTAATGAGAAGCGGCTAGAGTGGTAACCCTGACACCTAGGGGAATATGAATTGCGATTGGTAACGCTGACATATCGCCACTTCCGCTTCTAAGAGACTACCGCCGAACCCCCATTCATTATGCTTCGATTCGATTGCAATCTGCTAGTTCTTCACCCAGATGCCTCTTGTTCATCATGCATGATGATCGATTTTTTGTTGATTTGTTACATAAAGTTAGATATTATGATTGTACTACCAGTAGACAGGTATCTGGATATGCAGAATACGGGAACATGTAGTTTGATTCGCAGATTAAGAGGGGTTATAAAAATGTGCAATTCGATGGTATTTTTGCAAGAGGGCGAATACGCCAAATGACGCTTTAGACGTTAGAATACGGAAAAAACTGTTCTAGATCACGTCAGCTACTTCACAATTTGTTGCGTCATTTTGATGGGTGAACATATTTCCCCTAATAAAGAGGAAAAGTTGAAAATATCGTTATAAAACACATTTTTATGGACATTCGCCCTTTTGAGGAATCACAATTTTGAACGTGGTATATTCGCCCTACGTTCGTCCTAGTTTTTAGAATAAAAAATACATTCGCCCATCGTCGTCTGCATTTCGCACTGACCTTCCATTGTGAAAAAATAGCGATGATTTCCACAAATATATTCTAGAAAAATAAAGAGAATAGAAAAAAAATGTGTTTCATTTTAGAAGCAACTGGTCACAATTATCAGATTCGTCTTCTCCATCCGTTTCTGGCGAAACATTCTGAATATGAGATTTGTAGGAAATAGAAATAAACTCTAGGTGATAATCCTTTCTGGTATTGTGAGATTATTGCATGAACTTCTCAAACCCAAATATTTTTTTGAGGCTATTAGGAGTTTCGTTTTATAAATTACGAGTAGCTTTATTGTGGATCAGTGGATGATGCTTTCTCAACCTTTTCTGGAAAACTAATTGAACAGAGGGTCTTCGTATTTATAGTTATTAAAGATGACTTACTGTTTTCCCCAATCACTCAAGATTATTTATTGATTCATAGCGAGAGTTTGGATAACTTTTGAAAAAAAATTAATATCACTGAGCAAGCATAACTGACTGTAACATGAGCAATACAACTCTAAATAGAAGTAATACTGATAGAACAAGAAATAAATAGACAACATACAACTACACAGGTAGTCTCCAGGAACCAAATCACTAATGATTTTTTTTGGGATTACTCATTATTATCAAGAGTCTCAAATATATTGCCAACTTTCTACATGACGGGAACCAAACAAAACAAGTACTCAAAATCATTAACCTTTAAGTTTTGACAATGGGGAAATGATAAAAGGTAATCTGAAATGTTTTCATGATTTTTACCTATGTTTTCGGAATTGAAGCGAGACAGAGGATTTTCCTTAGACCATCAATGGAAAACCACACATTACGTGACATTAACTTGTTTCTTGATAATGAATTTGAAATGATGCAGATATGAGCTAATTACTTTTATGAAATCCATAACCGGCGCGCATCATTATTTCAACTGATATAGAATTTGATATCCAAGTAATATTATAAATCGCTGTAGGTATGTTTCTTAGAAGGAAGCTGTGTGGTTTCATCAAAGAAACTATAGATAAGTTACCAACTGGGGAATGCCGCAGTTTCAAGAAATAACGATATTCGCTCATGAAGAAAAAACAAATGAGACAGTTGTGATCATGCACCAATCTGCACGCAGTGGCGTACATAATGTACAACAACAACAACAATACGCACAACACCCTCCAATATGAGTGCAAGCATAATCCATATTCTATCACAACAAAACCAATCATTAATGACGTAAAATGGTTATGGAATTTCGCAATTGTGTATGATCGTAGACTTGGTGGTCTTCATTAGCTATAAGCAATATGTCTTATTACTAGTTGGAACAATATGGAAACGTTCCTAGTTATTTATTTCGGCAAAAAGTTATTCCTACTATAAAGTTCTACATGTTCTACAATCTGAAATTGAATAATCAGATACGATTCTTGTTCAGTCGTATACGCGGTGTGTCAAATATAAGGTAATACTTTAGTCTTGCGTATAAATTACAATTTTTGACATACCGTCTCGAAAACTAGTGCCGGAAATCACAATTTGACATATGACACCATTTCCTTCGAGTTTGAGGATAGAGGTGCCTCATAAAACAAATGGTGATCCGGTTGGTCAAACTCCATATAATATTCTGATTATTTATTATTCTTTATACAATTCAGTATTCTTTGTGTGTATATATTATGTAGGTGAGATGGTATTCTGTCCCTCTTCTGACCGTTCTCCATCGAGAAAATCACTTTCACAATGATTTTTCTACGTTTGTCTATATAGGGAGTCCACATCTCAGAAATGATTTCCAGAGTTTGGTGATTTTTTGTTTCACTCGGTATCACAGAGTGATATCCCAACCCTCCCCTTGTTCAGAAGGCCTCTTCCTCCAGGACGATGTTGGGGGGAATAGGTTCAGGAGGCTTCCTATTGCTGCTGTTATGGTCAATACCCTGTTATGGTCAATTATTGGTCAAGCATGCTAGCCGCTCTAGACCAGCATCAAGCTTTGCCATCACCATGTACTATACGGAAATGGCAAATTATCCCCCATTCGATTTCAGAGAATATAATTTTTCATAGAGTATTCCTAAAGAACCAATATAAACTATGAAGCAAAATTGAAATAATGTTATTTTGAAATTGAACCTAAATGGGGTGCAAATAGCAGAATTTCCTGAAATCTGAAAAAGTATACTCTACACCAGATCAAAAACTATCATCAGAATAGCTTATGAACTTGGTTAAACAATTTTATTTAACTACCAACTACCGCAAACCGATTGACTTACTTATGACTCAGTAACTATCATCAATGATCGTTGTAGAATCAAACTAGTAGAATGATTGAGATAGATAAGGGAAGCAGTCAATCATCAACGCTGATTGTGAAAAGTTGATATTCCTTGTTTAATAAGAATCATTATCAACACTCCACCAACAATATACATACCTTCGAGCTCAGTAAAGCAATACTTCATTTATATGTATATACTTATATCAATTAATGTAAATTGTCGATAGATATTTTGCTCAGCCTTCTAGGGAAATCCAGAATTACAAGAAGTTAATACAGAATTGAGTACTAGTTATATAGATTTTCTCCCAAGTTTTGGGTTTTGGGTATAGGAAAGTTGATTTGAACTGGGGCTGGTTTGTATAATGAAATCGAATTATAATGAAACAAACATTTGAAAAATTGAGAGTCTCATTGTTTCACATTCAGTTTCTGGACCCACATTTCTGCCCACCCTGAAAATTATTCAATAGTTGTAATTATGGTTTTTCGTTCGTCTTAAATATTCACTGCATATCACTGAAAATTGCGACTGTTACATTGAAAAGTGAAACTCGAATAACTGAAAAACGGTTCATTCCATGTGAAGGAAATCATCATGAGAGAAATTCAAAAATATTCAGATGTATAGTGTCTCATTGAATATAATAAAGTTCACGTCACTTCAGGAAACACCAGAATCTTCACAATAACGGAAATATTTCAGTATGATTGTTTTGTCATCTTCCCTACGAATTTTCAGAATCTTGCTACTCTACTCATTGGTAGATCGTGTTGACTCATGAGTGTATATACCCTGTAAATAATTCCAGAAATCCTACAAACTAATTCAGAAGGAATTGCTTTGTAGGAATATAATCACAACATACCACGAACTGATTGTTCCTTGATGGTAAAAATGTGATGAAAACAGTGATTCCATAATATCTTGATTTTTGATATGACATTTTATTCCAGACGTCATTCTTCCATGTAGAAGGGTTTCACTTAGGACCACCATCATCTTCACCTTCATCTTCATCATCATCCTTCCATAACCATTTATTTTGTAACCTACTATTTTTTCTGCAACTATTCATTGAAATAATAATAAGAAACTCTTTGTTTGCATATTTGCGCATATTTTGATTTTGTATGTACGCCGCTGTTGGTGTTGGTATTCCAACCAAACTGATATTGCTATAAAGTGCAGAGAGGCTCTCGTTCTTCTCATAATCAGTAGAATATCTTTCGATATCTACGAGTATGAATATGACGTTGTTCAGGTTGTGCGCTCTGTCTGTTTTGATAGCAGTGGTTTCAAGTGCCGGTCTGAAGGAAGAATTCACCTGGACCATTCTCAACTACATTTGGCCCGGAACAGACAGAAGGGTAGAAGAACGTGTTTCGAGGAGACAAATTGATAATGTCTTCGAGGATCCAAATATATCTGTTGAAGCATTCGTCACTAGAGATGCACCAGAGGGCGTGGAATTCATCCCAGGTATGTAAATCGAACATACAGTGACGACCAAAAGTCCATTGCACCCCTTGTATCTTTTGAATTTTACATTTCACAAAAGAATGTTAGATGCATAAGTTGTGGGGTTTCATCAGATGTTTTATGCTCTAAAGAAGAGGGAGGAGATTGTTTTTGAATGGAACACCCTGCATATCATTGCCTTTTCAAATTTGACAGTGAATTTTGAACAAGTTTGATGATTAATTCTATATCACATAATGATAGTTTCGAATAATTATGAACACTTGTTGATCATCATTTTGACTATTTTTGCACCGAAAACACCGTAAAAAATGGAACACAATGTATTTCACTGTTCTATCCTAACTTTTAGGAAGCTTTGAACATATTTTCTTGAGTGCAAAATGAATAAGTTACAAGGTGCGACGTACTTCTGGTCAAGTATTCAATGTTACCAAAACATTTCTATATGATTATTCAACTTGTTCTTGAGACCAATAATCTCAAAGTTGTGAACTAACGATTACAATCTTCGGAAACTTACAAGAAGATCAATGGAGTGAAATAATTTCCAGAATGGATATCATAATAATAATACTGAAAATAATAATGATGTCAAATGGTAGAGTAAGCCTTTACCCATGTGTTAAATGTGTACAAGGAAAGTTCGAACGAAGATTCTTCCACCATTTTAAAGCAAAAATCAGTTAACTTTTTTTGACTTTTCATTCTATTCCTCTAACATGTTTCGAATTTCGTATTAAACATACTGGTCCCCTGAAAAAAAAAACAGAATAATGATAATAATAATACGATATTATAGTAAATTATCGAAGTACCTAGAGGTGAGAACACAAGAAGCGAAGTTCAATTTGGATGCGGCAAGCCTCGCCTAATTGCTCTTAAACTTAACATCACAAAATCTCTATCGGGCATTTTCAATAAATATAAACATTAAAATTGAAATAAACAGTACATACATGAAAAATAGCGATGGTGAACGTTAAATCATCTGAATGAGCGAATAGTGTTGAAGAATGGGCGTGTACACCTTAGTAGAACTTTTAACTCAAACCATCTTTATAATGATCTTTTTATACATGAATAATGATTGACGACATAATTCGATCGAAAAATTAACTGGAATGTTTTATTTTTGGGCATAAATAATAGTACCATCTGAAAACGGACCCTCTTATGACGTAGCAACCTCATCTCGCCATAGTTAAAACTTACATTTATCACTGTTGCAATATCATCCAAACAAAATATCCGAGAGATCGAAATCGATATTGAAATATCTTTTTATATCCACTTACCACTACTGCAGAAAAATATATATTCAAGTTGTCGACCATTTGCACCATTACAATTTCACAATAATCCAATATATTTCATGATAGCAGCAACATTGCTTTGTTGACCGGCTTCACATGGAGCTGCAAAAAGTTAATATAGGTTAGAATAGATCTTCTTCTTGTTCTTATTATCTTTGTCCCAGAAATCAACTTGACGATTCACCAATCTTGGTGCTTTGTCAGAAATCATGTATCATTTATCTCTGTCTGGAATAGTCTTCTTTCAGTATCAGGGTTTTGACGTCACATCATCGCCTCGTTTTCAGAGGTCTGAAAAATCGGGGATTTCAATATTTTTTTATAAAACGTAGGGAGCTCACAGCAAGAAACTGTTTGCGATGGTGAGCTAGTTTGGGTGAGTTCTATCGAATTATGCAATAAAAATTGTTTGTGATATAAGCCCATTGTTCGAATGGAGAGGAGGCAAGGTCATCTTTTTTCTGATGGTTGTCAAACAAGAAATAATCTCTCAGTTTTTTCAAATTTCTGTGATTTTTCATGTCTAATATTTCAAAAGAAAGTGGGTTATGGATTTAAAAAATGAGTTCATTTTCTTAATAAGATTTCTAACCATAACTGTTCAGAGTATTCAACATTTTGCTTTGATACGTTTTTTCACCTAAAATCCTACGTCGCCACCTCTGGATCCTTGGTCTTGTCTAAATAGTCCTTATCCACCGATACTGTATCATAAGTATTCTCTTTCCTAAATCATTTCTCACATATCAACAATAAGTCAAAATTATGATCAGACGCAATTTTCCTGACCCTCCACAAGAAGGGGACCAGCGACCAAACATCCAAAAAACCTATTCTCAATTCGCATTCCTAAAAAAAACACATGACACAAAAAAAGGACTGAAATAGAATACGATTGAAATGGAAACAAAGATAAGTCCTTCTGATACACTGCTTCTGTCCTAGGAATTGATAAATATTCTAATAGAGCAAAAAACCGATGGGGTGCGACAGAACTGCACGAAGCACTGCAAGTGTTATTATAATCAATTCTATTTTACGAGTAAATAATATGATTACTGATGTAATGAAGTCACAGTTAGAATAGAATAGAATATAAACTTATGAAAAATAGTTTCAACCGTGAATTCATAAATTCTGAATGTCTACCAAGTTACATTTTCTGAATTCATCATAACCGACTGCTTAAGTTGGTCCATCCATACTTCCCCATTATCTATAATGTTCTGGATTGCAGCTTCAATGATTTATAACTATTAAAAATCTTGTGATTTTCAGCTTCTTGCTGTTTCGAAAAGCATAATTCTTGTATGAGTTGTTCAAAAATTTCACGAGAATATAGGAGGAGTTTTATTCACTTCAAATTTTCCAATTCTCTCAGTGATTCCAATTGTATGGGGATTTTGAAGTTTGAGTTCCTTTCATTTTTCAGAATTTCTTATAATTCCCTTGCACAATGTTCACCTTGCGTTTCAGTAACATAATAAAATCGCACATTCTTCGTACGATTTGTTCATATTTTTCCTGCTTACTAACAAGGGAATGCATTATACCTACTTATTTCGCATCATCTCCATAATTTTCTTATTATCTGTTTTGGGTTGAATTTCTCAAAAATAGTTTGCGTCATAGCAGCTGTTGAGTGACTTAGAAAGTCTTCAGATGTACACAGTTTATAGTTAACTGACTGCAGTTCATTCTCTCCCTTTTTGATGTTACTTGTGGTTGACATTGTGAAGTGGTAATTTACTGAATAAACTTATTCAATACTGTCTGTAGGTTAGTCGAAGAGGTGGTACACCGTACACTCGTCTTCAGAGATCATGTCGCACATGGACGGTATCAGCTCCCTTGATCACCGCCGCAATAAGAGCGCTCATATATATTATTTCAATAAACATGAATAGGACAAATGAGATGATTTGTCCCTTTGTCCCAAAACGTCACTGCGTTTAAAAAATATTTCTATCAGGAACCTGCAAAGAAAAAACAATCGTTGGTCACTGACACTTGACACTTCGTTATGAAAAATCTTTGAAGAAAAGAAATTTCCATATTCTAGCTTTTACCCGCAGCTTCACTCGCGTTGAAGCCCTCGAATGAATATCAAAAATCATTACATTCCAATAGAACTGAATCAATCAGTATAATTATAATTATATTATATTATAATATTTCAAAAAATTCAGTTAGTTTATGAAAATAACTACTATTCAAATATTCTTCTAATATTATAATCATTGTTGAAAAGGTATTATTCAAATCCTCATTCAATTCGTTTGTTTTGTCGTCTTTTTCGGTTATCACGATGGAAACGGATGCGGTTATTCCTCATTCAATATATATGTTTTAGAATTGTGTTTCTGTTGGTATTGAATGATCATATTGTTAAATGTTGAAATTGATTTCCGAGAGTCATGGCCTTTCCACGTCAATTATTGATACAAAAAGATATTGCACTGAAATATTCGATTGATAAAAGAACTTCATTTCCATTCAAAATTATTATTAATTAATTATTTTCTTCAACCTAACTCAGTTTGATTCAGAGGTTCGATATACATTTAAAAAAAATGTCTGAATGAAATGGAGAGACTATTTTTGATGATAATTGAATTTCTATAATAGCATATGTCTTTAGTATACATAATCAATTCCAATTCGTGGTAGGGGGATCCTAAATTCGGGAATGCTAAGCTTCCATGATGGCAAAATCAAATCTGGTTGGTGACTGACAAATTCCCAAAATTCCAGAAAAAAAAACAGTTGAGGATATTGGGTGTTTTGAGTGCACCTACAAAAAAATTTTGAATCAAATGGATTCATCGTTATATACTCAGAAACTAAGTGATACACAGAAATTCATCAAGAGACAAGAAATTTGTAGTTCGATTTGTATGATCTGATGGAAATATCAAACTTTCAAAAACCTATGACGGAGTTATCCTATTTACCATAAATATCGAGAAAGTAACCAACTGCGACGCCACTGGAATCATTATTCTCAATTTGATCACACCAAAAGGAGCTTCTTGACAAAATCACTGAGTTTCATTGAAATTGAAACAGAAAATTTTGAGGTAATAATAAAAAAACGATTTTTCATTGAAACTTTGACACCCTGTATCATGAAAACGAGGCATTTCTGAACCAATGTTAACATGAACTCGTCTCAGAATCATCCAAATAATCACCGCTTGAAGTTTGTCACCCTGTTTAATGGTAAATATTTGTCTATAATGTTCTATCAACTCCATATTTTGAAGATGAAACTGATAATTTACACAAGAATAGAGATTGTTAACGTCAAATTGTCGCACCTGACCATTCATTCGAAATATATAAAATTAATATTTGATGGCAAGAGCAAATATTCTCCACAAAGAAATGAAATTGTTTGCCTGCTATAGTCAGCTTCAATACAATGAGATAAACCTATTCCTAAACCAACTGATGATTCGAGGGTACGAGAATCGAACGATCAGAAATTTCGAACTCTGGACGAGCATCGAGCAAGATTGCGAACCAGTGATAATAATTTCTCGATATCAGTTGATCAGTTCGCTCAAATAATGTTCAGTGGACCACGCAGAATACGCTCAGTTTGGAAAAATTTCGAACTATTGCAATGCATTTGTCCTTAGAGTAAATAGATCTGCATGAGTCATGAGATGAACTCTGACATCGAATTGTGATGACTGGCGAGAAGCAATAAATATATTTACATTGAACTCAACAATATTATTGTTCGAATATAAACTGCTTGTCAAATCAAGTAATCCATCACCTGGATATCTCACCAAATTCTGCAATCGAATATCATAAAGCCGACTTGATTTTCGGTTGGCTAGGCTTCGCTGAGTCGGTGGTCTTAGGACTGCTAGCAGCCACTCCCGTATGAGAATTTCAGTTTTGGAGTGATTCTTTCCTCTGTTCTACTCAGATGGCGTTACTTTCATTCTGTCGATGGAAGACGCCTCGGGGTGAATATAATGCCGACTTGATTTTTGTTTGGCTAGGCTTCGCTGAGTCGGCTGTCTCAGGACTGCTAGCTGGAGACTACACTGCTCTGATGAGAGTCAAAGAGCTCGAAACTGGTCTGTGGTTGTCTAGCGGCCTGGCTAAATCGAAATCAATAGGCATTCAGGAAAGAATCACTTGTATCAGTATTCGTTTATACGATTCGATGCATAGATTTCGAGAGGATGTAATTCAATGTCCTGCGTGGCATTAGCCAGGGAAGTAGTTGTTTTTCTCCCGAAATATACCATTGTTGTTCATTTTATGAACATTATGTGGAAATGACTTTCAGCTTTTTGTATTTATTTACCATTTCATTCTACTTTGAGCATTGTGGGTATTTCGTAGTTGATATATTATGTATTCCAAATTCTGAGGAAACACAGGAATTCAAAATCACACCCCTAACAACACTAGTACTTCCTAGGGACTTCCCAGGGACGTCCCTAATTTCAAATAAGGACATCCCAGGGATATCTTTTCTGGGACAAAGTACATACTAGGGACCTCCCAGGGACATCCGCTTTCAGACAAAAAGGACATCCAAGGGATGTCCCTCCTGGTACGTCCCTGGGATGTACCGAGTACAAAGAAGGGATATCCCTAGGACGTCCCAAGGATATCCCAGGGACATCCCTTCGACAAAAGAAAAAAAATTGTAGGTCTAGTTGGGATTGAACCCGGGACCTTCAGCTTATCAGGCACGCACCTTACTCCATTGGCCAATATGCCTTCTGAAGATTCATGTATTGAACAGATTTATAAACAGGACAACTACAGAAACCTGGATAAATAAAACTGTTAGGATTCGGGTATAATTATTATCATTCTTGGGTGTTTGAAAATGAGGGGCATTATGCATTTACGATCTCTGTTTGCGAAAAATGGTCATTTCTTGAGAAGTTTTGAGACTATATTCTTTATTTTCATCACAATTATTTTCCGGAAGAAATACATTTTCGAAAAAATTCGACTCAATATTTTGATGATATTGAATGACTCTCTGATGTGAAGAATGGATATCAGATATTCCAGGGACAAGAATGGGATAACCTAGGGATGTACCGGGTGGGATGTCCACTGGACAACTACTGGCGGGACATCCCCTGGATGTCCCAATCATTTCCTTGTACCGCGGGACAAAAAAGGGACGCACCTAGGACATCCCTGTGTTGTTAGGGACACTGATTCAGATCAAAGTTATTCCATTCATACACATCCCTACCATATTATACAGGGTGATTCATGAGAAGATTAACAAAATGGTGAATAGGAGAAATCATGACGAGTTGATGTATATGTAGGAAGAATGACCTGACTTTTCATAATGCTTCGCACCCCTTCGTGGTCACTTTGGAGACCTGCAGAACATTCATTTCCAAAGACTCGTTCATCCAACGAACAGCGAGGCTCTGGAACATATTGCCAAGGAAGGTGTTCCCCGAGGCATATAACCTCCAGAAATTCAAGGAGAACACCAATTCCTACCATATTTCCCTTGGTTCTCACGATGTTCTCTGAACATTACAGGATATCCTTTCTCGTGGGAACCAGAACATACAGAAAGAAGATATAGGGTGTTATGTGAAATTGCTATGAAACTTTAAAAATGCTCCATCGTTATTTGCTGAAATCTGTCAGCGTAGTTTCTTCACTGACACTTTTCTAGATGGCATATTATGAAAATTTATATCTAGGTCCGGATTCGGGAAAAATTCATATTTTATTGTTATATGAAAAGAGTTCACTTCGTGATCGCTTTCCTCGAAAAATGTCATCAGGTTCAGGAAGATCAGACAAAATTCCATAAGAACTGCTCTTCAATTTGCACAACACACTTTGACCGGTTCAATAAAAAAATATGAAGCAAAATCGTTCGAATGAATTCTCAGTTTCGTCCTGGCTGATAACTTTCAACTTTCAACTGGGTTATAATATATACTTTCTAGGAAAAAGATTGCTTCAGAGGCCGAAGTCAGATAAAATTATTCAGAAAGAGTTGTCTCCCATTATCTCTCGAGTTATTTTTCGAAAAAGATACTTTCTAAGAAGGAGGTTCATTTATAGGTCAAAGAAGGTGGTATCTTTTCTTCGCTCAATGATTTTCGGAAAAATATATTTTTTTGAAAAGAAGTTTATATAGTCCGAGTTACAGCTTGTTTGAGACAAGTATATAGTTTCTTCTCTTCGCTCAATCGATGTTCAGAAATATATACTCTCTAGGAAAAAAGTTCATTCAGGCCGAGTTAGGTCAGTTTCTTCGAATGGCTATAGATGGTCCTCCTGCCCGTTGTTAGCTTCGATTTGGAGCATATATTGATGTTACCTTGATGAATTAATTGTCAGCAGCCCTATTGAATTATTGTACTCATTAAAAATATTCACATAACATTTCAATACTATTCAATTATACATTTCTTCGTCGCGGTTACAGTGTCATAGAAATAGAACCAAGTCAATGCATTGGCGACCACGTGCTGTTCCAAAGCTGTCGTGGTTTTCCGTCCACTTTGTTTTCAAATACGGTTTTTTCAGAAAACAACATTCCAATGGGTGCCAATGTGTGGAAAAACAAACTCTTCATCACTGTGCCCAGGAGACAACCAGGAATACCATCAACTCTGAATTACGTACCACTGGACAGCCCAAACAGACACAACGTCCCTCTGATCCCATATCCAAATCTAGAAATCAATAGGTACCCTGGAGGCAGGCAAAATTTCCTCTCTGTGTACAGGGTGGCCATCGATCCGTGCGACAGACTCTGGATGGCTGATACTGGATTGATCGAGACTCCAGGTAGGAATAAATGAAACAAGTTCTATTACTTGATTTACCATTCTTCTGTTCTTAATGTTTTCATACACTATGTGTACCTATTAGGCATACTGCTTGCATTGTTTTCTGGGGATGAAAAAGTACTATAGTTCATTGCTGGTTCGATCATATAATAAGTAGGTTGCCTTGCATTCTTCTAGTAAAATAGTGTATTTCCTATGGATCATGATTACACTATTTTCACGGTATTGGAGAATCGATGGGTATAATTCATTTTACAACGATCACTGGAACAGTACTGGTTGAATTATGAATGTAGGATATAGATTCCGAAATGACATAAAGTCATCAATGAAATGACAATGGACCATCAGCCTATCAGATGCATTTTATTGACATTATTTTATCGACAATGGACAATTGATGTATTTTTCATTGGTCTTCCATTTTGTTTTTCTCATCCATTTGCGCATGGCCGTCATTTTTTATTGTGAGAAGTGAAGAGTGAACAAGTGAATAGATAGGAAAGTTCTATTAAGTGCATTATATGCAATCTCATCGAATCGAAATAACGATTGTTGTAAAAACTGATACTCTTCTTCGAATCGTGACATATTTACTACCTCTACCATGAAGTTTCAGTCCCAAGAGCAATTAACTGCTACCTCAGACACCGCTTCAGACTTGAGTCTTTGATTCCACCTAACTATTGTTGCAGCAAGCTAGGTAATATGCAGTTGTGATTTACAGAGGTTATTACTTGAAATTCACAGATAGTTCATTTCAGATGAGCCAGATCAATGGAGAGAGGTTCTCGAGTTTTGGTCATTTCCCAGATATTCCAGAAATCACAATATCATTCAACAAAGCGGAATTCATGAACTCTTGGCTGATTGACAAACTTCTCTGTGTAAGAATCAAACACCTAAATTTCATTGGAAATATAGAAAGACGCATGCAGTCATCACTGGGCCAACATTTAATAAGCAATAAATGGAAATAGAGCTTCGATCATATTGGCGTTAAATTGACCAGTGGGCAACTTTAGTGAATTACCAATAGAAAATGCCAATATAAAGCCAATGATAGTTCACTTGGGTGACTCTGTTCTAGAAGTAATAGCCCATGTAATAATGTTTGCCGGCAAGTAACCTCTCCCCAGTCTCCCCACTTCTGAATAGCTCGGATTCCTTTTTTCGGCTTCGAGTGCCACATTTTGATTCCGATAAAAAATGGGTATTTTAGAAGATTATTTTCAATGAAACGGAGGAGCGAGCTAGTGCTACATCTGCTATACTCCTCTATACATCTCCAAAATTTCAGATTTGAATTTTCGTCCGAAACAAAATGGCGGATGGGAATGTTTGAGATCTCATACCCAGGATCCTTTCGACAATTTTGAGGAAAATTTCAAGTTTTTCTTAACCATTTCAAGTATTGAAGAATGTTTTCTTATACAAAATAATGTCCCCCGTGTAGCTAACTGGTTTATAGAGTATGAATATGCTGTTGAACGAATACATTTTTGAATTGGAAAAGTCGAATTGAAGATTTGGATGTAAATCTTGAGTCTGACTTCCGATTCAACATATATTATAAGTATATGATAAAGAGAGCGCTCAGAGTACCTGGATTTGTCATCAGGAATGCCAAAAACTATAGTAGTACTGTGATCAGATTATATATATATGATATATGATAATGTTTATATTGTCACCTCAGACGAATCGTCATGAAGATTCGATAGAAAAAGTACAAAACCCCTTCCGGAGATACCTACTTGTACCACAGAATATACCCAACAATACCTGATAAGAGATTACAATAATGACGTCATGAAACCTTATCTTTATATCGAGAATCAGTAGAGAAGAATCCATGAAGATGTGCATTATGCATGTTCGTATTTTAGAATACGATAATGCAGTGTTGCCGCTTCTACTAGAAAGTAGTAGCAACATTGATATTTCGAATAGATTCTTCCTGAAGAGTGGATTTCATCGATATATCATACTTGAGGTCTATCGACAATGATTACAGAGATAAAGGGTGTTCAAAATCGAGATTTTTCAACTTCAGTATCTTTTTTGTCGAAACTATTCATTATCGGTCAAAACGGATCACAGTCCCTATCTCAATTTGTGATTCAATATTTACTGATATTTATTCGAAACAGATACAGGGTGGTTTGAGATTCAGAATTCTGATCACCCTGTATCTGTTCCGATTTAATATCAGTAAATATAGTGAATCGCAAGTTGAGACATAGACATGCATGTGGGCCGTTTCGGCCGATAATGAATAGTTTCGACACAAACAAATTCTGAAGTTGAAAAATCTCGATTTTAAACACCTTATATCTCTGTAATCATTTACGATAGACCCCTAGTGTGATGCATCGATGAAATCAGCTCTTCAGGAAGAATCTAAAAATGCTAAAATACAGGAAATTCTATTTGAAATACCAAAGCTGTTGCTACTTTTTTATATTAGCGGCAACACTGCATTACTAAAAATTTTCAAATGGATCAGAGAGAGCGGATTCTAAAATATAAGCATGCATATTTTCATGGATTTCTCCCAACTGATTCTCAATATAGAGATAGTGTATACAGGCTGATTTTAAAATGAGTGCATATATTCAAGACATATATATGAGAGAGTCTAACAAAAATTACTAAAATATTTCATTTTTCCTAAGTCTTCACATTAACGAGAAATTTCATTTTGAAAATTGAACATAAAATGCTTCGAAATTCGAGTACGCCACTGGGAAGCAAGTGAAATTTGCGGAATCCTAGGGAATCCACAATTCGTCATTCACTAAAGTCAAAACAAGACAGTGATGCCAGATTGTTTCAGAGACGAATATCCTGATAAAAATTTGTCACAGAATGAACATGAATTGAAATAGGTTATGGAAACTAATAGAGGTGAATGTGATATGTACAGGAGCCTTATTTTTTAAAGTTTACTGAGAGAACTGTGGGTTGATTATCTCCATGGATCACGAGAGACGGAGAGAAACATGAGGGGAATGATAGAACGTCCCCCTTCCCCCCCGTTCTTCAATTCGAAAATAAGGCCCCAGCGGGTAGATACAAAATTAGCAGACAATAAATAGGTACACAACATACACAAAGTTGAATATCGACTGACCTAGTAGATTTTCTCATACCTGCTCGAACAGCAAAACTCCCGAGAGCAGGGTTGGCAAATATCATGATATTTATATATGTATATCAAAATATCAAAATATCATAATATCGGATATATATATCCGATATATATCGGAAATTTCGATTTTGTTCCTAGGCTGATATGCCAAAAAAAAACACAATATAAAATACAGTCGTCTTCAGCGAACATGTCGCGGTTGGACGGTATGAGCGCTCATATTGCAGTAGTGATCAAGGGAGCTGACACCGTCCATGTGCGACATGATCTCTGAAGACGACTGTACCTTCATTTTGGTAAAAACAAAAATAAAACTTCAGTTTAATTCTCGGTTTAATTTGAAATAACAAAACACGAAACAAAAAATAATATTTTTCCGAAAATATGTAATATATGGTAATATAAAAAACTCGTCGTTTGTTAAATTTTTAAGGATTGCAAAACCGAGAAAGAGGAATATAATCATCATTATCAATATTATCATCTTCACTCAAGGCAACTAATTCATCATTCGACGAGATCCAGTCCAAGCTTTTGGCTTTTTTATCTGTATTTGGGTTAAAACATTTAAAAATAAATACTAGCTTACTGGCTTTTTCGTTGCCTAGACGATTTCTCAATTTAGATTGAACTATTCCAAAACTCGAAAAAATTCTTTCTAAACCAGCTGTTGCCGCTACTGCACTGAATAACTGCTCACATAGTTGTAAGAAGAGTTCTTTTTTTGGCCATTCGGAGTCAGGAATTGCAACCGATTTCCACCAAATCATTGTATGCGTGAGGCCTGTTCGTTTGTATTGCTAAACTTGCTAAAGTTGATTCTTTTTCCATAGTTGTCTCTGTTCATGGCATGATGTTAACAAAGTAAGTCATAGAAAAAAATCGAGTTCAGCAGGTAGAGCAAGGACAAACGAACACGCCTGATGTACCATGTACCTAACAAGCAGTAAACAAAAACCGGGGATTCCCCAAGTTGTAAGTTATAACCACGAAACGCATTGTTGTCACGTATTCATTTTTAACGCAAAATATCAAGGACTTTTTGCTCCGGTATTTATTTTGTTAAAAAGAAGTAAATGATATATATCATGATATATTTCAATCAATAAATATCAGATATATATCATGATACATATCATGATATATATCACTTGATATATATCGGCCAACCCTGCCCGAAAGCAAACAAATACTAATATCGAGTCCATTCCATCCAATTATTTTATTTTTTATTTTACGTTTACAATTATTTTACAAACCAGACGACACAAACAAAACTATTATCATATGATCTGTCAACATCATTTCTCAAAACAGCAGTATCTGACTATCTGTGACCATAGATTTCCTCTTTGCTGTGACCTTTGACAGTACTAACTAGGATTGTTCGCGTTCTATTACTATTTCACGAAGATTGTTACGATATTACGATTTGTCATGATAATCTATTACTATTTGCTATTAGCACCAAAATATGTTCCAATACTAAAAAATCTATTTCTATGCTCAGCGGATAATTATGTTCCGTTCTATGTTCTATATTTATGTCAAAACTGTGATTAGTGCGATAGGGTTTGACAAGAATGACATTCCGAATGTCAAATGTCAGATTTTTCTAGTCTATTACCTTTTGATACAAATCTGATACCTTTTTCCAAGGAAATCTATTACGAAAAAATCAGACCCAGGAACAACACTGACTAGTAAATGTAAAGTTTTTGTTTCTGACAATTTGCTTGGAAAGTGACGATGCATTTCTCAAACATTGAGCTGAATGATATGGTTCTTATGTCGGGTCGTTATTGTGCGGGGCCCATGAGACTCCTCGAATGACACGAAATTGTAGCGATGCAAGGAGGTGGAAGGAAGGGTCTAAAGGATTTGTCATTAAAAGAACTTCCAAAGGGAGGTGTTAAGATATACGCTTTTCTAGCTTATGTGTACAAATCTTGGGTGAGTCCATTTTAAAGTTTTTGTATTATCTTTCTGAAATTCAAGACCAGGGTTGACTTCTTCCCCATGTACATTTTCTCGATTATACATTTTATTTAATATCTCCTAATTGTCATGTAGAGTGGCAACGTCGCTTCGTTCATCACGGTCGACTGCGGATTGCAAACGATAGTTGTGACAGAAGTAGAAATCTGGGCGGAAAAAGGGTATTTTGCCCCAAATCTATTTTGATCCTAATAATATTTTTAATAGTGCTATTCCGTAGTATACCTAAGCTTTCTTAGTGTTTAAAACATATTATGCACTCATTTTAAAATCAGCCTGTATATTTCATTGTCAATAATCTTAGATACAAATTGTCTGGCGATACATTCAATGAAATTGACGATATCAAAAATTAATTCGACGATATTGAACGAATCACCATTTTTCTTCGATATTATTATTCAGCTCCTCACCTCTTAATTTCATGCTGGGAAAATGCAATATGTTTATCGAGAAAATAGGCGATATCTGTTGATATTTCCAATACTAGCCATAGAGTATAATAAATTGGCTTCAATGGTCTGTAGCGTGTATAAGTGAAAGCCGAGCGATATTATCATGGAGGAATATCATTGATGAATTCAATGTTACCATGGTAACTCAGCTAATTTTTTGATTTAGGAGTACTTAGACTATTTTATTTACTGTCAATTCAATGTCATCACCGATAACTCATTTTGGGTTCGATGATATATTTTGCATCTCAGAAATATCAGGAGTACTGTAATATTATAATGAAACATCACAACTTTTTTTTTTTTATCGATTGGAGCGCACGAAAGGGAATCCCTATAATGTTCAAAGAACATCGTGCCCTGAATCATACAGGAATGCTTATTACAGGTTAACTTCACGCCGGACGATAAAGTATTTAGCAGGCGGTAAAATGCCACTTTACGCCCGGTCGTGCATGATAGTTTTTCATGTATCAAGGGCATAAAGTTTGCTTTTATGGACCGCAGTGTGTGAGCAAGAGTCCGAGCGACAGATAATGTTATATTAACACGCCTAGATTCATAAAAGCAAGTTACACCCGAATACAACATTTTATGCACAACCATTATAGACATTTATCTACTGTCTATTTGGAGTTCATTGAGGATTTCGAATTCATTCGGCCACATTATTCATGACACTGGGAAGAAAAATCGAATAGTAGTCTACTAGAAATTATGGGAGAAACAGTGAAATTACTTCACTGCCCGATCACCTACTTTACCACCCGCCGGACAACTTTATCACCCGATGTACTGCTCCATTGCCCTATAGCGATAAATTACCACTTCACGACCGCGAATCTGGACAATGAAGTCTCACTTTATGCTCGGTCGTGCATAAATGATGTTATCACACTGAGATCTTATTTGTGATCTGAAGATATAAATATGATATGTGAAGTTCTGGTTTTGTTTATATGTATTTTACGATGTGGGTCCCTGGTTAAACCATTTTATTTCATTTTATATCTTCAATAACCATTTCTCTCAGTCAGTAAACTGCCATACATATTATTAGCCAGTGTGATTGTTTGAAGTCTATTAATAAATAAAAAATATAAGATGGCTATATTCACATAATATATGCTCTTTTGTAATCTGCAAGTCTCAATATGGTATCTAGAATAGTTTTCTATTACAAATAAATGTTGTATCTTTTCAAATGGTCCAGATGTAATGTTGAAAAACAAATATTTTTTTCTACTAGCGTGTGGATTAGTCCACTTTTCCGCAATCATCTCACTGTTGAAAGAGTTACTATACCGTTACCGTACCGTACCGTGTTTTTTTCCCTAATGCTACTAGAACAAATAGTGTACTGTACACGTGCATAAAGTGACTCTTCCGCACTATTTTACTGAAATTGAAATGTAGCTAGTGAGGCGGTGAGCAGGTTACTTTATGTTTGGTCTATACAGTGTATACTCATACAGAGTATTTGGTGATGACATAGTGTTGTTTGATGATAATGATGACGATATTATTCCATTGAACAACAATGTTCAAATGCCTATCGACCGAAGTCCTTCTGCCAAGGTTCTGTTGAAATAAATACAGAATATAGATAGCATACATCACGATATGATACAATTTATAGCAGACATTTAAGTTACCGAGCAATTGCATCTTGACAAATATACTTTGCATCCTCTAAATTAACTTATTTCAAATGAAGAAATTTCACCGAGGAAAAAACAAAATAATGACTTTACTTATACTTGAGTATTCACCCCAATGTCACCCTGATGTGTATTTATTCCAATGTCACCCTGTATGTTGTCACAGAATAGCTGATGAAGCATAATTATTCCTCAATTCTGATTAGGTACAATGGTAACGTCAAAAAAAACTATTGAACATCGGAGACACGTGATATTCCGGATTTTCTTGCGGAACCGAAGATGAGCGATGTAGATTGTAGATTGAAGATGGGTCGTATAGGCTGGGAGACCTCTCGATCACTGCGACCTAGAAGATCTATTGTTATTACCCCTATCTAGTTTTGGTCCCCTAACCCTAGACTTCTGATGAAGCCTACGATTTTCCTGACGGTTGACTTTTCCACTTCAGCAGGGGTGACATAGACGTGTTCTAGGTGGTTCAGCCTTTGGCGGACTAATACTTCACATGAGCAAAGTATAAGTTCCGCGGTTTCGGTCGCATTGTTACAAAAGCGGCAAGTGTCAGTCTCCGCCAGACCCATCTTTTTTAGGTGGTACCTCAGAGGGCCGTGGGCGCAAAGGATTGATGGCATGTATTTCAGCTTGGAAGACAGTGGGGGAGTGACCTAAGGCTTCAAATAGCCTACATCCGGGTCCATATACACCCGCGCCTACCCCTTCTTCCATTTTCGAACCATCGGTGTACCAAACAAGGGACCCTCTGTCCAGCTGAGGCTCAGCAGAACCGTACCTAGGGCGGCTTTTTATAACCGCTTCAAAGGTATGATCGAAACTAAGATAAGCGATTATCAGGAATGAACAATTTGCTTGCAATAATTCTGCGATTGATAAATAATCAGCAATATCCCAATTGGTGTATACAGGGTGAGTCAGAATAAGATCAACAAACTTCGCATACGGATTCCTAACCTCATTTTGAGGTGACAACTTCCTATCAACGTATGTCGTGAAATACATCCTATCTGAGATACAGGATGTAAGAGTTTGAAGATTTGATTATGAAAATGGTAATGGTCGTTACAGATGGTTTCAGCACCATGACTATCATCTAAATTTCTGTTCGTAGACACGTTATATTCAGGATGATTAAATGTTATTATACAGTGGGACCCATTTAAAATGGAACCACCCCTGTATCTCATGTAATCGTTAGGTAAGGAACCTGAAATTTGCAGGAGCGAGAGATATACCAAAAATGCACTCTATGACCAAGTGGGGTCATCTTCAGTGATATACACTGCTCGCCAACAGCCATGGAACCACCCCAATTTCCGGAAAATGATATTAGGAGTCAAAATAGGTTGAATATCACTTCGGATTCGGAATCAAGACGCACCCTTCACCAACTATCCACTATCCATAGTTTTCCTAGGAAATTTTCAGTTCAGAAAAATTAAATTTTGTCCCATTTCTCATAGAAGCACCCCCGTATCTCACGTAATTATTGAGGTAGGATTTTAAAATTTGTAGGAGGAAGGGAAAGTCCAAAGATGAAGTCAATTACGTAAGATACGGATGTGATTCCGTGGAAAGTGCGACAAAATTTGATTTTTCAGAACTGAAAATTTTTCAGGAATAATATGAATAGTTAGTGTATTGGGCGTCCTGAAGTGATTTTCAACCTATTTTGACTCCCAATATCATTTTCCGGAAATTGGGGTGGTTCCATGGCTGCTGGCGAGCAGTGTATATCACTGAAGATGACCCCACTTGGTCATAGAGTGCATTTTTGTTATGTATCTCACTCCCAGCAAATTTCAGGATCCTTACCTAACGATTACATGAGATACAGGGGTGGTTCCATTTGAAGTGGGTCACACTGTATTTGATCACTCACTAGAGACATGCCTTTTTTATTCATCATCAGATGGTGAACCTCGACACCGATCACTGCTGCTGCTGCTGCTGGCAGATTATCCTCCCACATCTGAGCTCTCCCTGTGAATACTTGATTCAGTATTTCCTTAGGTTTTTCTTTCTTCTAGATGATGAAAACATTGAATATTTTCATCGATTGTTTACTTCTCATTTTATTTTTTCTCTAGTTCTGTCATCGATCGGAAATAGTTATTTTCCTAACAAGTGCGAAAAGTAATACTTTCCCGCAGGCGAATGCCGTTGACACGAACGACGCGAAGCGGAGTTCGGGCGAGCAGTCGAGTGCGGGAAATACACTTTTCGCATGAGTTAGGAACAACATTTTTTCTACAAGGGTATTATTGATTGATTTGTTCAATTAATCATTCATGGAAATAGAAACAACTAACAAGAGAAATATATTCTCTATCTACTAATCATTAGTAATAGCTATTGTGAACTTACAGTTTGACGCATTATGCATGTATAGGTTCATTACGGAAGCCAGCAGGCCCATAAGGTGTTTGGTCTCTAGATTTCAGACACTTCTAGGACATGAGCCATAAATACTTTTTCTTTATTCTGTATTTTCATTTCTTCATTGTTGCACCTTTTAATAAAACGCATATACCTTCTTCACATCTGAATCGCATCCCTATAGCTGGAAGTTTTGTATCACATTGTAGCAATTCCACTGAATCGAAAATGACAGTATCGCTGTGTCTGTCACTTCGACAATTACAAAATTATTTGAGGTTTGATTGGCATGCCAACAATAATCGTTTCCCATCAGATCAATCCAAATATATAGAGGGATTTTTATAATAATCAATTTTTATTTTTCGATATTTCTTTATTTTCACAATAAATGAATGAATTTGATGGATGATTCTGAACATACATACTTGAATTTTGCGATATTATCATATCCTCGTTTTTCCCGCATTGTTGCGGGAAAATGACACTTCCCAAACTAAACTCCGTGCGGGTTATAGGGTGAATCACGCACGCTTGTAAAAGAAATACTTTTCCGTACGATCTCACTTTTCCGCACGATGTTCATTGCGCGATTTAATCGTGCATAGTACCACAACAGCTCAGATCTAGCCGGATATGTTTTGTAGTTGTTCTCGAATACCTATTTTCATTGTCAATTAAACGAGGGCTGTTCTGAAAATATCACGAGATCGTACGTTGCTTTCACCACGTATCCTTCATGATCTTCCCCATTCTCTTTCTTCATATTTGAGCTCCAGTTTACCAATATTCCTGCCACATTTTTCACTGACTGTTGGTTTTCCCAATTTCGCTCTTGAATTGGTTACGAATGGAGAAATTACTTCTTTTTGTATTATCTGGAGTTGATTTTTCAATCTCCTTTATTCTGTTTGCCTCGTGAATAGTTTCAAATCTCCACATACTCACTGGAAAATCATTCACTGTTTACTTATTTCTGTTTTAGACATTTACAATTGTCAAACTGATGCGACGCGCAACACTTGATAAACAAACAGTAAATGCTAGCGTTGCCTTGGTAACGTAATTCATCCGATCTTCTTATCCACTTGAGTGGAACTGTCTTTGAAATGGTGCGGAAAAGTTACTTCACCGCACTAGTGCTGAAATAGTTATTTATCTAACAAGTGCGGAAAGTAGTACTACTGCGCACGCGCCGGCTGTTGCACGAACGACGTGGAGGGACAATGTTCGCAATAGTAAGGTACAATGTTCTTCCTACTAGTGTTTTTGTCAATAGTATCGATAAAAAAACAAAAGTTTTAAATAAAAACGATCTTATAATAATGGTTACAAAATGACAAATAAGAAAGAATGGATACTTGGATCATTTAGTTGGTCCTCAATATCCTCATTTTTAACAATACAAAAATTGTGCGAACGCTCTGCCTCGATCGTGTAATTGCCGTCGCGTGCAAAAAAGTACCTACTATAATCAATGAACTGTATGTAAACAACTTGAAGGGACCCACTGTGAACGACGAGTGAGGCAAAAATATTTTTCAGGCAACCCGCCAGGATACCTATCTCTCTCTATCTTGTGTTGGCTAATGGGAAGCGCTCGCATAATTTGAAATATTTTCTCGTTTTTTGCTTCTATTTGAGAGTGAACGTGATTAAATAAAAATATTCATTCAGGAAAAAGGATAATGTTGTAATCAATTATCATTAAGAAATTATTACTGATTTTTTTATTGACTTTAAAATGAAATTTCAATATTACTCTTACAGGATCAGGAAGTCAAATGAATAAAAAATTGAAATTATATATTTTTATTCAAATTTCACAATATATTGTACAGGGTGAGCGAAGCACAATGTCTCAGAACTATCAGAAGGAAAAGAAAACCGATAGGAAAAATTGGAAAAAAGGTTCTTGAATGGTATTGATGAGTGCATTTTGAGCATAATTTCCATAGGTTCCTATTCCTCCAGTAGGTCACTCATTAATTGTCATTACTATACCCACTGTTGGAAATTGATTGAACTACTTATTCTTTCATGTTTGAAATTTTTAGGTCTCTCCTTTTTACTTTTTGTCTCAGGGTGTTCACTTTTCTCCTCAATACAATATCCTTCTCTAATGAAACAGTTTGAGTTTCTTTATTGATCAACTTCGAAACTTGGGAGCTGGAAGTGGTAGGCAAGTCAAAGTCAATAACATGGGAAACTTCTTCCTTTGGACCCAAGTTATGAACGTCCACAGATGCATCCTGAAAACAAATAACTAGCTAGTTTTTTTATTTTAAATTGGTGCAAACATACTTTTTTTTCATTATTAATCAACTAGGTACCTATGAGTTCTCTTATTTTCCTGGGGGAATCAGCATTTTTTGGTAACAAATGCTGAGGAAATGAAAATATACTGGGTACAGCATCTGCTTTCAAAAACCTAGCAGTATAGGTACCTGGTATGCCTGAATAATCTGTTGGCAGGAAATGCTTCCCACAAAGCTTGCTGCTTTTAGTTGGAGTCCAATTCTCACTAGGAACTGCCTTTATCCATAATTCGAGAATGTCTGGTCTTTTGAATGGAAAACTGCAATAAATAATATTACTCAATATCAATATGGAAGTATTTAACTTTGACAAATAATATAGGTATAGTTTTTGAACATATTCTGAGACTGGACATTGTAAACCTAACTGATGATCATTTCATGAACTATATTTTTCAAAAATCTGAGAACAATATTCAACTTACCCATGGAATGCTAATTTCCTTTTGTTTTGTTCATTCTTCTTGCATCCAATGGCGACACAATAAATCACCATTGTTTATCAATACTAATCAAAAACCTTCTCAACTTTCAGTTCAGTGTTCACAACAACAAATTCAGTACTTTTGTTACAACAAAACACGCCTAATGAATAGATATTTCACCTCGTATTTCACATGAACTAAGACAATGAACTTATGTCTTCACTTTCTTGCCTGTGTAGATGACAAAAAAAATTCTTTACTACTTCAATTATTAGATAAAAGAAGATTTATTCACCAATCTACCATTAAACAACACGAGTTGGAAGAGGACAGGTATCCGTAAATCATGCTATCTTTGTTGCAGCTGCCCCTGACACACTTTGTGCTATTCGAGAGAACGATCGTATCCCTTCCAGTTGTATTGAGTTCATTGACTATAATTTCTGCACTGCAAGTTAGTTGAAAAATTACTCCCAGACGACCGTATATTTTATTTTGCAGTTGAAAAATGTTACGATATATTCTTCTCATAGTTTCCATTGATGTCTGCGAACCTAGCATCTGTCAGTAACCTGATATAAAAAACATACCAATTGGTAATTTTTATATAACCAGGATGTCGAAGGTGCAACAAGAATGAAGGTTATATACATTTTTTCGCAACCGCTTTCCGAAAAAAATTCCACTTGGTATCTCGGTATATCATTCAATACATGTGTGATTTATGCCTACTTGAACTATCCTCTCATTTTTCCAATATCTTACACTTTGTTCGCTAAACCACATCATCTTATACTCGATTTAATATAAATGTATACGTATAGTGCCTTCAGATGCACATTTTATAATACAACATTCCGTAAACTCGTTGCAGGGAATTCAAGTCAAGTCAAAGCATCCATGATATTTGTCATTGACCTCAACACTGATCAAGTCATCCATTCCTACGAGATACCGACTTCATTCATGAGGCCAGCCAGTCTACTCGATAGTATCACCATAGACGTCACTGAGAATACCTGTGACGATGCATACGCCTATTTACCAGATTTGGGTAAGTTCAAATCGAGGTTAATTTTTCACAATGTATTCTTCGCAACATTCATTGAGTGAACAGTATATTGTTACTATATTATAAAAATAGTTTTGGGAAGGAAAATAAACGCATCAATGACAAACTATAAATACAAAAATTGATGGTACTACGACCAAACAGTGTAGCTGTAATGGTTTCAGGGATATAAAGTGTTCAAAATCGAGATTTTTCAACTTTAACATTTTTTTGTGTCGAAACTATTCATTATTGGTCAAAACGGCTCTCATGTCCCGATCTCAACTTGTGATTTACTATCTACTGACATTTATTTGATACAAATACAGGGTGGTTCAAGATTCAGAATTCTGATCACCCTGTCAGTAGATAGTAAATCACAAGTTGAGATAGGGACATGAGAGCCGTTTCGACCAATAATGAATAGTTTAGACACAAAAAAATGTCGATGTTGATAAATCTCGATTTTGAACACTTTATATCCCTGAAACCATTACAGCTAGACCCCAAGTGTGATGCATTGATGAAATCAGCTCTTCGGGGAGAATCTAAAAATGCAATGAAATACAAGGTGTTCCATTTGAAATAACAAAGTTGTTGCTTCTTTTCGTTAGCAGCGGCAATGCCGCAGGGCTGAAAATATTGTAGGACGATGTCCCCCTCGAAAACGTAGTTGACGTGTTCCAGATTCTTTTCATAATCCGGTTTTGGCGACCTACAGAGCCTCTGTTTCGTTTTCAAATGCCCACTCTGTATACTAGGGCTGCGCAAGAATATCGATATATCGTTATATTTCGATATATCGAATAACGATATTATTAATGAAAATATATCGAGATGTCGATATAGCACGTATCGATATACATTGGTATGTCTTCATTCGATATACTTGCTTCTAAAATTGTTTGTATGCGTCATCCTGTTGCATCCCTACGAGCAACCCTCAGACGTATTCGAGAGACTTGTACGAGCAAGGAATCACGGGGGCCTTACCTTTTAACGTGTTATCTAAAACAGTTTCTCATGCCATCAGAAAAATTCTGCAGTCGTGGGAATCAAACCCACCAACCGGCAATCCATCATGGATAAAATACTGATGCTTCAACCACACGGTTATTAAGGCTGATTGATATATCGACTTATCGATATATCAATCGAATAACTGTATCATCAGAAGAATATCAATAATTCGATATATAAGACATATCGATATTTCGATACATATCGATACATATAATATGAAAGGTGTTGACGAAAACTCACCACATATTCCTCAGACAGAAATAATTCGATAAATGAAAACTTACGAGCAAAGTGGCTTAGTTTGGGAGCTAGACGTCTCTGGAGTTTCAATTTTCAATTCGTTTTTGCTCCATAACGGCTCATTGAATTGTACTCAAATTCTATTCTTCGGCATAGGTTTTATTCGGCAATAGAACCCATATCATGATTATGTTAAATATCATTCCATAAGCGAGAAAATTGATTATTCAGTGAATAAACATCTGAAACTTCTAGGCCAACGAAAAGAAAGAGGTTTTAATAT
The DNA here is from genome assembly GCA_918026855.4 of Phaedon cochleariae. NCBI lineage: Eukaryota > Metazoa > Arthropoda > Insecta > Coleoptera > Chrysomelidae > Phaedon > Phaedon cochleariae. The sequence goes on along the minus strand of OU896707.1, from coordinate 16,995,538 downwards.
GAAATTATATAGGATTGAGTAACTTGTTTACTATGAGAAATGTCCCAGTAAACACAAGCATTCCTGTAATTTTACATTCATGTCTCGCTAGGTAACAATGCGAATTACAACAAAGGGGATTCTTACTTTTACAAAACATTCACAATATTCGTCATACGGAAAAATGATGAATATTTTGAAAAATGTTTATGAAATATCTGTTGATCGTCTTAGTCTTGACTGTTGCTTTGAATTTATAAAATTCAAATATTGTCGAAAACATGTGAGAAATCGGATTCAATAATGAGACATTCTTTTGTAGTAACAAATCACGCAATCTGAATTTTATATTCAAACCCATGGAGGGATATTCATCATACTCATGATATGGGTTTTATTGCCTAATGAAGTTTGGCCAACATACCAAATTTGAGTGGAATCTCATGAGCTGTCTCAGAGTAATGAATCAAAAACAGTTCGTCAGTCGTCTTGCGTCCAAAATAAACAACTTTGTACTGAGGTGAGTTAGCTTGTATCGAATTATTCTGGTCTGAAGAACAATGTCATTTATTATAATATAATACTGTTTTCCAGGTGGATACAGTATCATTGTTTACAGCCTGAAGCAGAATAGATCATGGCGTGTAGCCCACAACTACCTTTTCTTAGAAAACTCACAAGGCGACTTCAACATTCATGGACATCGTTTCCAATGGAATGATGGGGTTTTTAACGTAGAGTTGTCGAGCATCAAACCAACAGGTTTCAGAGATCTCTACTTCCACGCTTTGGCGGGTAGTCATTTATACAGAGTGTCAACGAGAATTTTGAGGAACGAGACTTTAGCAACTAGAAGTTTTCATGCAGATGATTTCCAGGTGAGTCTAATCAAATTCGAGGGCCACCTTTGGAATCTCGTGAACTATGGGAGATACAAAGATGGTTGAATTCATCAGGGCAAAGTTGCGCTTTTAGGTGACTAAAAATATGCCCCCGAGAATTTTTTTTGATTCAGAGTATTTCCGGAGATACACCGGAGAAACAGAAGTTTTGCTGAATCATTTGTATTTTTTTCTTGCGTAATTTGAGAAAAATATGAAAACTAAGAGCACCTATATATTGCCAATTTTTTCCTGCTATACGATGACATATTAAGTTTTCAAATTCAATAATAGCATATTTTGAAATGGTTCACTTGCTTGTGTGTATTATTTCGATTCTTTGGTAATGATGCAACCAATGAAAACATCGCTTTTGACTGTTGATTTATGGACTTTTGTTATTCAAGGTAGGTTGTCCGCAGATTATTTTTCATTGTACTACTTCAAATATATGAGATTCAAAAAATGAAAATGCCCCAATTCGTGGTTACGTTAGTTTGCATTCCGTTTCTATTCAGTAGTAGAATAATTATTTTACATTGAGTGGAGTGAATATATGATGCTGAATCTCATAAAATAGGTATCTGGTGATAAATTATCCTCGAAGCTGTATACCCAGGAAAAAATCAACTTGAGTGCTTGGCTTTCGAGTACGTAATGATTGCATCTTTTCAAATTACTTTCGTGACTTTTCATATCCGGGGATAAAATACATATGTTTTCAAACTCCGAGTTTGAATGAAATCTTTCAATTACTCTGATTGAAATTATTATTATCTGTGAAATACAGTGAGGGAACTTTCCTGAGTAACATGAAAAACCGAGCAATAGTGATTCAAGATACTCTACTGAAAAATTCAAATTCGAAAAATATCACAGTGACCGCTGAACTCTTGATGAAATACATGGAAACCTGAATGAAAACAAACATTCAATGTTCTTTCTATTAGTTATTTGAATATTCGATAAGGGGCGTGTCGCTTATTTTAAATCGCCTATGAAAGCATTCATTCCAATTTTCAAGTAATCAATCCCACTTCGAGCTGGAGAACTCCATCTTTCATAATCTGATTACTACACCACTAATCCAGCGATTGAAAAAATAATTGTTAGTGGTAGTGATGAACTACAATACCTTCTATACCATGAGGGCATACAGGGCCCGTGTCCAGTGCCCCTCATCCTCAGAGGGAAGGAACAACAATTTTTCTCACATTTATATTTTTGTCGAGCACAGCGGCACAGCGCCACTGTCAAATATTTTTAATATCATCAATGACATATTATATTCAGCTAGGGAGAAGCCAAATACTCAAAGTGGAATGCAAATGGTCACAAAAAGAGAGAAACTCAGAGTCATTACCACAATAGTTCATAAAATGGTAGATAACGAGATAAAAACAACTCCTTTCCTGATGGCTATATGCCACATAGAACATTGGATTAGATCCTTCCGAAATATGAACAATAATTCGTATGGACGAATAAAATCGCAAGTTTTTCCTTCCTAGACGCCTAGCTGCGCCAAAGAGGTTCAGGAACGCGTGACTACCTGCAGGGCGGTTTCGAGCAGTTGGCGCTCATCGGTGCAGGGCTGACCCAGATAGCTTCTTGACCGCTATCTGTTGCGAACGCATCTCAGCATTCATACACCACGAGGCGTTCAACGTCCGTGAAATGAACGTGAACGCCGAACTCCACCTGGCAAGGAAGATGATGAAATCCATTGTTTTGCGTGGCATATAGGCAGAAAGGTAGTTGTTCTTCTCTCGTTATTAACCATTTTCCTTCAATTTATGGACTATTGTGGTAATGACTTTGAGTTTCTCTCTTTTTGTGACATATTATATTGGTTATTCCATTACCCCTAATAAATGAAATATGATAATCAAAAAATTTAAGTGTATAGTACTATATTTACTCTCCAAGGGGGCCACAAATTTTTGTATGCCCTTGAGCCCTAGCATAGTTTAAAACGGCCTTGGTGAACTGAAATAATTGGTTTCTAGCGATCATGAAGTGGAAACAAATGGCAAGTGTTGAAAACTAGACGAGCCAAGATGAGATAGAGTATGTCTTTTGTCTGGTCTTGTCTCGTCTAATCTCGCATCGACTTCTTTCATCTCGCATTGACTTCTATCATCCCTCTCGTCTGAACATGATTGAATTCATAACTTCTCTCTATTGAGTTCAATCTTACCTCTATTGTGATGATCATTCATTCAAGAAATAGAAGGACCTCCAATTCTTTCAGCTTTTCTTACGGATTCATTTTATTCAAATATCAACAATAATTGATCTTTTCCATGTCACCAACTTTTGTCAAATAGCTTCATGTTGAAGTAAGACCAAGTCAGTTACTGATCCAGAGTTAGAAATCACTTTTTTCTGCAATCGACACAAGAGCCGTCCATTATAATACCAGAATCAGCTCTTGAATTGACGTTTCCATTACTGACACCAACATAGGTATGTTGGTAGGCAACACTTTTAGTTCCTAGGATATTGTTCCCCTTTATTTGACGTTTCTATTACTGACACCAACATAGGAATGTTGCTAGGCAGCTTATGTTGAACTTCAGCTCCTAGGAACTGAAAAGGATGTACTAGTGGTCATCGAGAATATACAACATTGTTACGGTTGGTTATTTGGGTTGGGACGCATACCTGATTTGTTTCCGATTTCGGCAGACTTGGCATTTCATACCCATGCTGCAGATATGAATACATCGCATTATATTTGAGTATCTTTGTTTTGATCAGGAAAGCATTCAAGATACTTGCTTATTGATCTGTAATTCATTCGTTATTCTTGGGATGAATAACTTGATTTTGAATAATCACGGCCAGCAACAGTTTTTTTGTCTCACACAACGATACTGTTTACCTTCATCTGATTACCGAGCCAAACACAGTAGAGCATGAAGAGAAATTAATAATCGCTATTATAATTGTTAAAATTGTTGATATGCTCACTAACATAACGTTTTCCACGTCTTTTTCCTATACCTGGCACTGGCGCGGTATTTCCTATTAGGGCTGAAACCTGGTCCACACAAAAGGGTCACTCTGTAGTTGTATTTAGATTCAAACATCCTTGAAAATTAAATAAAATTGATCTGTTAATGCATGTATAATATTATCACATCACGGATTATTTGTGCCATTGCATACATATGGCACGGCATTGGTGGTTACTTCACATATTTATTTTAGTTAATTCCATTCGGATCAAAAGTGCCTTTGTTTGACTCGCAAATTTGGACCCCGCACAAAACCATAGGGAATTGGCCCACAGTGGGATTTGCTTGAAATTCACATATGTTATAGGTATGGAGTTTCTGATCAAATGATTTCATGTGACCAATCCTATAAGACCAGAGATTTGGCTCTCAGGGCCGTATTCAGTATAGGTGCCAAATAACCAATGACACTTTTTTTTTCAAGCCCATGATTTTTGTATCTCCCATTATAATTTAATTGAATGAGAAATGTTGCGAAATCTTGGCATTTGTCTTTCAGCACAAGTCCTCTGTAAAACATGCCTTGTCCTACAGGACCGTATTTAGTAAAACTGTATTTGCCAAAGTGCCGAATCGAATTGATTTTGTTATTACTTTCTTATTTCTTGTCCTATTTCAGTGGTATTGTATATTTGTAGCATATTGTGGTATTTAGGATTTGCCCGCTATAATCAAAATGTGAATTATCCATCGACTACTGTGTTACGGGCATATTAAAGATGCCGCAAATCGTCCAGTGCAAGATGCAATACTCCAGCAGCTGTAAGTGTTCAGGAATTATGTTGATAGTGAGTGCTCGACTTTTTTGTTCACCACCCTGTAAATATCGGTTTCAACTTTATTAGTAATGAATTAGATGAAGTTTCAATTAGATAGTAGAGTTATATTTATATTATAGAGTTAGGTAATTGAAAAAGTAAATGACCGATTTCAACAATCAAAACGTGTTCTTATCTTTTCCTGTTACTATCATTCCTGAAAAGCTACGAGATATGTCCTACATAAAGATTAAATGTTAGGCCGACCATCTTGGATATTGAGATGGTGACCACTTTTGTTATGTACACAAAGAAATCTACATTCATCTATCAAACGACCACTGAAATAGGACAAGAAATAAGAAAGTAATAACAAAATCAATTCGATTCGGCACTTTGGCAAATATAGTTTTACTAAATACGGTCCTGTAGGACAAGGCATGTTTCACAGAGGACTTGTGCTGAAAGACAAATGCCAAGATTTCGCAACATTTCTCATTCAATTAAATTATAATGGAGGATACAAAAACCATGGGCTTGAAAAAAAAAGTGTCATTGGTTATTTGGCACCTATACTAAATACGGCCCTGAGAGCTAAATCTTTGATCTTAGAAGATTGGTCACATGAAAACATTTGATCAGAAACTCCATACCAATAACATATGTGAATTTCAGGCAAATCCCACTGTGGGTCAATTCCCTATGGTTTTGTGCGGGGTCCTTTAGCTATTGCTTGTCTTCTGCAGAAGCTCTGCCTCGCAAATGCAAAATTCGCTTGTCAAACAAACTGTCACTTTTGATCCAAATAGAACAATCTAGTATGTTCAATTTCATGTAGGTTGTTGGAGACAGAGGCCCACTTTCCCAAACGACGTCAGCTGACATTGACCAATGCAGCGGAGTCATGTTCATGTGCTTGGTCAGCCAAAATGCCTTGGGCTGTTGGAACACCAACAAGCCGTTGAGAACCAAATCCATCGTCCAACGGGATGACAGAAGGATGATCTACCCTAACGACGTCAAAGTTTACCGGGACAGAATTTACGTGTTGACGAATACCATGCCCGAATTCCAGTTCGGCAGGTTGAACTACGATGAAGTGAATTTCAGGATATGGACTAACACAGTAGCAGGAGCTATTGAAGGTACTCCTTGTGATGACAACTATGAGAGCAATACTGTATATGGTCGTAGGCGTTTAGTGGGTGGCCGTAAAGGCAGAATATATCCAAGATATTGAATTGATAGGTATGTGTTGAACTCACATATTTCGATTTGAGTACTCAGTTCTATTGTGAGATTTGATTGTCTGCCATAATAAAGATTTTGAGAATTTCTTGATCATGATTTCTCATACCAATATAATTTGTGATAGGGAGTAGTAGTAATAGAAGTAGTAGTAGTAGATGGGGAGGCTGTAGCCAAGCGAGTAGGCCCCGATGGGCCCTTTTTGCTAACCCCTCTGCTCTCCACATATCTATGCTTCCTTCACCTACATTTCCTTTACGAATCTCCCTGACCTTCTGATGAAGGTCAGTATGTCCGTCCACTCTGATATGATCAACTCCGCCTGTTGAAGTTTGTCGACTCCAAAGATTTCAAAACTCAGCCACCCGTACGCCTCGCACTCGCCTAGAAAATGGACTGACGTTTCTTCGTCTTCCTCACATCTGTGGCAAGTGGGGTTGTCCTCTATTCCCATAAGTTTCAGGTGTCTGCTTAGCCTGTTGTGTTTTGTGAGTACTCCAATGAGGAGGCGTATAGGAAAGAAAGCAATAAGAATTGAATATATTATCGCATTAGGGATATTCCGAGTCTTCGTGTTTCTCTTCGTATGTCAAATAAAATAATGTGTCTTACTTATGTATTCCATACATTGAGAAGTGACATCTCCAGTCTCATCAAATTGCGTTGCTACACCTCTTCGAGTTGTATTTCAGAAGGCGTCAATTATATGTCAGAAAGTGTCAATAGAATTTTAGAACACTTGTATGTCAGACAGCAACAATTGTATTTCAGAATAGTCAATTCCCTAAAAACACAAGTGAATCCTAGGGACTTTCCAGCGACGTCCCTAATTTTCAACTAGGTCATCCCAGGAATATCCTTCGTCAGAACAAAGTACATACTTGGGACGTCCCAGGGACATCCACTTTGGTACGTCCCTGGGGTGTACCAAGTACAAAGAACGGATATCCCTAGGACGTCCCAAGGATATTCCAGGGACACTCCTTCGACAAAAAAAAATGTAAGTCGAGTAGGGATTGAACCCGTGACCTTCAGCTCATCAGGCACGCACCTTACTCTATTGGCTAATATATGCCTTCTGAAGATTCATGTACTAAAGCGATTTATGAACAGAAAACTGAAACCTGAATAAATACAACTTTGTTAGGATGTCATGTATAATTATTATGATTCTTGGGTGTTTGAAATTGAGGGGCATTATGCATTTTCTGTTTGCGAAAAATGATCATTTCCCAAGAAGTTCTGAGACTATATTCTTTATTCTCAATACAATTATTTTCCGGAAGAAAAACAAACATTTTCAAAAAAATTCCACTCAATATTTTGATGAAATTCAATGACTCTGATGTGAATCAATATCAGATATTCCAGGGACACGAATAGGATAACCTAGGGATGTACCGGGCGGGATGTCCACTGGACAACCACTGCGGGACATCCCCTGGATGACCCCATCATGTTCTTGTTTCGCGAGACAAAAAAGGGACGTACCTAGGACATTCTTGTGCTGTTAGGGTTGACAATTGAAACCGTCGATAGGCGAGTGAGCTAATTTGTTATTATTCCTTAAATGGAATCATCACTCAAATACCTTTTAATTCCTAATTTTTTTGAGAATTTTTCGTTTGATTTCTAGGTGTAGAAATCATCAATAATGCCAAGGAAATTTTCAAACGGATAAAAATTTACCGCGAGTAAAAACTGACGCCACGATTTCCTTAGTAGGAGCAGACTATAGCTCAATTGCCATGTGTTGAAATACGATTGGTAACTCCAGAAATATCATTTATACAATAACTCATAAATTCTCAATCGAGTATTGGTAATATTCCTCAGACGCAATATCAATTTAATTGTCCCAAAATGTTCCTTCATGATTTGTGGTTTATTACTTGTAATGAATTTGTGTAAATGATAATTATATAAATTCACATTATTGGACATTTGAATCGGTTAACGTGACAACACAGCGCACGACTTGTGGACGTGCGGTCTTGTCAGTTCTCAGCGTTCAGCACTAAAAGTTGCCAAGTCTCCAACATTTACATGATATTTTGTTATGGAGAATGGGAAATATTTTGACATGCTGGTCAAAAAGTCACGAATGAACTATAATAATATCATGGATTCCTCCTATTATGTTTTATTCAACGACAGAACTATAACATATTTTGAATTGACACGGTCGTTACTTGATGAAAATCCATTGCCACTGTAAAAACTTCAAGAATGATCAGACTTCCACAAAATTTATTTTTTGTGGAAATCTCATCGTTTGTGAAGCTTCTACAGAACTCTAACATATTTTTGATAACTTGATTATAATTGGTGACTTGAGAATAGTGGTGCCCGCGAGAGTCTCGTTTTCGAGAGTCTCGCATGGTCTCGTATCTTTTTCGAGACAAGACTCGAAACGAGACTTGGACAAGACGAGACGAGACTTTCATTGGTCTCGTCTCGAGTCTCGCGCAATACTTCACGTGTCTCGTGCGAGAGTCTCGCGGGTAAATATCTCTGCGTGCCGACTGCAGACTTGAGAATTTCATTAATTATACAACATATTATTTAGAAAGAATTCCGACTATTCAGCACAGATAGACGAAACATTTCATTCATAAATACTTCAAAAACACAATCCATGATTGTTGTAAAACGACGTAGTGCGTGAAACGAAAACGGACTATTCTCTCTCCTACGGCGGAATAATGATGTCTTCAAGTTTTTGTTTTGTTTATTTGTTTAGAATATACGTGTTACTTTTCATTATATTCTTATAACTTTCGAATATATAATGCTGGATTTTTTTCTTGTTTAGATGTATGATGTGAGTATTTACCTATTAGGTACTTACTTTTCAATATATAATGTTATTTTTGTTGTAATTTTCTCTCCCTACTTCTACCATACCTAAGAAGTAGGTGAAGGTAAATATCGCGTACTAGACTGGAACAAGATTATGCATGACGAAATTGCGATACATTTGCGAGACTCTCGTACGAGACGCGAGACAAGACGAGACTCGGGGCTGCGAGACGAGACTCGAGACAAGACTTCATAATTCATCGGCGATACGAGACAAAGACTTTGTGGAAGTCTCGTCTCGTTGGTCTTGTGTGAATCACTACTTGGGAACCTTGCTATATAAAAAGAAATGGACTGACGTCACCTTTTATTCGACGTTTCATGGACGTATCGCTAAATGGCGGCCATGAAGGTTTGTTCGAAATGAGTTCTGAAATTCAAAATTTCGCACAACGCATCGACTCATTATTTACGTAGGAAAAGCGTGAGAAGTGTTGCAAACATTAATTTAGGTTCATAACGACACAGTGGAGTAAGTGAATGCCAATAATAATTCATTATATCAGTCTACTCGCTCAATTTATTCCGGAATAGTCGTAGGTAATAGCCCGAGACCATGACAAATAGCCGACGACTATTATTTTTCTCATAATTCTACCGAGAGTACCTTGTATTCTGGCTATTTGATGATACCATATATGAACATTAATAATCAGAATATGTGCAATGTGCATATGGTCGAAAGGAATTGTCTCGAAATACAAGATACTTGAGATGAATAGAAGAAAATAATAGTCTCTATTCAACATGGCCAAGTGATATTCAGGAATATTATTTCATGAACAGTATAAAAATTCAATTCATCCAAAGTTAGTGCTCCTGAATTTTCTTTTCTTGTTAGAGAAAAATATTGCTGGCTTCGCTTTTTGCACTATGCGCATTCCTGGCACCTTTGAATTCGGAATATTCGAATGGATTTATCTTACGTTTATGTTCAGGGAAGTATACTTCCTGTATAGTTTTCCATATCAATCAATTTGCAGAGATGTTCGCAGCAAACTCTACTTCAGATTGCGAAGGAAAAGTGCCGCCAGACATTCCACCAGTTGAGAGTCGAATGCCCGAAATCGTCTTCCGTCAACGCACTATCAGACGGATTTTGCTTGGCTCAAAACGAATAAGGCTAACGGTCCTGATGGAATTCCACCCGTTATCCTCAAAAAATGTGCACCAGAATTCACACCGATTCTCTGCAAGTTGTTGACCGTCTCGTACAGGTCGGGTATTTTTCCATCATGCTGGAAGACAGCTAGAGTCCAACCAATCCCCGAAAAAGGGAACAAGAACCTGCCCAATAACTACAGGCCCATTGCTCTGTTATCAGTAATCTCTAAAGTGATGGAAAAAGCCATCAATATTGAGCTTATCAAATATCTGGGGAGCTCAGGAATCATCAATGATAGACAATACGGCTTTCGCCACCGAAGATCTACTGGAGATCTACTTGCCTACGTCACCCATTTATGGCAATCTTCATTAGAAAAACACGGGGAATCTCTAGCTGTCGCGTTGGACATATCGAAAACATTCGACCGTGTTTGGCACGAAGGACTCCTCCACAAACTACCATCATGCCGCTTACCACCTCACATGCCATCTCTTATCGAGTTTTCTTTCAGGCAGATCGCTTCATGTGGTGGTGGACGGTGTATCGTCTGATACCACTGGCATCAATTCCGGCGATCCACAAGGATCAATTTTGGCACCAACATTATTCCTGCTTCATATCAATGATATGTTGGGAGTAACAACTTGCCCCATCCACAGCTTTGCAGATGATAGTACCCCCCATAATGCGTTCTCTTCCAGAATTCCCATTTCTTTCCAGGAAACTAAGAACTCACGACGCAGGCAGGACAATGCTGTCAATGAAGACCTTGCTGAAATCACAGCCTGGGGAACCAACAACCTATTTGAATTCAACGCCACCAAAACTCAAGCCTGTATTTTCTCTAGAAAGGCGGAACTCAGTATGCTCGATATTGTAATGTCTGGCACCACCATCCCCACCAAGCCCACCATATCTTTGCTCGGTATTTCCATCAGCAACACTCTTTCATGGGATAATTATGTCAGATTCATCGCAAAAGCTGCTTCACAAACACTCGGGTTTTTGTTTCGTGCGAAAAGCTACTTTACACCTCAATAGCTTCTCATGATCTACAAAGCGCAGATACGGCCTTTGCTAGAATACTGTTCCCACATATAGGGTTCAGCACCAAAACATACGCTGATGCTCTCAGATTCCATTCAGAGAAGAGCCATTCGCCTGGTGGGTGACGCCACACTCACTCACTCTTTGACATCATTGGAACACTTTTCTATCGATACTTCCACGGGAAATGTTCTTTGGAATTCTCTGCTATCATTCCTTCACAAGTAATATCAGTCAGGCGAACTAGACAAGCCCAGTCAGCACATCCTTTCGTAGTCAACCTCGAAAGATGTCGAAAAGCACTTTTCCAAAACTCCTTCATCCATAGAACGGCTAGGCTCTGGAATTCATTGCCAGAGGGAGTATTCCCAACAACATATAATCTCCAGAAGTTCAAAAGAAATTCCAATACCTACCTTCTGTCCCTATCCTCCCTAGGAACGCATGTTCTTTGAACATTATAGGGATTACCTTTCGTGTGCTCCAAGCGATAAAAAAAACTATGTACTCTCCATATTCCTCAACATACTCTACACTACACTCAATCTCCCAGGATTTTGGCGATCACGAGAGTTGGGTTACAGTCGTACAAAATTCAGTTTTTCTGCTGGCAAAAAAAAACAAAAATTGTTCCGTGCAGACTCTTTACTCTTCTAGGTATATGTTCTGATATTGATATGCTAACATAATTACTGCTGATCTTTGTAGTGGAAGTAGACACAAAACGAGACATTTCAATTTTTAAGTGACTGATATAAAATGTCAGACTTACAAGTTAGTGTTAAACTTTGACAATCATAGCACTCTATGCTAACAGGTAAGTCATATTATGTTTTTCCACCTAAATAGCCACTGATATCGCATATCATGTGCATATACGTATTAATAAACAATACGGATCATAACGGGTGCCAGGATGATGCCAAAAATATGAAACAAATGAATATCCATAAGGATTTGGTGGCATGATACGCATGCGCCATGCGCTATTATAGTAGTCATCAAAGCAATCAAAGACATGCGTTTCGGTGGACAATGACGTTTACTAGCCTTTCAATCGAAGCAGTATGTGTCTGATCCACAGAACTAAAACACAGAGGAGAAGGGAATAACTGTGTTATGATTTTGTTCCGGCAAGGAGAGCCAATATGGCGGCGATTGCCCCTTGGCGAGTCTGCGCATTACTGAATGTCATCTGTCAGCTTTTGTGTTTATTTGGTGTTTATTCACAATTTTCCGTTTTCTGCATTTTTTCAACGTTTTCGATCAGTTTTCATCATGCCTTCAATATGATTCATTGGATTCTTCAGCAGTAGTGGCATATTTCCAAATATATATACTATTTTCGGTAAACAATGTTTTTTTAGGTTAGTAAACAGACCAGGCTTGAAAATTTTCAAGTCAATTCAAAACATGCTCGAATTTAATTGTTACCTCTTTTTCGTTTTAGGAAAAAACTATGACTTGAATCACTTGTGAAGCATTGGGGATAGCTGACACGTACATAAGTCCTAGCAAGGTTGTTTTCTCCAAGCATTTCGAGGCATCAGAGTTGTGTTTCCTGAGGACAAAGTGACAAAATGATGTTTCCAAAGATTCTATTAGCAAAAGGAAATCAACAGAGAAGTCCTCCTCCTCGACTCCAAAATAAAAAGTTGACAGGTGACAGGTTTGTTATTATAAGTCTCACCAATATCTATGAAATCTTCATATTATTTGTTTTATAGAATATGGCAACAAGAATTGGAAATAATGATAGATACTTGGTACTTCTGTTTACTAAAGTACTATGAAAACAAAAACAAACTAAACATTCTGCTGGAGTCTGCTTTTTTATGGGTGACATAAAAATATCATATATTGGAATAGAAACAACCTGTCCAATTCACAAGTGAAAATCCTGGTAGTAATCATCCCCCAACAATAAAGAGTGGATGTGTCTTCAAACCATTGTTGCCTACCAAATAATGAAGAAGTGATTATCATAGCTCAGGTAGTGCTGGATTGGAAACATACCCCTAAGAAAAATATGAAGCTGATCAAAAGAATTCGAATATACAGGTTTGTTCATTACTTTTTGAACACCTACTTATTATTGGATACATGAGAAAAAAACAGTTTTTCAGCAGAAGAAAGATATACAACCAAAAAAGAAGTACATAGATGGAGCACTTCCAAGGAAAGTTCGAATGAAGATTCTTCCACCATCGAATCCATGTCAAAAAAAGTGATGATGAAGAAAAAAGCGACTTATGCTAATGTTTTATCAAAACATTGGTCATTTTATCGATTTATTTATTTTTAAAAAGAATATTACTATTCAATAGGATGTGATTGTGAATACATATACATTGAATACCTTAACCGAGATAGGAACTATAATAAAAATATATATTATCTATTCATCATATCTAATGTAACTGTAAAGATATATAAATAATTGAATAAATAAATAAAGTTGTAAAGAAGATTCGATCAGGAAGAAGTTGGAACCATTCAATCATCAATGAAGTTTCAACTGTTTGATAAAAGTCCATGGTTTCTCAAAGTGAAGTACAGTAGTAGTATTATTTATAGTATAGTTGATGAAGTTTTTGTTTTGTATATTGATTATTTATTGAAGACATATGAATGAGTGAATTTTTTCATGTGGATATTCTCCATAGTTCAGGGACCTATTAATTATATTATGTAGCTTATTTAATCAGTATTGACATCAAACTTTGTGTATTTGGGTCTGTACAACACAATGTTAATTATCCAAATAAAATTCATATCAAGTTGATATTTGACTATTTGTGTTGGTAACTATTTTTTTTTTAATGAAAAAAGTTGAAAACGAATGTTGGAATGTTGTGTTATAATTTTGATTCAATTTTCAATATCCAGAAAAAAACTGTGATTGTATTTCCATTCCGATAGCTTGGGTTGAAGCAAATTCAGATTTTAACAACTGCTGTGGGGCAACAATTAAAATGACGCCGTCTCTGAGCACGAGTCAGTGCGCAGACGTGCCAAGGGGCTTTCTTCGCCATATTTGATCTCCTATTAGGAACACGACTGGAATTTGTTATTTCCTTCTCCTCTGTGTTTTAGTTCTGTGGTCTGATCGTATCTCACTTTTCCTTATGGATAGTCATTTGTCTTCAAAAATCGGCTTCATGTTTCGCTATGGAAACAGATAGAGATTATCCGTATTGATTATTAATACGTATATGATCCTGTGACTTTAATCAAGAAATTTCTTAGGTGCAGCCAGAAGTGAATGAAATTGTCACTTGTATTTCAGAATAGTCACTTGTATATCAGGAAGCGTTAATAGTATTTCAGAAGAGCCAATTCAATTTCAGAAAGTGTCAATTGAATTTCAATCCATGCAATTACCTAATATATTCTGAAATACAAATGACGCTCCCTGAAATTCAATCGACTTTTCTGAAATACAATTCACGCTTTCTGGAATTAAATTGACTATTCTGAAAGACAATAATTGTCCCTTTCTGAAATAAAAGTGACCTTTAAGAAATCCAATTGACTATTCTAAAATACAATTGATGCTTTGTGGAATACAAGTGACTATTCTGAAATAAAATTGGCGCTTCCTGGAATACAACTGGAAAAAGTGTCCAGAGTCTGCAAATTTTGCCAGATAGCCCTGAGAGTTGTAAATGAAAAATACCGGCTTTGTACGAGATGGTAAATAACTTGCAGATAATATAGGTGACAATTCTTGTGCACATTTTTTGTTTGAGAGTCAGAATACAAGAAAAATATTTTCGATTAAAGAAGGTTTCCCGAATAAGTGTGACGTCATAGTGATATATTTTTTCAAAAGTCATGCCATATATTCAGCTTATTTATCTTGGTCAACCACATTGATAACATGATACATATTGAATTAGTCCTAGAAGGGTCGCAAACCGAGTTTCACATCATCACAGAGTGTGCCAAATTCAGTGAAAAACTTTTAAAGTTTGAGAGCTTTGTATTTTTCTCATTTCAAATCAGGGCCCCTGTATATTTCCATGTCATTCGATGCGTGATTGGAAAATACACTTCTTCATGATCACAACCCTATCGAAATTCCTATCGTATCCAAAGTTATTTGCCGAAAATTCGTTATACCAACTATTCTAATGAAAAGTTAATTGGAAGAGCAGGGCCAAGTAATATATTGGATTCATTTTTCTGAGGCTATGTTGAGGATATCATTCCTCAAGAACCTCCTACCCCCCAAAAAACATTAACGCATTTCAAATCATTACACGATGACCAGGCCATGCCAAAGAATCTTATTTCAGGGGAAGAAGTGCTCTCGGAACTGCTAATTCAATTTTCTTTTCGAAATAAAGGGAAAAGACACCCCCTCTGAGCACGGCCTCACACATACGACCTACTGCGAAGAGTGACGAGGTCATTTTATGATCGTATTCGTTTGACTTTAATGATATCAGAAATGCTTATATTTGTTTTCGAAAAGTTCATAACCAGAACTACCAAATTCCAATAAATTGTTAACCAAATTGTTTCAGTTCCTCAGACCGGAAGGTTGGACCCCATGAACCCCCTCTCAATTACGCCACTGGGAGCTTGTTTCAGCAATAAGTTGTTTATCAAAGCTACTTTCGTTTTTTATTCTCCAGAATGGTCATCTTTAGAATACTTGATGAAACGAGCTTTCGACGAATAACTTTTGATACAATAGAAATTTCGATAGGGTTGTCTTAAGAAAAAAGTTTGTTTTTCAACTACGCATCGAATGATTCGAAAATATATAGGGGTTTGATTTTAAATAATGAAAGTGCAGTGCTTTGAAATTTGAAAAGTTTGCCACTAAATTTTGTACTCCCTATAATGCTGTCAGTCACAGTAAGATACCCTCTTAGGTCTGATTTGATATGTATTTCTCATCATTTCATTGACAAGGCACTATTTGATTTGTTATTGAAATTTTTGACCATCAGTGAGGAAAAATAATTTTTTTTAGCTATATTCTTTTACATGAATGTCTCTGAACCGATTTCAATAAAATGGGCGTGTACACCTTAGTAAAACTTTTAACTTAAACCGAGACTTAAACCATGTTTATAATGTTCCTTTTATACATAAATAATGATTGACGACATAATTCGATCGAAAAATTAACTGGAATGTTTTAGTTTTGGACATAAATAATTGTATCTTCTGAGAACGGACCCTCTTATGACGTAGAAACCTCATCTCGCCATAGTTTAAAGAAAATACCAAACGCCCGACGGAGACTGAGGCAACTGATATATTAATTCTCTCAACTGTGATCTCGCGGTAACTCACTCTGTCAGAAATCATGTATATCATGCATCTGTGTCTGGAATAGTCTTGTTTCAGTATTGGGGTTTTGACGTCACATCATCGCCTCGTGTTCAGAGGTCCGAAAAATCGGGGATTTCAATATTTTTTTATAAAACGTAGGGAGCTCACAGCAAGAAACGGTTTGCGGTGGTGAGCTACTTTGGGTGAGATCTATCGAATTATGAAATGAATTTTTTTTGTGATATAAGCCCATTCCAGTGATATGTAAGTGACCACAAGAAGCACAGAAATGGGCAACATAATATATCGCATGCAATTTGGAATCGTATGTCATTATCACGTCACAATCTTTCGAGACACCCTGTGTAATCGAATTTTTTTCTGGTATGCGCCCTATTAGAGAGTTGAAGTGTGCAAAATATCAAAATCCTGACTAATTTAATGACTGAGCTATAGAAGACCCCAAGTGATATGCATGACCCTGTGAATCCCCCTCTGGAATCTGGAAGCCGAATTGGCATTAGTTAATACCCTTTACTACCAAGAAAGTTTCAATCCAACGGATCAGTCAAAATGTTGGTGTCTCACTTCAACTGCGGAGTAGTTTTATTATCCAGTGCACATTGAATAACCGACAGATCTATAAAAATGATTTAAACTGAAATTTCTTATAATTGATGCTTATTTCATAAACCGGTATGCTGTCGTTAATTTTCTATACTCAAATCGTCATAACACTCAAATCCTTTGGCATGAACTTGAAGGACGAACAATGATCATAAAATGATTAAAAAACTTGGTGTGTTGTTTGTCGGTACAGGGTCATTCCGTATATTTAAACAGCTTTTACAGGGTTCATCATTGAAGATAAAGAAAAACTCTGAACAGAAAAGTTGTAGGATTTGTTCTGAACCTCCCGAAAATTATACCAGATGAAACAAATGAATATCGCTGATATAAGATATGGGTACCAACTTCGTTATCTTCAATAGAACACCCTATATATTTTCCTAAAAAATTCAAGATCGTTTCTTTCTGATTTCAAAAATATATTGTTCATTGATATTTGGTTCAGCCGTTTTTGAAATATTCGAGGTTGAACATTTCAGATTTTACCAAATCGCAACTGTCATGAAAGAGAGATGCAATTTCACAGATGTTCGATGTGACCACCGTTGTTTTGTATACATTCTCTATGTAGCATCCAATTCATTTATCGAATTGCAAATGAAGTTGGAGTGATGATTGTTCAATATGTTAATGCATTCCAGAATTCTTCCTCTCAAATCAGCCAAATTTCTACTCCTTTGCTCATACACTTCATTTTTCGAATTGCCCTATAGGAAGTTATCTAACGGTGTTAAATCTGGACTGTTCGGTGGACATTCCACTATTCCAAATTTTCCGATCCACGTTTGATAACGATTATTCAAGTGATGCCGTATGGGCACAACTTGTTTTTCTCTATCTCCAATTTCTAGAAACTGTTTAAATATACGGAATGACCCTGTACATCAAAAAAACCGAAGGTCACAGCATACCAGATACAGTTATTTCAATAGAGGTAATAATAGAATTCTAAGATCTCAATCAATATTTGTATAAATCACGAATTGAGGAAAGAAATCAAGATTCTGATTATTGATTATTGCATACAGGTTATAACAGCTATAAAACAATGTGAAGTATCCGCCTGAGAACCAGTAAAATAAATAATCCATTGTTCTTCTGAATTTTGATTTGATCGCATACCTCATCTTTCGTTGAAGAGACAAGTTCTTCCATCAAAATTGGTTACTTTTGTCCGGCACATTGACATTTCATATATTTCTATAAAGGTAGGATCTCCTAACAGCGTTAAAAAACAATATGTAGTATTTTTCCACTACTAGCTGTAAAATCTACTATTATTTACCCCTTTTCGAGGCCTGAAGTGTGTTTTAACTACCAAGGTAGTTTTCCTCATATGCTGTCATAGTCATGGCTAGTATTCTAATTAGAATCGAATGGAAGTGCTTTCATAATGACAATAGGTCCATATTTCAGATTCACACAACGATTATGATTGAAATATTTCGCATGTGGTGAAAAAAATTCAATATACACCTTGGTAGTAGAGAATACCATAACCACGGTACCTTATACCCCTCGGCTGAAGCGGCGGGATATAATCTTGGTCCCTGGGTAATAATGATATTCTTACTACCTTGGTGTATAAATAACTATAATCTACAACTGTCAAGTGATGAAAATTATTTAACACTTTTCTGAATGTCATGATGACGTTTATTACCGCACTAGTGCTCTTTGAATCTATTACCGCACTAGTGCGGTAATGAGATATAAAATAAAATTCATCCAAAATAAATTGTTCACTAAATTAATACAAAGAAAATTCAAATATCACTTGTAGCCGCATTTTCAATATCGGATGATAGATCATTTTAACTTGAAGACATTTTCACTCGAGAAATGTGATGATTGTTCTGGATGTCGATCTGACAATTTAATTCAACATCTATAAACGGCTTTGTTCATTAGTACTGTTGCTGCGGTTACAAAAATGATCACGGGCAACTTGTGTTTTCAATTATCAGAAAACTGTCATGGTATACGTCGAAGTGGAATATCGATGAGGTACTTTTAAATATAGTTATGAAAACGTTGACAGTTGTAGATAAAATTTTGTAAGCAACGCGTGGGATATTATATTATTAACGCACTCATGTGATTACACGACCCAGCCTACGGCATCGTCGTGCAATCCTCACATGCGAGCGTTAATAATGTCTTTATCCTACTTGTCACGTAAATATTTATTATTCAACTAATTTCCTATATGCATGCGCCTCATACACCTGACGCTTGTTATTGAGCCAGAGGAGTATGGAAGCATACTCTTGCGTTTTTGTAAATTTTCTGAATGTGTGTTCGTCGTAATTCGAATGACTTCCCATCAGTTATTTTGCATAACCCACAGTTTCTCTCTTTTTGAATAATTTGTTCTAACTCAGGGATTCTTCTTCCTCTTTTTCGAACTTGGAATAGGTTCATTGCTTCGACTTCCTCTTCTTCTCCTAACATAACATAAAAAAATTAATAATGTCCCTCATGTCCTCCTAGAAATGCATATTCCACAAAAAAATTCCCATAACATATTCATAATGTAACCCTTGCAACTCGGAAACCGTCAGCATAAGGTATATAGGAAACCAATAATATCAATTGAAGTAAAATTCGATCTTCGCGTTCAGTTCTTTTTATCTCCTAGAGAGCACGAAAGGAAATTCCTATAGTGTTCAGGGATTCTTCTTCCTCTTTTTCCAACTTGGAATAGTTTCATTGCTCCGCCTTCCTCTTCTTTTTCTAACATAACATGAATAAATTCACAATGTCCCTCATGTTCTTCCAGAAATGCATATACAGGGTGGTCCACGATGGATGGCCTATTAGAAGTATCTGGAGAACGAAAAGACAGCAAATTCTGAAAATTGGGATGCTTTGATTATTGAACATTCTCTATCCGTCGGAAATATTTTCATCGATACAGTGTTGCCACTTCTATCAGAAACAACTAAAAACTTTGTTATTCACAACGAAACACCCCGTATTTAATTGCATTTTTAGATTATTCCTGAAGAGCTGATTTCATCAATGTTTCACACTCGGGATCAGGAAGGAATAATTACAGAGATATAGGGTGTTCAAAATCGAGATTTTTCCAATTTTAGGATTTTTTTGTGTCGAAATTATTCATTATCGATCAAAACGGCTCACATGTTCCTATCTTAACTTTTGTTTCAATGGAATTCAATTCGAAAAATACAGGGTGCTTCAAGATTCAGGATTCTGATCACCCTGTATCTGTTTCAATTAAATGTCAGTAGGTAGTGAATCGAAAGTAAAGATAGAGACATGTAAGCCGTTTAGATCGATGATGAATAGTTTCGACACAAGAAAATCCTAAAATTGAAAAATCTCGATTTTGAACACCCTATATATCCTCCGAAAGAATTTTTTCTTGATGAATTTCTATTTCCATTTTTCGAATTTTGGATCACAAAATGATAATATGTTATACAAATATTAACTGATTTCCTCGGCTATGACTTCAGTAACGAAGAATTCCAAAGCAACAGGAAAGTATACTCAAAAATTAAATAATAATCTGAGGTGGCCTTCACTGTTTATGGGTATTTATTAATTTTACAACAAAAATAATTCCGGAGTTTCACTGAATCACGATCCAAAGACTGCTAATTATACACAGTTTATTATTCGTCCATCCATTTATAATATTTCAATTTCAATGAATAAATGAAGATTTACTCATTCAATTCAGGATCAATGAATGCAGAATATAGTGTTTTTTATCATGCAACCTCTCTGTTAGGAGTTTTTGATGTTCCTTTTCGAATACAATTCTGAAAATTCTTACATTCTTACATGATGCTGAAGGTGGGTATTTTGATAAACCTCTTCCCGGAAATGGTACATCCCTCCGAGGATAAAAACGAATATTTTTTCTTTATTCTCCCAGCTGTATATTGAGCTGAAGACACGAAACTTGCTGGATATTGATTGACAATAACACTAAAAATTTTAGGATGTTCTCAACCAATAAGATGTTTGAATTTTCTGGATCTCGAATCGAATGAGTTCACCTTCCTACAACATTTAATTTCGTTAATTTTCCGAAGCTGCCACCTATATGCAGTCTTTCAGAATTCACATGAAATTCTTGATCAAATAGGTTAACAAATGAACTGTCGAGTGTATAATCAACAGTCTTTGGGTCGCGTGATTCTGTGAAACTTAGTAATTATCCTTGTTGTAAAATGTGAATACCCAAAAGCGAAGGCAACCTCAAATTATTATTTAATTCCTCAAAATCCTTTTCTGTTTCTTCGGAATTCTCCTTTACTAAAGTCATAGCCGAGGAAATAAGTTAATATTTGAAGGTGAGTATTTGTCGTATTTGGAATCAAGGAATTATTTTGTGTGCCAAAATTCGAATGAAAAAATTGGAAATTTATCAAGAAAAAATTGTTTAGGATGATTTGGAGGAGATGAAACGAATTCAAAATATTGTTCTTTGCTGATGCTCATTTTCTAGAAATTTAGGTGCTTCCTCTGCTATTGCCGAGCTGTGCACAGGGTGAGTCAGAATAAGACCGACAAACTACTAGTGATTCACACGAGACCAACGAGACGAGGCTTTCATAAAGTCTCGTCTCATCTCGCCGATGGAATATGAAGTCTTGTCTCGAGTCTCGTCTCGCAGCCTGGAGTCTCGTCTTGTCTCGCGTCTCGTACGAGAGTCTCGCAAAATATCGCAATTTCGTAATGCATAATCTTGTTCCAGTCTAGTACGGGATTATTACCTTTACCTACTTTTTAGGTATAATGTAGAAGTAGGAAGAGAAAATTACAACAAAAATAACATTATTCATTGAAAAGTAAGTACCTAATAGGTACATACTCACATCATACATCTAAAAAAGAAAAAAACATAGCATTAGGTATTCGAAAGTTATAAAAATAAAATAAAAAGTGACACGTATATTCTAAACAGAAAAACAAAACGAAAACTTTAATCCAACATTATTTTTCTTATTTAAGAAAAAGGTATTCTTAGAAAGCCTTTATCAGTCAGATCCGCCTTCACGATTCACCCAGTCGTTAAGACATAAAATTATTCTTCATCTTAGACTATTTAGCACAGAATGACTCATTTATCTGTGCTGAATAGTTTGAATTCTTTTTAAATATGTTGTATTATTAATGAAATTCTCAAGTCAGCAGTCGGCACGCAGAAATATTTACCTCTCGCACGAGACACGAGAAGTCTTGCACGAGGCTCGAGAAGAGATCAATAGAAGTCTCGTCTCGTCTTGTCCGAGTCTCGTCTCGAGTCTCGTCTCGAAAACGAGACGAGACCATGCGAGACTCTCGAAAACGAGACTCTCGCGGGCACCACTAAACTACCTATACGATTCTATCCTAAAATGCATCCTCTCGGGAATACAGGGTGTCAACTGTACGAAAAAATTTAAGGTTCATCAATATTGATTTCTTTAGAAATGTTGGAGAGAAGTTGAAACTTAGAAATCGAAAATTGGCTGAATCGATAAATGGGTGAATCGAAAATTGGGTAAATCGAAAGATGGGTGAATCGAAAATTGAGCAAATCAAAAATTGGGTGAATCGAAAATTGGGCAAATCGAAAAAGGTAACAATCATACATATTATGTGTATCAAAGAATTTGAATATTCAATAATGATGAGAGCAGAATGATTCTTCATTCAGATTTGGCAACAACGCATCGTTCGGATATATTCGGAGATGGTAGGCAAATCGAAAATTGGTGAATCGAAAATTGGGCGAATCAAAAATTGAGCCAATCGAAAATTAGGTGAATCGAAAATTGGGCCGAACGCAACCTACCCCAATACCACTCGTCCTACGGAATCGTGATTTTATCATCGGTTCGTTTCCATATTTTTGCCAGATGAAAACGTTTCCGTAGAAAAATTAAAGAAGTCATCGATAATATTTGATAGATATACAGAGGTGTGCACAAAAAACGGCTAGAGCTGTAACTTCAGGATCATTCGAGATCGAAATTTGAAATTTGGTGAGTAGCAACTATACATCTATATACAACTAACATCACTTCCGGTCTAACCGGAAGTGACCCCAACTTTTGATTTTCAAATGGAACCCCCTATATATTTTTCCATCATTGGATTCAGGGTATCATTTTACATACAGCAGTAGTTTTTCCGGAACAAAATGTCAAGAGGAATTTTTTTTATTACTTTTTATCTTCAAACATTGCCCATTAATTGGTAATAGTAATCAAGATCTAGGTAGCCTTGTAAGTCAATTCCAATGTGACAGTAACATCCAATAATAAGTTTCAATACGGGTGATGATATTTTCTATTTCATAAACATAAATAATAATGGGTTGACCAATATGTTACAAGTTTATTTTGAATGTTTGAAAAATTCGTACGGTGCTGCTCGTGTTTATAGAAACAGATATCCGAAAAGAAATCATCCTAGCAATCAGAAATTGTGCAGATTGGAAGCTAATCTACGTCAATCTGGTAGTTTCAAAAAACCAAAGAAACAACAGCCAGGGTTTGATGCAGATTCAGAATTGAATGTTTTACTCAGTGTACATACAAGAAACGTCCAGGACATGTACAATTAAGATTGCAAATGATTTTGGTACGTCACGAAGGACAGTTCTTTCTATTTAGAAAAAAACATAAGTACACGCTATACGTTCCCCGCAAACTTCACGCCTTGGAGTACGATAACGACAGAGAACGTAGGACACATTTCTGCAATTTTTTTTTGAATAAGTTTAATCAAGATCCTGCATTTCATAGAAAATTAATGTGGTCAGATGAATGCACATTCGGGCGAAATGGCATCTTGAATAGACGAAATCACAGATGTTGGCCCATTGTATTAGCTTGAATGTATGGTGCGGAATTCTTGGAGATATGTTGGTAGGCCCGTTTTTCATCGACGGTTCTTTAGACCAGTATAAGTATTTTGAATTGCTTACTGGTTATATTGAAAATTTTCTGGACCAACAAGATGGAGCACCGCCACATACAATACGCGTTTGAATGTGACTTATTTGAATACACACTTTGGAGAAAGGTGGATAGGAACAAATGGATACGGTGGCCAGCTCGCAGTCCAGATTTGACAGTCATGGATTTCTTCCTTTGGGGTTACTTGAAGGATCAAGTTTATCTATTTCAGCCAGAAAATATAGAAATCCTTAGGCATCGAATATTAGGGGCTTGCCGCAATATACCCCAAGCATTTTTACACAACGCATCTTTTAGTCCAGCTAGAAGGTGTCAGCAATGCATTGCACAAAATGGGGGTCGATTTGAGCATTTGTTCTAATTTTTCATCGACCCTCTTCCTATGCTACTGAAAATAATAAAAATTGATGTGGAGTTAATTTTGTTGTTCTTTCTGTTCCACACAAAATGATCCGGAAAAACTACTGGTGTATGTAAAATGATACCCTGAATCTGAAAATGGGAAAATATACAGGGGGTTCCATTCGAAAATCAAAAGTTTGGGTCACTTCCGGTTAGACCGGAAGGGATGAAATAATTTTTTTCGTCAATAAATGAATAATATGGTATAGTTGCTACCCACCGAATTTCAAATTTCGATCTCGAAGGATTCAGAAGTTACAGCTCTAGTCGTTTTTTGTGCACACCTCTGTATTACATTCGATAAAACAACTCCTCCACAGAAAACGCTATTTGACGATGACGAGTTATTTTGACATCGATAAAAAAGGATGAACCAATTTCATCGGGGGTGAATACATAAGAGATACTGTTTTCATCGATGAATACATGTTCAATTATATGAAAGTTCGATTGTCATGGCAAACAATCGAGAAACAAAGTAGTGAAAAAATCTCGAGAGCTTGCTAGAGCGCTTTTGTCTACTTCTCTTGATTCGAGATTTTATGCCAAATGACGATCAAATTTGACAACAAATTCGAATGTTTTCATCATTGAGAACATTTCTCGAATGTATTTTATAGAGATTAATACACAACTTCAGTATGAGGACAATTTGCCTTGAAACAGTTGTTGGCAAAGTATATTATTAGAAGTTGATTGAGGGCAAGGTATTTTTTTATCACTACAAATGTATGGTTTTGCGATATTCAAGAAATTTCATTGGTTCTCAGAATAGGAGTGTATTAATGTCTGCCTAAGTTTAATTGTTGGGTATTGTTCATGCGTGAATAATTAGAAAGATGTTTCGGGAAAATATCATTTGAAGCAACCACAAAAAATATGAAAAATTCAATACCGCAAACCACAAGGAACACGAAATCATCAATAAAGGTAATTATCGTTGTTGTTCATTTGTATATTGCCGTTGTTTCTCACGCGAGCGCGATTTTTTTCACTTTCCTTGATTCGATTTTTTTTGCCAAATGACAAGAAAATTGGAATGGGATTTGAAATGTGTTCATTAAAACATCTCTGATGGAATGAATTTTAGGAAGATTAATTCACAACTACAGTATAAAGACAATTTTGGAGACTTTAACTGGAATAAATTCGTTAGCGGGAAAGTGAATATTTTTATAAAAATTCCCGAGATACATCAACTATGTGATATATTCACCAACCTCTTGCAAGCAATATCGAGAATATATTCCTCCAGGCCTAGCTGACACCACCCTCAACATGATTTTTTCAAACGTAACTCTATGACTTGATATGACCCCGCCTTTTGAAAACTAGTGATAACAGGAATCCAGCGTACTAGTAAAATTTCAGTTTTTCGAACGTTTGAAGCTTGCAAGAAATCGAAATGAAATCCGAATAATTGTTTTTTTATGTTCTGGTTCCCACGAAGAGGGATATCGTGTAATGTTCAGAGACCATCGCGAGAACCAAGGAAAATGAGGTAGGAATTGGTGTTATTCTTGAATTTCTGGAGGTTATATGCCTCGAAAAACACCTACCTTGGCAATGTGTTCCAGAGCCTCGCTGTTCGTTGGATGAACGAGTCTTTGGACAGAGATGTTCCGCAGGTCTCCGAAGTGACCACGAAGGGGTGCAAAGCCTCAACTCGACGGGTTAATCTCGAGGGAACTGCCAAGGAAGGTACAATTGTTGATATTTCAGAAGAGCATCGTCCATGAGAATATCTATAAAATAGAGCCAGATCCCCAACTTTTCTACGGTGTTTCAGAGAAGTGAGTGAGTTTGTGAGCGAGGCATCACCCACGAGACGAATTGCCCTTCTTTGGACAGAATCCAACAGTTTCAGGGTATGTTTATAATGATAATAATAATTGGGTGCTGCACTCCAAATATGGGAACAGTATTCCAGGACAGGTCAGATATGTGCCTTATAAAACATAAGCAGCTGAGTGGAAGTGAAATAGCTCCTGGTCCGAAACAGGAAACCAAGTTTTTGGGATGCACTTCTCGCAATTAATCTCAGGTGATTTTTTCCAAGAAAGGTTATTGCTGATAGCAATACCAAGCATCAAAATAATGAATATCTTCAAAGGTATGGTTAGTCCTGACATGCTTATATTTGGCACAGTGAGATCAGCTTTTCTAGAGAAAAGGCATGCTTCTGTTTTGTTTGCATTGGAATCTACCAAGTTATTGAATCCCCATTCGAGAATTGTTGCCAAGTCTATATTTATGTTGTCAACATTCCTCCCTCGTTCGTTTCTGATTTGCCTGGCTGGTATCGGAGCCCTGGAAGAGAAGGCGGTATGGAGGGTACTATCATTCGCGAAGCTATGTACTGAGCATGGAGTTGCTTCCAACAAATCGTTTATATGAAGTAGAAATCATGTTGGTGCTAGAATTGATCCTTGCGGAACACCAGCATTTATGGTAAGAGAGTCAGATGAAACTCCGTCGACCACTTCATGGAGAGACCTGTTTGAGAGAAAACTAGCTACCAGAGAACATAGCTGAAGAGGCAAGCCATAAGATGGAAGCTTGGCGAGTAGTCCGTGGTGCCAGACTCGATCGAATGCTTTGGAGATATCTAGTGCCACGACTATGGTTTCACCATATTTTTCAATAGATTGCTGCCATATATGTGAGACGTAAGCGATCAGGTCACCAGTTGATCTTTGATGACGGCAGCCATATTGCCTATCGTTGATAATACCTGAATGTTACAGGTATTACATGAGCTCGGTGTTGATAGCTTTCCTCATGATCTTTGAAATAATAGATAGCAGTGCGATCGGTCTGTAGTTGGTAGGTAGGATCTTCTCGTCTTTTTTAGGAACTGTTTGTTCTCTTGCACTTCTCCAGTGGGACGGAAATATCCCCAATTTGTAAGAGTAGTTGAACAACTTGCAGAGAACAGGTGTTTGTTCGGGAGAACATTTCTTGAGAACAATCGGTGGGATTCCGTCGGAGCCACAAGCTTTGTTGGTGTTGAGACCCATCAAAATCTTCCTCATAGTACGTTGGCGGAAGGTGATCCCGGGCATATGACTTTCAATTGTCGTTATATTTGGAGGTTGCTTTCTCGATGAATCCAGAGTATAATTTCCAGCAAATAGATGCGCAAAAATGTTGGCTTTCTCCTGGGCAGTTGTGTTCCATCTTCCTTGGTTAGAGGAGGAAACGAGCTGGAAGTGAAGTTTCTTCCTACAGCTTTGGCGAAGGACCAAGATGAACGGGATCCGTTAGGACATTCAACGAGTTTTGATCTCATTTTGGCATTATGAGCATCCTTTGATAATCGAATTGTCTCATTGCATATGCCTCTAGCCTCGACATATTCTGCTCCTGTCTCAGGGCCTGGATTTTTCTGCCATCGATGGAATGCTGCCTGTTTGGAAGCAACAGCTCTAGAGCAGTTTCTACTGAACCAGGCCTTATCGGAAGATGTCCTCCTTGCAGTGTTCGGTGTGTAGGTTTGCATCCCCAACATGACGATTTCAGAAATTGTCTCAGCACATCGTGTTGAATCTGCTGAGGAGAAACAAACTCTCTTCCATGGGAACGCTGAAAAAAACATACGAAGACTTTCCCAGTCGGCCGAATTGTAATGCCACATGAGACGGGTGGGAATTGTGGTGCTGGATGGTACATGGGAAGAGCAGGTTGTAAAGTTGAGGGTGTGGTCAGAGTTTCCGAGTGGGGCACAAACTTCTATTCTATATGGATCAGGATTGCTGGTGAGAGAAAGATCTAATGTATTGGCAGAATGCTTGTTGACATCTGGAATGCTGGTTGGTAGTTCGACTAGTTGTTCTAGACCGTGAGTGATGGCGAAGGCCTCAGTTTGACGACCCGCATCATCAGTTTTGTTTAAGAATTTGAGCCAGGCTGCGTTGTGTACATTGAAGTCTCTCATGATTATGATTTCAGCTGATGGATGGATTTTAACGTATCAATCGCTCAAAATGTTTGTTGAACAATAATTGATGGCGATTTTTCGCCACAACTGCGATCTGTTATTGTATTCCAGTGTTTTTATAGAGCCGCAAAAAGGAATTTCGTTTTTGTTTGCCGTGTTCACAGTTCGAAACGGAGTGTTATTGCAAACTGGTGGAAATGCCCTATATCACTGTCACTAAAAGTTGAAATTCTCATGAAAATACGTTGAAAAAATATTAAACATCAAAATTATAGTTTGATTTTATGACCTCCAAACGTATACTGCAAACTGAAATATGATCAGTACGCTGGATAGGACGTCGTGTGCTATTAGGGATGCTTGTTCACTAGATATGAAGAACTCTCCATAAAAATTATATTTAAATCATAATTATAAAGTGTTCAATGACAAAATACGAAGAGCAACTAGCTGTACATACATCCAACACAAGGGGGAAAAGAAGGAGAAAATTCGAAGTTTTTCTTGAAATATCTCGATGAATAGTGGTTTGTTCACATTTTCATTATCAGATTCGTGTAAGTACCAAAAAAATTTTTCGAAAAAAAACTCATCGCATGATAGGTGCAGAATTACCTGAATATGTAATTTATGCCCCTCTTTGTCCCTTTCCTGGAATACCCAAATTCAGCGCCCCTGGATGATGAACAAAATAATTCCCCGTCTCCCGTACTATTCGATGTTGATTGTTTACACACATCGAACACACATACACTCTTATTTATTCGAGATTTTGTTCAAACGTCGATCAGTCTAACGATATCCACTTATACTCGAGGTTGTCTAGGTTGACCGCTCGGTTGACCATCAAACCATGAATCTTCTCGCCGTGTTCAGCGCTTCTTTTTTCCTGGTGATCTCCGTGTCCGCAGCAGGACTCAAGGAGGAGTTCGCCTGGACCAGGTTGAGCTACGCTTGGCCCAGCAACGGTCAGAGGGTCCAGAGGCAGATCAAAGGGCAGCTGAAAGGTTACGAGAGCGGTAGTGTCAATTATGAGGCGAATAAGGATACGCAGTCCATCGTGTTCGAAGAGCCTGATAATTTTGGGGGCAACGGTATCGGTGTGAGGCCCCGGCCTGAGAACCAGCAGGCGGGAGCATCTGGAAATGTTGATGGATCCATTGATTATCAGTACGGTAAGGAAGAAGTTTCTCAAGGGTTGAACAAATTTTAGGTCTGAAAAAAAGAATTTTAAAGAATATTTTCCAATTGAACGTCAACAATAGCAAACAGAATATAATAATTGAGAAGTACGAAATCCATTATCGACAATAATTTCAACATTATTTGCTTAATTCAACGAATCAATAGTTTCTACACCAAGAGAAATATGGTATATGATGAACAGGGTGTTTCATTATACAGTATGATGCAAATGTATGGAATAAATTCATTATTTCAGGAATGGGCGACATTTGAAAAAATTCCAAAAACACTTGAGTTTTAATTTCTGAAGCCTCATCTATGGATATTCATATGAGAGATGTTACGTCACCGGTGTTGGAGTAAAGACGTAATGGACGATTTTTTCAAATACAAATAGGGGTCATGTGACACCTTGATTGAAAGGTCTACCGATCGTCTATTCAACAGTCAAAATGTTGCATAAGAAGATTGGAATTAAAATGGATTATCATGTGATTAATTGAATCTTGCAGAGGTCTGCTACTGAGAATTGAACATCGAAGGGTCGTCTAGTTGAAAAAATACGTCGAAAAAAAAGTTCTAAACTCTAGTTTTTGTTTTTTTTTTCGAAAGTCGTCTTGTTTTGAAATGAATTTATTCCATACATTTGCATCATACTGTATGTGGGAGATACCCCAAGCGATGATAGAGCGTCTCAACATATTGATACAAGTTCCTATATGTCTCCAAAACTCCTTCTTTTCAAAGTTGCAGAGTGTTGAGATTTCAAGATTTTCGTTACTTCTTCTTATAGTTATAGTTTTTTAGTTCACAATGTATGGGGCATGCCAAATAAAATTGATGATCTAAAGGGGTCACACTAATTTTTCACAGTGGACTTCTAGTGGTTCGCCTCTCATGGATTCCAGGAGAACAAGATACATCTTATGATTTTTCAAGAATATTTTTATTCACGTATAGTTTTCCATGTCTGAGCGACCATTATTTCATAGAGCAATTTGAAAAAAAATTCGAATAGTATTTTCAAATTCTTGCTACGCATTGAATGAAAAAAATTTTGAGAAAAAAATGCTCTTCAATCCCACATTTCTTTCATGCGTGACCAGAAGTTGAAAACAGGAGTTACAGAACATGTTTTTTGAAATAACGGTCACAGGAAAAATGAGAAGATTCTGAAAGAACCATCATGAATCATGAATCCACCAGATTTCTTTCAGTAGATTTTCCAGATGTGGCATGCCCTACAACGTAACCCGTATTCCAAATTCTATCAGGATATCCTCAAATCTGCAGGAGGAACTGAAAGAATCTAGAAACTTCAACACTGTCATTCGGAAACGAATCAATTTGAACATGCTTAAATCATTCTGAGACGCTCTCTCACTTCCAGAAGTACATCCCACATATTATAGAACATCCTGTATGTTTAGGCAGAGCCAGATCCGAAATATTATTTCCCTAATAAAACACTGGAATTGATATGCTAGCGATGTAATATTGTTAGTATAAGAAGATATCTGATTGTGCCTATGCTGATTATACTGATGCTTTTTAAGCGAGTACATTTAGATGAAATCCGAATGTTAGATATCAGTTGGTTCCTGCTCGGTCCCTGAAAATCGATAATAGGGTATTGAAGGTCACTCGCGCAAAAAGGTGTTGACATAATTCATAACGAACAATTGTTTGCTTCACAATAGCAATTAAACCGAAGATACAAACCAGATAACTATTAGAAAAATAATGTTCTTATATCTACCATTTGTTGTGATTGTGAAGGTCATTGAACCTTGATTAATTTATTCAAATATAGATATTTAATAATCATATAGGAATGATCGTCTGATCTTGCAGTGGAATTTGATTTTTTCGCAATACAAGAAATATATGAAAGTCTGTTGTTGGAAACGAATACTGAATTCAACTGACATTATATATTGATCGAATAACCATATCGTTCACTCCAATAATTATTATTATTATTATGATAAACTGTAGATATATACGCGCCAAAAAGTAGTTGTACAGAACTCTACAAGTAATAGCCCTCGTTATTTGATGAAGAGTCAGATGTCACAGTGTCTTGGGGGTTAGTCTAAAAAATATATAAAGGGTGTTGAGGTTGAAAAGTGGAAATTGTTCCAATAGAATAATCATTCTAAAAGGGATTGTTTTTTTCGATTCATTTCGTCATTATTATTACGAAAAGGCTCAAATCAATGATAAGTGAAAATGGCTTATAATTATATCAAGTTATGGGAAGACCCTGAAGTTTATGTAATGACAAACTGGCATAATTATGTCTCAATATTACACAGATCATGCTTTATGGACTTATAATGATCAGACCGATCTCAGATTATCTATGAGAACATAATTAATACCTTCCTATGTGAAGGCCAGAGTTGACATTAGGCCCTATCAGACCAGGAAGCGATTTTACTAAATATAAACTATTGCAGCACAAGACACGCCCCCTACTACGGCATTGCAAAATATAATCGAGCCCAGCACAATCCTGCAAAATCTAATCTTTGACAGCACAACGTAGCTGATTCATATAAATAAATCGATTGAAAAAGTAGCACATACCACGTTATATCTCATCTTCAAAGTACTTTACTTAGGCAAAACTCAGAGACTGTTTATCCTCAACGAACTAACCTATCCCTGATTGCAATATTTTTGAGGAAGGAAAACCGAATGGAGTGTAGAAACACATTGATTAATGATATATTTCAAAAGTTGAGTTCTTCAACAAAATTGAATAAAATGAGACTGTTTATCCTAAACGCACTAACCTATTTGACTTCAAATATTTTATGAAAAAGGAAAACCAGAATGAAGTAAAAAAACATTGGTGAAAAAAAAAAGTTGCAAAAAAAAGTTCGAGTTCACAGCGATTCGAACCATGAACCTTCAGACTGAGAGTCGACAGCGCTAACCAGTGGACCATTTGGGTGTAATTTACTGCGTACAAGAGATTGACAACGAGAAAGCTTCAGTTCTTGCGTTGGAGCACAGTATGAGATATGACGTATTATGGTGGGCGTGGTTTGTGCTAGCGTGCAGTATATTTAGGAAAATCGCGACCAGGAAATGGTATCAGGTGACGTACTCCTATTTTAAAGTGCATGCTTTTTTGAGGCATCATATTATATAATCAACCCCATCAGAATATGAGCAATAGGCGGGTGCCTAGCCGCCGTAAGTGTACAATGCATAAGGAAAAGCGCTTTTCTTTTTGTGAAGAATTTTCGTGATTTTCCGCGATATTATACTGCCTCTGTTGTGATATTCAGAAGTTCAAACCAACTGAAGCGCTAATAATGAATTGATGGCACACGATCCGAAAAACTGTGGAAAATTAAAGGGAACTTCCGTGTTTCAAAATTGCATGTCGATGTAAAAAAATTGTAGTTAATAACTTCACCCCAGAAAAATCGGCATGCGGACCTCGTCTAACCAATGGTGGAAAATTTCATGAACACCCTGTCGTCATATTGCAAAATCCGAGGCAGAATCCTACCCTAATAGCACACAACGTTCTATTAGGGACGTCCCTATTTGGTTCAATTCAAGTCCGAATGTCCCGGACCTAAAATAAGTGTCCTTGGGACGTCCCATCCCGTACATCTCATGCAATGTCCGAGCAAGGACGTTCACGGAATGTCCCAGCAGGTACATCATTCCAAATGTCCTAGAAATAGTTAGTATCCCTTAGACGTCCCACGTGGTACATATTGTAGAATGTCCATGCAAGGACGTCCTTGGCATGTCCCTGATAGGATATGATTTTAATCGTTCCTTCAGGGACATCTATCGGATGTCCCGAGTAGTACATATTCTGGCATGACTTCAGATCGTATACAATGTCCCTTCTACACAACCATGAAATGTCCCAGTCGGTACTCTCAATATGTTGTCCCTGCGAGGACGTTAACTTACACTTCGCCGACGAATGATTGCTCGTAGGCTATACATACTTCTTGTCAATGTTCTTCACGTGAGTCCATTGGACATCCTTGGGAATATTTTTAATGATCTATTGGGGACCTTTTACGGACCATCAACTCAACTGGATGTCCTCATCAGTTATGCAAGATCTTGTCCTAGGGACACCCAGAAAATTTCAAATCCAAGAATAATTCGTACGTCCCTGGGACATCCTATGTACATCCAATTGATATCTCTCAGCATTGCTGATAGGTTGTCCTACGGATGTCTTAAGGATGTCCTCCGTAGTGCTTGATGAGGAATATTGTAGGATTTGGGTATTCGATAGTTATCCGAGGGACATCCCTCAAGGGCGTTACTAGTTGGTCCTCAAGTGGGACATTTCTGCGTCCCACAGACGTCCATTATACGTCCATGGTACCAAATTCGAACGTCCCATGGACGTCCTGAATTTCCCGACAGGACGTCCTAAGGATTTCCATGGGACATAATTGTGTTAGTGTGTTAGGGGCAATGTGCATGCAAATTACTTACTCTTTATCAACTGTACAAATGAAGTTTCTTTTGAATGACATGCAGTGTGGAATCATAGGTAACCTGTATTGTATTTCTAGTTTTTCCGAAATTTTCGAGGACATCTCGTTTAAATACATTGGCAGTTCATTTAAACATCTGTATAATTTGCCATCAACATTGAGTTCATAAAGACAATATGGCTTTCGCTATCAAAGATCAACTGGAGATTCACTTTACTTGCCTACGACACCCATAAATGGCAAACTTCATAAAAAAACATAGGGAATCTCTTGCTGTAGCGCTAGATATATTGAAGGCATTCGACCGTTTTTGGCACCAAGGACTGCTCCACAAGCTACCCTCATACGACTCACCATCTATTATCGAAAATGAAAACTTGCGACAAAGGCCAATGTATTCAATGAAGATCTTGCAGAAATAACAGTCTGGGGAACTAACAACCAAATCGACGCCACCAAAACGCAAGCCTGTATTTTCTCTGGAAAGGCGGAACTCAGTATGCCTGATATAACAATGTCTGGTGTCTCCATTCCCACCAAGACCACCTCATCTAATCTCGCGGTATTACCATCAGCAATACTCTCTCATGGGTAAATCATACTCGATCCATCGCAAAAGTTGCATCACAAAAACTGGGTTTCTTGTTCCGTGTGAAAATCTACATTTCACCACAACAGCTTCTCATGATTTTCAACGCACAGATCTGGCCAGTTCAAGAATTCTGTTCTCATTCATGGGGTTCAACACCCAAACATACGCTGATGCATGCTCTTAGATTCCATCCAGAGAAGAATAATTCGCCTTGGTGGGTGATGCTACACTGACCAACTTTTTGACACCATTAGAACACCGGTGAGAAGTCTGTGACATTTCACTTCTTTATAGATTCTTCCACGAGAAATGTTCCTCAGAAATATCTGCTTCAATTCCATCATCATCAATACCAGTCAGACGTACTAGACAGACTCAGTCAGCACATCTCTTCGTCGTTATCCTTGAAATATGTCGAACAACACTCTACCAAGACTCGTTTGTCTATAAAATGGCGGAGGTTTTGATTTTTTTGTCAATGGAAGTATTCCCTAGAACTTATAACCTCCAAAAGTTCAAAAAAAATTTCAACACCTACCTTCTCTCCCTGTCCTCCCTATCGATGTTCCACGAACATTATAGGAATCTCCTTCTCTGCGCTCCAAGGGATAAGAAAAAATAGGTTGTGCATGCCTGCATCAGTAGGAGACTCAGAGATGAAATATATCTGAAAAAATATATAGTTTGTTATTATATCAAAGACAATTTGATCCATGTATGAGAAATTCCAAAAGCCGCGTGATTTAGTCAGCAAACTATCAAAAAAAGACATGAGAGTTCTGAAAATCAAGCCATTTTTGATAATTGTGTTTCCAACAATTGTACTTTTCCGTTAAATTTAATAAATTAATTTCCATCTTATTCTTCAACTTATTGATTTACATATTCATTAAATTGTCTTAATACCGAACCACACTCTAGCTTCTTTTTTAGTCAAAGTAAACTTGACATTTATAATTCGAATTTTGTTGCCATTAGGTGATTCAACTCAAAAAACTGACAGAAAAAATAACACGTCCTACAGACTCGTGATTTTTCAGAGGCAGTTTTTTTCGTCATTTTACCAGGCAACAAAATTCTTATTGATACATGTCAAGTTTACTTCGACTAAAAAAATAAGTGAAAACAACTATACCTGCTTGGCCAATATTGATGACAAAAATTCAATTAAATCTAATAGATATTCATAGATATTCGAACGTAAGGCAATCTGAAGGTGAACATTTGCATTTTGCTTCATTAATTAATTCATCTAATATTGTATGTTCATACCGCAGTTTAATTGAATAATAGGTAAATTAGGAATATCAACTCTGTCCACTATTCATTATAGTATTTACGCATAGGAATCAAGTTGATAGATTTAGATCAACTATTTAGTCAAATAAGGATTGAATAATTGTGATACCTACTGGTAAGAGGTTAAGAAATTAATAATGCATGTCTTGGAGGAGGAATAGGTATGCCATTTTTATCATACCTTCCAATTTCGTTACTCACTTGATATGAAAACAACCAAGTCATGAGAACATGTGAATTTTCATGAACTATATGAAAAGTTTCCATGAAAATCAATACCTTTATTCGAGTGCGAGTTTTAATTTACAGGGGGGAATTAATTAATGGCTAAAAATACAGGATATGGATCCTCAGCTCATTTTAAGGAAGTTCCTATAAATATAATAATGCCCTGAATCACTTTACTTTCGAGCTATATGGTGTTGAAATTTAGAGAAAAATATTCGTTTTCTTATCATAACTCCGATAATGTTCTAGATGTTTCCATGAAATTTGATATGCACCTACTAGGCACCAATATAATTTTCCAGTGCAGGAGAATTTTAATGATATACTTCTACAACAATATGGTACGCAATTTTTTTCTCAAATAAAACTAATTCTTGAAATCCCCATTCATTTTGCAACAATTTGACCTCCTGATTTTTTCCCTCCAACGCTTCGTTTTCGCGTACAAAAATGAAAACCATATTGGCTAATTCAATTCAATCAATTAATCAATCAAAAATATAATTTATTGCCGAAAATATCAACATTATTGACAAAGCATGTGAATATGATGATTGTGAATAGATATGAATAAAATAAGATAATTGTAAAAAAATAAAAAATTATACCAAAATGAAATTTTGATGGAGTGTCGTCAACTCGTTATTATCTTATATAGATGATACAAAAGAAATCACAATATCCACATGATACCGTTAAAATCATAACAGATTAAAGAATATTAAAATTTGACACAATCATAGGAAATTATATTATACTAGCTGACCCGGCAAACGTTTGTTTCGCCATAACATTATTTCTAGAAAATATGTTTTTACATAATAATTCATCAAAGAACTTTCATCATTTTATTTAGTTTTGCTATCTATAAAAACGTGTTTCATTAGTTTTTCAAACTACTATTTATTACAATAGCTGATGCTGATACCTGGCACACGTTGTTTTGCTATATACATTTTCTTCTAGAAAATATTTTTTTAGTTAAATATTCATCAACACACTTTTACTATTTTGTTTTGAACTTCTTTTTAGTTCGGATATCCATGAAATGGTGTTTTATTGGTATTTCAAACTACTATTTTTATTCTCTACTTTTTTTTAGTTCGATAATTTATCTCGTTTTCCGAACTATATACTATCAATTTTCTACTTCTATTCAGTATAGGTATCCTCGAGTTTGGCTATCTATAAAAGCGTGTTTCATTATAGTTTTTCAAACTACTATTTATTACAAAGCTATTTCACCATATTGGATCCGCCATCTTATATTTTTCAATTTCAGAGAATGAAATCATAATCTTCGACCCTGAAAACCCCCAGATACAGATTTTGAATAGAATCGGATCATAATTACAAAACTCGTCCGCCATATTGGATCCGTCATCTTGAATCTCCAAATTTTTCGACAAATGATTCATATCTCTGACCTCTAAGACCTTCAGATACCAATTTTGAATAAAATCTGACCATAATTACAAAACTCGTCCGCCATATTGGATCCGTCATTTTGAATTTCCAAATTTTGACGAACGCACCTTGATTTTCGACCCCGAATACCCTTAGATACAAATTTTGAATATAATTGGATCATAATTACAAAACTCATCCGCCATATTGGATCCGCCAATTTGAATTTCCTAATTTTGATAAAAAATCTTAATCTCTGACCTCGAAAACCGCCAGATACCAATTTTGAATGGAATCTGACCATAATTAAAAAACTCGTTCGCCATATATTGGATCCGTCATTTTGAATTTCCTAATTTTGATGAAGAAATCATGATCTTCGACCTCGAAAACCCCCAGATACAAATTTTGATTGGAATCTGACCATAATAACAAAACTCGTCCGCCATATATTGAATCCGTTATCTTGAATTTCCAAAATTTGACGAAGGAATCATAATCTCCGATCCCGAAAATCCCCAAATACCAATTTTGAATGAAATCGGATTACAATACTCGTCCGCCATATTGGATCCGCCATCTTGAATTCTAAATTTAAAAAATATATTACGACCGATTCTCATACCTACCGAATACGCACAAAAAATTTCATACGAATCGGACGAGCCGTTTCGGAGGAGTGACCGTGACCGGGACAGGAGAATTTTATATATTAGATATTATACAAAATATCCCATTGTCACAATGACATGAAATGAAATGAAAGCTATGCCATCTCTTATCGAGTCTTCTTTCAGGCAGATCGCTTCACGTGGTGGTGGACGGTGTATCGTCTGATACCATATTGGCATCAATTCCGGCGTTCCACAATAAGGATCAATTTTGGCACCAATTTTATTCCTGCTTCATATCAATGATCTGTTGGGAGTAACAACTTGCCCCATCCACAGCTTTGCAGATGATAGTACCCTCCATACTGCGTTCTCTTCCAGAATTCCCATTTCTTCCCAGGAAACTAAGAACTCACGGCGCAGGCAGGTCAATGCTGTCAATGAAGATCTTGCTCAAATCACAGCCTGGGGAACCAACAACCTAGTTGAATTCAACGCCACCAAAACTCAAGCCTGCATTTTCTCTAGAAAGGCGGAACTCAGTATGCCCGATATTGTAATGTCTGGCTCCACCATCCCCACCAAGCCCACCATATCTTTGCTCGGTATTTCCATCAGCAACACTCTTTCATGGGATAATCATGTCAGATCCATCGCAAAAGCTGCTTCGCAAAAACTCGGATTCTTGTTTCGTGCGAAAAGCTACTTTACACCTCAACAGCTTCTATTGATCTACAAAGCGCAGATACGGCCTGTTCTAGAATACTGTTCCCACATATGGGGTTCAGCACCAAAACATACGCTGATGCTCTTAGATTCCATCCAGAGAAGAGCCATTCGCCTGGTGGGTGACGCCACACTCACTCACTCTTTGACATCATTGGAACACCGTAGAAAGGTCGGCGACCTTTCACTTTTCTATCGATACTTCCACGGGAAATGTTCTTCGGAAATCTATGCTATCATCCCTTCACTAGCAATACCATTCAGACGAACTAGACAAGCCCAGTCAGCACATCCTTTTGTTGTCAACCTCGAAAGATGTCGAACAGCACTTTATCAAGACTCCTTCATCCATAGAACGGCTAGGCTCTGGAATTCATTGCCTGTGGAAGTATCCCCAACAACATATAATCTCCAAAAGTTCAAAAAAAATTCCAATACCTACCTCCTGTCCCTATCCTCCCTAGGAACGAACGATGTTCTTTAAACATTATAGGGATTCCCTTTCGTGCGCTCCAAGCGATAAAAAAAAAATAAAATAAGTACACCATGCAATACACTCGTACTACAAAGTTAAATGATTATAGTACGTCATTGTAGTACTCCTGCTGCTTATAGTAGGCCCTCTGTAAAAGTATGTGTTTCACTTTTTTTCTAAACTTCTCTGGAGGTATATTTCTGTAAGATATTGGAGGATGGTTAAATTTTTTTTGCTCACGTACATGACAGAGTTTCTATTGAGACAAGATTTAGGTGTGGTTAAAGGAACACAACCTTTGTTTCTTGTCTAATATTTTCTGATGACCTCACTTATAGATAATATTGAAGTGGCATTCTTCTTGTGCATAAATCATACAGTATCCAGTATGAATGAACAAGATATAGTCGAAATCTTTTTATTAAAAGCTTTTATTTGACTTGCTATGTATAAATGTATGTATGTTAGTTCGGGTGGAATCTCTGAACTCAATTTTGAAGTAGATATCTTCAACCGATTGAGCTGAAATTTTGTATATACACGTTTAGTTTGGATGACAATGCACGATGAGGTGTGTAAAGTTATTCTAAATCCAATATGGCGGACCATCCAAGATGACGGAATAGTTTATTTTGATGCACTCCTACAATATGGGTATTAAATGGAAGGGCTCGTTGGGAGTAACTCGAAAAATAATGTGACGTCATTCTGATTTCAATATGGTGGACCATCCAGGATGGCGAAATAGTTGTTTTTAATGCACTTCTATACAATTATGGTATCAAATGCAATAGTTATTTTCAATTCACCTCTACAATATGGATACCACATTAAAATGCAACTTGAAATATAATGTGACCGCATTCTAAATCCAATATGGCAGACCAGTACTGTCGACTACGCCGTTATTTACTTAGGCTCGAAGCTCTTGCGATAACTAAAAATTCAAAATGGAAAAAAAAGATTCATGATGAGCTTTTCTTTAAACGTAAACGTTGAGAATTTTAAAAAAATCATTCGTATCAGTGATATGGGAAATATATCTCTATATGACTTCACTCGAATAAATTCATTTCGGATATCGAATCCTCATCAGTAACTTGATGAAGTCCAGTTATTCTTCATGATATACACAATTTTCATCTTCCTATAATATAACTAAAAATATAACGAACTGGCATCTGAGAATTTTCATTTGTTGACATACTCCTATCATCTGGGCATTCGTTTTTGGATGTATGATAAATTGATATTCATCATACAGGACGTGGAAAGAAATTCTTAATTGAGAAAACCTAATCTCATCATTTCTGTTACGTCCGGATAGCCCAAAGCTAGGAGCTATCACTAATATTTACTTTCGAATGTTTCGTGGACTAAAAATTGACAGTTCCGTATTGAATATCGAGAAAAATACAGAAACTGTCAATTTTTGTGAGCTGAACATTCGAAAATTAGAATCTGTGATAGCTCATAGTTCATGGGCTATCTAACGGTTAGAGAAAATGAATTCACTGCGTATCACTGAATATTTTAGGTCACATGGAAATGGCGAATGTTCAATTGACTGCATTTGTCACTTCTTTCAGAAAAATTCGATCAACCCAAATACCTATTGACATCTACAAAAATAACGTCACTTTCTGGAAAACCCAGAGCTTGACAATGATGAAGATCTTCAAGTCGAATTTCCATTTTTCCCTCCACCTTTTCTACAAATTTTAAAAATCATGCCTTTATCAGCTCTCCATAATATACAGGGTGTCCGCTAAAAGGAGGTCAATCCATTAACCACATATTCCTTGAACAAAAACAATATGAGTTTCTGAATATCATTTTTCATTTTAGCCCTTCATATTCGGTATACTGGGTGTCAAAGTTGGAAATTAAAAACAGTTTTTTTCTAATTACTCGCGTATTTGATAAGATAATAATCTCAAAATTGGTACATTACTTCAGCACAAAGAGTTACATCGTGTGAGAAAAACAAAACAGAAAATAACTGTCAAATATTCAAGATACTGGGGGTCAAGTTCACACTTACCCCCATATTTTGTTTGTACGTGCGCTAATGACTTCCTATCTATCTTCCTTCAAGTGTTCAATCATTTTTGAGTATTTTTTGTATCTTGTGAAATTTCGATTGAATCATTTGTTTTTAAGATAATTCGAAAAGTACTGGTTATTGTTTGATGCCTATGCGGCTTAGGTAATTTATTTCGTCGAAATTGAAAGAGGGCGTATCTTTTTACGTACGAAAAGGTAAATATGGAAATATCGGGTGCTCAGAGCAAATGTACTAAAATAATTTTTTCAAAAAAAAAAAATTGAAAAGGTTTAAAAATTATTTTAATACATTCGCTCTGAGCACCCGGTATTTCCATATTCACCTTTCCGTACGTAATAAGATACGCCCTCTTCCAATTTCGACGAAATAAATAGGAGTATGTGAAAATTATGAGATTACCGTAAGCCGCAACGCATCAAACAATAACCAGTACTTTTCGAATTATCTTAAAAACAAATAATTTTATCGGAATTTCACAAAAATCAAAAAATACTCAGAAATGATTGAACACATGAAGAAAAATAGATAGGAAGTCATTAGCGTACGTACAAAAAAAAATATGGGGGTAAGTGTGTACTTGACCCCCAGTATTCTGAATATTTGACAGTTATTTTCTGTTTTGTTTTCCTCACACGATGTAACTCTTTATGCTGAAGTAATGTACCAATTTTGAGATTAATATCTTATTGAATACGCGAGTAATTAGAAAAAAACAGTTTTTAATTTTCAACTTTGACACCCTGTATATCGAATAAGAAGGGCTAAAATGGAAAATGGTATCTAGAAACTCATATTATTTTTGTTCAAGGAATATATGGTTAATGGATTGACCTCCTTTTAGCGGACACCCTGTAGATCTAACTCATGTAGATCTAACCGTGATTTGAGAACGTGTATTTTACATGGACACAAAACTACTATTTAAGGAACTGGCAACGTCCTCACGGAGAAGTAACGTTTATTCGTTGGTTTATTCGAAACGTTCCTTGAATCTTGAAAGGAACGTTACAGAAATGTTTTATTGAAAGTATTTGATGACCGTTAGAAGAAAAGGAACGTGAAATATATGTTTTTTAACAACGTTAGGTAATCGTCGATAGACGAAGTGTATTCCTTCCGTTTACATCTCGCCGATTGTCAAACAAAGAGTTAAGGTACAAATACGTGTAGTCGAGAATATCAGAATAACAAGCTTCTAGCTAGACTAGAGAGTCTTTGAAACCACAAGGTTATCAG
The DNA here is from genome assembly GCA_918026855.4 of Phaedon cochleariae. Taxonomy (NCBI): domain Eukaryota; kingdom Metazoa; phylum Arthropoda; class Insecta; order Coleoptera; family Chrysomelidae; genus Phaedon; species Phaedon cochleariae. Next base: position 16,953,101 of record OU896707.1, on the reverse strand, counting down.
AAGTTTATTCATGATGGTTATGAGACTAACACGGTTCCTAATATGAGGAAGGAAAATATCTCTCTTGCATGAAAAAGTAAGGTACTTTCAACCAAACCTGTCCCAAATTAGCCTTTTTCCCTGAAAATTATATTTCCCAAAAATTTCTTCAGTGAGAGGAATGTAAAAAAAATTGACGCCTCGTAGTAATTGAATCCCAGTCACCACCGTCGAAGTAGTCGTAGTTTCTCAATATACAGAAGGAAGAAATATTATGTGTTGTGTGTGACGTCACTTGACCTCGATGTATCAAAGATTCGGTGGTCTAGCTAGACGCTTGTATTCGAGTATTGACTCGTAGAGATAGGCACCTGACTAAGAAGGTAGTTATACAGCTGAGGAATGAAAATACATGGACAACATATCAGGCTAGTAACTTATGGTGATAAATATAATTAATAATCATAAAAATATTGATAAGATAATTGTAGACACGAAAATAACAAGAAAATAATCTGGCTAATACGTTAAAGAAACGTTTGAAAGAACAAAAATTCGACGATTGAAAATTGATCTGAAGTGAACGTTGTAATATCCTATTTTATCAACAGTCACAAAACGTTGATATGTCACGTTTATTTCTCGTGGAAAATTTGGTTGAGAACTGGGCACTGTCCACCGTTTCCGAACAGTAAATAACGTTGAAATCAGTAGTTGAAACTACGTTTATGTACTGGTCAAAAACAACGTGAATGTCAGCGACATTTTTGCGTTGATTGAATGTGGGATGTGGGATGTATGAGATTTTTTGCTTAATGCAATTGTTCAATCTTACCAATTCCCATCAATACCTCCTTTGTTTTATTGGGGAAAACTGAATTTATATTACAGAAAACAACATTCCAATGGGTGCCAATGTCTGGAGGAACAAACTCTTCATAACGGTTCCTAGGCGACGACTAGGAGTGCCATCAACATTGAACTACGTTCGTCTGGATAGCAGCAACAGGTACAATGTTCCGTTGATCCCATATCCGAATTGGAATATAAATATTTACCCTGATACAAGTGGAGCTGGACAGAATTTCGTATCTGTCTACAGAGTAGCTGTCGATGCTTGTGATCGACTGTGGTTCATCGATACCGGACTTGTGGAAATACCAGGTAAGCAGATTCTTACAAGCATACAGTTTGTTCCTCTTACTATAGAACTGCATTTCCAATCAAAAAGCTTTATAGCAACGTCAATCTGATGGCAGCTACGCGACATCACAAAATAGTGATTTATCATTGGATGATCTCAGTTCATCTAGCACATAACTCACCAACTCCGATACAAACAATATCAAATTCAACAACGGCCCAACACTCCATTGATCAAAAACCAAACCGACCAAACGACCCAACTCATCAACGACCCAACTCATCAACTTCCACCTCGTCAACGACACAACCCACTCAACTCACCAACGAACTCACTAACTCCTTCACGACCAGATTTATCAGCGTATTCAATTAATCATCACCAAACTCACCAACGACTCAACTGACTAACGGTCCACCTCATCAATGCATTAATTGAATCAACATCCAACTAAACAAGGATCGAATACATCAACGTATCCATTTCATCTACGTCCAACTCGTCCACGGCCCAACTGATCAACGAATTGAAAAAATCAATTCTGATGCCCCCTTACGCCAATGATGAGTTGGGTCGCTGATGAGTTGACCGTTGATGAGCTGTGTCATGCATGAGTGGGGTCGTTGATAATAGGATCGTTGATCAGTTGGGTCATTGATCAGTCAAGTGTTGATTAAATAGATACATGTCGATGATCTGAGTAGGCTGATAACTCGTGACGCTGACGTTGATGAGAGTAGACGGAATGAGGGTGTTGATGAGATGGGTCATAGTTGTGTTGGGTCGTTGCTGAGTTGTGTGTTGATGAAGTGAGTGCTTTGATGATTTGAGTAGTTGATGAGTTGGACTTAGGCCATGAACATGTTGGAGCAGCGACAATAGTGATTGAAACGACGATTAGACCTACCAAATCATTCTACCTTGGTGTATTCTTGATGAAGCTTCAATACTAGTATGGTTCGAGTTGTTTACTGCAATAACAGGAATAATCTTGACTCGACTTTTGTTTCAATTTGTTGATATATCCAATTTTTATAAGACGTGAATACCTGTTTATGGACAAGTGCTTTCCATTCCATTACTTCACTATAGTATCACAGCTCCTATCATCTATCACTGCAAAGGTACTCTATGAGGGGTGAGATATGATCAAAGATTATAATTGAATTTCTGCTCACTCCAACGCATTTTGAAATATACATGAAAATGAGTTAATTGAGACAAGAATGCGGAATAGCAATATAAAATTCGATGTTCACTTCAATCTGAGCGTTCAATTTCATTTTTCGATTGCACAACAATTTCAAACCCAATAAACACAAAAAAATTCTCTCCAAGTCTGTTTCTTACCACTAGGTAAATGTTTTCTGTGGGTCAGTTAGGCATGTTTATAGAAGACTACCTATACCTCTTCAAGCATCATATGTCTCATATGTATTTTTTTTTGACCTTGAGTATTAGCTACTGAACTATAACAAATCCATGGAAGAAATTATTATCTATAGTATCATTGATGAACTTTCGCAGAGAAATATTTCTGATGATATCTATAAATGATGAATGTCACCTATACATATAATTCAAATTTAGTGAAAAACATCCAATAATAATTATGAACAAAAATGGCTAGACAATATTAATATTGAAGAAGAATATTCTCAGATATATCATGAACACGAGAAAATGAATATGAAAAACTTATAATATTGATTGACCAGAGTTCAGAAAAAACTGAATATGACTAGGTATACCTAGTCATATCATAGTACAATAACAACACAATGTACAGGGTGGCCAACTAAGGATCCAGAGTTCGATACCTCTGTTGTCTTGATAGATACAAAAAAAAAGTTTCGCATTCAAATTGAAGTGATAACCGAGCTTCACATTTCAAAATTTCTTTGAAATACACAGGGTGTTCCGTAAGGTCACAGCACATCAAAGCTATGTTTTTCTCATTGGAACACCCTATATTTTATTTCATTTTTGAATGCTCCCTGAAGATCTGATCTCAACGACCCATCATACTTAGGGTCTAGCAGTGAAAGTTACTGACATATAGGGTGTGCAAAATCGAGATTTTCCATGTTCAGAATTTTTTTCTGTCGAAACTGTTCATTATTCGTCAAAACGGTTCACATGTCCCTATATCAACTTTTCACTCACTATCAATTGGTGTTCAATTGACATTTAATTGAAACAAATTTTAAATTGAGATTTTCTGACCACCTTGTATCAATTTCAATTGAACACCAATTGATAGTGAGTGAAAAGTTGAGATAAGGACATGTAAACCGTTTTGACGAATAATGAACAGTTTCGACAGAAAAAAATTCTGAACTTGGAAAATCTTGATTTTGCACACCCTATATGTGAGTAACTTTCACTGCTAGACCATAAGTATAATGGGTCGTTGAAATCAGATCTTCAGGGAGAATTCAAAAATGAAATAAAATATAGGGTGTTCCAATGAAAAAACATAGCTTTGATGTGCTGTGACCTTACGGAACACCCTGTGTATTTCAAAGGAATTTTGAAATGTGAAGCTCGATTATCACATCAATTTTGATACATGACTTTTTTTTGAATCTCTCAAGACAACAGAGAAATCGAACTCTGGAGTCTTAGTTGGCCACCCTGTACATTATACAGTACATCAATCTTGGATTATCAATAATTCACATGGAATTATTTCGAAACATGTTTTTGTTGAACGCAACAAATGTTGAATAAGAATATCATTTGTAAATCCATCTTTAACAGTTTGGAATATAGATTGATATCCAATTTTTCTTTAAAAACGGAACATATTGAAATGATATTAACAGCAATGGAAATTACTCATAACACTCATCAGGGAAAGTTATATGTTCCGGAACTTCAATCATCTTCAGAGAGTGTCACAAAGCTATCTGATAGTTTCATATTAATATTCTCTGTCATCTCCCTGATTAGAATGTGAAAAGAAGCAAAGTTAATGCATTTTAGAAAATTGTCTATAAACACCAATTATTTCAGGAAATGCAACCCAAGTGAGGCCTACAACCTTGGTGATCATTGATCTCAATACAGATCAAGTTATCCATTCCTATGTGATTCCTGCCGACCAACTAAGAACTGCCACCCAGCTCGCAAGCTTGACCATTGATATCGACAAAACTGCATGTGGTGATGCATACGCGTATATTCCGGATTTGGGTATGTTGAATGAACCACAGTATACATCCTCACGAAAAACAGTAATTTTTCTTAGTGTCTGAACGTTTGAAGTTGGTGTCCACAAGTTTTATTTTTTGCCAGGCCAGTACGCATATCACCACGCACAGACTTGCGAGTTTTGGGCTTGACAAGCCAATGACTACTCGCTTGTCATCACTGAGGAATGTTGTGAAGTCCCTGAATATTATTTATTTATTTACCACTCGTAAAAACATTGAAATTCAGATTTAAACATCAGGGTTCATACAACACTGTGTTCATACTATGCTTATGAATTATAAATGTTAATGGATAACAAACAGATCAAAGATGTGAGTGGATACACGTTTTCTTACCTTGAATCATCTTTTGGAAATTTGGAGAAACTCAAAAAGCAATCTGTTCTACTATTTTCGCTACGAACAGTAGGCAGCCAATATCTTCCAATGATAAACAGCTCGATAACAGTAATATCAATTGCACTCAAACTGAAATGGATCACCAGAAGCTGTGACCTCACTCCTCACATATGGAGTTTGTGAAGCACAATAAATATACCAGCAATCAGAAATAAGTGGTTCACAAAACATTACGGGACACAATTAATAAATCGTGATACTTGATAACACAGGATGAATCACCAAGGCATATAAATCAAAGTAGTCAAGAGAATGTTAACAAAACACATGTCCTGCTAGCTGAGCAGTAACTGCGCACACTGTTTCTCGTAAGGGTGTATATTGTGAAAAAACTGAGGTAAGCTCAAGTTGGCTATATATGTAAGGGATAAGGGCAGCCTCTCAACTGCAACCACCAATCAGGATTTATCTGGTTACCCTGAGATATGGATTTCTCTTCTGATATCCGCATTTCAATTACCAAATATTGGCAAGGTTGATGAATATACCTTGAATATCTGCGAATATACCAGATTGCTTGATATCAGCAGAGGGTGATTTGCTTAGACCTGGCCAAAATAATTTCGATAGTTACTTGCATATTTATAGCAATTGAGGAGCCCTTTTCTCCTTGTAGCTAAAATCACAATCCAAAGAAATTAAACTCGAGTTAAAAATCAGTTTTTGAATGACAGAGGAAACATTCATCGAATCAATAGGACTACATCCCATTCGCCAGTTACTTCAAATGTTTAATATTCATCACTATTCGATTGATTTTATCTTTCCTGTTTGAATAAATTGGCATTCACAGGGAGAAAAGGCGATTGCATATCTATGCACAACATTGTGTAAAAGATGTTTGTGAAGTATTATTTAACATTTGTTCAAATAATCACTACAGTCATTTCGTGAAATGAAACAAATGTTTGTGTATATCAATTTGTGAAATATTTGTACATATCCATGGAGCTGAAAACTATACAAAAATATGCACATCATCCAATGCACACAATTGTATTGACTAAATACACCGCTTTTGAAATAATTACACTATTTGTGCACGCGGTCCTCAATTTGTACAAATTATCCAAATAGCGGAAAATTACACAAAAATGTACACATCATCCAATGTACAAAATTGTATATTGACTAACTATACACCTCCTTTGAAATAATGTTACTATTTGTGTAAAATTTTGCCACAGGTGTGCAATTTTTTTCCACTTGGTAACGGCGTCCTATCCCCTTCTCCTTCTACCTACTTATATCTCAATCTCAATATTCTGAATTCGCACTTGACCTGTAGATGTGTTACAAGAAGGTTACAAGTGTGTATGGTGCAGAATGGAGAATCTTCTCATTTATTATTGTCTGGCGAGTTGGTGAATGATTGATATGATTGTAGGTACTTAATGACCATGCCCAAGTAGCACACATATATTGGTACAATATCGGTGCAATATTACGAAAATATCGGCAAAATATTGTGAAAGTAATATTGGCGAGAAAAAAAATGTGAACATTCGGCGATATTGGTACAATATCAGTTTCCAAATATGGGTAAAATATTCTCATATTAATATTGGTTGAATATTCGTAGAATTATATCGGACGCAAAATGTAATATCAATATTGGCGAGATATTAATGGTGAACATTCGACAATATTGGTGTAATATATGGAAATATCGGTGAATCATTGAAAATCATCATGAAGGTATGTTGTCTCAGGAATATTGGTTGAATATTCTCATACCAATATTGCTGGAAAATTCGTGAAGTTATATTGGTCACAAAATGTGATAACAATATTGCTGATAAATGGACATTGAACATTTGACAATACTGGTGCAATATTGGTTGGAAATATTGGTACATTATTGAAAATCAATATGTAGCTATGTTGTCTTCAAAATATTGGTGGAATATTTTCATACCAATATTTGCGAGTTATTCGCATCAGGAATAATCACAAAGGTCAGCCCAGCCAGAGTGCTATGGGAGGACCTTGCCCTGGGGAAGCCGCCTTGTTGATCACGGTTAACCCCTACTCCTGGTTATAATACTTTACAATCGTCTAGAGCCAATATTTATATTCTCTCGTCTGATCGGCAATGGGAGTACGATACCAATCATTTATAGCGCCATCTATCGACATCGGTTTGGGAGTGCGTAATATGGAATAAATATCGAAATTTCGATATCGATATGTATTCTCAAAACAATATGTGAACAATATTGCTCACATGATATAGTGAATCACATATCAGCCAATATAAAATGATATTATTTTCTGAATATGGCTAGAAAACTATTCATCCGATATGCAATTGAACTTGAAAATACAATATTGTTTTTCTCTTCTATGTCCGATATAAGATATATATTGAATTGCCGTTATTGATATTCATATTTGAATCATTGAAAACCCCTTCAGAATAGGTTATGATTGTTGGAAACAATATGTATACGATATTTTCCGCATGATATCAATCAATATAGGTAAATTCGATGTTCCAAATATTGTTGAAGCAATATTCATCCAATTTGCCGTCGAATCCGATTACACAATATTGTATATCCGCTTCAGAATCGACATGGGGAGAATGTTTGAATTGCGATATTGGTTATGGTTGTTGGAAACAATATGTGTGCGATATCTTCCGCATGATATAGTTGGAATGATATCAGTCAATATAGGTAAATTCTATGTTCCAAATATTGTTGAAACAATATTCTACCAATATGCCGTCGAACTCGAACATACAATATTTCATAACCGCTTCAGAATTGACATAGGGAGAATGTTTAAACTGCTATATTGGTTATAATTGTTGGAAACAATATGTATACGATATCTTCCGCATGATATGGATAGAATGATATTAATCAAGATAGGTGAATATGATATTTCGAATATTGTTGAAACAATATTCAACCAATATGCCGTCGAACTCAAATATACAATATTGCACAACCGCTTCAGAATCAACATGGGGACAATATTCAAATCGCGATATTGGTTATAAATGTAAGAAGCAAATTGTATACGATATCTTCCGCATGATATAGATGAAATGATATCAATCAAGATGGGTGAATATAATGTTCCAAATATTGTTAAAACAATATCCAACCGATATGCCGTTTAACTTGAATATACAATATTGCATAACCGCTTCAGAATCGACATGGGAAGAATGTTCAAATTGCAATATTGGTGGTAAATGTCGGGAACAATATGTATACGATGTTGTTGTATCGACATTCGTAAAACAATATTATATAACATTCATAGATATGTTTTTCAACACATTGTTAACGAATTTTACAACCAATATTGCTCCAATATTGTAGCTGACAATCCATATTCAGCTCAGGTTGAACCAATATTCCACCAATATTATCATTACAATATTGTTTGTCCAATATACTCTCATATTGGACCTATATTATTTTTCACATGTACGATATATCTATATCGGCCCAATATGAAATCGGGTTCCAGCCAATATGATGTGCTACCTGGGTGGGTATAGTCCTTCCGCAAAATTATTTCATGTTAGTGCCACAAGGTGAAAGATGTAATAAGATGTATCAACAAAGTGTCGAAAACATTTTTCTTTGTTGGGAACTGCTTTAACTCTGGTATCTACATTCGCCGGTGAGTTATTACTTCGATAATACCTAATAATAATTAGCTTCGACTTGCTTTCAATTTCAACACCCATTGAAAGCAAGTCGAAGCTAATAGCTAATCATAAGGTTCAATTGGAATAACTTACCGGCGAATGTTGATACTAGTTCAGGTAGTTCCCAACAAAGAATCTACACTCTGTTGATACATATTATTACTTCTTTTACTTTTTGCCACTAGTAAACATGAAATAATTTCGCGGAAGGACTACCTATGATCAGTGAGTACAATCATCAATCATTTACCAACTCGCCAGACATTAATAAATGAGAAGATTCTACAGTCTACGGAAGTACACATACTTTTGTATCGTTACCAAATTTGTATACAAGAAATACACAAATTTGTGTTATTTTCAGTACAATGAATTGTGAACATTTCAACAATTTTGTAATGCTAAGCTCACCCACTTACACAGTTTGTGCACACATATCACACAAATTGGTGATATTTGACGAACAAAATATTGGATGATTATATATATTTGATGTCACGAAAGTACACAAATTTTGTTTGGCTTTTTAACAAAATTGTTTTGAAAATTACAAAATCAAATTGTTTGGTTATACACAAAATCTCTCACACAAAATATTGCGCGAAATATACACAATGTGGTGCTGTCGCCATTTTAGAAACAAACTGTGTAAAAAATCTATACACAAATGTGTAAAAAACTTACACTAATTTCTCTCTGTGTTCAGTAGGCCCAAATGCAAAAAAAACACGTCGTCATGGCAACCACGAAACTTAATAGAAAACAACATCTTGTCACCTGGTATAACATGGGGATGACAGTTCCATATACGTCGTGGAATTGTGTATCTTTGGTAGTACAATAGTACCAGTCTGAGAATTTCGAATAAATAGACAAGTACGTCATGGCAGATGACATTATTGAACATGTAGCAAAAATATGTATGTACCTACGTGCGTTATATTGGCACGCTAATATACACGCATAATATTTCTCACGTGCTCTTCCATGACGTCACTTACAACACGCAATAAATGCTGAATGCAATTCTTTCTTCATAGATCATATAAGCGCTTGCTACAGCGAACTATGTATCAAACTGTCATTCCAACGACCCGGGTTCTATCCCCGCCAAAGTATTTTTTTTTAATTCACAGTTTGTTTTTTCAAGTGATTCTCTGAAGAATATACTTCCTAGGAAGAGAGTTCAATCAGGCCGACAGTTAGAATGCTTAGGAAATTAAGTTTTCTTTTTTATGGTTATGAAGTGAGGATATTACCATTACTTATATATATATATATATATATATATATATATATATATATATATATACCTATATCCTATACGAAGTGACCTCCTAAAATGTATGTTGGGTGTACGTTAAGACCTCATATATGACGTTATCACCTCCGAAAGCGGAGGTCACAACGTATCGTGTAGTTTTTTTAGCAGAAGCAATTAGAATGGTTGTCCCAGTCTATCTTCAAATTTAACGGTGGAGGTCACTCCGACCTACGAATATCACCAAATATATGGTTTTAGTTCCGATATCTCCCGCGGGCGCTGATTTCGCTTCTGGTGAAACTTTCAGTCTCAGTACTTTATGACCTCCGCTGACGAACTGATCTGTTTAATTTATTGACTTGTTCAGTTTTGAGAGATTTCGGAAAATGGAGAAGAGTAGGAAAATCGTAGATATGGCAAAGGCGTTATATGATGCGAAAGGAGGTAAGTTGGAATCAATTGATTGATATTGGAATTATAGGTTCTTCATGAACAGGTGAGTACCTTTCATCTTCTAGTTTTTGCCCTGGCTTATTATGGATATTTTTTTTAGCACTCAGTGGCAAGGAACATGGTTATATTGTTCATAACGATGTATTCAGAGATTTTTGAAAATGTTTGCATTCATAGGAAAATGATGCATAGGTACGACCCACAAGTGAGGCTGTAAATCCCTGAATTGATTTTTTATTCTCCCTTTCATCAAATGATTTCTCGTGAACGTTCAACAATCAATATGATCAAATCCTAATCACCATGCCTGGATATTCGAATTCTGTTTAGAATAATGATTTCGATTTTTCGAATATTGTATCGTTAATGGAAAATTCTCCATATAAACTGAGAGATTGCTTATCAAGTATTATGTGAAAATTTGCCTGCTGAAATGTTGCTGCTTTTTCTGGATTCGTAGTGGAATGAACAGTAATAAAAATAATTCGGTTATAATATTTGTGGCAGAGAGATTTGTTATTATGAATCAATTCGATTCAAAATTGATTTGGGGATGTACGGTGTCGAGAATATGAATTTATTGTCAAAATTCATGAATTCAAAATGGCAGCTCCAATATGGCGACGAGATTTGTAGTTATTGTTTGATTGGATTCGAAATTAGTGTGTGGGATTCACGAGGTCGAAGATTATGAATTTGTTGTCAAAATGTATGAATTCAAAATGGCGTCTCTAAGATGGCGAACGTGATTTAAGATTATGATCCGATTCGATTCAAAATCAGTATCTGGGATCGTAAATCATGAATTTGTTGTCAGAATTCATAAATCCAAGATTGCTGCTCCAAGATGGCGGACATGGTTTGTGATTTTATTCCGATTTGATTTAAAATTAGTATCTTAGGGTCTCCAAAGTTCGAATATAATGAAATTATTATGAATTCAAAATGGCGACGAGATATGTGGTTATTGTCTGATTCAATTCAAAATAAGTATGTCGGGGTTTTCGGGGTCGGAAATTATAAATTTGTTGTCAAAGTTCATATATTCAAAATGGCGGCTTCAAGATGGCAGAGGAGATTTCTGATTATGATCCGATTCGATTCAATATAGGTATGTGGAAGTTTTTGGGGTCGGAGAAAAATACTTCTCACATACAAGCTCTTATTGAAATGCGCCAAGAAGTGAAAAATAATTTCTTTGGATGTGTAACGTAGCTCATTCTGTGAGTGACATATTCAAAAGCTTGCCGCTCCTGTACCTATTTCAACAAATAACTTGGCGCGGCAAGCTTATTTCGAATTAGTAACTTACAGAATAACCTACGTCAAACATCCAAATAAATTATTATATACTTTCTAGCACATTGGAATGGGAGCTTTTCTTTTAGAAAATGTTTCAACTTCTAGATTTCGCACTACCAGGGGTTTATATGTTTGACCATCATTCATGAAACTATTAAATTACTCTCGAGAATCATTATACACGGTGGGTAAATGTTTCGAATATTCTATCGTTGATGAAAAACACACTAGATGCATTTTCTTCATTTTATTATGTCCATCATCATTCTGCTATTCGAACGATCCATTTTTCGTTCAACCTTGATATGTATTATCCAGAAGTTCTTGATTCATAACAGTTTCAGTTCAATTCGGCAATGATAGTGTATTAAAATGGATTACAAATATGTAAACCACTGGATTGAGAGGCGGATTGAATTACTTCAAAAGATTACCAACCAAGTTTCAAGGTAATCGGGATGAGGGTTTTCGGAATATTCATGAAAAAAAGATTGGATACTGTCTGTAGGTTAATCGAGGAGGTGGAACATTCATTATTCCAAATTTTCTTGGGATTTTCTCTTTTCGTTTATATAAAATAAAAATATGAATATTATTTCAATATACGTGTAGTAAGGACAAATCAGATGATTCGCCCCAAAATGTCACTGCGTTAAAAGAATTTTCCTATCAGAGAGCATAATTATAAATGAAAAATTCACTAGCTTGTCAGTGACAATTCGTATTGAGAAAAGTTTGGAGAAGAGAAATAGAGTTTAATAGAAGGAATATCGAATTTTCACTTATCTTTGGACGTTTCGGGACCAAATCTGCTTCCGTTTTCATCATAAAAAATGGTCATTTTAATAGTAATATCGTATCTGTATTGAAACTTCTCAGTTCTCAGTGACAATTGGCGACGGCAATGAAATTAGTTACAAGATGTTTTCATTAATCAATCTTGAATTAACCATTTTCATGTTCAGATTTCAGTAAGGAATATCATGTTCTGTCTATATCAACTGAACAAGAAGCAATGCTATTGCCTTCGTTCAGAAGAGTGCAAGTAGATCCCTTGATTTTTCTCTTCTGGTTGTTATCTTTTTTTCCAATGATTTCAATATTATTAAGATGGACAATATATGGCAGAGTATATTAAGATGGACAATATATGGCAGAGTGGAATAATATTGAAATCATTGGAAAAGAAGATAACGAAGGCAATAGCATTGCTTCTTGTTCAGTTGGTATAGACAGAACATGGTATTCACTACTGAAATCTGAACATGAAAATGGTGAATTCAAGATTAATTTATGAAGACATCCTGTAACTCATTTGATTGCCAACGTCACCAATTGTCACACGAAAATTTTATTTCTCTTCTCTATACTTTTTTTAATACAAATTGTCACTGACAAGCTAGTGAATTTTCCGTTTAGGCTCTCTGATAGAAAAATTCTTTGAACGCAGTGACAATTTGGGGCTAATCATCTGATTTGTCCTTACTACACGTATATTGAAATAATATTCATATTTTCATTTTATAGAAACGAGGAGAGAAAATCCCAAATAAATTTCGAATAATGAAAAAAAGATAAATTTTTTTAATATCAACACCCTGTAAAAGGAAAACGAAGCGATTGCGGACCTCTTGAAGTTTGGCAGATCAAAAGTGAAACAACCCATAGACCAGCAAATGATTCTGTCTTCTTCTGTATATTATCCTTCATTCAGTATGCTGATTCTTTCAAGATTCAGAAAATACATCAATAATTTCTGAATAATTTATCGAAATCATCTTGTTGCATTTCAGGATGGACTGCGAAGGAAATTAGTTTACTCAAAAGTAAATTCGGATCATTCATCGAGATCGGATAATTGAATTTCTAGAGATCCTACAGTTGTGAAATCAATGTTACAGCATTTGATGCGAAGTCATAAATGAATTCTTTGTAATGTTTGTACTTATTCAGAAATAAACATATTATTTATGAGTTCTAATTTATTCGGTATTCGAACTTAATGAAGTACTGAACTAGAAATAAATACATTTGTGGAGTTCTCAGAAAGTTCATTAACACAATTATTGTCTTGATAATTCACACTATTATACGGGTGACACAGGGTATCGGGCCACCCCTGTAACTTCTGCATTCGTCAACGGATTTTTCTGAAATTCGGTACAGTTATATAAGCAATTATTTCGGATTTGATCACATTACAATCCAATATGGCGAACTTCCGGTATTTCTGGAAATGCCAGCAACTTTGTTTTTTTCAAAGAAACACCCTGTATATTTTCACATATTCAAGTTCCACAGGTCGAAACAAGTGCTATCTCTATTTCAAATGTCATTATTTCGAAAAAATTTAAATTGAAATTGTTTTTTCATTTTACCTCGTGGATAAATGAGATGTGGTCAAGACTATTCACAATGAGTCACACATAACAGAAGAACATAATTTTATACTGAAAAATTATTTTTTGTGTCACTTATCCAGGAATCAATTCAGCCACATCATTTTTTGATAAAAAAATTTTTTTTCAAATGGAACCCCTATGGGCCACCTACCCGTCTCTCTAGAACATACATTAAGGAACAAAATGACATATCATTTTTGTTTTTCGGTGCAGTAACAAATTGTATACATTCAAAAATCAACAACTAGTTTATGAATTATTTCCTTGCAGTTAGAATAATTTTTCAACTAGGTAGGCTGTGGAATAAATGACATTTGACATCAAGGTTGCACTTGTTTTGACCTGTTGAACTTGAATATGTAAAAATATACAGGGTGTTCCATTTGAGATAACAAAATTGCTGGCATTTCCAGAAAAACCGGAAGTCCGCCATATTGGATTGTGATGTGATCAAATCCGAAATAGTTGCTTATATAACTGTACCGAATTTCAGAAAAATCCGTTGACGAATGCAGAAGTTACAGGGGTGGCCCGATAACCTGTGTCACCCGGTATTCCTTTGAATCATCGATGTGACCACCGAATATCTGGCTTAGAGGTCGGAGCGAGGGTCGGAGTCTATAACGGCCTAGCTATGATTAATTTGAATATATGAATTGGAAGTCACTTCGTACGATATATATGAATAAATAAAAAAAAGGAAATGCTTACCCCTCTCTAGAAAACTTGGTAATATATATTCTCCTATTGATAAATATGCAATTATGTTTTCATATATAGGATCAGAAACAGTGGAGGTCGGTCCGCCTGTTCAATGCAATGGAAGTCACAGAGTTATATTAGTACCTATATATATATATATATATATATATATATATATATATATATATATATATATATATATATATATATATATATATATATGACATTTCCGTGTGCATACGGAAAAATATTCCGCTTGTATATCTTGGACTGGAATAATATTCCGAATTGTGTTCCATATCAGAAAAAAATATCATATCGAATTGATTGAATAGACGTAATACATCATTTGCTAGTGAGTGACGTTATGTACATGTCTGCAAGGAATAAATTGTAGGCATATCAACGTGTCCAAGCCATAGCGTAATTAGGAATTGTTGTATAATGATCACACTATATAGAATACTCTATGGAATATGATTATAGTGTGCTGAATGGTAGTCATGGTAAATGAGATGTGAACGGACTGAATAATAAATAAACATAGAAAACTGTCTGACTGAATTATCTATTTGAATATATAATATGGTGGCAGCTAAAAACGCTTGATAATTATATAAAATATTCATATGATGGCGAACCTTCAACCCCCGAAGATATTCGACCCCGGATATGATCCAGCAAGATCATGGCAAAGATGGAAACAGCAGGTGGAGTTATACTGGACTGCTATGAATCTGGAAATACAGCCTGTGGAAAGGCAAAGAGCTACACTCTTGCACATTCTGGGAGAGTATGGTTTGGATATTTATAATACATTATATATTGAAGAGGGAGGAAATGAAAGGACCGTTAAAGTTATTATGGAAAAGTTGTCGCAATATTTTGCTCCATATAAGAATGAAACTTACAGCCGATTTCTGTTCTTCACTTCTAACCAGCAGGTAGGGCAATCAATTGATCAATATGTGACTATTTTAAGGCAAAAGGCATTAGACTGTGGATTTGGAGATCTGGGTGATTCGTTAATACGTGACAGGATGGTATGTGGAATTTCCAGTGATCCGCTGAGAGAAAAATTGTTGAATACAAAGGACCTAACTCTTATTAGCTGTATTGAAATTTGCAGAGCAAGTGAAGAATCTAAGAAGCAAATGAAAGTTATGACAGGTGTGTCAAAAAATATCAGTGGCAGTTCGAATGATGAAGGTATGACATATAGTACGATAGATAAAATAAAGATTGATTCTAAAGGAAATGATAATAATAATACTTACAAAAATAGGAAGGTATTCGTTAATAAAAATAGTCAAAAGACGTGTTATAGGTGTGGAACTTCACATGAATTCGGAAAATGTCCTGCATGGGGAAAAATTTGCCATCACTGTAAAAGATTCAACCATTATTCTTCTCTATGTAACATGAGACATGTAAATGATTTAGAATTCCGTACAGACGAAATCAATGGAAATGATGAAATTGAAACACCAAATAGAGATTCGAATTATTTAGAAATCGGAACTATTACTGAAGTTAGTCAGTTGTGTGATATTTTAACAAAATCTTCAAAATCGTGGATGGAAAAAATACGTATCCAAGGCACTATTGTTAATTTCAAATTGGATACAGGTAGTGAAGTCAATACATTACCACATGAAATATACATGAAATTATCGAATAAACCTGACATTGAGAAAACCAGTAATAAAATAGTTGCTTATAATAAAAATCAACTGAATGTCATTGGTACCTGTAAGTTATTCAGTGAAACTGAAAATTCGAAAAAAAAATCTAGAATTCAATATACTGAGAGGAAATTTGGATCCTATTTTGGGTTTGCATTCATCTGTCGAGCTAAATCTCATCAAAAGAATTTCATCAATCACAAGGGATGGAATTTCAATTGCAAAAAATTTAATTGAAGTCTACAAAGATGTTTTTGAAGGACTGGGTTGTTTTAAGAAAGAATGCACGATAAAGGTGAAAGAAAATGCTGTTCCACATATTGCAAGATGTAGAAAGATTCCTCTTGCTTTGAATGATTCTGTAAAGATAGCATTAGAGAATATGCAGAGACAGGGTGTTATTGATAAGGTTACAAAGGCAACGGATTGGGTAAAGGCAATTGTAGTTGCAGAAAAGAAAGATGGTTCTATTCGTCTATGTATGGATCCTAGACCTTTAAACAAGTTCATTATTAGGCAACGTTTAGAATTGCCAACTATTGAAACTATGCTTGCGGAATTGGGGAATGCAAAATTCTTCACTGTTTTGGATGCGTCTAGTGCTTTCCATCAAATCCCGTTAGATGTAGAAAGTTCTGAACTTTGCACGTTTTCAACTCCTTTTGGACGCTTCAAATTTAATCGCTTACCGTATGGATTATCCTGTGCTTCAGAAATTTTTCAACAATATATTAATAACTTTATAGAAGATTTAGATGGAACGATTGCATGCATTGATGATATCCTAGTATTTGCGGAAACAATTGAGGAACATAATACCAGATTAGAGAAATTATTGAAAAAAGCTAGAATTGACAATATAAAGTTTAAAAAGGAAAAGTTACAATTAGCAACAGATGGAATCGAATTTTTAGGACATAATGTATCTGGAAAAGGTATTAAAATAAATGAAACTAAAGTGAAGGCTATAGAAAAAATTGAGAAACCAGAGAATATCAAAGAGTTACAAAGGTTTCTAGGAATGATAAATTATTTAGGAAAATTCATTCCAAATGTTACTGAATTAAGTGAACCATTGAGACAGCTACTTCGTAAAGATTCAAGTTGGGTATGGGAAGAAAATGGTCCGCAGGCTCAAGCATTCATGAATTTGAAAAATATGATCGTAAACGCTCCAGTTTTGAGTCATTTTAATCCCAATAAACGTGTAACATTAGCTACAGATGCTTGTCAGTATGGTATCGGTGGCTATATAAGTCAAGATAGACATCCTGTTGCATATTGGTCAGCTTCTTTGACTCAAGCGCAACGTAATTATGCCCAAATAGAAAAAGAATTGTTGGCAATTGTTGTAGGATGTGAGAAATTCAACTATTATTTATATGGTCGTTCTTTTGATGCTATCACAGATCACAAACCACTTTTAGGATTGATAAACAAACCAATAGAAACTCTGACTCCTAGGTTACAGAGGTTAGTGCTTCGGTTGTTTAGATATGATATCAATCTGAAGTATGTCCCAGGTAAAGAATTATACATACCAGACATTTTGTCAAGAGCTCCAATGAATCAGAATGAAGATACTAGGTTCATGGACGATTTTCAAATAAGTACCATTATTTTGGCTTCGGATGAAAAATTAGAATCTTTAATTCACAGTACAGAACAAGATATTGAATTGGGAGTCGTGAGACATTATTTAAAGAATGGTTGGCCAAAGCATTCAACTTCTGTGAAACGAGAAGCTAAACCATATTATCCATATAAATCGGAAATTCATGAAATGGAAGGACTTCTTTTTAGAGGCAATCAGCTAATCATACCATCTGACCAACGTGATGAGATTTTGAGAAGATTGCATTCAACACATCAAGGAATTATTGCTTGTCAGAAAAAAGCCCAAGATTCAGTTTTTTGGCCTAATATAAATAAACAAATTCATGATTTGATATCTGGATGTTTGACATGCCTGCAATTCTCCAAATCGAATAAAAAACAACCACTACACCCCCATCCAGTTCCTGAATTACCATGGGAGAAAATTGGAATTGATTTCATGCAGGTGAAAGAGGATAATTTTCTTGTTTTATGTGATTCACTCGAAATTCATGGAATTAGTATTATTGAAGAATAAAAATGCAGCCTCCGTTATAGATGCATTATGTTTTATATTCAAATCTCATGGATCCTCCTTTCGGTTCTTATTTGTTCATCAATTTCCTGAAAGACCTTGATATACGACATGTAACATCTAGTCCCACTTATTCTCAATCGAACGGATTGATAGAAAGACATATTCAAACGTTGAAAAACATGTTGTTGAAATGCCCACACAAAAATCCTTATCTGGTAACAATGGAATATAATAGTACATCAAAAGCTAATTTACCCTCTCCTGCTGAGATGCTGATGGGAAGAAAATTCAACACGACACTACCAGTTTCTAGAAGGATATTGAAGCCAAATTTTGAGACTAACAGGAACTTGATAATTTTGAAGAATAATCAAACTTTATCTTCATCGTACTATAATAAAAATGCTCAACGATTACCACCTTTACAACATGATCAACCAGTGATGATGCAGAAAGGAATTCGAAATTGGATACCTGGAAGGATTATCAGTCCTCACCGCCAACCTGAAAGCTATCTCGTTGAAACTAATGATGGCGGAACATACAGAAGGAATCGAATAAATTTGAAACCAGTCCCAACAAATAAAACTGATAATCGAACCCAAACCGTCCCAATCTCTCCCAAACGATGCGTGTTAGCTCACACCTCCAAAGAGCCTGAATACTTCGATAACTATCATTCAAGTTCATCATCCTCAGAAGATTTTCCAACAACCATTCCCGATGTACCGGAAATTACAAGGGGCAGTCCGAGGAAGAATAGAAGCTCCGGGGGCGGCAGAGAACACTCAGAAGAAGCAGCATTGATGCCGAGAAACGGATCCGCAGAAAAAAACGAGATGATACAAGGAAGAGAGAATGTTCGGATGTCTTCTAGAGGTCGAATACTGAAGATACCTTCTACCTTGAGAGACTTCGTGTACTGATCCAATGAAGAGTTGTCTTCAAGATGGATGAGATTTTGTGTCATTTGATTGTTATTTTGACTCCTCCTTGATTTTTATAGAAGGGGCATGTTGTATAATGATCACATTGAATTGTTTATTGTTATTTGACTCCTTGATTTTTATGAAAGGGGCATGTTGTATAATGATCACACTATATAGAATACTCTATGGAATATGATTATAGTGTGCTGAATGGTAGTCATGGTAAATGAGATGTGAACGGACTGAATAATAAATAAACATAGAAAACTGTCTGACTGAATTATCTATTTGAATATATAATAGGAATGAAGCATATTTTGGTTCATGTTTCTGATTCATTACTTCTGTTCAATATTCCAACTCCTTTATGACAGAGTTACCAGTTAGGTGTATCTCCGATTTCAAATATTTATAGGAGGATACGGTCTCATAGTCTACAGCCTACGTGAAAATAGATCTTGGAGAATCACCCACAATTACTTTTACCTCGAACCTACTGCTGGGGAGTTCTTCATATCAGGTCACAACTTCCAATGGAACGACGGAGTTTTCAGCGTCGAACTGACAGCTCCAAAAAGAGACGGCTACAGAACTCTATATTTCCATTCGATGGCGGGCACCCATATGTATAAAGTGTCCACAAGAATATTGAGGAATGAGACATTGGCCACTAGGTCGTACCATGAGAATGACTTTCGGGTAAGTTTCATTCATTTTCGTTTCGAATAGAAACTTAGAAGGCGATATATAATATTGTTTGTCTATTGGAAAAAATGCAAAAATCACGCTCATCGACAATATTTTCAATAAGTCAGTGATCTGTATTTTCAACTGAGTTATTCATTTTTTATCCTTAACCTATAAACTTTTCTCAGTCCTCTCAAGATTCATTCCTGGGGTCAAGATTGTATATACTCACATTCAGGAGCCGGTATTTATGGGGCCAAGCCAAAGACAAGAATCTCACTGAGCTTAGGTAAATACGCGACGGTGTTTCAGGCAGAAATTATTGCAATACATCATTGCGTGAAAGAATTGATAAGGCAAGAGTTTAAAGGCAAAACCATTGCAATCTATTCAGACAGCCAGGCGGCAATCAAAGCAGTCAACTCTATGCAAGTTAACTCAAAACTAGTATGGGACTGCTTAGAAACCCTAAATGCACTGGGCAGTCAGAACAGACTGACTCTAGCATGGGTACCAGCACATACAGGGTACGAGGGCAATGAAGAGGCAGACTCACTTGCCCGAGCAGGAGCAAACAAAGCTCTGAATGGCCCAGAACCCTTCTGTGGTATTGCGAAAGCTATACAAAAGACTAGTATCAAATCATGGATGCAAACCAAATCTCAAGAATGGTGGAACAAATCGCCAGGAATGAGACAGGCAAAAGAGTTTATTAAAAAACCATCGCCAAAATTCACAGAATATCTACTAAGCCAGAAACGAAGTTCAACTAGAATACTAGTGGGACTTCTCACAGGGCATTGTAGGCTCAACAAACACATGAGTACGATAGGTCTGACTGAAGAACTGCTGTGCAGGTTCTGTCAGGAAGAGGAGGAAACAGCAGTACACATACTTTGCCACTGTGAGGGCTTGTCAAGACTAAGGTTCCTTACGCTGGGTGAGGAAAAACCAGAAGCCCAGAGATACACAGGGGATCTGAAAGCTAGCCTATGGAGTCTCATAAAGAAGACGGGGCTAGCCGAAGAACTCTAATCGATTTTGAGGGCAGACACAATAGATCTGAAAAGGTCGCGGTGTGGAGGCAGATAGCCCGAAGGCCCCATTCTAAATCTAATCTAATCTACTCACATTTATATTGTTCGATGGAAGCAGTAAAATTGAACATGATTACATGTACAAAATTTGGTCATTTTATTACAGAGAGGTTTGAAAATATCCACATAATACTATATCATCTCGGCCTCATCCCCTTCAGATTGCTATAACCCCTTAAGGAGCCATTTCTGTACCAAGGTTTATTTAGACTTTTTTTTCAATTTTTTGACACCCTGTGTATTGAATTCATGTATGATAAGGTATATGTCGGAAGGGTTATTCGAACTATTTAATCCAGATGTATAACTTCTGAAAACATCTGAAATGAGGAATATATGAGGGTATCATGAAGTAGTATGTCGAAGCAGGAAGGTTATACTGAATTTTGTACTTGTCATGGAGATTCTGATGCTTCTTACATAAGATGATTTGTTAGAAATCGGTTTAGTTTGCATAAAGTCAATCGGATCAGCTCTAGCAGAAAAACATATACGCCGTGGGTCGTCAACACACTGAAAGTCCATTTTCAACATAAATGTTTAATTGTATGAAAGTTTTATTTTCATGGCAAACAACATATAATCAACTGAAAAAATGCGAGAGCTTGCCGAATGACGAAACAATTTGAATACAATTTGAAATGTATTTATCAATATAAACATTTCTTTAATGTATTTTATGGAGATGAATACACAACTACACAATAAAGATTATTGACAGTAGTGACGGTGACAGTAGTTGTCAAAGTATAGAAGTGTGTTGATTGAGAGCAAGGCATATTCATCAAAAAGCTAGGTAGAAATTTAAGAAATCTTATCGGATCTTGGAATAGGCGTGTATTAATTAGATCAAACTCCACGACGGCACGTGGTAGACGTTCCTTGGTGGAGGCGCTCCAACTGACTATGGAAATATTTTCATTTTGGATTATTGTGAAATGAATGATACCTATGTGGCTACAGAAGAAACTATTTCCCGATATTGATCGAAATCATATAGTATGTTTGCCTCAAAGTCCCGTTATTTTCAAGTTGAAGGGCGAAATAAAACACAGCGATCAAACACATGAATGAATCAAACAAACCAGATACTATAAGGAACGACAAATTAGATATTTTGACGAAATTCCAATTTGCCTGAGGTGACGTCAGACTCTCATGAGGCTTCTTCAGTAGACAATATATTGAGAAACTAGTCACAGAAATAATTGTCGTGAGACCACCATCACTTCGTAAGTCTCCTCAGCAAATAAAAGATTTGTGGAATTCCCTTCTGATGCCCCAGTCACTAAAATTTAATGACTGTGACATGAGATATATTGGACAAACTCATCAAAGCATTGTCACAAGATTGAAGGAGCTTGTTTACTTCAAACATTTATTAGTCGTTTGATGAAACAAGTGGTGTTAAACATATCCCAATGACTTCAAATGATTCGAGATTTCTCAAACAATATAATAGAGAATTGAACAGTTTGAATAGTATTCACACTATTATAAATGGAAATTGTTTGATGAATCAAGATTTTGGAGACAAACATTGTTGAAAACATTTCATTATTCTACAGCACGATATTCATTGAATCAAAAACAATCTTTGAACAAATAATTCGGTGATGTGAATAAGATATCGCGAATCTCTCTAATCACTCTCAGATTTCAGATTTTTTTGCACAGCCTACTTCACTACAGCTCATGAATGAATAGTGAAGAATGAAATGAAACTTCGAAAATTTCAAAAATCATTGACAATTCATTCTGTCAAATGAACAAATCTATAGGAAGTTCACCTAATTTGACTCTCATGGAGTTGAAATAAGCAGCCTGGTATATTTCTGTATTGAAATTAAATTTCTAATGACGAGTTCAATAAAAATACCTCGAAATCGAGCAGAATAGGTACTTGAAAAAACATCTGTCAAATTTGATGCGTGCTCGTAAAGAATATGTCACTTCATCCATTCTCTCCCGCTATTTCATGGTATCAAAACCGATCCACAAAATTTTGCCATACAGAGTGTTGTTTTTGAAATACAAGAAGTCTTCTATTTTTCTAAAAGACGGACCTGGATTCTGATCTTGTTTACCATTCACTCTTCATGGGTAATATGAGTGAAATCCATCTACCAAGTATGAATAGATTATACAAAGTGGTTCAAAAATTATGACCACATTTTGCAAAAATCAAGATAACGTCCTGTAGCTCAGTTATAAAAGACGGTAGACATAACGATGAGGAGCGATTTGGAACGATCAAAGTGTCCTCTATCTACAGGTATCGTATATGAATTCGAATCTGAAACACCTTGTATGTTGATTGGGGTCAAAATTTGAATTTGTATAAATTAAATGAATACAAAAAATTTGTATCCTTACAGAATGTTGGTGACCGTGGAACCCAGTCCCAAACATCCTGTGCAGACATCCACAAGCCATCGGGAGTCATGTTCCTCGGCCTGGTGAATCAAAATGCGCTGGCGTGCTGGAACACAAATCTGCCCCTCAGCTCCATTTCTAGCGTGCAAAGAGACGACAGGAAGATGATCTATCCCTGTGACGTCAAGGTTCACAATGATAATATTTATGTCTTGACAAACGCGATGCCAGAGTTCCTTTATGGTAGACTGAATTACGATGAAGTGAACTTCAGGGTCTGGTCCAATACCGTTGAAGGGGCAATTCAGGGTACCGCTTGCAGTAGTACGACATCATCGAGTAACGGAGGAAATAGGGCAGAAAATAATGGTCCAAACTATAACTAGAACAATGAATCTTATATTATCAACATGAAAATGGAGAACTGACTATTGACTTAGATAATTGACTTTTGTATATTTCTTAGAATTTATATGAAGACGAAATTATAGAGTATTGAATATAGGATATAATCAGATACTTGTGTCATTATATAAATAGAATAATCAATTCCAAGTTGAAAAAAAATGTTCAGTTGTTACTCTCCATCAGTGTACCTTCATATCTCAATGGAAATGCTGAAATACCTTTCGACAGCTCTCCGTGAATAATAACAAAACATAATTTTTGATGATATTCTGTGATCGCAAAAATCATCGATCTTATTTTCATCTGATTGGGAATGTGAACCACCTGATAAGAAGTTCTACAAGGGTCGGTCCTTTTTTATGGCTCTTGTGTGTTGGATTCATGGATAGTAACATCTCGTTTTAACCCCAAAATGTCAGTTCGAGAGCTTGGAATTTGATTCCTCATGAAAAATCTTGATGAAAAATTCAATCGATAGCAATAGTTACACCTTATACAACATCAAAATTTGAAGACGAAGAGAAAATAAGTAAACTGAAAACTAATGAATTCGACTCGAGTCTCGACGCTGTGGAAATGAATCTACTTTCGTGATCAACATGAAATTTCAAAAATTTCACGAAAAGTAAAGAGTGTGTGGGAAGTCCAGGATCTGAGGCCGTTTTCCCGACCGAATGAAGATACCATCTTCCAAGGCCAGTTTTTTTTCAATATCCTCAAACTCTTAGCACTATCTGCATTCAGGATCCTCCACAATCCCAATCGTACGAAGATGCTTGTTTGAGTGGCAGTGCCCTGTCAGAAGGCCACCACCAGTTCTTCCTTTTCTCAGCCAAGAGGTACTTGCATCGTGACGGATTTTTTATGTGTAGTTTCAACTGCATTTCTAGAGCCCCTCTCCAGCTGTCTTGAAACCTCTTCACCAGGATTCCCTTCATACTGAAGTGTCTTCAAGATCGAGTGTTCCAAAGGCTGGCTCTCGACCAATCACTAAGCCCTTCGCCCCCTTTCTGGCCAGACCATCTGCCATTTCATTACCAGGTACCCCTGAGTGCCTTTGTAGGCTGTCTATGCACTCTGACGCCCAGCAGGAGGTCACTCTACACGAGATTAGTGCCCTGATTGCTGTCTGGCTATCATTGCATATGGTGATTTGCTGCCTGCGATAGCCCCTTCGATATTCACTTGAACACAGACGAGTATTGCCAATACTTCAGCCTGAGAATTTGTGGCATATCCTCCAAGGGTATAGTAATGGTCTACCCTTTGGGACTGATGCCCATGAACAACAGCTCCTGTACACTCTTCCATCCAGGAGCCATCAGTTTACCAGATAATGCCCTTGGTGGGTATGATGCACTGCCCATTTCGTTGTTTCTCATACTATATCTTCTGCTCTAATAACACACCTCCATACATTGGACATCCAATGGATATCCTCAACCGGGAATCCTGGACATCCATAGGATAACCACTTTGTGTGCACAGGACATCCTATGGATGTCCATAGGATATCAGCTTCCATGATGAACATCCATTCGGAATCCATGATGGACATCCATTTGGTGTCCATTATGGACATTCATATGGTGTTCATATATTGGACATATATGTTCCAACCTATACGTATTCAAAAGACAAGTTAGGTAATTTTTTTAATATTTCAAACATAGTTGATAACTAAAACCTAAAGTATCGATGTGATAAAAAAATTGATAGTACCTACTTCGAATGATAACAAATTGGAAAAGAAGTATGGTCCAATGCCCTGACACAAAAACTGAAATGGATATTTTGCATCATTTCTGCATTTTTTTCGAAAATATTCATTGCATTCTGAATCCATCTTTGTCCATGTCCAGATGGGGTACACATTAGATCATCAGCTGGATATACAACGATGTACATTAAAAGATAGTTCCATTTGGCGTCCATGGATGTGTTGAACTTCAAATGGATATAAAATGGATGTATCTGGATAACGTGTGTTATTAGGGTGTCATAGCGAGTGAAGAGCAGTTATCTGTAATTTGCTTCCAGAGACGAGAATCTTCTTAAGTTTCTTCGCATCTCCACTGGTTAGATCTTTGTAAGGAAAACGCGGTCTTCATCGCCTCATGTTCTATACAGCGCCCTTGTCCTGGCCAGTCATTAGACTCTCATAATGTTCCTATATTCCAGAACAGTACGGTCCAGTATATTTTATCGTTCCGATTTACTGGCAACGTTTACGCAAGTCATTGGGAGGAACCCTACTTGAGGCTAAAAGTTTACTGTTGGCCACTGATGAAGAAATTATGATGTAGTGCCGTATTCATGAAATGTCAAGTTGAGCGTTTGAATGGTTAGATAGTAGTCGATTTATATTATTATTTTCAAATACTTTGGTGAAATGTATGGAGTCGAACTGAAAGATCTCACAGTCGCAGGTTTTGTTATTTCCACTTTTGATATCAAATATATCACAGCTACGAAGAGCTATGTTTCATTTCTTGATCACTGGAACTAGAGGTGCTAGAACTTGGTGTTTCTGATGAATCAGAGTCACTAGCGGATAAAATGTCTTTCAAGATAATATGATGGACCACTCCATCCATAATTTCAACGTGAGTAGAGAAGATGATAAGAATGATGAAAATGAAAACCAATGAAACAAAACTTCGAACATTGGAAGATCATTGGTTATGGTTATGTTTTGAAGCCAGTGTATCAGTACTACCAAAATCATTCTGAAGGGAGATGAAAATTCAAAGCTACTGCTACTGTGTGGTGTCCCTGAAATGCTTACTGTGATCACTAATGTCTTCAATATCTGAACATGACCTCTGTCGAGTTGTCTGACTGTGTCCCCCCGGCCACCATACGATGGTTATACGTTATAATTGGAAAATCACTTATTTCTCACAAATTGTCTTTATTTTTCTGTATGGACATTTCAATTCACTATTTTTATATTCACATATCGAGAGTGAATACATGTTCATTACATGTTTGTTAAAATAATAGTCATTTATACATCGAGGTGTGAAGACAAATTAGTATTACCAAGGGCCCAAGATTGAATCCTAAGGCTACAGCCGAGGAGTATGAAGTCCTGAGGTTATAATATTACTTTCAACAAAGGTGTATTTTGAATCTTTTTCACTACTAGCAGTATACATTTCAATTCGTTTAGTTCTGTGAAACTGAGATGTGGACCTCTTCCCAGCGAGCACAAAAACATCTCAGAGATGTTAAAAGTACGAGATTTCGAGACATTGAATCTCCACTGCGATGTTCTGTTCACACATAAATAGAACTATTATAGCCAATGTCCGCCGCAGGCGGCAATTATCGAGATGTCCTTGATATGTAACATAAACTACCTTCTCCCTAGTTCTTTTTGAAGCCTTTTCATGGACACCACAAAACATTTTCAACGCGTGAAATGTTCTCCACAATGCATAATTTTGCAACTGCGGAGGAGCTGTGTATTGATAAATTTGTACTTTTATATATTGATTACACTGAGGCACCGAACAACACATATTGCATCTGATGGTCATTATCACGAAGTAAATAAGTCTTCTAACACGATAAACTTCACCAAATCCGTTTCTGTTCGTTAGCAGCGTGATGTAAGCGTGACACGCTGCAAACGCGAATGCCAATTGCGAGCAAGAAGAACAAAATCGAAAACAGATCAGAATTCATCGTATTGTGACGTAAGCATGAGACGTTGTGGTGGGGCAAACAAAGAAAGGGCACAAAAGAACAAAAACAATACTTTCAATATCCTTCTAAGACCTCTTTGGGAAGTGCATATTACGCCTCAAAAAAACATCCTCATGCCTACATTTCTAAAACATCCCAGGTAACAAAGAAATGCCACAGAAGAACAAAAACAATACTTCAATATCCTTCAAAGACCTCTTTGGTCAGTGCATATTACGTCTCAAAATAACATCTTCATGCCAACATTTTCAAAACATCCCAAAACATCCCAGGGATGATTGTATGCTCGCTGGGTTGTCACCATGAGAGCACTTATTTTCAATTCTAATTGGAATCTAGTACTCATGACCATGACAGCATATGACAAGTCGTTAATGATAAATACTTACTAGATTTGAATGCCATTCCTGCGACTCTCGCATCAGAACAGTGAATTCAGACAGACAGAGATAGCTATGTCTTTATTGACTAGTGGTTTATAAAATAACAAAAACTAGCTTGGTATTAAAAACACACCTAACGCCTCGAAAAGAAGTGAATAATGGTAGGTTTTAGAGCTAGTGGTAGAAAAACAATATTATTATTACATATCCAATTAGTTTTACATTGCTGTCAACATCATCGATCTCATGTCCTATGCAATGCGCAGTGTCCGCAAATTTTGGAGCAGACCGACTGATGTTTCGTGCAAGAGCAATTCCAAGGCTAGCATCCATTGACACATTTGCCCAAGTTTGCTGATGTTTGTCACTGGTATCAGTCGACCTTTCTCCTCTGTCCATCACCATTCATTCGGAAGAAGCATATTGCCTAACCATTACTCCTGAATCTTCGAAAAAATCGACTTATACGAGATAGAAAATCACAAACTACATTTCATTTGATCGGTTTTCTACCCAATCTTCTAGTAGTGAAAGTACACTCGAAGAAAATGTTGTCGTGGCAAAGCGGTATAGTTGGTAAGAGCTGCCCAAGATCAAACTTCTTATCTACAGGATTCCGAGCGTTGTTATCAAGATACAGTTCATATTGCCTCTGATCAAGAATTCCACCAGTCATTCCTGTATACTGACTGAGCAGATATTATATGCTTCACCCGGTTCCACCAGATCAATAGGGAGAGCATTAGGTGAATAAAATACTTGCACTAACTCACGTAATGCGTCATCTTTTCGCAATTTCTTGAACGGTTTAATTTCACTAATATTGTGGATGGCACTAGTGTCGCATGCTCTGGCTTCATGAAGGAATTGGATGTGATAATCCATTTTTTCCAAGGTGTCTTGGTAGATCTTATATACAATACAGTTTGAAGGGTTTGCCTTTCAGTCCAGGTGTTAGAGCAACAAATAATGCCAAAATAAACGCAGACTACAAAAATTCATAGTGAGAGGTGGGGTCAAAGAACACGATGGACATCAAGTGTAATGGAATTGAAAAAAAAAATCATGTAAAATGTCACAACCGGACGATTATGGTATTTTTGATAATTGCCCAATTTCAAAGAGCTGCAGTTCTTTCAATATTGGTTGTACTCAATGATGATTTATATGAAACTCATAGAGAATTCAATTTCCTATAAAATTGATGATGAGCTTAGAATTACCGGTAAGGAGATTCATCCAGTTTTTCCTCCATATATTCTCTATCCCACTAAGGACGTCGTGGGACTTCTTTGAGGGTCTGATTATACTGGTGTCATGTCTGTTTTGCTGTTTTCTCCGTAATGAAGTGGAGAAAAGTCTAAGAATTATTAGAAAACTGATCGAATTGAAGCATCAGAGAATTCAAGAGTGGGTAGAGTTTCGGCCTACCGCCATACCGAAATGAATCAATTCCCAACTTTAAAAGGTCCCGTTCAGTAATTATCAATGTCCGGATTTGGTCGAAAATTGGCCTAGTTATACTGGGGTAAATATATTTTCTGTAACAAAATGGTGTAAAATTTTCATTTTGTTGTTTTCTTCATCATAAAATTGACGAAGGTCTAATATTAAAAAAAACTGATCACATTGAAGCATCAGAGAAGACAAGAGTAGAAAAAATTCCGACATATACCGAAATGAATCAATTGCCGCATGATAACGTCAAAAAGTCCAGTTTAGTAATTATCAATGTAAAGGGTTTGGTCGAAAATGCGTCTAATAATACTGGGGTTGATATATTTTCTGTTTCAAAATAGGGTCAAATTTTTATTTTGTTATTTGTTTCTTCATAAAATGGAGACAAGTCTGAGAGTTCATAGAAAACTGATCGAATTGAAGCATCAGAGAATACAAGAGTGAGTGAAGTCTCGGCCTACCGAAATGAATCAATTTCCGCATGAGAACTTTAAAATGTTCCGTTTAGTAATGAAAAATTCAGGTTTGGTGGTTAGTTCCGGCCTTCCGAAATGAATCAATTCCCGTATGAGAACTTCGAAAGGATCCCATTAATACTTATCAATTCGGGTTTTGTCAGATATTGGCCTGATTATAATGTAGTCAATATATTTTCTGTAACAAAATTGTGTCAAATTTTCATCGTGTTGTTTTCCTCGTCATAAAATGGAGAAAATCTGAGATTTGATAGAAAACTGATCAAATTAAAGCATCAGAGAAGACAAGGGTAGATAAAATTTCGGCCTACCCAAAAGAATCAATTGCTGCATGAGAACTTGAAAAAGTCCCGTTTTGCGTTTAGTAATTATCGATGTCCGGGTTTGGTCGAAAATTCGCCTAATAATTCTGAAGTTAATATATTTTCTGTTTCAAAATGGTGTAAAATTTTTATTATGTTGTTCTCGTCATCATAAAATGGAGAAAAGTGAAAAGTCTGAGATTTAATAGAAAACTGACCGAATTGAAGCATCAGGGAATGAATACACTCGTTCCAGCCTACCGAAATAAATCTATTCCCGCATGATAACCCCAAAAGGTTCCGTTTAGTAATCATCAATTCAGGTTTAGTCGGATATTGGCCTAATTATAATGGGGTCAATATGTTTTCTGTAACAAAATGTGTAAAATTTGTATCTTGTTGTTTTCTTCGTCATGAAATGGAGAAAACTCTGAGACTTAATATAGAAAACTGATCGAATTGAAGCATTAGAGAATACAAAAGTGGATAAATTTTCGGCCTTCCGAAATGAATCAATTCCCGCATGAGAACGATGGCAATCTCGAGTTCAATGGAGGGTGACACGTATCCCGATCCCGATGCCACCGCGGTACTTTCATCCAGGCCGCATTGTTACGCTAAACTACCGCCTTATCTGGGCATGATCTGGGAGCATCCAAGGCGAACCGATTCACATTGAATGACAGCGGTCCTCAAACAAAACGTTGCGTTTTATTTGTTATATTCTGGTAACGGTGGTGGGAACAGAATGACGTTTGCAAATGAAACGACAATCTTCATGATCTAGCATGACAGAATAGATGATAGAGGTGGAATTGATATATTGCGGCTCCAAATAATTTCAAAATCATAATACTAGAGCTGAAGATCAAGAAAATAAATGCTGATTGGAGACTTCTCCAAGATCGGGCGAATTCATTCTATCTGGAAATGAAGATTTGAAACCTGTCTTATTTGGAAGAATCACAAACTTGCGAACCTCAAGATGAAAATGTCTTCTAATCGTCTCCTACTTGAAGAAGTGAGACGGAATGAAACGTACACTGAGAGAAAACTTGAGTTATCATAATAGGAAATCTGATAACCGTTGTTACGATATCTGCAATAAATAGAGGACAGATGTGTTCATTTGCTACCATAGATGAAGTGAATTTTCAGGTGGCTTGCAGTTATGGCAGCATATTCAATTTGCAAACTTGTGTAAACACCGCTGCTGAATAACTACCACTCGTTCTAGTTTCTATGATAACACAGACTGTCGAATAGAAATTATTCATGAATAAATGTTGCAGTAACTAATATACTGTGGTTATTCGACTTTCGTCATAAAACAGCCTGTTTTCATTACTGGCACAACCATCTTGACGTAACGCAGTAATTCCTCTCATTTCATTATAGTTATCTGATATCTGAATGAAACCTGACATTTCGTCATGCTGTTGTAATATAGCTCATTTTCAACAGTTATCCCAATATTTTTCTACTCCAGTATATTCATCAAACAGTGGTAATTAGGTTATCTAATCAACATTGTTCGATGGTTTCCATTAGGAAACCGTGCTTTGAATTTCTGCAATGAAAATAAATATCCTATGCACACTTACTTTTCATGATCTAAAGTAATTTTTTTCTTGAAAAAACAAAACATACGATTAGTCTCTGAATTGGAATACCTTGGTTTCTCAGGAAGTTTTTTTGACATTACTCATTGATTTTTTAGAAGAAATATCATCTATTCTATATATGCATAATGACGAATTTACTAAGAAATGAGAAGTTGAATATACTTATATTCACTCTTCCTACGGAGTTATGATGAAAGTTGTCAATGCAACTTCCCTCACAGAAACCCAGATATTTAAATTCAGAATCTCATCGATCATTTTTTCTCGAAATAATCCAATTTTAGGCCGTGAAAAGTGGGTATAGAGAATACTTTCTTCATTGCAGTAATGCAATGCACAGTGTATTTCACAGCTCGGTTCACAGCCAGCACTGAAACAAAATTTTGCTACATCACACACATATTCACCCACAAGACACGGCTCTATCGATTCGAACGATCGAAACCATTGAACAATAATTGAACACGGGCACCCATGACAGAGAACATAAGTGAGAATAAACGCGATCTGTAGCTTTATGAGCCCCAAAACTAATGAAAAACTAAAGTGAAATGAGTCGAATTATGATTGTCGAATGATTGTCTAATAACCGTCATACATGTGAATGGCTACAGTCATTCGTCAACGTACAATGCTAGAAACCCAAACAGCTATGATTATTAGGACAAACATTATCTGAATCCACCAATAAGCATAAACCACATAACGAGCTATGCCAATAAAAAATCCAAATAGACTAGAATTTATAAAATTCTCATAATGTGATAGCACACCTGCGTTATGATGGTAGCAAATGTCCATTCAAGCGTATTACAAATGGTTTTAGAAAACGATTTTTATAACTACAGAATGGAGAGAATACTGTTGTAATAAAAAAATGTTCAGGATTAGGAGATTTCTTTATATTGGTTATTACAATCAGAGCTGGTAGTTATTTTTAATATCCAGTTTCTCTCAGTGTAGCAACCGAAATCGGAAAAGTTGCAAATAAAACGACAAATTCAAGTGATTATGGTGGCGGAATCGGATAAATAAAACGCAACTAATGTCATTTCCCCATTGACTATCAAAGAAGAATAAGAGTTTCCACATATACAATGTGACCAAGATAAGGATGCACAAAATTGGAATCTCGGAAATGGAAGGAGGCACGAATTCGGTGAAATAAGAATGAAATACACAGGGTCATACCAACGGTCTTTGAATGTTTTCAAAATTTTTCTCAGATCTTCAGTTATATCGAAAAAAGTAATTTTTTTTAAATCAATTTTTCACTTTAATATATTATGGATACAGAAATACTGAAAATACTTTTCCATAGCAATTTTTCATGAGTATAAGCGAGTGGACTTATTTCTCATTTCTCAAATAGAAACCTCACTCAAAGAACTCTCTTTCAATTCGATATTTTTTAAAAATTTGCTGTTCGAATTTGAGGTGCTAAAGTCATCAATGATACCACGGTGGTTTTCGAACGCCTAGAAATTAACCGCTGGTAAAAACTGACGTCACGATTTCGTAGTAGGGGCAGACCATATAGTACAGTTGCCATATGTTGAAATACGATTGAAAACTCCAGAAATATCAGTTAGTTATTCGATAATTCATAAATTCTCAATAATGTATTGGTATTATTCCTAATTAGCAATGAAACATCAATTGTTTAAACATTTTTCCTTAGTGTTGTGGATTATTGCTTACAATACATTTGTGTGAATGATAATTATATTAATTCACACTAGAGGTCTGGTCAAACTGGTTAACGTGACAACATGGCGCACGTATTGTAGGCGATGTCTTGTCAGTTCTCAGTATTTAGCACAATGTTACCAAGTCTTCAGTATTCGAATGATATTCTGTAATGGAGTGAAATAAATATTTGGACATGTTGGTTGCTCTAAACA
The DNA here is from genome assembly GCA_918026855.4 of Phaedon cochleariae. Taxonomy (NCBI): domain Eukaryota; kingdom Metazoa; phylum Arthropoda; class Insecta; order Coleoptera; family Chrysomelidae; genus Phaedon; species Phaedon cochleariae. The sequence goes on along the minus strand of OU896707.1, from coordinate 16,919,387 downwards.
GTCTAGAGTGAACTATATAACATCATGGCTTCCCCCTATTATGTATATTCAACGAAAGGATAACTTGATTGGAATTAATGACTTGACAATCTTGCTTCATGAGTGGGAATGGGAGATTATCTGACCAATAACGAAACAGCATATAAACTTACCACCATTTGTTCAACGCATCACCAAATGACGGCCATGACGGAGCTATGAAATACAACGATTTCGAATAACGCATAGACCCATTATTTACTCAAGTGATAAGAAAAATACAAATTTCCCATACAAAAATCCATTTTTATGTTGAAAACGGGTTTCAGATTCGTTCCCGAAACGTAAAAAGATAAGTAAAAAGTCGATATTCTTTTTATATACCTTTATTTCTTTTCTCCAAACCTTTTTCAATACAAATTGTCACTGATAAACTAGTGAATTTTTTTATTAGGCTCCCTGATAGGAAAATTCCTCGAACGCAGTGACATTTTGAGGCAAATCATCTGATTTGTACTTACTACAAGTATATTGAAATTATATTGATATTTCATGTTATAGAGACGACTGAGCCGAGGAGAGAAATTCCTAAATAATCTGGAATAATGACACTGTTTTACTTTCTACAAAATTCTTGATTGTTTGATACCGCTGGCCTGAAACAATCACTATTTTATCTTGGCATCTCGATCTCTGCATATAATGCCATAGTTCTTTCATGCCTGCGGATGTAACTCAGCCCTCTCTGCTTTTGTGTATGAGCGATTTAACAATGTATCCGGAATGATTTTATGGAGATAAATAGACCTGTTCGTTTTCATATCCCATTACCCTTAAAATATTATATTCATTCTGATGATCAAGAGTGGATACATGAATGTTGAGTGAAATTCTCCTATCATTGCATTCATGCAAAGTGATATTTTCTCGAAGAAAACAGTAAATACACAGAGTGCCAATAGTACGTAATATAATGTGTTGTAAGAAGCATATATATTACGCACGAATGGAAAAGTTGCGCACTAGCCACTCCGCGGCTGCACAACAGAAAGGAGTGTTTCTACATTGCATAATTTTTATGAAGTGACATAAGTGACAGATTCAGCAAGACTTGTTAGCCTCACTTTGTGTTGTTTGTGTGTGTTTTTTCCATTTTTTATCGAAAGCCATTCTAAAATTGAAAAATTCGACTAGCAAAGTAATTAAAGGTACCAGTTTTTTCCTTCTTGAACCTCTAACTGTTCTCTTCAACCACTGTTTCTCTAATGGAATATTTCCTGATGAGTTTAAGCTAACCAAAGTGATGGCTATTCATAAAAAAGGTGACAAAAACATCATTGACAACTACCGACCTATATCAATTGTACCGATACTTGGTAAAATATTTGAAATAATCATCAAAGACCGCTTAACATCTTTTTTCACTCGACAGAATACGCTACATGAGAGTCAATTCGGATTCAGACAAAACTGTTCTTCTGTTCAAGCAATCCAAAAGCTGGTATCTGACATTATCAATGGATTTGAAGAGGAAAAACATACCATAGTTAATATGTGTGACTTGAGTAAGGTGTTCGACTGTGTATCTTACCCGGAACTTTTAGCCAAGCTACAATTTTATGGTCTACGAGGAACAGCTCTGAAATTGATCGAATCATACTTATATGGAAGAAAACAATCGGTATATATGGATAAACATTGTTCTGAAATTAGCAACATCCAGTTTGGGGCCCCTCAGGGCTCTATCCTTGGGCCACTTCTATTTATCATTTATGTCAATGATATTTCTCATTATATGAGTCCAACATACATGGTGCATTTCCAACTGTCTGAAACTAAATAACAATAAAACCCAAAATATTGTATTCTCTGCTGATAACGCTATTGTCAAAGGTTCTGAAGTTAGACTACTTGGTATTGTCATGGATGATAAATTGAAGTGGTCAGCTCATATTGAGCATTAGAGTAAAAAATTGAGCTCCAATATTTACGTATTAAGAAAGTTGAGTAGATTTGCTAACATAACAGTATTGAAAACTGCATATTTTGGACTATTTCATTCCCATATTAACTATGGTATAATAACTATCTGGGGAAACGCACCTGACTCCATGAGAATATTCAGACTCCAAAAAAGAGCCTTGAGAATAATTGCGAAAGCGAATTATAGAGATAGTTGTCGTCCAATATTTGTAAATTATGAAATACTTCCTTTACCGTGTATCTACATCCTCAATTGTTTGTTGAACATCCATAAAAATAAATATAATTATCAAAGAAATGAGGATTTTCATAATTACACTACAAGAAACTGTAAGTTGATTCGACCGATTAGACATCGCTTAAACACATCTGAACGTAATTCTATAGATATAAAATTGTATAATATTCTCCCTGCCAATATCAAAGATACACCTATTCATCTTTTCAAGAAAAAAAATCGTAAATTTCTGTTATCCCATTGCTTCTACTCGGTGGGGGAATACCTGGGGGCCGGAGTGGGATCATTTGAGTCTATATAGATTCATGAATTAACAAATCTGGAAAATAAAATAAATGAATGAATTACATGCATATAGTGAAACAAGGAGAAATTATGCCTATGCCACGGGGGATCAGTCTTCACCCAGTTTAATTTTGATCTGTATTTTTTTTGTATTGTATCATTCTAATTAAAATTTTTACCTATATACTTTGCCTTGTCTTGACTTTCCACAGATGAATTTAATTTCGTAACGTGGATGAATAAATAAATAAATAAATAAATAAATAAATAAATAAATAAATAAATAGATAGATAAATAAATAAATAAATGAATAAATAAATAAATGAATAAATGAATAAATGAATAAATGAATAAATGAATAAATGAATAAATGAATAAATGAATAAATGAATAAATGAATAAATGAATAAATGAATAAATGAATAAATGAATAAATGAATAAATAAATAAATGAATAAATAAATAAATAAATAAATAAATAAATAAATAAATAAATGAATAAATAAATAAATAAATGAATAAATAAATATATGAATAAATAAATAAATAAAAAAATAAATAAATAAATAAATAAATAAATAAATAAATAAGTGAATGAATATATAAATAAATGAATAAATAAATAAATAAATAAATAAATAAATAAATAAATAAATAAATAAATAAATGAATAAATAAAAAAATAAATAAATAAATAAATAAATAAATAAATAAATAAATAAATAAATAAATAAATAAATAGATAAATAAATAAATGAATAAATGAATAAATAAATGAATAAATAAATAAATAAATAAATAAATAAATAAATAAATAAATAAATAAATAAATAAATAAATAAATAAATAAATAAATAAATAAATAAATCAATAAATAAATAAATAAATAAATAAATGAATGAAAAAATTAAAAAATAAATAAATAAATAAATAAATAAATAAATAAATAAATAAATAAATAAATAAATAAATAAATAAATAAATGAATAAATAAATAAATAAATAAATAAATAAATAAATAAATAAATAAATAAATAAATAAATAAATAAATAAATAAATAAATAAATAAATAAATAAATAAATAAATAAATAAATAAATAAATAAATAAATAAATAAATAAATAAATAAATAAATAAATAAATAAATAAATAAATAAATAAATAAATAAATGAATAAATAAATGAATGAATGAATGAATAAATAAATAAATAAATAAATAAATAAATAAATAAATAAATAAATAAATAAATGAATAAATAAATGAATAAATAAATGAATAAATAAATAAATAAATAAATGAATGAATGAATGAATAAATAAATATATAAATAAATAAGTAAATAAATAAATTGATAAATAAATAAATAAATAAATAAATGAATAAAAGATTATCAATATTACCATCATGAACGTAAACAAACATGAATTGCAAATTGCAAGTGATAAAAGTTGCAAATCTTACACTCCCACACTTCGCTGTAAAGTGTTGAAGGCTAAATTCGCATCATCATCATCTTACGTTGCGATGACATGAAAACTACGGAGAAACATGCCTAAGTCCTGGCTCAGATGGAAAGTTGGAAAAGTTTTCCCTTAGTTTTCATGTCATCGCAAAGTCAGATGATGACCTTGACTACCGCGAGTATTTAACGATTGAGCAAATAGTCTGCATAAAACTCCATAAATTTACAGTTTATACGAGGTATCAATAATGAAATATTTCAGGTAGGTACCTTTAAGTTCGTATGACACTGGCCAGTATTTCATTCATTTTCTGAACGAGAATTTGTATTCACAATTTACTGCACCGTGTATTTCAGAAAGAGAGAGTCTGAATGCAAAAAATTTATGAAAAATAGAATATGTTAAAGCGCATGCGCATAACGCCGTTATTTAAACTTCGAATTGTTTCATTTAAAGTGGGAAAGAATTTTCTGGGGCTATGGTAATTTCATTCTGTTGGTATTTAGAAAAGGTAATCGATGTTATATGAACTACAAATAATATATGTCCACTGATTAATTTTACTGTTATCTCCGATTAAGATAACATCAGTTCCGTAATGGTTTGATCTATGGAGCACATGTTGGTGCTTTAATTGAAGAATAACAAAAATATTCCATGCTTGTTTGCAATCTCGTTTGCAATCAAACACCCAGAAAAGCTCGAGTAGACACTTTGACATGCTTTGACAAAAAAATGTGGATTGAATACCTACTGTTACGGTTTCACTTTGATTTAATGTAAGTATGTGCACAGACTAGAAGCAGAGTTATCTAAAATCCTTTATTCAATCGTTATACAGATAATTTAGGTATCATGCTTGATATTCCATCTTCTTTCGAGTACTGCTTAGATCCAGCATACCTGGAAAATAATGAGAAACCATTAATAAAAGGAATCATTTCCCCATTGTTACTCACCCATGACATCAACTTCGATATCCTCGGTCCGATCTCTACTGTGGGCTTCCTCTGGTCCAAATCTGTGAAATACACATATATTGGTGAATTATCAACAACAATTGCAATATACTGATCTTACCTTGTAGAAAAATCAAGTCGTAGAAAAATAATAACATTGATCTACCATTAACCTTACTATATTAGTTGAAGGTTATCACTAGTCTGGACTGTGGGTTTTGTCATCTTCTTCTTCTGCTCCATCTGGAATACCTAGTTAGTCCTCAACCTGAAAATAAGATAACTTCTAACTCAACCTAATAACCTAAAACTGTATAACCTGACAAGTGGGTCATTTTGGCGGGAGTCTGGGAAAGTCCCGCCAAGATAGTGATATTTGACAGGGCTTTTTCTGATAACCTATGAGGGTATTGAAACGTGCCATCGCATTATTGCGGATTTAAATTGTATAATCAAAACTTACTTGGAAATATAAGTAGTCAAAGGACGGTTCACTGCCTACTCCCTGCCAAGGGATAAAATTCCTAGTCAGAATTTGATTATCAGATATCATTTTCACAACTCGCTGTAGTTGATACATCTGGCCACCTGAGAACAAGGTAGGGGTTGAATCAAGCATTTCTGCAGATCATTTTATAAATTTCTACATAGAAGCATTATTACTTGCAGGGCCCAAAAGGATTTCTAGTAGTCATCAATAAGTGTACTTACTGCTATAACCACAGATGCTTATATTATTGCCTGCTTCGCTTTTGCTTTCTGCATGGTACTCTGGGTACACCAGCCTGCACATACCTCCTGCCTAGCATGTCAATGGTAGTTTTAAAACAGAGGGTAGCCAACAACGATTCAACCTGTGGATCAGAAGCTGACTTGAGCAGGCCAGACTGCTTATATCTAGCACTTACCTGTCTTACTTGCTGTGGGACACTCCTGCTCCAAGCTGCCACTGTCACCTATAAAAATCCTTCCAAGTGAGCTGTATCTAGTCCTTCTTTTAGTTGCACTAATTCAGGATATAATGCATTGACCTCACCCAGTATTAGCATAGTTTAAGTATAGTATATCTAGTGATCAACCTGTACACTTTTGGTATCGATACCAGAGGGAAAGCTGGGTAAGTTTCCACTGCAACTTGCACTCTGGATTGTGTTATCATGGTTTCATCTGTAATAGTCATCACTTGCTGCTCATAAATCACTGCTTAAAGTTCTCAGAATTAACCACCACTTACCACCATATGAAGTGAACCAACCTCAACCAACAATAAAGAAATATTGTACTTTTACACCCACCCCCTGAGTTTTATTATTCACATGAATACTCATTGTTTTTAGTGTCCCCTTTTCAGGGACTAAGCAAACAACGTTATACTACCTCATTTCTGGTGAAATACATTCTCGCATATTTGTATATTTTTTGATTTATGTCGTCCAGAACAAAAGTGAACTGGTCATTATTCATTCTAATGAAATTTGAAGATACAGGATTTCCAAAATACACTCAGTTCCAAAAAAAGTGACGCACTAGATATTTGACTTATCTTCTTGAAAAACAAAATAGTATAGGCCGATTTTTTTTTATTTGTTGGTGGGTAATGCATTTGTCTTTGAAAAAAATTAAGGGGTGAAAATTTTTTCGAAGCCTCCTTGATGGTGGTGGAATAACTCGAACCATGATTTATTCTCAATTTTTGACTCACCCTGTGTGTTAATTGAGTAATGGTATACAAAGTGCTAACACCCTATACGGAAGAGGCTTCTTTTGCGAGCATTTTGTTTTTTCATTCATTGATTTGTCTCTAGAATTTTCCGAATTACAGCTTTTTTGCTGATATACCCACAAATTAAATTTATTGAAGGATCAGAGTACTCAAAATTGATTGGGTTGTACTCAGGTAGCATCACATTGTCTTTAAAAAAACAAACGCCGTTGCCATAGCAACTAATTTGTTGTATGCCTCCATATTTGACCATTTGTCGTTGTGTAATTAATCAAGTGTCTCTTTTTATTGACTAAAATTACATAAAATGGGTTAAATTAATACTGAACAAGTAGCAAGATTAGTTGCGTTAGTAAACGATGGGCGTAGTAAACGTTATGCCGCTCGTGCAGTGGGAGTTCATGAAGCAACTGCTCGTAGAGCAATCCGCAAGTACGAACAAACAGGAAGCACCGCTCTCAGGGTCGGTTCTGGTCGCCTCCGAAAAACTCCTCCAAGAGATGATCGCTTCTTGTGAGATTGCGGATTTCACGGAATCGATCAAATACTGCGGTAAATTTTCAGCAAGATCTTCGCCAAATTCGTGATGTTGCAGTAAGTGAGCAGACGGTATGTAGACCTCTAGAAGAAGTTAACTTAAAAGCTAGGAGACCTGCAACAAGGCCCCAAATTATTGCCCGAACATCGTGCTGCTAGACGAAATTTTGTTGAAAATTATGGACAATGAAATATCCCTGGATGGTCAAATGTCTTGTTTACGGATGAGTCAAGGTTTTGCCTCAACATGGTGGATGGATGAAAAAGAGTGTGGAGAAGAACTAGTGAACGGTTTAATCAAAATTTAATAACAGAATGCGAAAGTTTCAATGGTGGGTCCGTTATGGTGTGGGGAGGAATTTCAATGAATGGAAAGACACCCCTTCATGTTTTTCCGGTGAGGCAGTCGATGAATGCCCAAATTTACATTGACATTTTAGAGCAGTATGTCTTACCTTATGCAGAGTTAGTGGGCGATAATAATAATAAATATAATTTATATTGATGCAGGATAATGCCCGACCACACACCGCAGCAATAGTGCAAAACTTCTTAGAAGCTACTGGTATTACCACATTACAATGGCCTGCGAGAAGCCCCGATATGAATCCTATAGAATATTTGTGGGATGAATTAGGGAGAAGGGTACGTTCTCGCGAGAGGTCTCCGGAAAGTCTCGCAGAAATGGCAGATGCATTAGTAGGAGAATGGGATCGTATACCAATGGAAACGATAAGCAACTTAATTTTCAGTATGCCTCGTAGATTAGAAGTTCTCAGAGTTGCTAGAGGAGACAATACACGGTATCAAGCAGTCATCCCAATTTATAATTTTGTGTTCAATAAAATTGTTCTTTAAAATCATTGGTATCAGTTTATTTCATTAGGACATTGTTTCTCGATAAATTCAGAAAGTTGGTAATGCAAGGATTCAGCAAAAAAAGCTGTAATTCGGAAAATTTTAGAGGTAAATCAATGAATAAACGAAAAGAAGCCCCTTTTGTATAGGGTGTAAGCACTTTCTATGCCATTACTCAATTAACACACAGGGTGAGTCAAACATTAAGAATAAATCATGGTATGAGTTATTCCACCACCATCAAGGAGGCTTTGAAAAAATTTTAACTTCTTCATTTTTTTTTCAAGACAAATGCAATACCTACCAACAAATAAAAAAAATAAAGATCGGTCTACAATTTTTTGTTTTTTTTTCTAAGAAAATAGGTCAAATATCAAGTGCGTCACTTTTTTTGGAACTGAGTGTAGTTTTCATTTTGTACCATATTCAGAACTTCTAGCCCACGGGTGTTTCTTCTTTGGAGCGATTAACGAGACAATTTTTTTATATTTTTCCATTCCGATTTTTTTCAAATACGCTGATTATAGCATCCAATTTTGCGCAGAACTGCAGACAGATATTTTCCAAGAGAAACTATATTACTTATACCATTCTTCAATTTCGAATATCTTCTTCCAAAAATAAATTTTGAGGTTACTATGCACGCACAACCGGCATGTTTTTCACATATATCTACTTATGAGTAGATAATAATATATAGTATTTCATAACAATGCGCTTGACCCTTGTCATAATATCTCACCTGTGATCTTACGTCGTATCACACAGCACAAGATTTTCCCACAGAAAATGATTCTGATTGTTTTATTGTGTTCAATAATGATCAGGCGCGGTCCTAGGGGGGGAGTCACAGAGGTCATGACCCCCACCCCCCAAAAAAATCTGCACCACGTACTGTATCTCGGCAGACTCATCGCGATAATCACCAAGGGGACGAAGAGGATTATTACCGAAGAACTGTTTATTTTCCATTACTGGACAGCGTAACGAATGATCTGAAAGACCGCCTTCCTGTAGATTCATTGAACCTGTTTGGCTCAGGTATTTTTATGCCAAAATCAGAATACACTGAGGATGACCTAATAAATATGAAGAAGGCAGCAGAATTCTATACTCATTATCTAGAAGTATCAGCTATGGATTTTAAAGTGGAGGCGAGACGAGAGGCGAGAGCTCGCAGAAAATAGTTTAATCGTGACCAGTAATATCAAGATTTTGATGAAAATTTTGGCAACCCTCCTCATGAGCGCCGCCACAGCAGAAAGGTCATTTTCTATTTTGAGGCGACTGAAAACTTGGCTAAGAGGAAGAATGTCATAAGAGAGGCTAACGGGCTTAGATATACATCCCGAGATCTCACCTAACGCGTTAAAAATAATCAACCGATACTCCAAATCCCATAGAAGATTTTCTTTCAGTTCGTAACGTAGTTCTTTTTGTTGAATTTTCCATGAATAGATGTTTTTATATATACTATACGCTATACTCGTTATGCTTTATTTGTTTTTTGTTCCGTTAGTTCAGTCAGGAGTCGAACGGGCAGGCGATCACACTTGTAATCAAGAGGTCGTGGGTTCGATTATCGAGCTTGGCGCTTTTTAGATTTCGGTTAAATAAATTAAACTTAGTGCATAGTATATCATATGGAATGAAGCCAAAATATCACAGTTATTTGATTTCCACTTCTTCAAGCTGGAGATCCCGTCGCACAAGCCTTTCAAGGGCTTCTATAAGTGTTAATTTAGTAGCTCATGTTAAATGAGTAGAATAAAATAAATGAGTTATCTAAAAAGAAAATTGAAATTGTCCTCTCCTGTTTCAAGTTGACCCCCCCCTCGCCCCCCAAATGATCCATTTTATTAGTGAAAAACTGGCTTGTGTCATACGGACTTCACTTTGACGACCATCAAATGAGCATTGAATTTGGTTCGTGCACCTGCCAGTGCCGGATTTAGGGGGGGGCTATGGGACTATCAGCCCCCGGCGGTGAATTTCAAGGGGCGGTACAGAAATAGAGAAAAGAGAAAAAGCAAGCAGTTATACAGTCATCGCCGACGAGGCGAAAATATATCATATTGCTTCTTGCTCTTTATATGCCACCTCTTTAGTAGCCTTTTGAAGCAAACACGCAATTAGCTACCGCTGGCAGTCGGCACCTCATCGGAAGGACTTGTTTGAGATACTGTTTTTGTGAAAATCATGCACAAATCTAGCGTCAGCTGTGTTTTGGACGCTACAATACCGAAGCTCAATAACAAAAAAAAATCAGAGTTCAGTATTCAATAGGTAGTCGTTGGTATTGTTGGTAATGGTACTAATAATAAATAAATTTTGAAACTGAAATTTGAAAAAATTAGTGAAAAAGAAGGTGGTGCATTCTGGAAACGGCAGAAGATCAATAAAAAAAAGCAGTTAGACGAAGTTGTCAAGAATGAGACAGAATCAGAACCGACTGACCCGTCTCCGGGAACTTCACGATCACAAGACGGTAATGGTAAGTTCTATATATTTTTACATTCGATACGCGAAAAAGAAGAGTTAGAATCTCAAAAATAGATGAGCGAAATATGAACACGACTGAGCGAAATATGAACACGACTAAGCGTTGTTTCAGGGATAACCACAACAAATTCCTTATTCATTTAATATTGACAATTACTGAGAATTTTTTCACTATCCCTGATGATTAGTAATGCCAGTTGCCAGTGGTGAAAAGTCATTCTCACCTTTGAAAAGAGTGAAAAACTACCTTAGGAACTCCATGGTAGAGGATAGATTGAATATCTCATCAATTTCAAGTATTAACAGTGACATGTTATTAAATCCGAATTTTAATGATACCATTCACGACTTTGCATCAAAAAAATTAAGAAAAGTATTTTAGTATTCATCTGAAAAAAAAAAGTTGTTGTTTGTTGTTATGTTTAACGTGTGAAGTAAGTATAATTTGATTCGTTGTATATAATAATTTCATGTTATTGTTATATGCTGTAAAAAAACAGTGAAAGGATTATTTGAATTTTGAAACTGACAATTGAAATTTAATATTTGGCGGCGGCGAGGCGGCATCGTAAAAGTTAGCCCCCGGCGTAAGGGAGTATAAATCCGGCATGTTCTTTGATAAGAATATGTATACCTTTTATTTTGTTTTTTTTTTAATTTGAAAGTTATTGTGACGTCACCTCTTGTATTTCCAAATACACTATTTGAGATATCATGAATATTGTGCGTGAACCATTTATAGCCTGAAAATTTGAACGTACCTGCCGATGAAAAGCATGCCGTTTGCTCTAACCGAATATTATCCTAACAAAATATAGGTTATAATAATTCCTCATGACATATTCAATGGATCTGTTCCAGTCAAAATTTCATTTCATTATTTTGAAGTACTAACCCTATAACTAGTTCACTGTCACTCTGTAACTTTTTCGAATAATTATTGAAATTCACGATATTTCATGACATGAAAAATGCCGGAAAAGGCGTGACGTAATCAGCCGAGAACACCAAAAAGAATTCGACTTACTATATACTTACTAAAGACAACAGAGAACACAACACACAACTAAAGAATCACGTAATATGGGGATTATATTTGAATATTCTCATCTTGACTAGATGAAACAAGGATTTGACGATCAAGATAACTGCCGATTTTAACGTCAGGAAGTTAGTTTGACAATGTAGTTTTTCTTCTCCATTTTTATATATTTCAAGGAACTTAGACATCACATTGTTGCCTGTGCCACAAAATAATCAGGGATTAAATAAAATCTCGATCATTATTAGGAATACTTAGATATTTTCATTAGTACTGAAGCATCTTGCAAGTATATAGATATTCAATAAGTGATTATAAGGGACCAGGTCGAACTATTGTCTTCTGTGAATGTGAATACTATTGTCATTGGTCATAATGAATCTCATGAGATAATTACTAGTTACAAATCCTCGTAGTGATTCACACGAGACGAGACTTTCATGAAGTCTCGTCTCGTCTAGCCGATGAAATATGAAGTCTTGTCTCGAGTCTCGTCTCGCAGCCTCGATTCTCGTCTTATTGTCTCACGTCTTGTACGAGAGTGTCGCAAATGTATCGCAATTTCGTCATGCATAATCTTATTCCAGTCTTGTACGGAATATTTACCTTCACCTACTTTCTAGGTATAATGTAGAAGTAGGAAGAGGAAATTACAACAAGAATAACATTATTCATTGAAAAGTCAGTTCCTAATAGGTACATACTTACATCTTACATATAAACAAGAAAAAAAACATAGCATTATATATTCGAAACTTATAAAAATGAAAGAAAAAGTAAAACGTATATTCTGAACAAATAAACAAAACAAAAACTTCAATCCAACATTATTTCACTTATTCAAGAAATAGGTATCTAAGAAAAAAACCTTCATCAGTCAGATCAGCCTTCACGATCGCCAATAGTGATTCACACGAGACCAACGAGACGAGACTTTCATAAAGTCTCGTCTCGTCTCGCCGATGAAATATGAAGTTTTGTCTCGAGTCTCGTCTCGCAGTCACGAGTCTCGTCTTGTCTCGCGTCTCGTACGAGAGTCTCATAAAATGAAAAGTAACACGTATATTCTAAACAAATAAACAAAACGAAAACTTGAATCCAACATCATTTGTCTTATTCAAGATATTGGTATTTAAGATAAAAACCTTCATCAGTCAGATTAATCTTAACGATCGCAAATGTTTTAGTTTCGTACCCAGTCGTTAAGACATGAAGTTATTCTTTATCTTAGACTATTTAGCACATAATGACTTATTCATAGATTTTCAGGCAGTCATTCAATTTGCGTTATTGCAGAATTGCCTTTATATTCCGGCCCTGTAAGAGAGAGAATAGTCCGTTTTCTTTACACGCATTACGACGTTTTACAACAATCATGGATTGTGTTTTCGAAGTATTTATGAATGGAATGTTTTGTCTATCTGTGCTAAATAGTCTGAATTATTTCTATATAATATGTTGTATTATGAATGAAATTCTCAAGTCTGCAGTCGGCGCGCAGAAATATTTACCAGCGAGACTCTCGCACGAGACACGAGAAGTCTTGCACGAGACTCGAGACGAGACCAATAAAAGTCTCGTCTCGTGTTGTCCGAGTCTCGTCTCGAGTCCTGTATCGATAACGAGACGAGACCATGCGAGACTCTCGAAAACGAGACTCTCGCGGGCACCACTAATCGCAAATTATTTTGTTTTTCACTCAGTCGTTAAGAGACAGAAGAATAGTCCGTTCTCGTTTCACGCATTACGTCGTTTTATCATGGATTGTGTTTTTAAAGTATTTATGAATGAAATGATTTGTCTATCTGTGCTAAATAGTCTGAATTCGTCCCAAATATGTTGTATTATGAATGAAATTCTCAAGTCTGCAGTCGGCACGCAGAAATATTTACCTGCGAGACTCTCGCACGAGACGTCTTGCACGAGACTCGAGACGAGACCAATAAAAGTCTTGTCTCGTCTTGTCCGAGTCTCGTCTCGAGTCTTGTGTCGAAAACGAGACGAGACCATGCGAGACTCTCGAAAACGAGACTCTCGCGGGCACCACTATCTGGCAGCGTCGAAATATGTGATCCTACTTTTTATGCGATAGCCAGAATTCGGTTCATGACGTCATAGAACCTGGCGTTTTTCAATGTCGCCGAATTTAATTATCGAACAAAATATATTTGCGATGATTTTGAATAAAAAATCATTGCATCAAATACTATTCATACACGGAATGATCAATATAAAATAGGTATGTGGCGTGAATTCGACTAGTGTGTACAACCCCATTGCTCCCAACGGTTGATAATTCTACCATTTCAGTTTATTTCAAAAGAGAGTGAGAGTGTTATCAACTTCGTCTCTTCCCTACACAGTACACACCAAGTGTTTGCCCAGGAATAAATTGAATATTCATTATGGAGTTTAGTGTCGATATCCGATCGCCGTAAAACTGTCTCGATCTCATTCGATTCCGGTCTCACAAAGCTAAAACATTGCACAGTCTGCGAAAATCTGCTCGTATATCGTGAGCCAATCTCGATCCTGGCTTTTGGCTTACCAAGATCGCGCCAGGAATGGATTTCCTTCTGAACTACACCCCGACCTGTGTGCCATATACGACGATCTTAATGTTCTCGTTTTATACGATTTCCCGATAGTATCAGGAATGGGATGCGCTCCTTCCTGAAGGAATGAAATATACTGTTTCAGTTTCAGTTCATTCGGAATATACCTATATTCTCTTAGAGGAAAATAAGAAATTCGTAATGTTTAGATCAATCTTGACTGACATGCATGTGAGTTTTGCATCGATTTTCGTAATTTTTTCATCCGTTTGGGGAAGCTTTTGTTTCTTCATTATTCCAGATTTTTTGGAATCTTTTATCTCCTCGTTTCTATAAAATAAAAATATGAATATAATTCAAATATACGTGTAGTAAGGACAAATCAGTTGATTCGGCACAAAATGTCACTTCATTTGAAGGAGTTCTCTATCAGAGAGCCTGAAAGAAAAATTCGCTAGCTTGTTACTCGAGGATTGGGATTACTATAAAACACTTGGAACATATAACATGGAACATATAACTACGAATGTCAACAAATGCAATGATTTATGGAACAAATTGAAAGAATTAAATATACAAAGTAAACCCAAATCATCGAATCTTCCTGAACACTTGAGCAATGCTTCTCTAATAAATAACTTTTTTGTCTCGTCTACCCAACTTGGTTACAGAATAGATTCAGATCTTGATGAATTCTATAGAAGTAATATAAATGATTCAGTAATAGCACCTCTAGAATTCACTTTGATAACAAAAAATCAGCTTCTATCAAATGTCCCAAATCAAGGGTAACTCTAAAGGAATTGATGACTTGGATAAGTTCCTCATAAACCTTTGTTGTCCCTTATTGTTACCTGTTATATAAAATATTATTAATTTGTGCCTGGAAAAGAAAGTTTTTCCTAAAATTTGGAAGCAATCGATTGTCATCCCACTAGCAAAAGTTAAAGAACTCAAGGCTTTCAAAGACTTACGGCCTATCAGTTCACTCCCATTACTTTCCAAAATTCTGGAGAAATCTATCGTTCAACAGCTCCGAGATCACCTCCGTAATTATAGTATTTTACCGACAATACAATCTGGTTTTAGATCGAATTACAGCTGTGCAACAGCTCTTTTGAACATACTCGATGATATTGTCAGAGCTTCAGATAATGATGAAGTCACAGCTCTAATTTTGATCGATTACAGCAAAGCCTTCGAAACCATAAATCACCAACTTCTCCTATCTATACTACATTACAACGGTTTATCACCAAACTCGAACAGATGTCAATTAGTGAAAATAGAGAACGTGAAATCAGATTTTAAGACCTTAACTTCAGGTGTACCACAAGGGTCAATTCTCGGGCCTATACTTTACACAATTTGTACCGCACAATTATCCATTGGCTTGAATAAATTGAAATATCATATGTATGCAGACGATACGCAATTGTATCACTCATTCAAACTCAATGAAATATCAGACAGTGTAAGTGATATAAATCAAGAATTCAACCATTTCGTCGATATCTCGAAAAAACATGCACTTAATATTAACATTGCTAAATGTTCAGTAATAGCCTTCGGACGACATGGAACTAGGTCGAGAGTTGGTGATGATGGTTTGGGTTTTAAAATTGGCGACGTTGAACTACCTGTCGTGAATCAAGTGAGAAATTTAGGAGTAACAATAGATGGTGAGCTCAAATTCAAAAAGCACATAATATATCACTGTTGATCCAAAATACATATGGTAAAATGAAAATATTGTATCCCCATAGACACGCCCTGAGCACTAAAACTAAATTACTTCTTTGTGACACACTGATATTGTCAAACTTCAATCACTGTGATGTGGTTTACCATTATTTTCTGAACACTAATGAACAGAATAGAATTCAAAGGGTTCAAAACTCGTGCTTGAGATTTTCCTTCGAAATCATAGAACGGGATCCAGTTTCATATACACTGAAGAAAGCTAAATGGTTGAAAATGTCTGATAGGCGTACACTCCATACCTCAGTTTTATATCACAAAGTTGTCACTACCCACACACCACCCTATCTCTACAACGAAATAAGATATCGGACCGATGTGCATCATGTCAATATCAGACGTAAAAGGATCCACATTGTTAGACATTCCACCGAACAGTTCAAAAGATCATTCACTTACAAAATAGCTGAATTGTACAATGACTTTTCGCCGAATCTGCTCCCATTTTCAACATAAAAAATGGTTATTTGAATAGCAAATTCGTACCTGTCTTGAAACTTTTCAATTCTCAGTGACAATTGGTGACGTTGGCAATCAAATGAGTTACATGATTATTAATTAATCATGAAACTACCATTTTCATTTTCAGATTTCAGTAGTGAATAGCATGTTCTGTCTATATCAACTGAACTAGAAGCAATGCTATTGTCTCCGTTCAGAAGAATGCAAGCAGATTCCTTGATTTTTTTCTTCTGGATGTTATCTTCTCTTCCTGTAACTCATTTGATTGCCAACGTCACCAATTGTCACTGAGAACTAAAAAAGGGAGTAGATTCGGTCCCGAAACGTTCAAAGCTATATGAAAATTTGATATTTCTTCTATATATACCTTCATTTATCTTCTCCAAACCCTTTTCAATACAAATTGTCACTGACAACTGACTGGCGTAATATCAACTACGAAATAGCCACAATGCTCACAGTGGAATGAAATGTCAAATAAATGCAAGAAGCTCAAAGTCATTTCCACACAGTGTTAATAAAATGAACAACAATGGTAGATTTCGGGAGAAATCCAGTCGGGCTGCCAGCCACTCCCGTATGTGAATTTCAGTTTTGGAGTGATTCTTTCCTCGGTTCTACTCAGATGGCGTTACTTTCATTTTGTCGATGAAAGACGCCTCGGGGTGGATATAATGCCAACTTGATTTTTGTTTGGCTAGGCTTCGCTGAGTCGGCGGTCTTAGGACTGCTGGCTGGAGACTACACTGCTCTGATGAGAGTCAAAGAGCTCGAAACCGGTCTGTGGTTGTCTAGCGGCCTGGCATAATCGAAATCAATAGGCATTCAGGAAATAATCACTCGTATCAGTATTCGTTTATACGAGTCGATGCATAGATTTCGGGAGTATGTAATTCAATATCCTGCGTGGCATTAGCCAGGAAAGTAGTTGTTGTTCTCCCGAAATCTACCATTGTTGTTTATTTTATGAACACTGTGGGGAAATGACTTTGAGCTTTTTGCATTTATTTTAACATATTATTGTCCATGCTCTCGCTAAGAGAGACTGAGGTTCTACATAGGTTACAGACAAATCTCACCTAATTCAGCCATGTACTTCGTAGAAAGATGTGGATTGTACAGCGAACTGAAACCTCTGTGCTCTAGGAGTGAGCCACAATGGGTTGCGTGCAAGAACTGTCAGATGACCGACCCTGGAGGTGAAACATTGAAACACAAACTCACTTTTCTTATTTGTTGATAAATGATTGGAATTTTACAATCATTTTGGGATAGGAATCGTATTTTTCGCCAAATCATTTATTCGCGCATGCCATCACATTGTGCTGTTGTTCATTGCACAAAAAATGCAGCGAGAGATGAAGGAATCTGGTTGGTACATAATATGATTCAAAAGTAAATACCTACTATTATAGTCACTCACATATGGTTTTCATTTTGAAATTTTTTTATTTTAGATAGATAGATACATAGATTTATTTGTTTCAAAAACACACAGTTTAAGAAAAAAACGTCGAAATTAAGCTAAAGTACATAAATGAATAAATATCGTAGGTATAAAACACACATAATAATATACAATATATATATAAGATTTCACAGGTACATAAACATAAAAAGTATATAAACGTCTACTCGAAAACATTATTCATCAGTCAGCGATGATTGGATCACAAAAGAAGAATTCATCCAAGGTGTAATAAGATTTTTTCAGGAGCAAGTTATTCATTTTATTCTTGAATTGGAATTCATTTTTCGATTCTTGTATAGATTTTGGCAGGCAATTGTATAATTTACATCCATTGTAATATAAACTTTTCTGATACCGAGCAGATGAGTGTTGAGGAGGCAACAGATAACCTTTGTTCCTTGTATTGTAATTATGTTCGACTTTTTCAGTCTCAAAATAACGTTTATGATTATATACAAAACAGGTTACTTCATAAATGTAAAGGAAAATCATTGTGAAGATACCCAGTTTTTTTAAATATTCCCTGCCTGAATCTCTTGCTCTCAGTTTCCCAAGATACGGACTGTCTTTTTTTGTAAGGTGAAGGCCCTATGAGCTTCTGCGGAATTCGCCCAATACATGATTCCATATTTTAAATTTGAGTGGAAGCATCCGAAATACAATTATTTAATTATTTCTCTACTACATTATTGTGATGAAATTAAAAGGGCATAGCATATCCCAGCTAGCTTCGAACACAAACTATCTACATGTCCATACCACTCCAGGTTACTTTCTAAAATAACACCAAGCAATTTAGTATTTAGATCGCAGTTGATTTCTGTATTATTTAGAGTTATGTGGTTAGGATATTCTGAACCAGTAGAATTGAAAATAACACAGGTCGATTTATCATTATTCAGACAAAGCTTGTTCACATCAACCCACTCGCAAACATTCATGTAAACTAGTTCGGCCTGTTTTTTAGAATTATAAACGTGTCTGAAATGAACAGAAAGTTTGTACCATCAGCATAAGCTACTACTTGAGTAGAGTGTGATCTCATTGATTCAATCAAATCGTTGATATATATAATAAAGAGTGTTGGACCAAGAATGGATCCTTGAGGCACACCTATATTCACAGATTTCAAATCAGAAATATAGTTATTACATTTAACCTGCTGTTGTCTATCAGTCAGAGATGATGAGAACCATTGGAGAGTAACTCCACAAATTCCATATCTCTCCAATTTATACAGAAGAATATCAAGCCGAACACAGTCAAATGCCTTGGAAAAATCTATGAATAACCTCAGTGCCACTCGTTTATCATCGAGAGCTTTATATATATTATTTTAAAATTCAAAAAGTGCAGTGTCATTCTTCGTGAAATTTTGCCTATGCTTGAGCATAAAGTAATAGCCCTATATTTCTCTGATTTCTCATCTGAATTCCTTCTGCAATAGGAGCTAATAGAAATAAATACTCGTGAAATTTCTGAAAGATTGCAAGATTGGATTCATCATGCAATCAAACGGGAGGACTGATCTGACATGCTGACGGAATATGATCGTGTGTGTTGTAGACATTTTTAATCAATCAGAAGTATTAGCTTTCACTGCAGAAGTGGCAAAAGGGATTTCAATAAGAAATGACAAATTTCCATTATGTGAGATTACTATTTACATGAAAAATCATATTCCTTCGTCTCTCGCTGCATTGTTTGTGTATTGTATAACAGCACCTTTTCTTGAACTCTTAGAGGTTCTTGCGAATACTTCCATTGGAAAAAAATTCCAAAACTTTGCCGTTCTATATTGACGAACGAGTCTTCGTAAAAAGTTGTTCTACATGTTTTGAGGCTGACGACAAAGTGATATGCTGATGACGGGGCTTGTCGAGTTCGTCTGACGGGTATTGCTAGTGATAGAATGTTAGCAGACATTTTTTGATGTCAATTTAATCAATGTATGAAAAATCCCACAAGCTGCGTGATTTTGTCATTATGACAGCGAAAAAAGTTTTTCCTAACTTTTCCAGCGAGATTTTGTTATTTCTCTGATTTCTCATCGGAATTCCTTCTGCAATAGGAGCTAATAGAAATACTCGTGAAATTTCTGAAAGATTGCAAGATTGGATTCATCATGCAATCAAACGGGAGGACTGGTCTACTGCAGAAGTGGCAGAAGGGATTTCAATAAGAATAAATGACACATTTTCATTATAAAAACTATGTGAGATTACTATTTACCTGAAAAATCATATTCCTTCGTCTCTCGCTGCATTGTTTCTGTATTGTACAACAGCACAATGAGAAGGTAGGTATGCTAGAATTGATGAATAGCGCAAAAAATACGATTCGTACGCCATTATATTGTGAAAACTATTTCAATCCTTTGATTTCTCTGTGAAACAATAAAAAATGTGAGGTTGTGTTTCAAACTTTCAATATTCTACGTATTTTACCTCCAGGGTCGGTCATCGATCACGCGACCAATAGACCCATCTATGGTCACAGTGGAGGGGCGGCATTTACCCCACTCACATTGAACCTAACCTAACCTTCTCCACACTTTCGAATAACAAATTATATTTTGAATGTAGGTATCCTGACTTTGGAAAGACAATACATGGTTATCCATCAAAGATGCCCACACCTATATAAACGATATTTTTTATGGAGAAAAACACAATATGCCGAAGTTGAATGAGGCCTTTCCACAGCCCACTTCACAGGGTGATTCCTAAGAGGCTGAAAAACCATATAAATTCATTATATTTTGTCGAAATTTGTGAATTCTTGTGATCTCAAAAATAAACATATACAGTATACTACCCTCTATTTTCACTTCTTCATCAAAGCTTTTTTGACCACAGATAAACAATGATTGTGTGTTTTCTCCCGGAGGTATCGGTGGCAGTCATGAATGAGGATATAATTGGATGTGCTTGTCGAGTGGGTGTGACTGCTATTGAGTATGAAGGAATGATATCTTAAGTTCTTGAAGAATATAAAGAAATATTATGGTTGATGGAATTTAGAGCATCAGCGTATACTAAAACGAGCTGTATATATGTACTTTTCAAATCATGAAAAACTGTTGAGGTGTAAAGTTGCTCTTCTCTCTGGATAAAACTTCGAGTTTTTGTGATGCATACCTACCGCGATGTATCTGACATGATGGAAATACTGAGTATAGATATATAGTGGCATTATGAAGACTGTGAGACTTAGTGAGTTCTTTCGAGCGATTTTTTGACAAATAATCATAATTGACACTGGTTTCATAATTCCAATACTCTTCAAATTGAGATACTTTCATCTTCCTGTTCATGATTGTTACGATGAGAATTGGTGGCGGGAAAACAAAAAGCATCATACACAATTCAGTTTTTCCTCCTCCTCACGATACTTTTGATGTACTGTGTTAATTATTGAATACAGTGTGTTATTTTAATATTTCGAATAAATGTAAATTTTTCCTGAAGCCGAACCTGGATTTTCACTCCGCCCGATAGGTGAATAAATTTAATGTCCCAAGTATAAGCTCCTTACCAAATTTGAGAAAAATATACTGGGTAGGTCAATACATATAGACGAATGAATATTTATTCGAAATCGATAAATCGCCCTGTATCTCCGTTATGAAGACTCTAAGACCTATCAAATATGGTATTTTCAGAACCACCTTGGTGATCCCTATGTACCATTGAAATATTTCACCCTGTATTTTCTTTGGTGATTCTTTGTGAACACAATTGTGTTCACAAAGAATCACCAACCTAGAAAAGAATATAAAAAACAAGGTGTTCTTGTTGTCTGCCAGGGTTTGTGGAATTGCCTCATCACGTTTTCCTCGATAAAAAATAACTTATAGAAGTCATATACGTATTAATAAACAATACGGATCATAACGGGTGCCAGGATGAAGCCAAAAATATGAAACAAATGAATACATAAGGATTTGGTGGCATGGTACGCATGCGCCATGCGCTATTATAGTAGTCATCAAACTTTTCCTTATGGATAGTCATTTGTCTTCAAAAATCGGCTTCATGTTTCGCTATGGAAACAGATAGAGATTATCCGTATTGATTATTAATACGTATATGATAGAAGTAGGCCTTTTCGATGTTACCTGTGAGATTCACCAACAACCGAACTCTTAGATTTGAATATTCACACCCATTACCTTCTGATATACCCGTCGAGGAAGTAGGTACTTTATATTTGTCTGAAACTAGTCACAATGTAATCGTTTTATACATATTTTTTCAATAAAATCCTATAGTGTTCGAATAACATAGTGGGACGCATTCCACTTCCATTTCGTTATGTCATCGAACATCAATCAACTGTCTGAAAGTTGATGTTCGATGTTTAGGTCGAGCAAGTTTTGGGGTGAATATACCTTCCTCAATATGTTCTTGTACAATACTATTACCATTGAATGTGATGAAAGTTTTTCTTCAGAATTTTTGCGATTCTCGATATAGAGATAGTGCAAGCTCGTCGTGATATACGACACATTTCAATTAAAAACTTGATATTCTAAGAAGAGAATCACCTGATATTGATATTGACTTTGTATCTCACTCTACTCTACGATAACGCGAATGAACACAGAGAAAAAAATACAGCTTGAGGAAATATCACAAATTATAAAATCTATTTGGAAGGGACCTACATATAGCATCACGATTAAAACTGGAATCATCACCATTTTTTGTCGATGTATGAGCAAATGCATATTTCAGTTTATGCTATAGGTGACACAGGACTTCTAGAGCATTCTGGTCACTCTGTGAGAAAGTGTCACATCTATTTTGGCCATTCAATGAGTATACATAGAATATATTTCCATAAATACAAATCAACAAAAATTTTTCAATAATTATCATTAAAGGACTCGATACATATACAAATTAATGTTTCACTGATTTCCAGGCAATCATTTCATTGTTTTCGAGATTATTTCTGGATACTGATACGAGGTTGAGCATGAATGTGTGAAAACAACTAATTTCTGTATAATCCAAAACTTTTGAAATTCATTTCTGTTCTGTTTTTGGTAGCTATCGCATTGTTGTGAATATGGCGCATTCAGGAGTTTTTATTTTAATGGATCACTCCTATGTCAATATTTTTTCAAATACATGATGTACAGTGTGTCCAGTTTTCGATGATTTTGTGTGATATCTCAGTTATCTTTCGAGATAGAACCTTGCGGGTTTCGCGACCGTTTGCCACTTTTTTGTGAAACTCAAGATGGCCTAATCAGATTTTGCATAACTGTTTCCGTTTATGAGATACAGGGCGATTTTGAAAATTTATACTTTCTGGACCCCCTCTATATCTACGAAGTTTCTCAGCAAAAATGTCAAATTTAAATCTCATCCCATATGAAAGTTGACGCAGAATCCAGTGGCGCACTCAAAATTTTTTTTCGGGGTATGGTTTTGGAGATACGACTCAAACTTATGGTTTTTTAAATGGAACACCCTGTATTTTATAAGCTCATAAAATTCCTCATGGGATTTCAATTGTGGGTTATGGATTTTTCTTATGAAAAAGTTCCAATTGAAGAAATATTCATTTTGATTTTTCCATAAAGAGGACAAAAACAATACCAACACTAATTAACTAGGAAAACACGAAAATTATGTACCTGATAGCAACAAATAAATAGTAATAAAAATTTCATAATGTAGAATTTATAAGCACCAGATTGAATATTCACAAATACAATTGAATTTCGGAATTATTCAATAACTTATTCACTGAATTGTTCAAATTGATGTCCATTTACCATAACACACAATTGACACATTTTCTCAATACGTCTTGATACAGTAAGAGTCACAAATATCTTGAAGAACTTCGTGCAACAACAAAGGCAGTTTTTCAGGAACTACAAAGACATCCTTTAATGATTTTGAATGCATTAAGACGTATTGAGAAAGCATGTGAGGGGAAGTGGATATCAATCTGAACAATTCAATGAATAAGTTACTGATTAATTTCGAAATTCAATTGTCTTAGTGAAGATTAAATCAGTTGCTTATTCTAGAATATGAACTTTTTATTACCATTCATTTGTTGCTATCAGGTACCTAATTTTTGTGTTATCTTAATCATTTAGTGTTGGGATTGTTTTTCCCTTTTCATGGAAGAATCAATTGAGATATTCTTCAATTGGAACTTTTTTCAAATGAAAAATCCATAGCCCACTATTAAAATTCAATGTTTTGATGATTTTGGAGCATTTTTGAAAATTTTATACATATTCATCATATTTCATTTTGATGGGGAAAAAATAAGGAATTTAATGAGCTTATAAAATACAGGGTGTTCCATTTGAAAAATCATAAGTTTGAGTCGTATCTCCGAAACCATACCCAGAAAAAAAATTTTGAGTGCGCCACTGAATTCTGCGCAAAATTCTGTATGGAATAAGATTCCAATTTGACATTTTCGCTGAGAAACTTCGTAGATATAGAGGGGGTCCAAAAAGTATAAATTTCCAAAATCGCCCTGTATCTCACAAACGCAAACAGTTATGCGAAATCTTATTATTCCATCTTGAGTTTCACAGAAAAGTGGTACAGGACCGCGAAAACCGCAAGGTTCTATCTCGAAAGATAACTGAGATATCACACAAAAGCATCGAAAACTGGACACACTGTACTTGTTCTTTCAACTTACAGTTATATGGAATTTGGCGTGTCTAAAATAATTTGTGGAAAAATTTTGAGATTCTAGTTTTATTCGTTGAGTCGACAGAAAGCGAATAAAAAGTTTACGATAGTACATACCTAGACCTTCTTCGGCTTGCCAATAACCTGAGATATCAACGAATTCCCTGGAGGACAAACCTGGAGAATTGTTCACATTCACAGAAATGATCGAGGGGATTCGTTAATAGGTTAGGTTACTGTCAAGCTGCTGAAAGTCTACAATTTAAGGACTGTTTATACCTTTGTAACGAGTAAAACTCGAATATCAGACATATTTTATCAAATAACATTTCAACTCATATTTCTACAACAACTAATCACAGACACGCCAAACTTTATATCGATGTGAGTTAGAAAAATAGCAGTCCGAAAAACTACTTATATACAGAAGAAGGAAGGAATGCTGAAAGTCATCTTCAAAAATTTTAATGGTGTTGTCCCACAATCACAAGAAACATGTTTCGGTTTCATAAAAGACCATCTTCAGACTAATTGAAAGTTTCAGAGTTGAAAAAATGTGATGCTACTAGTTGTGGAATTGTTGTTAAGGCCCAGAGTCGAAAAATCGAGTTTATAAATCTTTTTATCGAAATTTCATATACCAAAATGGTATATGGAGTGAAATGGTCAAAAGGTTTTGTTTTTGACAATACCATAAATGTGCCCTTATGAAAGCGCTACTAGAAAAAAATATTATTAAAATTGATGGGTAAAACAGCCAGCGTGTTTAAATCTAAACTCAGTTTACACATGCTCCTTACAACACCATTAAAATTGGTTGATATGACCTCGAGCATACCTTCATTCTTAAAAAAAATGTCACTTCACTTTGATCAATATGGACTTCAACCGAAGATTATCAATATACAGGGTGATCCATTTGAAAAAACTGCTGACTGCGCCATATTTATACGACAATATGATACTTACCAAAAATCAACATTGACCACTGAGTACGGCAGAGAAAATTATAAAAGTCTTGAAAGGGAAAGACAATCACTTACATCTGGTTCAGTCAGAAATTAGATTTTTTCCACACATAATCCCAACCCGTAATTCCTCACTATACAGGGTGTTTCAGTTTTTTGTAGCAGGACTCTAACAGCTTGAAGGAGACATTTTTTTAAGATACAAATTTCATACAAACATATATGCGTGGAAACTTCGTTTCCGATTCACAGGGTGTCAAAATTTCAGTTTTTTTTTATGTTTTTTAAATTTTCTCCTACAATTTTTGAAATAATTGGTTGAAATTTGGTACACCTGATACACTTCAAAAACTCAATATTTGAGGCTATTGAGTGTTTTTTAATACCTACAGGGTGATAGACTTTCAGGGGTCGACCCTGTAGAACTTTTCTGCGTGCCGTCTCTGCTTTCAATGGGACTTAGATTCAGATTGTCCTTTCAATTCGGGAACTTTTTGCCCTCATGTGAATTTTTCGCAAACTGTATGGATCTAGAGATGAATGCCAAAAATAAATTACTTGTAATAAAACCGTTATTTCTCAAAAACACCTATTTGACATTTCTTAAACATTTTATTGGAAAATGGAATGACCGAAAGCTTCCATACCAAATGAAATTCAGTTGCAAAATCAAATTGAATTTTTGAACACCATTATAATTAAAACTAGGAATAACAAAAAAAATGTTTTTATTTAAACAAAAAAACTCTAACTGGATTGCAAAATCTGAAATTGTTTTGTAAAAAATTCTAGGATACCCTGTATAACAGAAACTGGTTGAACTTTTGATATCAGGGACTGTCTGACACACGGTCTAAGCGCTTTACATCGCTAGACTGTCGCTTCTGACGGTTGAGGTGTTGTTAGCTTTGATAATTTGATCTCGTAAACGCCAGTTCTAATTTTATCAGTACCCTTAGAAGTGGTTCGGATTCCACTTTAAACTGTAGGTCGCGCTTTTCCTCTCCCCACACAAGTTTCGACTTCTAGTGAGTTGGTTTCAGACTTGAACTTGCGATGTACAAAATAAATCATCTTTATCAAACAAGAGAACTCATCCATCGCATAATAAATGCGTGGTCATGAAATAACAGTTCAGCATCTAAATAACGCAAGACGTTCAATTCAGCGCCGGTTTGAAATGTGTGTCTGGGACAAAATGGTTCATACTTTGAGCATTTACTGTAAGATATTTTATCGAAATTTATTGTGTTTTTTTATTTTGTTCGTATCCTTAAACTTCAAAAACTAAATAATGTCAAATGAAGTGTATTACAACTAATGTATTCTTGGTATTTATCTCGAAATCCATACAGTTTTCGAAAAACATACATGGAGGCAATAAGTTTCCAAATTGCAGAGACAATCTGAATCTATGTCCCATTGAAAGCAGAGGCGGCACGCAAAAAAGTTAAATTGGGTACGACCCCTGAAAGTCTATCACCCTGTAGGTATTCAAAAACGCTCACTAGCCTCAAATATTGAGTTTTTGAAGTGTAATGGGGATTCCAAACTTCAATCAATTATTCCGAAAATTGTAGGAGGAAATTCAAAAAACATTAAAAAAATCTGAAACTTTGACACCCTGTGAATCAGAAACGAAGCTCCCACGCATATATGTTTGTTCGAGATTTTCATCATAAAAAAATGTCTTCTTCAAGCTGTTGAAGTCTTACTTCAAAAAACTGAAATACCCTGTATACCTTTATATATTAGTGACATCACTGTAATACTTAATGTTAGAAATAAACACTAATTATGAGACTTTCATGCCGAAGGAGGACTTAATAAACTATCTGGTGGTGGGGGAGCGTATAATTCTTCCAGTTTTTTCAGTCTCTCGTTCAGATCTCCGGCTTGTGTCCTCAGCTCTTTCTCTATTCCTGACAATTTGTTCTTCAACTCATCTGCAGTATTCCCGGGATCTGTCGTTGTCTCTTCGGATTTTTCGCAACAGCTATTGATCTTTTCAAGGAAATCATGTTCGACAGTTCTCACAGTCTTTTTATTATCAAGTAGCATGTTGTGAATTTGGGCTATTTCTTCTGTAACAGATGCCAATCTCGCATTGACATAGCTCATGGTAGATATTTTAGCGTCCTCAATAGCTTTTTTATTCCTTTCTAGATTTTCCAGGATCAATTGCATCTGTGCTTTCATGTTGGTAATATCAACATCACTCATTGCAACTTTGAGCTTAGTATCTTTTATATCTCGTCGCAGTTCAACCAGATTTTGTTCATTCTGTACCAACGTTTTTGATACTCCTATTTTGTATAAATCTAAATCTTCTCTGAATGTTTCAGAGAAGATTTGAGAAGAATTTATGTGTTTAGAAACATTATTCATTAATTGCTGTATATTTTTATCATTCAATGTGATTTTGTTTTTCATATTACAAATATCATTTGTTATTTCTCCAGTGATATGTTTCATGTTTTCATGTTCATCATTTTGAACACTTATGTTATTAGAAATTCTTTCGATATCTTCATAAAGATCGATTGTTTTCATTGAGAAACGTTTAAATAAATCAATAATATTCAACTCCACTCTGTCTAGGGATATATGAATTTTGGATATATTGCCTGTATTCATTGTGATGTTTTCTTGGATATCTGAAACATTTCTAGTTAGTCTATTCAATAAATCGTCATTGATTGAAGACGAATGGAACGCCTTCTTTTCGTAATCAACAATTTTTTTTTTAATCTCTCCTAAAATATGTTCAGTCTGTTCAATTCTGTTTCGAACGAGAACGTTATTATCTTCAGTTCCTTTTTTAATACCATTTATGTCAGTTCTCATCATCGACCAATTTCCAGAGGAAGATGTCCATATCTCGTCTAATTTGGAATTGAACTGTAACTCAATTGTTTCTCTTAATCTTCCCAGATCATCGTCAAATCTCTCAGCTTGATTAAGCGATTGATGTTCTATACTTCCGCACTTTCTTTTCAGGTCTTCCAGTTCGGTTAGTAGGTTCGTTAAGCTTTTATTTTCATGATCTGTATTCTTGTATAATTCAGTTAGATTGTATTTTATAGTCTGCAGTATATCATGTTCTTTCTTAGATGTTTTAACGAAATTGTCTTTACATTCATACACCTCAAGTATAAGATTTTTTATAGTTTCATCAACAGCTCCAATTTTTCCTTCAATGCTCTTCTTCAGTTTTGGCGTCTCATCCAGAACTTGTTCTAGAATATTCTTGAGAGAACTCATATTGTTAAAAACTTTTTGTTGCAAATCTGTGAAATTGGATTGGGTTTTCTTTTCAATATCCTGTACTGCATTTTCACATGTCAATTTTATGTTGTTGGTCAATGAGAACATATTTTTTTTCATCTCTGAGTTACAATAATTCTTCATTTTATGTTCCTGGATTATTTCTACCAATGTCAAATTCTTCGCTAATTCGTTGAACTTATCTTGAGATTGTTTTTCAGAAGCCGACAATATTGAATGGAGCTTATCTTGGGAAATATTTTCCATATTTTTGTCCACGACATTCTTGACTTTTCCATCAATAGCTCCTAGTGATACATTCAATCTATCTATCAGCTGAAGAACTTGTTCCTTATCACTGATTGAATTTATGTGAATGGTACTTATGTTTTTCTGCATCAAACTCAAATCAATCTCTAGAAATTTGATGTTCTTATCGAATGCTTGTATATTTGGAATCATTTTTTTGTATGAATTTTCTATTTTATCTATCAAAAATCGTTCTGTTAATTTGAGTTTCAACTCTGTTCGATGATTCAAATTTTCAGCAGCATCACTCAAATTTTTATAATACTGATTCACCATCATAATCAACTGGTTATACTTATCGGAAATATCTTTCTGTTCAATTTTATATGATTCAATCAACAATTTCTCTTTTCCATCAAGAATCAATGTTAGATTCTTTTTATAGTTTTCCAGCTGTTGTAGAGTTTCTCCTTCTAAATTGAATAACATATTTTCTAGCCCCTTTTTTGTAATAAAATCATTCACCTGATTCCGTACTGCAATGTCTAAATCATCCAAGTTCTTTTGAAGCTTGATCAAATCTCCTGCTTGACTATCGAGTCGACTCGAAATATTTTCATCTCCTTCATGAAATTTGTGATAAATTCTTGATATATTGTAGTCGTAATTTCTATTTTGTTCACGTTTGTCATTTTCGAATAACTCCTTCAAATTCTTCAGCTCATTCTTCATATTTAGAGAATTATCTTTGCTGTCAATACATTTTTGATCGACCTTCCCGATTTCAGCTTCTGTCTTAGCTAACCTCATCTTCAAACTATCGATAATCCTCAGAACATCAACAGTATTTGCATTCTTCGATTCGCCCTTGGTTGACAATTTCTTCAGTTGTGTTGTAGTATCCAATATAAGTTTTTGATATCGCTCGAGAATCGTCTTCAGATTATTATTATCAGACAAATGTGATTTATCAATTGTCTTATCAAAATCAAATGGATATTCAACTAGATCATAATCTCTCATTATCGCCTCAGTGACAGCTCTCTTCGATTTGAGTGGAAAGTATTTCTCATTCAGTAAGAGAGTTGGCTTCGAAAATTTTGTTAGCTGCCATTTTGATACAAGAAAGTCATTACCTGAAGTCCATGTAGCTTTATTGTGACACATAGAAGCATTCCCAAGGTTCAAATAAAATGATCTATCACTATGTTGATCATAGTAAAACAGATATTTTAGATTCTTGGTCTTGAAATTCCAAATATCAACGAACCCATAGAATACTTGGTCTAACTTATCTGGACACTTCTGTACGGTTCTAGCTGCTACCTCCCATACCACAGCATAATTGAGTGTTTCTCTGGGATCATAACAGAATCCTCTATCATATCTGCATACAGTCCCTGATCTCAGGAATAGCTCATTCGTCAGCAGATCAGCTTTGGTGGTATATTCTTCTATTCGAACGACACCGGAACCTTTTTTCTTCAGCAAATTCCTGTCATTCCATTTGTCTATGAATATCCCTGTATCGAAAGCCTGCATGCAATGGTCAGTGACGTCATAGTAGGCATTTCTTGTGTCATTATAGAGACAGTGGTAGATTTTCACTGTTATTATCGATGTTTTTCGATAGATGTATACCTGGGATCTGAGCAACTCTGGTTTGGAATGATCTGCTGCTCCAACAATCGAAACTAACCAAATAGATGCGAAGTGTATGAGGATTTTCATCCTGAAATCAATAGCTTTATTATAAATGATATCAATGTCGAGAAATAGTAGTCATATACAAGGTACAGAAGAAGAGCTTTATCAATACGATAGTAATTTTCTGTCTCGTGGTTTATAAAAGGTTGTCAAAAATAACAAAATTTGGTTCTCGAATGGAATCTTTTCTGTTTGTAGGCCGATTTCATTGATTTTGATCTTCTTCGAGATAACATCGATCAAGACGAAACTTTTCCACATTTTTTCGAAATACAAAATGACGACCAAACCCTGGCCAAACTTTGGATCTCGCTAGGAGGTTTTTGAGTGACATTATATCATTAACGTTTGATATTCTTGCTGAGTTTGAACTTTTCTAAACAGAATGAGAGGTCAAACATTGCTGATGTATATGAAAATATGAAGACTGGTATGATTTTATATTCTGATTCATATATTTTCCAAGTTCTCTTTTTAATTTTCAAAATCAATTCGGCGTATTGCGCATGTCTGACATTTGACCACCAATCTTCGGGATTATCAACACTGTTTCATGGTTTGATCCGAAATGATTTCATAAATATACAGAGTGTCTCAAGAAATTTGCTTCTGTATCCATTTGTTCAATATTCATGATTTCGTATGTTTATTATCCCTACCCACATATGAATATGATTCCTATGACAACGGAGGAATTGGCATCTGAAAGCACATTCAGAAACACTGAAGTGTGAACCCTCTCAGAAAAAGACCTTCAATCGTTATGAGAAACATGGAAAAAGTGTTCAAAGTATCAAGAAGAAAAGTTTATTCTGCTAAGTTGTAGTTGATTATAATTAGAATCAACCTTGATGATAACACTAACGAGATGAACCATCCTTATGAGAGCAATGAAGCCACAAATTCTATTCAATAGGTGGCGGTATCTATTTTCAGATGATTTCACGCAAGAAGGAATGGCTGGATTGAAATATTTTCTTTTGGATGCCTCTAGAGTATCAGAATTTGTTATTTTTTTGCTTCACAAAATGGAATAGTGCGGTTTTCCCCTCAGGCTGTACACGAAAAAGCTCCATGCAAACCAGAATTCAGGTTTTTCACGTAGGAAATATTGATGACGTGACATATAAATTATAGGTGAAAAACCTAACAACTAAAATAAAACTAACATATAAAGAATGCATAAGGGGTGAACCTCGACAATAGTCAGATTCGTACTCGAGCTGAGATCTATAAGTCACATGGTTCCTGCATGAGATATCGTTCAAAAAACATAATTGCGTTGACACTTTCAATTCTAAGAATTTGTGCTTTTGTGTATATACTTTTTTCCTTAGAATGAGCCAAGGAATCATATCTATATATCGAATAAATATTACAAAATATATTTGTGGAATTGTTACGGTAGGAAATAATTGAAGATTATGTCCTCAACCTGTCATACATTTCATATTTTTGGACAGATTCGCATGTCCGACATTTTTTACTAGAAAAGTAACATTTGTCGAATTACTTACGTGGAAGGATACAGAAGAAAACATCGAAGAAATCGGCTTATGAATAAGGAAGTTTTAAAAAGGAATATTCTCAGATATATTATAAACATGAAAAAATGGATACATTTGAATAAATACATTGAGAATTCGCATTCTCTATGTGATGAAATTATTAATTCTTTCTCGGTATATTCAACAGAAAACAACTACTTTCCTGGCTATATGCCACGACGAACATTGAATTATATCAATTGAACATACACGATAGGAATTTGAGCATAAAATGAATATCGTCTGAAATTGAGAATTGACATTCTCTTCCAGAATCGGATGAATACTATGATGAATATAACGATATAAAAAATATATTACTTACCAAATTGGTATGAAAATTGGAATGTATGGGAGAAATATACTAGTATACATACTCTGTTCTTGTTGAGTCGTGAATTTATCCATTTTTTCATGTTTATAATATATCTGAGAATATTCCTTTTCAATACTTTCATACCCAATCAAGGGGTTCAAACTTGAACGATGGAAACTTGTTATTTTTATAGACCTTCAATCGCAGATTCGTGATTGGGTTTTTCTCAATTCAGAATTTCTTTCCACGCCCTGTATGATAAATGTCAGTTTGTCATACATCTAAAACAAGGAAGTTTTAATTCGAAAATGCAGGTTTGAAGAATAATATTACGATATTTAGTGAGTTTTCATTGTGAAAGAATTTCCAAGCTTAGATTCTACACAAAACTTTCAGAAGATATTTTTTATCGCGGAAACTATGGCAAATAGTTACCTATTCGAAATTAACAGGAGAATTTTTGGAAAGTCTTTCAAGGATTCCAAGAATGACATAATATACATCAGAATGTTTCATTCAACATTATAAGTTGCTATACTATTATTAAGTATAAGCGGCAAAACTGTAGTGATGAAAATATTTTAGATGGATTCCAGGTAGCAGACTGACCTGAAAAGACCTTAATATAAACGTCTTTTCCACGTCATTTTCGGTCCATCCCGTCTTTTGACCAAAATATGACTTTTCGTCATATTCCATGACGTCTTATTGACGTTCAATACTGGAGGTCAATTATGTCCCTATAAAGTCATATAATATTCTATTCGACCACATGAAAGAAGTCATTTCTCACCTTGTCATCGTCTGTTGTACTGAATTTGTGTTTGTATGTCACGACGAGCTTATACTATCGGTCATTTTTCAGAATACGCTCTCTTAATTTGAAATCTTTTCGATTATGCAGTGTTGCCGCTTCTACTAGAAAGTAGTAGCAACATTGATATTCCAAAAGGAACACCTTCTTTTTCATCGCATTTTTATATTTATAATGAAGAACTAGTTTCACCGATATATTGGGGGCTATCGGAAAATATTACAGAGATATTGGGTATTCAAAGTCGAGATTTTTCAACTTCAGGATTTTCTTGTGTCGAAACTATTCATCGGTCAGAACGGCTCAGATGTCCTAATATCAACTTTTGATTCACTATTTACTAATATTTAATCGGAACAGATACAGTGTGGTTCAAGATTCTGTATTCTGATCATCCTGTATCTGTTCCGATTAAATACCAGTGAATGGTAAATCAAAAGTTGAGATAGATACATGTGAGCCGTTCTGGCCGATGATAATAGTTTCGATACGAGCAAACCCTAAAGTTGAAAATCTTGATTTTGAACAACCAATATTACTGTAATCATTTCCGATTAGCCCCAAAGTGATACATCGATGGAATCAGCTCTTCAGGGAGAATCTAAATATGCAATGAAATACAGGGAATTCAATTTGAAATAACAAAGATGTTGATACTTCTCGATAGAAGCGGCAACACTGCATTGATGAAAATATTTCAAATGAAGATAGCGTATTCTGCGAGTTTTCATGGATATCTCTCGACTGATTCTCGATACAGAGATAGTGTAAGCTTGTCGTGACATACCCTGTTGTAACCAAACCCACCCCCCAGCAAACATGATTTTTGCGGCCCTCTAAAGGTACAATGAAACTTGCCGGCGAGCGGTAACAGCGGTCCTCTATTGTACAACTAAATTGGGCCGGCTAGCCCGTGTCCCGGCGGCCGACAGCCGACCGCCTCTCTAGAGCCATCAGTATGCCGCTCATTATATTGCAGGGCTTCTGGTGGGCAGATGCAAGTACTCAAATGTACCGCATTCATGGCATATCTTTGGCCCGATTGAGACTTTTCAGAGACTGCCATTAATTGGCCGCTTGAGAATTTTTATTCCCCCAATAGAGGAGTTTTTCAGGGCCGTTGGTTATCGGGGTTGAATGAATTCAATATTCATGGTATTCTGTTTTTTGATGTCCTATTTTTCAACTAGGTTTGTCAAAAAATATACAGGGTAATGCATATATCTCAGTGAAAATAAGTTTTTTGATAGGTATCCCGGTTTATATCACCACTTGGAAAGCAAATTATCTCATTTTCACTCAGATCTTCATCACTCTCTTTATTTTCAAACTGGTTGAAAAATGTGGAACTTCAAAAAACAGAATTGAGGTCTCCCAGTTTTTTGTGAATCCTCTGGGTATAACAGAAATGTGGAATTCACTCTTTACCTGAAGTTGTTGAATGATTACATAAAAATCCTGATATCACAGTTTTTTTTCAGGAAACTAGCAGTATAAATACCCCATAAAAAAACAAGAACTGAAAATATCCATGTGTGTATATTATTGCCATGATCTCAAACAATAAATATCACAACTATGGAAACATCAAACATCTTAATTTTAGTTCTACATATCACTCTGTATACTCATCATGAAAAGGTACCTACAATTTACAATAATAGGTATTTGTGTTTCATCATGCAGGATAGATATTTGTTTCTCCACTTGTTTCAAAAAGTTGCTAACTCTAGGTCAAAAATTCACCTATGTACCTACCTAATAACTTGAAAGTTATGTATGTAGGTAATCAATTATATTGATCAAGTTATTGTCAACAATAGAGTTCAATCCACAGGAAAACAATTCCCAGATATGGAGAACCTCACTCTTTATCATATTGATATGAGTGTTGCCTGGAAGTGAGATATCATATACCATGAAGAAATTTATATCATAGTCTGGATCATCTGGATTTCTTCATTAATATCTGTGATTGATGGGCTGCTGGTTGTTGATTTTGTTGCTGAAAGATTGAATGATTCCATTCTCTACTAATCCTAAACATGCAACATTATACATACCTACAGTAATTCTTGAAATATAACTGTTTCTTCAAGTAGGTACTCTTTGATTTTCGTTTCGAAAATAGATTTATGATTCATATGTAATGAAAGCTCATGCATCTTCGAAGTCCTCATATTATTATATTATTAGTGTATCCGCTAAACATGTCCAAACTATTATTGCATCTGTTTGTCCAATGGTGTTTGTTAAATTATTATCTAAAATAGGGGCATTATTTAGCTGTGCAAGTTTGTATATATGTTTGTTCCTCACTCACTCTGTATTTATTTCAATATCCTTCCACTTTGTATGAAAATCCACTAGAAAACCAAACACGAACTGAACACAGTACTAAAATCTCTGTTGAGAGTGTTGAAACAACATAAACAAAGAAATTAATATACGCCATACTGAATCATTGTTACCACTGCAAAATGATCAAAATAAAAACTCATGCGAGCGAGGGATGCCAACGTTGAGTGAGTGATGACGGCACACTCCGTTGAAATTTTGATGGCCCTTGGACTTGGATACATACAGCGGAAGACTAGCGGCTGGGAAACAGAGGCCCATCATAAGTATGTGTACATTCTGCCTTCGTCATATAATCCTTCGAAATTATATGGAGGGCCTTTCGAGGCATACCGACATCGACATTTGCCCGCCGTTCTCGCCATGGGCCCGGCTTTCTACCGCCTTTCGATGTTTGCTGGGCCGGGTCTTGTATAAATATGGAACTATCTATAACCATATTTCATGTGATCGTCTAGTATTTATCATGTTCGAGAAGTATCGAGATTCAACTCGACACCTCTCCAACATGTTCCCACGTTGTGTACTTTTTTTTATATAAGTTCGTGATACAGAGTTCTGTGAAGGTAGAGAAGAAATGAAAATCAAGTGAAGTTCGAGAGCATTTATTAACCACGCAGCTTTTTACAATGCAAGTGTACGAGGTGAAGTAAAGTGACTTATCAATTAGCAATCAAACCTCTTCTCTGGTACAACCAAGACTCAGCCGCAAAAGTTTATGTTTGGTATTAACTGATCAATTGCTGGGACGGCATATGTTTGCACTCCACTCTAATTGCTCTGGGCTGGGCCATCTTTTAGCAAAAGGATCGTCACCCGTCGGGAATGAAATAAGAGTGGTTGCAAGCCACCTCCGTGGTGTACACCTCCACAGGGACGTCCATTTCAGTATGCCTACTGTTAATTATTTTAAGAGCAACAGGGGACGCGCTCCCATAGTACCATCGAGCAATTCGACCACTCATCGTCATCTATAAGCACTTCAGAAAAAAACGATATAATGTGATGAATTTACTCTATTTGGAATGGACTATCTTGCAAATACTGAGATACTACTATACTGGGACCTGGTTCTTCAACTCCTTCCTTCGGGCTGACGGAGGTAGAGGCCTGGTATACTTCCATGCTTTTCTTTTCCTATGAGTCTTTTATTTCTGGAGATGTTGCTTCTTCGAAGGTTGGAAATGTTCTATGTAGATAGCGGCTCAGGCTGCTATTTATAGGGAAACCGTTTGTTGTGATTGTCACCAGGATCACTTCCATGGTTACTGATGTTCTTTTATTGAAACAAACCTGGATTTGGTCCCTTTTTGGCCCCATTTCAGGGTGCTCTCTTGCAGTATGAGGCTTCTAGCTGTGAACATACGATGTCCAAAGATCAGGTAGCTGTTTTCACATACTTGTAAGTCTGTCCCTGTGGTTCTACTTCAGATTTGAAGTGAATTTATGAACGTCTGACAGCGTCAAACGTTCGTGAATTGGTAGAGTTTTATTCCACAAGACAGACTCTTTCTGCCTTTGTAGCTGGAATAAACCGATACAAATCGAAGTCCAGATTACTTACCAAGCTTCCTGATGTTGTAACAAAGCACAACACTGTAGGATCGAGTATCCAACAAGGTCTTACCATACCTGGGATACAATCCAAAGTTTGAGTGATAGAATTTATGATCTCGTGAGGATTTGTTACTTATTCCTCTGATAAAAATGCAACTACTCATAGAAATTGAACCCTCATTAATGGAGTCATGAACGAAATCACTAATTATGATCCTCAAATAAGAAAATGACTTCCAAAATGAATCAATACTCTTGATCATGATGAAATATTCTACCAAGCGAACTGGCTTGGGTAGTTACACTGTATACTAATGCTTTCGTGGAGAGTAGAGTAGAGTAGAGTGGAGTAGAGTTTTATTGACTACTTGATGTACATTCATACATTTGTAGCAAGTCCTAAATGATGCCATTTTGGTGAAAAGAATGTATAAAATGATTATTTACAATAAAAGACAAAAAATATACAATCAGAGACGAATAATATACAATCAAAAACAAAAACAAAATACACATTAACGTTTCCCTCTAGAGTGGATGTTCGGCTAGTGTGTTCCTTGTATCAAAATTGTGGCCACTAACGTGAGCCAGATATTTTGCAATCGAGTAAAAGCAATTTTTTTCAAATTATCTTTCATAACTCTCTTGAAAAAAAAACATATTCATAGTTTTAATACTGGCAGGAAGAGCATTATGTAACCTGAGATCATGAGAATTGTTTTGTGATTTGCTGAGTTTGTAACGTTGAGGTCTAATAAGATCACTGTTGCGTGTATTGTGATTATGCAAACTGGATTGCTTAGGAAGCAGGGGAGCTTTTTTGTGAATCTCTACTATACTCGTATAAATATACATTGAAGGTACTGACATTATTTTGTGATTTATGAATGAATCACGACACGAATCTCTGTAACCAATTCCAACAAGAATTCTCAGAGCCTTTTTTTGTAATATGAAAATACATTGGGCATCACTAGAACTTCCCCATAGTAGAATCCCATAAGAAATATGAGATTGAATTAGTGAGCAAAAAACTATTTTCAATGTAGTGAAATTAGTTATAGGTTTTCGAAGTAAGAATAGAGCACTCGATAATTTACTTTTCAAACCTAGAATGTGGCTGGACCAATTTAACCTATTATCCAAGGTGAAACCCAATAACTCAACAGTTTGGAACTCAGGTAATGGCTGAGCCGTAGATATCACCATGTTTTGTGATTTATCGTTATTCATCATAAGTTTATTAATACTAAGCCAATAGTTGGCTTTTTCTTGTATTTCGAAAGATTGATCAGCAAGAGATGGTAGATTTTTTGAGGAGTAAGTGAGGGATGTATCGTCAGCAAATAATACACTGTGACATGGTTTCATATAGTTGTAGAGATCATTAATATAAATCACAAACAACAGCGGACCCAATACCGATCCCTGAGGCACACCCAAGTTAATTGGTTTCAGCTCAGAAAATTCATTGTCATAAAAAACTGTCTGGAAACGAGTATTTAAGTATGTTTTTATTATTTCTGAAGTAATTCCTCTAACACCATGATATGAAAGTTTTTCGAGTAATATGTTGTGGGAAACACAGTCAGAAGCCTTAGATAGGTCCAAAGTACCTACTTAATTTTTGGCCAAATTATCCATTTTTGAGAAATCTGCTGAAGCAAGTCGATTTTCATCATCAATGTGCAATAAAAATATGGATAAATCAGATATACAGGGTGATCCACGTTTGAGTTATAACGACTACAATTTATTTGAATTGAACACCCTATTTATATACATATACCGGGTGGCTACGGAAGTATTGCCTACGGAATATCTCAGTTATTGTATGGAGTAGGTTTGTGAAATTTGGAGCGTCGATATAATGACATAAGAGCTAGAATTTGAGCATATTGACATGTCGAAGTTAACTTCCGGTCTGACCGGAAGTAACATCAACTTTCTTATTTCAAAGGGAAACCCTATTTTTTTTTCTTTTCGCTTTATACAGCATTCAATTTCCTTTCTAATGACATATCACAAGTTGGTATCTAACCAGAAACAAGATCAGAAAAAAATTATTATTGAAATTCACCGAGTAGGCCGTAAAAGCAAAATGAAAGCCAAAAATTGAAAAGTTGGCTATGGAAACCATACGTCACTTGATAACAGTTGCTACTACTGTGATATTTTATTTTCATTCGTCGGCGTTATAAAAAGCCGCCAAAAAAAATATTAGAAAAATTGGGAAAAAAACAATACTCTGTAGGTCCATAACTTAAATAGGAACATACAACTTTTTCTTGCCTGTACTATTCAGCATAACC
Source organism: Phaedon cochleariae (assembly GCA_918026855.4). NCBI lineage: Eukaryota > Metazoa > Arthropoda > Insecta > Coleoptera > Chrysomelidae > Phaedon > Phaedon cochleariae. The sequence continues at coordinate 16,879,790 of OU896707.1, read as the reverse complement.
ATTCCTTTCTAATGATATAATAGAAAGTGATTTTTTGATATGAAATACGCTTCCACGGCCTACTCGGTGAATTTCAATAATAATTTTTTTCTGATCTAGTTTCTGGTTAGATACCAACTTGTGATATGTCATTAGAAAGGGAATTGGATGCTGAATAAAGCGAAAAGAAAAAAAATAGGGTTTCCATTTAAAATAAGAAAGTTGATGTTACTTCCGGTTAGACCGGAAGTTAACTTCGACATGTCAATATGCCTAAATTCTAGCTCTTATGTCATAATATTGTCACGATAGGAACCAAAAATATTCATAGCCACTATTCAAAATTATATTGATTCAAGATTCATTAATAAAAGTTCATTATTCATTTTATCGTATAACATTCGATTAAAGGAAACGAGTATAATGTTTCACTCACGTTGGCAGCTCATTCAACCGGAATGAAATACCCGCATATGGAGTAAAACGCTGACTACATCAAAATATTCTAAATAAATATCGAACAGCCGATAAGGCAAGAAATCAGTTTGGATCTGATCAGCTAACCTTCACTATGGTTCATCCCCTGCACCTGCTAGAGATTATTTTGTAAGTACTACTGTCACAATCGTTATTTTGTCAAACTATTAAATGTTTCTTTTCATTGCGAAGTCTGATGTATGTACGTTTGCATTGAATCTCGTTTGTTTAAATCACTAATGAAACTAATTTCTTTCAATAAACTGTAGCTTTATAACGAACAACTGTTTTGATTTCTCGGCCTCCCAAGCGAGTTCACCCCCGAGTCACCACCCTGTAGCCATGGGTCGTGACAATATCGACGCTACAAATTTCACAAACCTACTTCATACAATAACTGAGATATTCTGTAGGCAATACTTCCGTAGCTACCCGGTATAAACATGTGGATAATATACAGTGCGTCCAAAGAACTCAATGCTGTCGTAAAGTCGTGAATGAATTTATTCTCATTCAATCCATTTCTGAGAAATCTTCTGAAGCAGAAATACTCTCATTCTCAATTACTTAGTCACATTTATATGGATAAATCAAATACACAGGATGGTACACGTTTGAATTATGATGTCTGCGGCACATGTTTCAAACGGAACACCCTATAGGTATATATTTCTGAATTTTTGTAATCTATGAGGAATTGAATTCAGAATTATATCACACATGGGGTTTGTATACAGGGCATCTGTTAAATATAGTGTTCTCGTAAAATGGGGTAAAAAATAACGATGACGTAATCTCTCCTACACGAATCATTCTGTATGTATTAATTGAATTTGAAAAAATTCTTGAAAGAAAATAAAATTCTACGGCTCGATCTTTCAATGAATTATTCCTTTAATTTTCAACAAGTTTATATCTACAACTTTGAAAAAAAAACACTTTATTCAACAAACGGACTGTATGCAAACTCTATAATATGTAATATAATTTTGAATCCAGATTTCCATGGAGATTCCAAAAATCTAATAATGTATAGGGTGTTCCTTTGAAAAAATGTCTCGGACAGCGGAACTCTATACAGTGTGTCCCACTTACCATGCTCACCATCATGGGTATCTTTTTAACGGTGAGAGATACGAGGTCGATTAAATAACACCAAATGTGGAGTTCGTCAAGGCCAACTATAATGTGAAAAAATATTTTGAAAAAATCTATTCGTTTTTGTTATATACGCAAAAAACAGATATTGATCATTTTTATGTCTCCTCCGTAACTTCTTCATTTATGAAAATATTCAAATAGGAATTTCACATTCTCGTGGCAGTTTTTCGAAGTGATTCCGAAAAAAATATGAGATTTATACCAACTCTTCTAGAATTTGAGATATCAGCACCAACTTTAGTTTTTCAAATGTAGGTCATAGCTCACTATGACTTAGTTACGAATAACTTCTTTTTCTCTTACTGATGATTTGTCGCAGTAATAGTTTTGAATTGATAACAACGGAGTAATCGTCATTTATACAAAAACAAAAAATTATTTGGAAGCCGCCATCTCGAATTTATAAATTTTAACAAATAAATCATGATCTCCGACCTCCAAAGCCCCCACTCAGCAATTTTGAATGGAATCGGACCAAATATTGTCCGCCATTTTGAAGCAGCCATTTTCTTCAATTTCAACAAAAAATCCATAATGTATTGCCACCGAAATTATGAACACCTGTGAAATTTCAAGTTGATCAGAGCTATGGAATTTTTGTTGAAATAAAAAAAATGGCTGCTCCAAGATGACGGACAAGATTTGGTCCGATTCCATTCAAAATTGGTGAGTGGGGGTTTTTAAGGTCGGAGATCATGATTTTTTTGTTGAAATTTATAAATTCAAGATGGCGGCAACCAAATAATTTTTTGTTTTTGTATAAATGACGATAACTCCGTTGTTATCAATACAAAACTATTTTTGCGACATATCATCTGTAAGAGAAAAAAAAGTTATTTGTAACTCAGTCATAGTAACCTACATTTGAAAAACTAAAGTTGGTGCAGCTATCTCAAATTCTTAGAAGAGTTGGTATGAATTTCATATTTTTTTCGAAATCACTTCGAAAAACTGCCATGAGAATGTGAAATTTTTATTCGAATATTGTTATGAATAAAGAAGTTACGGAGGAGACATGAAAATGATCAAAATCTGTTTTTTGCGTATAAAACAAAACCGAATAGATTTTATCAAAATATTTTTTCACGTTATAGTTGGCCTTGACAAAGTCCACATTTGGTGTCATTTGACCGACCTCGTATCTCTCACCGTTAAAAAGATACCCATGGTGAGTATGGTAAGTGGGACACACTAGAAGGTCTGGTGTACATAAATCAAATTGCAAAAATGATGATTGTAAAGGTTGTTACATTGGTCAATCAGGTCGCGAGTACAAAACCAGCATATCAGATCACAATCGTATCATACAAAAGAATTTTGAAAAATATTTTTCTGAGTTTTCAAATGTAGGTACTTATAGAGCTAGCTATATAATTTTTCGTTCCATAACAGCTGTAGCCACCCGCACAATGCGCGGTTTGAAGTAATGTCTTAGGTTATTTAAGTACATTTCTCATTCTACCAATAATGGTAGGTATATTCAGACTCTTCAACAATACTTAAAAACTAACATCAGCATTGTTTTCGTCTTGCAGATTTTCTTCCTAAAAAATTTGCTAATGATGAAGAATTATTCCTTCGAAATTTGAATCATTAATGAGTCACATCAAATGAATCTTGAATTGAGAACTGACAAAAAACATTTGTTGTGGTGACAAAATATTTTGTCATGGATATATGACACCCAGATTTTCTTGAATTCACGAAAATTTTTTTGTTTCAAACAATTTTTTTTCTGTGCATAGACATAGAATAAGTATGAAGATTCATTTTCTTCAAATATTTGTTAATACATGTTCCACACACTCTACACTCTGTTTATTGGGAATAATGTATTCTAGGTCCAGGATGGTGTAGTTTTCGATAAAACAAAGTGTGTCAAACATGTATTATAAAATTTGAAAAAAATGATCTTCATTCTTATTCTACGTCTATGGACATGGATCACACCATTCAATTTCATCACTGTTTTCGAATCAAAGTTTTGCACAAATTTATACGATGAATTGGTATTTATTTTTTTCCACGGAAACGCACCAAAATAGCGAGACAATTCAGGAGACCGAAATGTTGTATTTTTAGTTAATAATTAGGATGTGGAAATAGAGAATTTGAAAAAAAAATCAGTGGTGCACATTCTATTGACAATAATATTCGGCAGGGTGCCCCCGGGACGCCACTGGATTACACAATTCCATTTTAATTATGGCTGAATCAGCCCCTCATGACGAAGAATATCATTGCTGAATTTCGAGGAAATCGGTAAAAGGATATTTGGGATATTCATAAAAAAATGATTTTTTCTTAAAAGCTTAACACACTATATCTTGAAAACTATGGATTTCTAGACCTACGTATATTTGAAATAAATTTCATGTTTACTCATGCAGATTCAACCTCTTGATTTTCTGCTCATAATTTCGAGACACCTTGTATATGTGATTTATATCCGAGAAAAAAATACTCACTTGGGTAAAATCTGAGGGTAAAATAGATATTTACGTTACTAGTCCGGTAAGTACACTTTTACAGTACGAGTGAGAATTTCCAAACGAGTACTGTAAAAGTTTACCGAACGTGTGACGTATAACATTTTATTTCATACTGCTGAAAAACAAAAATGAACAGTGAAAAATTAGTTATTTTTGTATCTAGAGCGCGAAATGCTACTTTGGTGATCAAGATCTGATTTTTTAACGAGGCGTAGCCGAGTTAAAAAAATAGTCGAGATGACCAAAGTATTTCGCGCTCGAGTTGCAAACAACATTTTTTCTACAAACGTCAAAAAATATAGTTCTGAAGTAAAAATATGCTTAGCTTTATATCAATAATAGTGTTGAACTGGCTTAAAAAGGCCTCCCCCTATCCTCCCTAGGCACGCACGATGTTCCATGAACATAATAGGAATAGGAATTTCCTTTCGTGCGCTCCAAGAAATAAAACAAAGTTATTGTTGAACATTCAGAAATAAATGATTTCGTGGATGTTTGTTCGATTGAGGACCATGAAGTTGAAATATAAATATCTCATATATTTTACATAACAATGCGCGAAGTAGGTACTTCGCGCACTGTTTTACTTCGCGCACTGCTTCGCACATTGTGTCGTGGTAACGTAGGAAACTGAAAAAAAGTGTCACTTCGCAATTTGTTATCAATGCGCGAACCTTGTCATTTTTTGACGTTTGTAGAAAAAAATATTAATCTATTTATCTGCGTCCAGTAATTTCAGGATTTTGCATTCACTCCCAAGATAGCTGGCAGCTAGTTTCCTTAGAAACATAGTTTTTGTTTTAAATAATACTGTCAGTGATTGTCATTACGCGTTTTTCACGAAATGGCTCAGGACACACAAATCACATCAAGCTACGGGGCATTTGATACCCAACAAATCGTCACTCCGTTATGATAAAGAATTCAAGCTTTTTTGTCAATGGAAAATGAACAGCAACGTGAATTTTGTGAATGAAGATGTAATGATGGCTTATTCTTTGGACTTGGTGAGTTTTCATCTAACTTTTAAGGCAGTTTGAGTTTTATAATAAAAAATATAGTTCAAGTTTTGTTTATTATATAGTATTTACATTTTTGTAGTCGAACAAATTCAAAAGCTCGTCACTCTGGTCAAAGTATTCAATGGTTAAGTCGATGCTGCTATAGTCCACGAAAATTTGGATATATCCACATTTCTGTGTATTGTTTTGCTGTTGAATTTTCAATAAATGTATTCATGCTTTGGATACATAACTGAGTTTTCAATATTTACAATCCGGTAAAATTTCATTACGGGATAGTAGCACGTAATGAAATATTACGTGCGCCTATCCTGTATAAAAGTCTATTTTCCGGATTGAAATCAGGTACGTAAAGGTATGTTCTATGATGCAGTATGAAATGAAGTAATTTATGAAAAGTGACATTTTATAACCATTCAACAGAAAACAACTATTTCTCAGGTCGAAGATAGCACATGATAATGTATTCTAGAGCTAGTAGTGGAACAAGAATAGATGAGTTGACTAGTGATGTATGATGCATGGTTCAAATACTCACCCAAATATTAGGTATTCAATGTATATGATAAACACTGCAACGAAGTGTTGTTCTGACTCTCGATATCATTTTGTTTGGGAGAACGATATCAATAAAATAAGTAATCAACGTAGTTGAGGGGTCAGCAGCAGAGAGTACAAACATAATGATTTATTATAATGTGCTTGAATTTAATACGGCGTAATAATAAAATGTCCAATGTTTTCTTTTCATTTCTTTAACCCTTTCGAGCCTAGTGGTACATTTCGCTTTGCTATCAAATCATAGCCGATTATAGTCTAATAAAACTGTGAATAATGGCAAGTTAGTATCCAAATTACAGTGTGGCATAGTATTAGCATATAATTACGCAAAGATAAAATTTTTTTATTCATGAGTATTGTCTTTCATCGTCTTTTATTTGTGGTACTTCAAATATACCACAACGCATGAACGTAGAAAGTATTTGTGGGCGTAATAGTAATTTTCCTTACAAGTACGGAAACTGATTCTTTCCCGCACGCGACTGCCGTTGACACGAACGACGCGAAGCAGAGTTAGGGCAAGCAGTCGAGTAAAGGTTCATTTCGCACGCCGTTTCTACAAGTTTTCTGCAATTTGTACTATTTGTAGCCAGTTGAGAACAAGCCGTTGCATGGTGTTCACGCTGATGTAATATTTTGGTTAGGTTTCAGTCCACGTACCTCCCATCTTATATATAGCAGCAAGGTGAGATATTTTTATGGTAAGTAAGTATATATTGTGAGCTATTTTCACATACCATGTTGAATGGGTTCTAGAATTCGGCTCTCTTCATTAAACATAACCTTCTTTCAGAAATACATTTCATCTAATATGGCCCAATACAACGATGGGTTGCATGGCCATGGTCCATAATACCCGACAGCGGGCTATATTATCCATCACCAACGAGTTCATTGAGAAAATATAGATTTTGTAACTTCTAATCAATGTTTCAGCTTCCTAATGGGAAAAATTTGTCTCCACATAAAACAATTGAGACGTTTAATGACATCCTCCCGACTCCTGAAGCTGAAAAGGAAGAGACAACCGTCCGTCGAAAACATTTGAATTACAAGGCCCAACAGGTTACAAAAGATCTTTGAAAATGATGATTTGTCATTTTGATCAAAGCCCTTGACTCCATTAATGATGAAGCAGAAAAACAAAATAGCCAAGTATATATCTCAAGCATTGAGTCGACTTTTAAAGATCGGTCTACTTCTGAACCAATAACTGAAGAGTATTGGTTTTGTGGTTGTCACGAAGAAGACAAATTAGATAGAAGGAGATGTGTATGTATATGTGTTGGGCTAGAGCCTGAAGACTATATATGATGATTTCGAGTATTGTTGACTGTAAACCCCAAGAATTTTCTTATAAATTTCGATGTTTTCTTTTTATTTGAGTTATAACCGTTAATTTACTTACTTTCGTATGTTTCCAAATGCTGCTAACTATAGAAATTACAATACTTTTTTATACATTTTATCGCTTTTTTTATGTTTTTATTAATTTTAATATTTTTGTATATATCCTATAATGGAAGTTAGAAACTTATCATTCTTAATTTTCAAGGCAGTTCAGTATATGGGCCGTATAACCCGAATATAGTATGATATGGCCCAATTAGGGTTCTGCAATTTAATTCATAATTTTTTAAGATCAGTATACCTATCATTCGATTTGATGTGAAATTTTGTTTCATCTAAAAAATTCAGATGGACACTAGAAAAATGTTTTAGCTTAGATGGGCCATATTTGCCTCAAGGACCAAACAGCATACACTCGACTAGGTACTGAAAGAGAATTTGCCAAAGAAATATTCTATGCTCCTGGTCTCAACAATCTCTTAACTATACAATCTATGACTATACTGAATATATGGCGATAGTGTTTTCAAATATATCAATATGAACATTATTGAATTATGTTATTTATACAATAATGCAAAGTGTATTCAGGTGGATCATTTCCACACCAAAGGAACAGTAAAATTATCTACTGCACTTCGCATTGGGATTTACTGAGAGTGTGGTATCTTTATCACCCCAATTTAGAAATGCTAATTTGCTAGGAATTCAACACTTCGGAATACAGTGCATTACACCATATATGTCAGTTGAGAATATACTCAACAATAATTTCGGTGATATATAACGAAATTGCTAGTTGAAATTAACACTATTTCATAGGGAACACCGTAGAAAGGTCGGCGACCTTTCACTTTTCTATCGATACTTCCACGGGAAATGTTCTTCGGAAATCTCTGATATCATCCCTTCACTAGCAATACCAGTCAGACGAACTAGACAAGCCCAGTCAGCACATCCTTTCGTTGTCAACTTCGAAAGATGTCGAACAGCACTTTATCAAAACTCCTTCATCCATAGAACGGCTAGGCTCTGGAATTCATTGCCTGAGGAAGTATTCCCAACAACATATAATCTCCAGAAGTTAAAAAAAAATTCCAATACCTACCTCCTATCCCTATCCTTCCTAGGAACGCACGATGTTCTTTGAACATTATAGGGATTCCCTTTCGTGCGCTCCAAGCGATAAAAAAAACCCGAAGATGAAAATGACGAATAAATCAGCTGATTCTTCCTCATTTGGTCAGATAGAAGGATGTACAAATTTATAGGATCGTCATTATGACTTCATGAGATGTGACATGTCATTTTTATAGGTCACATTGCAGTCATAAACTTCATGAATAGATTTGATGCAAGATTATTTCGGAGTTCAGGCAGCAATTGCTTGCAAAAAAATTACTGTACACTATTTTCTCTAATAGCCAGCGAAAAAAAAACAGAAAATAACACACAAGCCAGTTTGATAATAACCCAATATTCTACAAACAATTTATGTGCTTATTGGTGAAGGTAAAGTCATAAACTCAAATTCAGTGAAACTTAAGGGGAAAATGACGAATACATCAGTTGATTCCATGGTTGATTCTTTCTCATTTGGTCAGACACAAGGATGTATGACTTTATATAGGATCGTCATGTTCATTATCATTATTATGAGATGTGACATATTCATTATAGGTCACATTGCAATCATAAACTTCATGAATAGATTTGATACAAAATTATTCATTATTGTCAGTTTGCATGTTTATTTTGTGCAAAATAGCCAATCATAGTTTTCAAAATAGTGAATTCTACTATATATATATATCAATTCTCTGAAAAACACTGGCCAAAGACAGATGAGTTTTTTGATTTCGTATATGACCTCCAGTTAGAAAATAAATCCACTAGCTATATTTTTTCTCAATCCTCCTCTAAGTATGAACGATGTATCACAAAAATAATAGGAATTCTCCTACGTGCGGTCCGATGAATAAAAAAAAGTATTTCCAATTGGAGTCTTGGGTGCGTCATATATGATCGATAATAATTATTGTAATAAGGCTCATTTATGATTTTTTGACGTCATTTATCTGAATTCTGTGCTACTTGGTGTGGACAAATACTATATTCTCGACTTTTGTAAACTATGTTTCTAGATATTCGGAATGGATAATATTATTTCTTTTATCTCTTGGGGCGCACGAACGGACATTCCTATGTTGTTTGAAGGATATTGTGCGTACCTAGGCAGGTTAGGGATAAGAGGTAGGTATAGTATTTTTTTTCAACTTCTGGAGGTTATAAGTTCGTGGAAAGATACTTTCATTGGCAAATAATTTCAAAGCTTTGCCTGTCTTTATATAAACGAACGAGTTTTGGTAGACATATTACAAGGTTGACAACGAAAGAATGTGCTGACAGGGCCTGTAGAGTTCGTCTGACTGGTATTTCAAGTGATGGAATGATAGCAGAGCTTTCTGAGGAACATTTTCCGTGCAAGTATATAAAATAGTAAAAGGTTGCCAACCTTCCTACGAGGTTCTAATGGAGGCAAAGTACTTAGTGAGTGTGGCATCACCCACTCGACGAAGAGTTGTCTGGTCAAGTAAAGAAGTTCTAACGTCTGAGAAATATATTTTCACATCGTCTTCAATTGAAATTTCTTGAATGTGATGTTCTGGTTTTCGTAAATCATCATGACCAACATCGACGTCTGTTGAATTTATGAGTTTCGAACTACTTTTATCAGCACACATCACTAATAATTATTGTACATCGAGACGTTGCTGACTTCAACCTCTGATTAAATTTATCTTGGAATTACCCAGAGTTCATCGGAAAAGCCGTAAATACCAGTAGCGTAGAAAAAGAAGACATTTTCTTCGAATCATCAGAAATTTTATACTAAATAAAGTTGCAATGTCATATATTGAGGGAAAAGTATTTTTTCTGCGGCAATATATAACACAAAATTGCTCTTATTGTTTTATTGTGTTCGATAAATCAATGAGGTAGTGTATTGTATGTCATCAATGTCATTTCCGTATCTGATATCACAGTGACTTCATATTGTGTTATTATTTCACAAAATCTCATCTCCCATGAAATGTCAAACTTCAAGCTATGACATCCATGTCTAATAGTTGATCAATACTTATAAGAGAAAATCAGATGGCTACAAGTCGAAGAAATCAAAAATATTGCTGATATCTGTTACAGCCGAAGAAAAAGTTCACGGTATAACTCGTCAATATCCCACTCCCAAGTCTTTATTTTTCGAAATACTTCAGGTAAAACAGGAAGCTGCACAATTTTTCTGATTTCAATGTGTATTAATTATGACGGTGTTTTGGGTCATTCATTTATCTGATTTCGATATTGTAAATGCATCAAACTATTCAAAAAGTTTCGATCAATAATATTATGTTTCTCACGAATTGAAATCAAAATAATTGAGCATATGATTTCATTGCCATAGTGATGAAGTACAATATCTGTGTGAAAATTGTTGAAGAATCAGAGAATTGTGACATAATTGCAATTCCGCCAGTGGCGTAGGATTTGGGGGGAATTAATTAGTCATTTGCCTTTGTCGTACGCCTCTGGTATTAGCCAGAAACGTTAATTCAACATATTTCAGTAGAATGTATAGTATACTTACACTCCCTACCAAATATGGCAATAACATTTTTTTATTCCTCAAAAGTCTCTCAATAACTTGTCAATGATTTCCAATAATATTATTTTCTCACCTTGCTCCTCATCACAGGTCGTCGGACTGACGCCGAGTTGGTTTATCAATCTTGAATATGTCCTCAATCTGACGTAGTGTTGCTTTCTGTTTGGATGACACAGAAGACATGTAGCAGCCTGTAGTTTCTTATTTGAAGGGATAAAATTTTGAAATTCACAGGGGGTATATAATAAATGGTAGCGCACTTTACGAACTTAACGACAATTTTTTTCAACCACCTGTTTGACCGGAAGTGACCCCAACTTTTTTTTTTAAATGTCACCCTGTACATTTCTCTAGTCTATCTTTTACGCCTTGAAATTCTCCATCCAATCATGTATCACAAAGTGGCTTTTATTCCTTGATTCGCTGTTGAATTGCTTTTTATTCAAAAAGAATGAGGGATCTAAGATAGGAACATATTTTTTCAAATTCAGCTACTCGTACAGAAACTATCTATCATTTATTTTCGCCATGTACCTATCACATGATCTTCCCATTTGGAATAATAAAACTAAAATTGTTCCTCTATAACGATGAACCTATAACCTCAAGGTTCTTTCAAGTCTTTGCAAGTCATTTGTAGATGATACTTCTTCATTCATCAACCAGTCGTCATTTTGATGCAAAAGAATTTCGTATGAATTAATAAGCATATTATTATTTTCATAGCAGGATACTACTGAATTCCTGTTATTTTGATTGAAAAATTGTTGATTCACTCACAATGACTACCGAAATTCGCAAAGGTACCTACTTACCAAGGGAATTCAATGTTATACCTTCACCAGCTCTCTGCAAGTTCAGCATTTGTTAGATATTTATATCCTAAGACATTCCCACCTATACACACTCAATAAAACATTCAGAATTTTCAAACGTTTCGCCGGTGTGGGCCTGTCATCATGATGTGAGCATGGTCAATAATGATTGAAGACTGAGGCCTGAGTTATGGCAACAAGATTGCTTACCCTTATTAATTTCCGAGGGCATATTATTTTCTTCCAAAGAAATACCTAAACATATTCATAGACTTGAATCAAGTAAATATAGTATTGAATCAAATTGTTGCTTCTTCCATTAGAGAAATTATTAATATCATCAAGTTGAAGATATTACATTCCTTCCATTTGAGAAAATTGATATTCATATCTTAATCAAGTAAATATTGCATAGAATAAAACTATCAGGAGTCTTCGATTTGATTGAACTATAATATCAATATGATGATATTAGAATTCTTCATTTGAAGAAATAATTATTTATATTTTTGTTTCAAGAAAATGACGTATTTCCTCAACATATTATTAGGTTTTTAAAATTCAAGAAAACTGAATATGTCATTCGAAGAAATGGACATTCTTTGATTTGAAGAAATTTATACTTACATTCTTGGATCAAGCAATAAATTTATTGAAACAAAATAGTACGCTTCTGCGAATTGAAAAATCGTTTTGATTGAGTTGAAGTAATTGATTTAGTAATTCAATAATTACATTCTTGGGTTGAGAATATATTTCAATAATATGACACTATTTTCTTGAACATACCAGATTTTTCGACTCAAAAGAATATGCTCAATTCAAAGGAAATATACAAGCGAATTTTCAAGAGAATGGGTTTTCTCATCCGAAGACATTCTTTTTCTGTGTGTAAGTATTCATTGTACCTATATCCTATGTCATTGTTGGTTTTTCTAGAACTAAATTCATGTATCCGGCTGATGATGGACTTATATAAGCATGAAACATGTACCTCCTCTATGTGATCGATCTCTGATCGTGAAATAAATGTTGTGGAGATGATTTTGGGATTCTTCATCTATGGTATGACAATAATAATTTTAAAGTCCTGAGCACGAATGTCTTCAAAATTTTCAAATGAAACACCCTATAACTCAGACAGAAGACATATTGTATCTTGGTGATTTGAGTTGAATCATCATCATTTTGAGAACAGAATTCTATAGTTGAAAAATTCCCAATTAGTATTGACTTTCTGCCTATTTATAATTCTTCACTTCACATCTGATAAATTACGACACATTCTGCGCATGTGCCAAAAACAAAATGGAAAAACTTTGAAAAACACATCACTTGGCTATCTTGTCGAAAAAATCATGTCAATGTCTTTCTTTTGACATTATGAAGTATCAATATCGCTTTATCATCGTTCAAGCAGTACTGTTTCTGTTATCTCTGGAAAATGAGAAATATACTCAATGATTCTTCAATGATGGGAAAGTTATACTTATGTATATAATTAAACAACTTTCTGCCTATTCATACCTCTCCACTTCAATTTCGTTAAATGACGACACAGTTTGCGCATGTGCAAAAAACAAAATGGAAGAACTTTTAAGAACACATCACTTGTCTATCTGACATTGAAGTATCATTATCTTTGTATCATCGTTCAAGCAGTATTGTGTCTGTTATCTCTGAAAAATGTACTAATTCTCCAATGAAGTGAAAGTCATATTTTTTTTTATCGCTTGGAGAGCACGAAAGAAAGTCCCTATAATGTTCCTGATTCACATAGATCTATACAAAATTTGATGTTGCACCACAATAAAAGTGCAAAATGAAAGTAGTATAGGTATACTGTTTTATACCGACAAATCGCATGCTATCGATAATAGAAATGGGTTATTGAATCGCTAGCTATGTAGTGTTTGCTTTCATGATAAGGATTCCCTCCCGCATGCTCGAAAAGGTAGGTACATGAAGTTTGGCAGCAGCAATATTTGTATGAACATGATAAGGAGCAATCCTCCACTTTGTACTTCACCACAATTAAATCAAACTATTTGGGCTTACTATTATTCGAAGTAATCCTGTGAATATTACTCATCCACAAACAAAACAGTATTTCTGTTGCAACCAATATTCGATCAATTCCGATCCAAATCTCATCCCGAACAAAAATCCTCTCGAATAATGTGGGCAAACATTTATATTCAAAGCCGTAGTAGCGGAAAGGATGTTCCAATATTTGCTTTGACTTGATTTATTCTAAAGGTATTATTTCTCCTTCAATATGCATGTGTGTGCACAGAAGATCAGCCGTGCTATTCTTCACGATAGATGTACATTGGTTCATAAAAGAATAAATATTGCAGAAAATTATTGGATTTTCAATGGTAAACACGTTTACCTAGGGATTTTCTAGTGGGTGGTATTTCTCCATTTGGGTAAGACATCAACAAAGGAAACCACAGTATACCTATTTCTTATAATAACTCATATCTTTCCTGGACATTACCATAAATTCCGAGCATAGGAAGATGTTAATTTATAAACTAACCTGATCCATTCATGAGATGAAAATAACAAAATATTTCATTCTGAATATTGGTCAAAGATGAACCATTTTTGTTCATTCGTTCAGTATCGTATAAAGATAGGTCTAGTGAGCCCTGGAGGTTATTCATTCCAGAATTGGCATTTCTCGAAAATTGCTTCGTGTTGATTATACTATGCTCTTTCCTGAGGCAAATAACGTATAATCGCCTCGTGATACTATTCCGTGTCTATTGAATCTATACCTACCTAGGGACATAATAAGATGTTTACCTATATACATAATATACAAGGTAGGGCAATAGTACGATTTAGCTCGATTGCTCGAGTTCTATGATAGCTAGAAATATAATTCAAACATAATTCGAAACTATAATGTAAATGGGACAACAAGGTACACAACTATAGAAATTATTGCCACATGAAAAAATCTAGAGAGCCAATGCCTTGAGCACATTTTTAGAAGCATCCCTGTGATCTCTATCCACTCCTAAATATCATTGAATATTTTCTTCGTATGATTTTAAACCAATCAGAAGATTCAATTTAGTTGGACCACTTTATATAATTTCGAATATACGTGGACATACATAGAGTAGTTTCAACAAACAGGAATTCAGAATCATTTCCATTTCCATATAGTCACCAATAAATCTTATTTTTACATAAAAAAGCGCGTCGTCATATTTCAATGTTCCTTCAGAAAGATTCAGAAAATGATCGCATCGAATACAATTATTCGAACTCCAAAATCTTCGAGGTTGTACATCACAAACTCCCTACACAATTACAAATCGTGTCAATTTTATTTTCTTTTATTTTCTGCCTGTAGAATTTCAAAATTATCATCCAAACTATAGTTCCCTTCAAATATATGGTTGGCGTATGTTGAATTTGTTTTCTTTTTCGAAAAATTCATCTTATGTTCATGGATGCGCTGATCAAACGTACGACCTGTTTGACCGATATACCTATCGAATAATATGAAAATTCATAATATATCGATCAGCTCTTTCGTTAATCTATGGTCTGATCAAAGTACGAAAAGTTCTGTGTACAATATCAACAACCTTTTGTCAGTGCAATGTTCTTACGGAATGTTTGAGATTGGTGACATTGCTCATTGCATGTTTCCTTACCAATTCGTATAACAATATATACATGATGAAGTATGAACTTATTAAATCTATATCAAAACTGAATATGTACAGGCTGCCCCTCTTGAAATGGAATCCCCCCTTAATTCTTTCGTTTTCAGAGATATGAAAAAATGTTTATTGAAAAAGTTGTGTCAAACGACCAAAACTTTCATTCCGTGAAGTTGTTTCATATACAATATATGGTAATTCGTTTTTCCAGAAAGGACATCAACTTCGATTTTTTCAATGGAACATTCAATATAATTGGATTCAATAAATGTCGATAGAGCCTTTTTTTCTGATTTCAAAAATATATATGAGTTGCATAATTGGATGAAAAATAGTTGAGTTATTGATGATCCAAATTCACCAAAATCCCGCATTGTAAACCTTCACTTCATAAGTCGAATATAGTGGGCTTTGGAATAACGTTTATATATTGTTCAAGCTCCATGGAGATATCATGGTATTGTTTATTATGGAATTGAAATCGTTCAATCTCAATACAAAAAAATATATACCGGGTGTCCCATTAAGCCTATCGACCGGCTTCATCCCAGAAACTGTTGGTCCCACAGTTTTAGGAAAAAAACTATCTTATGTAAAGCAGTCAAGAAAAATTCAACTAAAATAGTTTTAAGTTCCTAAAATGACCGCTAGGTGGCGTAATACAGATTGAAAATTTAAAAACTCCTTTTTCTTGAAGAAGTCAAATACAAACGTAGGTATTTTTTAAAGTATTCTGCATATCCTAGTCAATACCTAAAACTTTTGTATAACACTTTTTGTTCTAACTCTTCAAACAACGACAACAAAAACAAAAGAAAAACGGTATACAAAAATCACCATAACTTCGGTTTGTCTTATCCCATTCGAATAAACTTTTGATCGTTTGATAGGTAATTTAAAGTAGAATAAGAATACAATTTTAAATATTCTGGCAAATTCCTCAACAAACCACCAGATGTCGCTTTTTGTAATTGTCACCAATTATTGATGATTTCTTAAAAATTTCAAATGTAATGACATATTTTTTAATAAAGTGTCATATTCTGCAATAGATTTAGAAAAGAATGCCGCAAACCGGAAGTCTCTAGTGTTTTTTAAACAAAAGTTATGAATAAAAATGTGTTTATAAGATTACGAGCGTAATAAATGCATATTTTTTCAATATCAAGAAGGCTATAAATACAAAATAATTGTCCATTTCAAGAATGTCAGAATAATACTTTTTTTGTGTCAAACTCGTCATACACAGAATCGTCCGGTGAAATCCTAATGTACTTGTAACTTGAATTGTAAATAACAATTATAACATGGCGAGCATGCTGAAACCAAATATTCCAATGCTGAGCCTAACAAAACACGGGTGCAAACCGGTAGTCAGATATTTTTAAAATAATTTCAAAATTAAAATGTGACAATAAGTTCACTGTCAGGAGGAAATTTAAATCTGATTATGAAATTTCACTCATAAAGTTTTAAAATGTTGTTTTTTTATTACAATCTTATAAATGAAAAGGACAAACAAATTAAAGGCTAGATACAAAACAAATAACTTGGGTACCTACCTACTGCTTAAGGCTATAAGTTTTCATTTGAGATGTTCAAAATGGCCGCCATTATTTTCAATACACATATCAAATCTTCGTCGGGTCGATGATACAGCAGTTTCTATCTCTGCTACAGAAATTGACTGTATTGCATTTTGTATGCGCAAAATCATGTCTTCTCGCGTTGTTGGTCTAGTCGTATAAACTGCATCTTTTACTCTTCCCCATAAGTAAAAGTAAAAGACAGTTAAATCGGGAGACCTAGGTGGCCAAGCAAATGGACCACCCCTTCCAATCCATCTAGCAGGAAACTGGTTATCCAAATACTCCCTTACATTGCGAGCATAATGCGCCGGACAACCGTCATGTTGAAACCACATGTTCCTGAGGGTTTCCAAAGAAACATCTTCTAATAAAGCTGGTAAGTGGTTGACTAAAAAGTCCAAATATCTTGCCCCATTTAAATTTTCTTCGAAAATGTACGTAATAATTTTGCCCTCGATAATACCGCACCAAACATTAACAGAGAATTTATGTTGTTGATCAATTTCAATCATCCAGTGTGGGTTATTTTCCGCCCAGTAATGGCTGTTATGCAAATTTACCTTACCGGTACTGGTGAACGTTGCCTCATCGGTCCATAAAATACTGGACAAAAAATTTGGATTTTCTGTTAACATATTACGCATCCATTCGCAGAATTCCAGCCTTCTGTCAAAATCTAAAGCTGTCAGTGCTTGATGCAGTTGAACATGATACGGATGCATTTTGTGATCTTTTAAAATACGTTGGATTGTTGATCTTGATACACCCAAATCTCTTGACATGTCTCTGATACTGGAGTGAGGATGTGCTTCAACGTAAGCAAGAACATTAATTATGTTATCTTCGTTTCTTGCTTTTCGACGTCTATTGGTCGGTGGTATTGGCAAAACACTTCCGGTTTCCCTTAAGCGTCGAGACAGGCGAAGAAATACCATTCGGGAATGTGGCCTTCGTTCTGGATATACCAAACTGTATTCTCGCGAGGCAATCACTGGATTTTCAAAACTTCGAAAAAATATTGCAAGCATATCATATGCTTCTGCAACAGTGTAAGACATTATTTTAGTGATTCACACGAGACCTACGAGACGAGACTTTCATAAAGTCTCGTCTCGTCTCGCCGATGGAATATGAAGTCTTGTCTCGAGTCTCGTCTCGCAGCCTCTAGTCTCGTCTTGTCTCGCGTCTCGTACGAGAGTCTCGCAAATGTATCGCAATTTCGTCATGCATAATCTTGTTCCAGTCTAGTACGGGATATTCACCTTCACCACACCTTCACCTACTTTTCATTTATAATGTAGAAGTAGGATGAAAAAATTACAACAAAAATAACATTATTTATTGAAAAGTAAGTACCTAATAGGTACATATACTAATAGGCGATAGGCGATGCAACCGTGGCGTCGGCGGCCTGTCAAAACAAAGTTATTCTTTATCTTAGACTATTCAGCACAAAATGACTTATTTATAGATTTTGAATCACTCGGCCGTTACTTGATGGAAATCCATGGCAAATGTAAAAACTTCACAAACGATAAGATTTCCACAAGATTTTTTTGGTTTGTTATGGTGCAACGAAGGATGAATTTAAAGTACCAGGTGGCCAAGAAGCTAGTCGTAGCTCAAATTTTGAATAGACTCGGCCGTTAGTTACTTGGTGGAAATCCATGGCAAATGTAAAAACTTCACAAACGATGAGATTTCCACAAAATTTTGTAGAAATCTTATCGTTTGTGAAGTTTTTACATTATTTATAGGTTGGATGACTATAATCATCCAATTTGCGATCTGTCGTTATTGCAGAATTGCCCTTATAATCGTTTTACAACAATCATGGATTGTGTTTTTGAAGTATCTATGAATGAAATGTTTTGTCTATCTGCTCTAAATAGTCTGAATTTTTTTCTAAATGTGTTGTATTATGAATGAAATTCTGAAGCCTGCAGTCGGCACGCATAAATATTTATACCTGCGAGACTCTCGCACGAGACACGAGAAGTCTTGCACGAGACTCGAGACGAGACCAATAAAAGTCTCGTCTCGTCTGGTCCGAGTCTCGTCTCGAGTCTTGTCTCGAAAACGAGACGAGACCATGCGAGACTCTCGAAAACGAGACTCTCGCGGGCACCACTACATTATTTAACAAAAAAAGGTTTTTTGATAATTAAACACTAAAATCTTAGCATAAGATTGTTCAACGGCAAAATGTTGACAGATTTCATCATCTCCTTGACAGATTTGCCATTTATTTTGTATTTATAGCCTTCTTGATATTGAAAAAATATGCATTTATTACGCTCGTAATCTTATAAACACATTTTTATTCATAACTTTTGTTTAAAATACACTAGAGACTTCCGGTTTGCGGCATTCTTTTCTAAATCTATTACAGAATAAGACACTTTATTAAAAAATATGTCATTACATTTAAAATTTTTAAGAAATCATCAATAATTGGTGACAATTACAAAAAGCGACATCTGGTGGTTTGTTGAGGAATTTGCCAGAATATTTAAAATCGTATTCTTATTCTACCTTGAATTACCTATCAAACGATCAAAAGTTTATTTGAATCGGATAAGACAAACCGAAGTTATGGTGATTTTTGTATACCGTTTTTCTTTTGTTTTTGTTGTCGTTGTTTGAAGAGTTAGAACAAAAAGTGTTATACAAAAGTTTTAGGTATTGACTAGGATATGCAGAATACTTTAAAAAATACCTACGTTTGTATTTGACTTCTTCAAGAAAAATGAGTTTTTAAATTTTCAATCTGTATAACGCCACCTAGCGGTCATTTTAGGAACTTGAAACTATTTTAGTTGAATTTTTCTTGACTGCTTTACACAAGATAGTTTTTTTCCTAAAACTGTGGGACCAATAGTTTCTGAGATAAAGCCGGTCGATAGGCTTAATGGGACACCCGGTATATATAGACAGTTTGAATGAAAGATTCTGTATTTTGGTAAACTTTGATAATCAATAACTCGATTATGTTTCATCCAAATATGCAACTCATATGAATTCATGAAATCAGAAAAGAAGGCTCTATCGATATGTCAGAAAATATATAGGGTGTTCCACTGAAAACACCAAAGTCAATGACCCTTTCGGAAAAACGAAAGACCCTGTATATGAAGCAACTTCACGAAATAAAAGTTTGGGTCGTTTCGAACAACTTTTTGATTCAAATTTTTTTCACTTCTCTGAAAACAAAAGAGTTAAGAGGTGTTCCATTTTGAGAGGCGCACCCTGTACAATTACACCAGCATCATGAAGTATCACAAAAAACTTGGGGGTGAGCATTGGGTGCATGGTTGATGCAACGAGCTGAATAATTTTCATCAAATCAAACTATTCACCTAACAGTCACTGGTTCATGTGATATTTTCAAACGTTTCCTTCGATATTTCGCAAAATGGTCCTTCGATTTCAAAAATCAAAACACAAGCGTTTAGCAAAATGAAAAATCCTTTCAATGAGGTGTCACACAACCTACAGTGCCATTTGACATTGTCGATAAAGTGGCAGTGGAGGCAAAGGGGATGAAACGAGCATGATGATTTTTACGTGAAAATTCCACACCAGTGATTTTCATACAGTTAAATTGGGTCGGAAATTTTTTATGACGTTTTGATTTTACGTCCAAAAATAGTGATTTTGTGCCACTTCAATTGGGTAGAAATCAATAATCAATAGGCTAAAAATCCATTGATGCCCTAACTGCATCTATTATATATATATGTAGAATGTCATAACACTACCTGGGTCAGTGTAAGGCGTTATGGAAGGCTAAAATTCGAAATCTCTGGTACTGATACGCTTCAACAGGAAGATCAAATAATTACTAAGGTGGACGGACATACTGACCTTCATCAGAAATCCATCACGGAGGCTCGAAAAGGACATATTTAGCACGAGCCGCAGAGGGGCCAGTGCGGAAACGAAACGAGCGCAGGAAATGCACTTTCCAACGAGTTTTGTAAACTATTTTTCCTACGACCACAAATATTTATATAATATGTCATGAGTGTTTATAAGACCAGAGTAGGGATCATGTTTCTAATCATATTCGATCACAAGAAAGTGATATCATTATCATTATTTTTTAATTTTACTTCAATATTTAAATGACTCCATTAGTTTCACGTTAACTCAACATCAACTTAATATGAACTCAACATTAACTCAACATTAACTTAACATCAACTTAACATAAATTTAACTCCTCAACATTAACTTGAAATTGACTTAATATCAACTCAACATCAACTCAACATCAACTTAAAATTAACCTAACATTGACTCAACATCAACTCAACATTACCTCAACATTAACTCAAAATTAACTTGACAATACCTTAAAATCAAATTAACATCAACTCAATATCAAATTGACCTTCACATTAATCACTAAACTGCCAATACATTGACATTAATTCAACTTTCAATTGAAGTTAACTTGTTTTCAACTTTTCATCAACTTAACATTACGTCAACATTTACGACAATAACTCATGTTAAATCGACTCTAACTTTCCATTAACTTGACCATAACTTAACTTACCATAATTCAGCATAATAATCATTCATTCGTACATCATAATCTATAAAAAGACCTTATTGTTACTGTGCGATTTCCGAATATTCCCACCCATGTGAGTTTTACTTTCGAACTTTTTAACTGTTATATGTTGTCATAGTGAAACGAGTCCCTTTTCTCAATAACAAATCAATGTGTTTTGTGCTGTTTTCATAGGTGGTCGTAGGAAATAGTAAATATTATATGTGCACACATGACGTGTGCAGCAGGGGTCGGCTAAAAAGGCTCACTACTACTAGCATCGTGCTACTACTAGTAGCCTACTAGTATGTACCGATACCTATGAAAAATTAATTGACAAAATTATAGTTTCTTATGACTTGTAGTATTCCGAAGTTAATATAAAATGGAAGAATATAATATGTGACATTTTGATCTAGTATTTTTATGCAAATTTATTAGGTAGAAATCAGGAATCTATTATGCCGAAACTGCAACCCAAACTAAATGTATACATTCCGGGGTAGATGGCCATACGGGAGAGAAGGCCATAGACAAAAATGTTCCATTGTATTCTTGAAATTGGCGCCCTTTGCCAGTCAACTGCTTCAATTAGTCGAATGCACACCGTTTTTCGCTTGTCGGTGGAAATGAATAACAAATAAGGTGAGTTTCATGGTTGCTATCAATTCTGCATCGATCAATATTTCTTGACAAAAATAGCTAGGAGTCAATCTGAGAGTTTTCTTCTGTTTTTTATATCTGATTCGGGAGGAATCAGATATTACGATGCTTTAGGAGTCGACATAACCTCAAATTGACATTCCAATTGAAACGTAGGACTCGAAATTAAGGTGGGCTATCTCTCCCTGTAAAACGGAAGAGTTGGCCATTATTTTTCCGGGAGTGATAGCCATACTTCCATACTGGAAAGAAATCAGTTAACAACAAGAATAGTAGGAGAGTGGAATCTTCAAGTAGTGAAGAAGGAAATTCAGAAATCGATCAAGAAAGCGATGAATGTGGAAGTGAAGACTTCGATGAAAATTTGTGCATATATATATAGGATGTGGAGAAGCTGAAAGAATAGATGACTGATGGATAAAATATTTGAGTTGCTTGCGGTGGTTGCATGAAAACTGTACTTCCTATGGCGACTGCTGTCAGACGTGTGGAAAACTTGATAATAAGTCGAAAAAAGCCAAGAAGAATTGATCTCATCTGTTTATTTGTATGTACCATATGGGCCATCACTCCCGGATGACACGGAAGAGATGATCATATCATGCATTTTCACAAGAACCGTCTGTTACGTTCATTTTCATTCCATTCATTCCCAATTTTATCGACGCCATATTGTGTAAGTGTACCTGAAAGGAATTCCAAATGTTTCGAGAATATTTCACTCTGTATATTGGTTCGTTTGAAGTTAGACATTGAATGTCAGTGAGTTTTTTGAATTAAAAGATACGTTTTCAGACAGAAAGTTCTTTCCTGTTTTAACAAAGTTTTGCCTGCATTTCCCCATTCTCTACTCGAAATATCCTAATAACAGGTCGTTATTGGATATTCTTATCATTTGGAGGCCCCGACGAGATATCCGTTTTCTTTGATAGAGTTTGTGGCAATACCAAACATGGAGAAGATTATCAAAACTCTGGATCTTCACAGAACTTCATTTACAAAGATTTTCGATACAACGAACGCACTATTGAGCAAAGAGAATCCAGACATGAATCAAGTAAGAAGTAATATACAAATATTAGAACAAAAGATGCATAATCTCACTCAGTTAGATCAAAAATACCTCGATTTATTACTTGATCAAGACTCTGAAGATATTGATCTGGATTTTGAGATGGCAGTAATGGACGATTACATGTGTAAATTTGCAGCATTGAAGATGAAAGTTGAAATGCCTGTGAGTTCATTAACCGTAGACACATTAGATAAAAATACGCCTAGCACTTCATCTTGCTGTACGCAAAATTTCTTTAAAGCTCAACTGAAATATCCCCACATAGAATTTAGACAATTTGGTGGTGACATTCGTGATTGGTTGTCGTTTTGGAGTCAATTCAAAAAATATCATGAAGACCAAAGACTCCCAAACGAAGAAAAATTACAGCTTTTAATCCAAGCAACCATTCCTAAATCACGAGCACGTCAAATTGTTGAAAGCTATCCACCAGTGGGCGATAATTATCCTAAAGTGATCGAGTGCTTGAAAAGACGTTTTGGAAGACATGACCTACAGATAGAAGTCTACGTACGTGAACTCTTGAAGTTAGTGTTGAACAACGTTAACAAATCAACGAAACTGAACATTTTATACGATCAGATTGAGGCACAACTTCGTTCATTAGAAACTTTGAGTGTGACATCTGACACTTGTTCCGCTATGCTGTTTCCCTTAGTTGAATCATGCCTTCCAGAAGATCTTTTAAGAATTTGGGAAAGATCTACCTGTTTCAACGACGATGATAGTTCAAAAGTACGTCTAGATCAACTCATGGTTTTCTTGCGCAAAGAAGTTGAAAGCGAAGAACGAGTCGCTCTGGCCATTTCTGGTTGTGGAGATAAATACCGACGCAAAGAATTTCCGAAAGACGTTCCTACAGCTACTGGACAACTAACAAACAACACAAATAATTTTCGATGCTTATTTTGTCACGAAACACATTACAGCTCCGATTGTCCTGAAGCTAAGACAAAATCTCTTGCTGAACTGAGGAAAATTTTGTCAGAGAAGGGACGTTGTCATGCCTGTCTGAAATTTGGACACATTGCTATCAAATGCAGAACTGCAGCAAGGTTGAAATGCCAATCCTGCGAAGGTAAACATGTGTCGTTGATGTGTCCAAAATCTGTCAAACCATCAGCTAAAGAACAGCCATCTTCATTAACAGAAGGCCTATGCAACACCCTCAGTAATACCACTTATAACGAAGGGTTTTTGCAGACATTGGCGGTCAATCTGAAAGGCAAATACATCACACGTCCAGTAAGAGTCATTATTGACACCGGTTCGCATATATCATACATCATCAGCAAAGCAGCCGAAGATATGAGTTACGAAGTATTGAGGAAAGAAGAATTAATTCACGCTCTTTTTGGAGGACTCTCATCTGACGTAACTCCACACAATTGCTATCGAGTTGTTTTGGAGAATCCTGACAGGAGTTATAGTTGTCATTTTGAAGTTTTGGACCAATCAGTTATCTGTACCAACGTATTAGGAATCCGGAATGGTCCATGGATGAAAGAACTGCAAGACCTGAACATCAAAGTCAACGACATAAGTCAGGCACCTATCGAAATTTTGATTGGTGCTGACATAGCAGGAAAACTTTTTTGTGGCGACCAGCATATCCTGAAGTGCGGTTTAGTTGCAATGAAAACCAAACTAGGTTGGACTCTGATGGGCAAAGTTTCCAGTCCGCAAGTTACACAAGAATCCTGCAACATGATAGCTTTGTCTCTTTTGTCAACAACAGCAAAATTGACCGATTCATGGACCCTCGATGTTTTGGCATAGAAAGTCCAGAAGAACGGAAATCCAAACAAGAGCATGAGCAAGAAATTCTAGACAATTTCCAGAAAACAGTAATACGAAAGCCAGATGGAAGATACGAAGTATCAATGCCATGGATTCAGGGACACAAACCATCACCAGATAACCTGAACATTGCTAAGAAGAGACTCGATAACCTTATGAACAAGCTTGATAAAGATGGCTACTATAATGATTACGACCAAGTCTTCAAAGAATGGTTGCGAGAAGGCATTATTGAGGCAGTTGAGGATAACAGAAAAAATATTTTAGCACATTACTTACCTCATCGCCACGTGGTAAAACTGTCAAGTACCACAACTAAGTTGAGACCTGTGTTCGACGCATCGGCTAGAGAAAAAGACAGCCCATCCCTCAATCAATGTTTGGAGAAAGGTATAAATTTGCTCAGTTTGATACCTTCTTTATTGATGAAGTTTCGAAAATCAAAAATTGGCGTAATTTCTGACATAAGAAAAGCTTTCCTACAGATCAGCATCCATCGATCAGACAGAGATTTTTTGAGATTCTTGTGGTACGACGAAGATAAAAATCTCATAGAATATCAGCATACCGCGTAGTTTTTGGCGTCACATCAAGCCCCTTTTTACTGAATGCAGTCATTAAGCATCATTTGAACAACGTTCTGAGAGAAAATTGTGAGAACAAAAAGACACAATTTTGAAGCTGATGGACTGTTTTCACGTTGATAACTGTGTCACTAGCCTTGATACCGAAGAAGAATTGCAGAAATTCATCAAAGAATCTACAGAGATCTTCGCTGAAGCTCAGTTCGACCTACGACTGTGGGAGTACACGTTATCCGATCCATCAACTTACGACGAAAAATGTATGTCTTCTGTCCTGGGAATGACTTGGAATAGAAATGTTGACACTCTCCACCTCTGTTTTGATAATTTGAAACAAGTTGACACGAGTACCATTACGAAGAAGTTGATTCTATCAGTAACTAATAGAATATTTGATCCACTTGGTATTGTATCACCTGTTATTTTATTACCAAAACTTTTATTACAAAAAACCTGGATGATACAGTTGAATTGGACAACAGAAGTTCCTGAAGACATAAAACAATCATTTTTGCTATGGTTGAACGATTTGTATTGCCTCTCTTCTATGAGCATCCCTAGATGGTTTTTCAAACAAAAACCGCATAAAGGTCAACTAAGTATCCACACGTTTTCTGATGCGAGTCAAGATGCCTACGCAGTTGCCATTTTTATTAGGTGTGAAACAAATACAGGTATCTCTCTCCAACTTGTACAAGCAAAGTCCCGTGTTTCACCTACCACGAAAATTTCGATCCCTAGACTTGAGCTATTGGCTGCTACCATTGCTGCCAGACTCTTCGCTACTGTCAGAGAAATTTTCAAAGATCAAGATATGCCTACCTATTTTTGGACTGATTCCACAGCTGTCCCTTCTTGGATAAAGATGAAGGAAAATTGGAAACCATTTGTATGGAACCGTATTGAAGAAATTCGCAAGCTGACCAAGATTGTTGACTGGAATTTTGTGCCTGGAATCATAAACCCAGCTGATTTACCATCCAGAGGGTGTACTGCAATACAGCTACTAAAATCTTGTTGTTGGTGGGAGGGTCCGAATGGGTTGAGAGAAGGACAACAATTTTGGCCACAACAAAATTACAAAATTGACGAAGAGGAAATTATGGAAGAGAAAAAGAAAACTGTCACTACATTGCTGTCACACAGCAAGATTGATTTTTCTTGGGCTCACAGAAAATTTCCCAAATTCGAGCAGATAGTCAGACTCATTTGTTGGATCAAAAGATTCTTCTATAATGTCAGAAATCCAAACAGTCAAAGGAAAACACCATTTTACAAATTGAAGAATTGCAAGAAGCACAACTCAATTTGTTGAAGTGTGTACAGCAAGAAAGTTTAACAGATGATTTGTTGGCACAGATATCTTCCATCATACCATTCAAAGATGACAATGATATCTTGAGAGTAAAAACTGAGATTACCGAACGATGTTACACGGAAAACTTCCGTTACCCCATAATTTTGCCAGCTAAACATCCAGTTGTGAGTAGACTAATTTTCGATACTCATCGAAGAATGAGTCACGCTGGTGTTCAAACTCTCTTGAGTTCCCTGAGAGAATCTTACTGGATTATTGGAGGAAGAAAGACTGTGAAATATGTTATATCAAAATGTGGTAGTTGTAAAAGATTCGACTCAAAACGAATGAATACTCCACCCATATCTCTACCAAGAAATCGAGTAAAAGATGCTGCCATATTCGAAGTTACAGGAATTGATCTTTTTGGACCTCTATTTCTGAGAAGACAAGTTAAAGTTTGGGTTGTGATTTTCACCTGTGCCATTTATCGAGCTGTGCATCTGGAACTTGTGACATCACTGAACATTGAAAGTTTCACACGAGCTTTCCGAAGGTTCATAGCGAGACGTGGAAGACCTACAAAGATTTATTCTGACAACCAAACCAACTTCACTGGATGTCAGAACGCCTTGGAATCACTGAACTGGAACGAGCTCCATGAATTTTACAATTTGGAGAGGATCGAATGGAAGTTCAATCCTCCAACTGCCGCATGGTGGGGCGGCTGGTGGGAAACACTAATTCACATCATAAAAAGAACTCTAGTCAAAGTCCTAAGAAAAGCATGTCTGAGATACGAAGAACTTGAAACTGTTTTATGCGATTGTGAAGCTCTGATCAATTCAAGACCACTTACTTATGTCTCCGAAGATATCTCAGATTTGGTTCCCTTAACACCAAAGATGTTTCTTCAAGACATTCAAGAGACCGGTGTAATAGATCTGGACAACATCGAAGCCACACATCTTCAACGGAGACAAGTGTACAAAAACAAGTTGAAAACGGATTTGCAGAAACGATTCCGAAGTGAATACATGGGACAATTAATTTTACGTCAAGATAGAAGGAAATTTAACAAACCAATCAAAGTTGGAGATATCGTTTTAATTGGAAACGACAATACGAAAAGGCTAAATTGGCCACTAGCACGAGTGGTAGAAACGATTCCTGGTAAAGATGGAAACATCAGAGTTGTGAGACTGAGAACATCTTCAGATCAAGTATTACGCCCCATCCAAAAGTTATATCCATTGGAAATGGATAATGAAGATCAGGAATTGTTGCGAAATAGTAAATGCAATGAATCAGAACCAACATCGACAACGAATAATGACGAAGCAATCCAGTTCACCAGATCAGGAAGAAAAGTGAACAAACCTAAGAAGTTGGATTTATAATAATTGTACTCTACCAGAGTAGTAATCTCCTTGGCGGCTGAATGAAAGGAATTCCAAATGTTTCGAGAATATTTCACTCTGTATATTGGTTCGTTTGAAGTTAGACATTGAATGTCAGTGATTTTTTTGAATTAAAAGATACGTTTTCAGACAGAAAGTTCTTTCCTGTTTTAACAAAGTTTTGCCTGCATTTCCACATTCTCTACTTGAAATATCCTAATAACAGGTCGTTATTGGGTATTCTTATCAGTACCTATATTTTCACTAGAACAATAAATATCTTTCGAAAATCAAATCTTATGTTGTTTTCCAGAACGATATAAAAACTATGGCCATCTAGCCCGGAATTACCCAATGCAAATCAAATGAACAAATAAATTCTAAAATGATTTAATTCCCAAACACAATCTGGTGTGAAATTTTCTTACAAAATACCACATGGGGTCAAATAACTTTCCGGGAAATTTCAGGAAATGATTTGACCTCTAGTGGTATTACAAGTGCAAACATGTCCCTCTAACAATTTTATTCTTAACATGTCTCGGCGATTTGCCGAGATCTGTCTACCAAATGAGATATTGCTGGAAGTTTTCGAATGAACAACCGGTATAAGAATACAAGACCTGACGAGGTATAGTTGAATTAATCGAGGAAACGATATTCAGTATCGGGGATCAGGAAAACAAGGGATGTTGTGAGCCATCGTGAATCAACTTCAACGAGTTAGTTGTACATTTCGGATGATAGAAAGCCTCTCGAAGTTAGATAGAAACATGAATTAATTATCTGACGGAGTTCGATCTCTCTCGGGATTTAACTCCGCAACAGTTCTTGGGATGTTTGCGGAACAGCGAAAGGAGGGAGATGAACAGGC
Organism: Phaedon cochleariae; assembly: GCA_918026855.4. Taxonomy (NCBI): domain Eukaryota; kingdom Metazoa; phylum Arthropoda; class Insecta; order Coleoptera; family Chrysomelidae; genus Phaedon; species Phaedon cochleariae. The sequence continues at coordinate 16,850,734 of OU896707.1, read as the reverse complement.
TGATGCATCAAAATCTAGTAATTCGATCCAATGATAACACTCATTTCGCTAGTATTTTATCATGAAAAACATATCGTACACTGAGGAAAATTCCTATTAACCATAGTCAGAAATCGAATTACCCCAGCAAGAAACTCTAAGAGCATAGGGGACGAGCAAGTTATCACCTGTGATTATAATGTTGACTTAGCTGATTATAACCCGTGCGATTATTAGATATAGAACCTTGCTGCCACTAGCGAGTGCATCTGTATAATGCTAGTAGACGATGTTTCTGTAGGTATCTGACTTCTCTACCGCTAGTGAGTGCATCTAATAATGAGAGTAGGGCAATGTTATAATCGTAGGTAGGCACTAGGCACCTTTGCTACTCTTGATGGGTGATCATATAGATAGTTGCATGACCTTCTTGCTGTATAGTTATTCAGTTATTTTCAAGGATTGTTGTCATCAAGAAAGGTGAAATCTTGACTGATATCGAATTCCACTTTCCATAATTTTCCACCCTGATGTTTGGTATGAATAGCAATTTATTGATTCCTAAAGAAAATTTCGGACCAATGATCTTTGAAATTCAATAGATCAATCGACTCATGCACCCTCAGGAAAAACAAAAAGTTTTTGAGTAATTAATGGAAAACATAATTTTTTGAAACTTTCTGAAACTTTCTGAAACCATTGTATTTCGAAAACTAGGCAAGTTATTACAGATGATGCGTACAGGAAAACAAAATTTTACCAGTGAAATCATTCAAATAATTTCATAACCTGAACATGTTTGCTAACAATAAGTTTTCAGACCACATTTTCTGGAACACATTTGACAATTCCAGAGTTTCATGGTACCAAAAATAAGGAAATGTTGAATGTAAAATATTTGAATCTCAATCGAAATACCTCACAAAAACACACCTTTATCATTCCACCAATCCTGGTAATAACTGAAGCACTCAGATCTACGATAGCACTGAAAGGGACACAAGATTTTTTTATTTGTTTGAAAATGTTTTCATTTCATATTTGAATTCAGATTCAGACTTTAAATAATGAAAAGAGGAAATGTATTCGTAGGTAACTGTCGTGTCGTCGAGATTGTCGTCCTGTACATGGGTTTGCATCAAGAGCCCAACTGTGAATGATTGATCAAGCAAGAGGTCTGACAAATGCTCATATAGAGGCGGACAAATCAGCAAAATATCGAACAACGATAAGTAGGCGCTAAATAACCCAAGTATAGGTTCGTCAAATATTATTGTCGTGGTAGACTAACAGTTGAATTATTGGTAGCGAGTGCAGTTCTATGCGATTAACCTCGCAGCCACAAACATATAACTCACTAGTAGTAGTTCAGCTAGACTATCATAAAAAATATCATGCTGTCCCAGAGTGGCTGCCTGATAGCGACAGCAGTAAACCTCCCTGTGGCAGGAAATTCACTTTCAGCAAAGTCGTTATTGCTATCATAGGATTTCAAGGTGCTGCCTCTATTCGAAAATGTATAACGGTAACATGATTTCTCGAAATGACAGCAAGCAATATCTCAGCAATAACTCTAATAGCAAAATTTTCCTCAGTGTATATATACAGTCTGTCCAAGATAAGGTTGAACAGCGGGGATCTCGAAAACGGTAGGGGATACGAAGTCGGTTAAATGGTGGAAAAAGTTGCGCATTCAGAGGCTTATATCGAGAGCCTTCGAAAATTTTTAAAATTATTTTTAGTTTTTTAGTTATATCGAAAAAAGTGAATTTTTGGAATTTTTTTTCTCCGTTATTATTAGAGATACAGAAAAGCTGGAGAAACTTTTTTTTAGCAACTTTCGATGACGTTCACCGTAGTGATACCAATTTTTCTATGCGACGTTTCGTATTCGTAGAACCATCATCAAAAGTTGATGATGGTTCTACGAATACGGTATAACCACGTTAAACGTCATCAAAAGTTGCTATGAAAAAGTATTCTCAGTATTTCTGTTTCTCTAACAATAACGGAGAAAAAAAAAAAAAATAGATATTCCAAAAGTTCACTTTTTTCGATATAACTAAAAAACTAAAGATAGTTTCAAAAATGTTCGAAGGCTCTTGATATGAGCCTGCGAATGCGCAACTTTTTCCCTATTTAACCGACTTCGTATCTCCTACCGTTTTCGAGATCCCCATGCTGTTCAACCTTATCTTGGACAGACTGTATATATATTATGACATACTTCTTATAAATAAAGGGTATAGGTATTTCGAGGAGGCAACCTTGCCTGGACCAATGACTGGACCAATGACGTGACATGGGATGGAGAAGTTGATTGACGAGTATGCGCAATCCGTATTATGGAACTGTGCTGGCATTAAATATACCTTAGCATGGGCATCAGACCCTAGAAAATCTGGAACATAAGAGGTGCGAGGTGAATAAGCCTCTGTTTTCAATATATGCCCACCCTATAGAATTTCACTACTCAAAATTGGTTCATTTCAAACGTGAGAAAAAATTTATATATTTTCATATTCATTTATGTATGTACCTAGCCAACGAAGTAATGTATTGTGAATAGTAAATGTAGCGTTATTCATTCATTTATTTCATCATCAACAGAATCTTGCTCTTGGAATACATATCTCGCTCTTTTTAAACAGCATGTCTCGCTCTAAAAAAAAATATGCCTGTGGCATTACTGATTGAAAAGCATACTCACCTGGCGTAAAAGTTAACCGTGATCAACAAGGCGGCTTTCCCAGGAGGAGGCCAATATCGCCAAATGTTTACATTTTGTGTCTCGCCAATATATTGGTATGAGGATATTCTTCCAATATCTTCAAGGGACGAGAACATAGCAACATGATAATTTTTAATGGTCTACCAATATTTCCAACTGATATTGCACCAATATTGTCAAATGTTCACTTTTCATTTCTCGCCAATATATAGTTCTACATTTCATGACCAATATATGACTGTTCAAGCAATATTGATGTGAAAATTTTTCACGAATGATTTCAAGACGACATTGCAACATGCTGCTTTCAGATATTCCACCCACATTTTGGAACTAATATTGTACCAATATCGCCCAATTTTCACATTTTGTTTCTCGCCAATGTTACATTCAAAATATTTTGCCGATATTTTCGTGATATTGTACCGATATTGTCCCAATATCAGTGCTACTTGGGAATATGTTGAACCTGAGCCTTTCACAAGAAAGGCAATAGAAAAATATTTTGTCCGTGTTCTACACAAGCACAAGCTTCGGTTCGTTTGTTGATTCCTTCCTAAAAAATTTTCTTAGTTATATAGGCAAAATATAATATTTCCTGTTTCCTCTGTGTACCAATGACCTGCTCGTATGACTGTAATGTTACTTTATATTTTTTTCTCAGTGTGCAACCATATGAATAGAATTGTAAATCATCAAGAGCACCCCATTAGCATCCCAAAAGGAGTCTGGCGAAAATCATAAACCCCATCACATTTTCATTTTCGTGGCATTGTTCCACCAGAAACAAAGAAAATGCAAAACAACGGAGAACAAGGAGTGTTAACTTCTTCCAGTTGAAGTGTTTAGGAAAAAGCGTGTCGTCTTTTGTCTTTGCGCCTCCTTCTAACTCTCTTTTGCCGCCTTGGATGGAACGAGCGGACGTTTTCGGTTTGCTCACTTAATTAGGAAACGTCAGGGCATTAAGGAAATTGAAAACAACCTCTGCTGGATATTTCAGCCTAAAGGATTGATGAAATATCGAACCTTTCAAACATTTTCAGGTATGTATGTGAAGCTGTGAATATGTGGGATCAAAAATCTAGCTCCATCGGGCCATTATTCACGCCACAGGCCATAAACGCCTACTTCACGCCCTTGATACATAGAAAACTATTATGTTCTATTGAAGAAAAGGAAATACCTTCAACGTTCTTGGAAAATCGTGCATGCGTAGGTACCCATTGAGAATATGGTAGACATTTTTTTCAAACTTTCTGAGATTTCAAGTTCTGGGGAGCACTTCCTTTGGCAAAGTCTAGAGCTTCGTCGTTCTATCGACAAACAAGTATTGGTAAAGAGTTGTCAATGTTTTGACGAAGAAAGATGGTGCTAACTGGGCTTATTGATATGTCTTACTGGTATATATTGCAAGTGGTGAAATGATAGCAGAGATCTATGGAGAACATATTTCGTGGAAGAATTTATAGAAATTTGATAGGTCACCGATTTTTCTATAGTTTTTCAATGATGTCAAAGCATTCGTTAAATAGCGTGGTATCATCCACCAGGCGAATGACCAGTCTCTGAATGGAATCTGAGAGAATCATCGTATGTTTGGGTGCTGTACTCCATGTGTTGGAAACATTATTCTAAAGAACGCTGTATCTGTGCTTTCTTGATCAAAGAGTAGTTTTAAGCTGTGAAATTGCTTTCCGCACGGCATAGTAATCTGAGTTTCTGTAAAGCAGCTTCTGCAATAGATCTGACGCGTGATATTCCCATGAAAGAGTATTGTTAATGAAATCACTGAACATAGATATGAACTTTGAGGGAATCATGGTACCAGCCAGAGATATATCAGGCATATTAGGTTCTGCCTTCCAAGAGAAAATACAGGCTTGAGTTTTGGCGGTGTTGAATTCATCTAGATAATAGGTTTCCCCAGGCTGTATTTATTGCAAGATCTCCATTGACAGCGTTGATCTGCCTTCGTCGTGAGTGCTTTGTTTCCTGAGAAGAATGAAAATTCTGGAGGAGGCCGAATTATGGATAGTACTATCATCTGTAAACCCATGTTGGTAGTAAAATTGATCCTTGAGGAACGCCGGAATTGATGGCGATACCCAGAAAACAAATTTACGTAAATATAACGCATGAACATCAGAGGTGATAAGTAGTTTCAAAATTCATGAGTTATGACTGTGCAAAATGTCCGCATCACGTTACGTCATAGGTTACATCACTTCTATGTGATAGTATAGTTATATTATTGTTACATCAATGAGTAATAAATGGAACGTAAGAATCTAGATAACAATTACGACTCACTAATATAATTGTAAAATAACTTTTCAACTCCTGATGTGAAGATAAACTACAGTATGATGTTCTTAGAGGTTGAGTCTGCCACTTTTATATTCCCTCTTTGGCGATACTATAATATATTGATTGAACTCCAAATTCGTTTGGGACAGTTGCTGCCAAAAGCGTCTCACAAAATAATTTGATCATCATATCACACTGCTGATGCCTATAGATTTCATCGAGGATTTCATATTGTTGAAATGAAACAATGACATGAAACACTCTGAGTTATCTGATGATTAAACCAATTACCTTAAATTGCTGATGAATGTAAACGACCACCATATACCTTGCGGACCGTGTTTCCTTGTTATATGTAGGAAAACATGGATTTAACATAATATTCAACTCACCAAAATAAAATAAGTGGGTATTCTACATGTTCCAATCAAACTCCTGAAACTCAAATAGCTTATGAATTCTCAAGGCACTAGCTCAACTCGCTGATCAAGAAACAATAACACAACAAAACCTATAACAACGTTGACGCCATTTTGTTCCAACTCACGTCCGTTTGTGGAAGATGAATTTATTGTGAAATATTTCATATAAAATTGACATAAGTACCTAGATATTCTATGGACAGAATCATAGTTACGACGATGGTATATAATTAATATGTAAGAATGTTATGTTAAAGTAATATCACTGTTATATGGAACATTGCTGTAGAATCGAAAGAAATAAGATCATGTAAGTTTTTTATCTACAATTAACAGTACATTGACGTCAATTTGAGGAAATTTAGTTATGGAACATCTGCTATGTATGTAAGTAAATAATGCAAATGTGATTACTAGGTGGTATCATCAGACAATACATTGTTTACCACCACGTGGATCGATCTGCCTGAAAAAAAATTTGCTGAAAGGTGGCAACGTTGAGGTGAGAGGTTGTAAGTCATATAAGATGATAGTTTGTGCGGAGACGTCCTTCGTGCCAAACACGCTCGAATGATTTTGATATATCTATCACCACAGCCATTGATTCCTCATGTATAAATACTATATGAGGGCAACGTAGGCAAGTGAATCTTCAGTTGATTGCGAAAGCTATATTGTCTATAATTAATGATTCCTGAGCTTTCGAAATCTATGTTGATGGTTTCCTCCATCACTTTGGTGATATATGATGATAGGCTCTCGATCGTTTCCCTTTTTGAAGATTGGTTTGACTCTTGCCTTTCTTCAGCAGAATGAAAAAGCACCCGACTGTACAAGACAGTAAATAACTTGCAGAAAATCGGTGTGAAGTTTGGTGTACACTTTTTGAGAATGATAAGTAAAAGTCACCTGATAGTGCGTTGACGAATGATGATTTCGGTCATTCGACTTTCAAAAGCATTATCTTCTTCTTGGTTATGTAAGGTGGAGTTTGCTGCAAACATCTCAGCAAAAATATTTGCTTCATTCTCTTGCGGAGTTGTTGCTATAATGTCCCGTCGACTTTGCATAGTGGTGGTAATGAACAACTAGTGAAATTTCTTCCGAAGGCTCTATCCAGGGACCAAAACGAACGGTAGACGACACCTCTAGAACAGTTCATGTGGAACCATGGTTTCGTAGTTGATAATACTTCAAAAGAATGATATCTTAGCAGCAGACTGTGAAAGATGTTCAGAGAGTCATTTATCATGTGTACCAGGAATGCTCCCAGGAAAATATGCCGAGACTTTTCCAGTCTCCTCAGTTATAATGCCATACAAGACATGGAGGTGCTGAAGCAGTTGATGAAATGAAAATGTTGGCAGGTTGTGAAGATGAGTGTGATGAGAATTGCCTAGTGGAGCTCCTACATTATTGCGATATGCTACCAGAAGATGAATTAAAAACAACAAAAGACCATTGAAAAGTTACAATGGCGCTCATGACGATGAAAAAAATTAAGAAAGACATCTAATGAAATTTGTATCCGATCTGATCCCAATCTGAATTGCCAGAGAAATGATCCCGTTAGAAAAAAGCGAACAATCATTCTCAGCTGAATGATTGCGTTATACCATAGATATGGTTATATACCATAGTCATCTTTGAAGAGGAAAGCCGCGGTGAGCTCAGACTGGCAACATTGTTCAGAAGGTCTATCTCCAGCCATTCACACAAATACTATATAATATGGGTTCTGGATGATGTGACAGAATAATTGTTTTTAGTTTTCAAGAGTGAATTGATGTGTTATGAATGTGAAATATTGTTGAAAGCCAGTGAAAAGTGTTATAGAAATATTCTAGTGATCGAGTTATATGTGAAAGGGTGTGTGTGTGTGTGTGTGAAAGTCTCATCAAATATTATTCTTGTATTGAGGTTATGTTTTATTTTGTCATATTTCTGGAAGCGAAGTGAGTAATTTCCACCTTGCTATAAGAAGATACCGAATAATTGCTGTGTGACAGGGTGTAACGCTTCAAAAAAGGAATATGTTTTAAATTTCCTGGAAATGAAGAACTGTGACTTGAGTGGATATTTTCGATGCAATTCAGTTCGTTGATCATATTATCAATTATGATATACATTTCCTCTTCCAGATGGATCAATCAGGCAACATTTGCTGAGAAACCCGCATATATAGCAGCAACAGCAGTTCTCTCCATTGTTCCAGATTAACCAAGTTATCTTTTTCCTTAAACATGATTAAGAACAAATCCTGATGAAAGACGTCCGAAATGTTTAGCTATTAAAAAAAAAATAGTTCATTTTGAAAAATCAGACCTTATTCTCAATTATTCTTGATATTTGATAGTCGTTGCGGGATTGGAAAGTCCATGAGACAAAAAGTTACATTTATATATTTTTATCAATCAGGTTGTATTGAATTAGATGCAGGTTCAAGTTTCTCTTGGTGATAATAAGTTGGGATTCTATGATATGAAATAAAGTAGGTGGTTACAACTTCAGAATATTTTACAAGATTCAGAAACAGCTCAGATCTCACATCAGAGAATAATCAGACCAAAGAACATAAAATTAGCTCATATATATGATGACTGAATAGAGAATAGTTTGATTTATATCTAAGAAAGCCCTCGTAGTATCTTGTGAAAATATCCCTCCTCTTTATAAAAATCTTGAAATTTTGATCCATCAATTGAAACAAGTATCATCAAAAAATAGCTATAAGTATACTTTCTCTACAATAATTATTGTGTCTTTTTTGTTATACATCACGTCTCATTCTGTGTATGAACTCGGCTGTGAGATCGAGATCTATATAAATAATACAAGTAATCGGATCTTGCCTCGCAATTTGTGAAGTTAAATGGTTGCATGATGTGAAATTGGACTTGCCAGTTTATTTTATTCAAGAAACTGGATAAAACCTGTTACCTGCGCGGTAACGTACCACTGTTTGTCTATGTCGCCGTGGTAGCCAGTCGAAAGTAGACCTTCCGGATCACGGCGATGCATTGTTGCATTTTCACGATACCATTATTCGAAAAGATAGAGTTTGAGTAAGAATACTTCTTCAACATTTTTTAGCACGTATATTTCGAGCCACAATACTTTTTCTATGGAAAATGCGACCGTTCAGCACTATATTGATTATTTCGGATAATGGGCTAATATCACAAAATAATTTTATTTCATAATTCCATAGAACTCACCCAAACTAGCTCACCACCGCAAACCGTTTCTTGCTGTGAGCTCCCTACGTTTTATAAAAAATTATTGAAATCCCTGATTTTTCGGACCTCTGAAAACGAGGCAATGATGTGACGTCAAAACCCTAATACTGAAACAAGATTATTCCAGACAGAGATGAATGATACATGATTTCTCACAAAGCAGCAAAGCACCAAGATTGGTGAATCGGCAAGCTGATTTTTGGGACATAGATGATAAGAACAAGAAGAAGATCAATTCTAACCTATATTAAGTTTCTGCAACTTTCGAATAAATTGAAATATTTCGACAAAAGTATGATTGAGAAATGTTCTGTGCCTAATTGCAATTAAAAAAACAGTCATAGGGAAATTGCTAGAAGAATGAATGATCCGTCTCCTAGAAGAACATTCAGGGGGAGATGCACGCAGTATCTAGTCTTGGGAATAACATCGTTTCATACCAATTGATCATATTGTTGCATAGGTAAACATATCGATCAGTGACTGATTTAATGAGGATTCTCCCTCGGAATCTCCATATGATGGGTATTCTGATGTTAAATATCCTTTCAGGTGAACAATTTTCCAATGCAACTATAATAGGTACAAGCAATGAAAATTGAATGAATATTGTGGAACTTACCTTTCAGATTTTCTATTCCTCATTTCAGCACTGAGGAACTGTGGAGATTTTCTAGTATGTTAGAGACATAAAAATAATTAGCCATTTCCAAATCAATTTTCGGTAGATTATCTGATGAGTCTTTTACAAATCCTGATTCAACGTTCATGTTTATATTCAATATATCAATAATATGTATTTAATATGATATAAAGCAAGATTTGGAGGTTAATTTCATTACGTGTCTCCTCTTCTCATTTTAGACGACATAAATAACTTCGGAATCGGAATTCGAGACTCGATGCAAATGCAGCTCCATGTGAAACGGGTCAACAAAGCAATGTTGCTGCGTTCATGAAATATATTGGATTAATTATTGTGAAATGGTCATGGTGCAAATGGTTTTGAGATTGAGACATTACGTTGTTTAGAGATTGTTTATATTCTAATGATTAAACCTACCATCGACAAGTTGAATATATTTTTCTGCAGTAGTGGTAGTTGATATCAAAAGATATTTCAATATCGATTTCGATCTCTCGGATATTTTGTTTAGATGATATTGCAACAGTGATAAGTGTCACACATGGGTCACTCTATGGGTCATAAAGAGGGTCCGTTTTCAGAAGGTATTATTATTTATGTCCAAAAATAAAACATTCCAGTTAATTTTTAGATGGAATTATGTCGTCAATCGTTATTTATGTATGAAAGGATCATTATAAACATGCTTTGAGTTGAAAGTTCTACTAAGGTGTACACGCCCATTTCAGGATAATCGTTGCTCTCCACATCAAGAAATGGAATGGCAGGTGTTCAGACAAATTGATTTTCAGCAAAGAGTCATCAATATATTACGAAGATTCCAAAGATGGGTCCCATTGGAGAATCAAGAGTTAATATTATTTTCGGGAAAAGCACGATTTGTATTCTCTCAAATATGTCAGAAAGTGCAGGTCTGTTGAATATATTCAATGTTCCAAATTTGAGAAAAATATTCAATGAAGCAAAAGAGAAATGGGGGATGTTTATAGAGAATAAATTGACTCATCAGTCGACCCATCTGGATGTGTATAGGGTATGGTGTTAGATGTGAAGATAATAATATGAAAATGTCGCAAGTAAATTTGTTTCCTCAGAAAAAGTCCGAGGTATACCTTTTTGACGATTTTTTAGAAATGTATCATAACTTCGATGTTATTCAGGCCTCAGGGTGTCAGGGTGTGTTCTAGATATACCCTGTATATATATAATACATAATGTGTGCAAGTGCCACATCTGATGGTCCAGAGACGCGTGTTTCAAAATTACCCTTATTTGCGATAAGTAAATGTGTGAAATTATCATGGTAGAGCCATGTAGAGGCAAGCGTCAGGCCCCTCCATTATTAATATCGAGATTACAATAGAAAACGTGACTTTATATTGCAAGGGTCCATCAAGGGTCCATATTAAATATCTGTAAGGGGTTCGCAGTAATTTCTTTTCTATTTTTTCGTAACAATAACTGTATCTCAAATCAATGATGGAAACATTACTAACATTTTAGAGTTGTGAAGATTCGTATTGCTAACGTATATTTTACTGTCTTTATGCATATATAGGTATACGAACGCGTCTGAAATTTTCGTCCAGTTTATAATAGATAGATAGATCTTTATTGATCACGTTCGAGTCAATCAATATTAAGCTACACAATGTAAAAAGTGAAAAAAAAAATAGAATCAAAATGATACTTGAGCACAATATAATGTAATGAAGTGTCTTTGACCAGCTTCATTATACTTGACTGGTTTTGTTCTATATCAAAGTACCTGAGACTGATTCTAGTTAAATTTCATTTGTTCGAAAGCTCGAAACCTGAAAACCTGCGGGAGCTGAGTAATTGATTCCTGACTCTCCAAAGCTTTTCCTGGTAGTAAATTCTGATCAACATCATAACAACCCTAAAGACTTCAAAATGTTTCAACCCTTTGCTTATGATATGAAGTTTGGATGAATTATTCATCAGTTGAAATGATGGATATTTACCTGGTCATAACTTTTTTGTTATTGGATATTTTCCAGTCAAATTTATTCAGTAGCATTAGCAAGGGTAGTAGATTCTGTTCCTGCGTGTCCATATAGGGTTAAATATCATTTTTTCCGCAGTTTTGTGGATTTAAAAACATGTGCTTTTGGATGATAGTTCCTGCTGGCATAGTTGAGGATTCCGACCAATTAGAATCTGAGATTGAGCTGTCCTTGGTTCTCTTTCTGATCGATGTATACCTAGTGATTTCCTGTTGCACAATCATGTAAGTTTGTATAATATCTTCCACCAATATTATTCATCCTGTTTATAGATTCATTTCATTCCTGTTGTTTTCCATACCGATACTCACCCGACCTGTGTAACGAATCCAGAAAGTTGCATGTATTTACGGATATACGGTTTTTTGTGATTGCATATATTCCATATTTCTTTCTTTGTTGTCATTGTTTCCAGTTCAGAATAGTTCCAATAATTTATTTGAAGATTTTCAATATTTTCATTTGTCAAATTGCTGATTATTATTATTGACTGACGGCTGACGGTGACGGCTGACACTGACACTGACAAGCCAGTTGTCGATTCTTCTGCTTCTGATTTTTCTTGAGGAATCCTGTCCTGTGCATCCGGGTCCTTGTGCTTGGTATCCTGTCAGGCTGTGGCCGGTGGTTAATGAAATTTTGACATGGATAGGAAAATATAATTAACATAATTAACATCACTGAAATTCCGATATTGAAAAATTAGAGAAGCGAAGGAGAAGGAAAGATAAATAGGAATTTCATCTGTTTAATTCCTTTGGAACTGTGTTTCCGATTCTCCAGGTATAGACTTCATGGAATAGTTTGAATAAATAATTTTCCAGACCCATCCTAAAAATACCAGAGACCCGAAAGATATTTGCTTATTTGATTCCTGTAATTATCCAGAATGAAAATAGCAACCAGTATTCCAGGGATAAACCTACAGGGTTTGTAATTAAAGCCTACACTCCCTTGGCTCCTTATTGATTCCAAGTCGATTCAATAACATTGACCTCTGGTTTATAGTCTAGGTACCGAGGTAGGTAAACCACCTGTACCTTTCTCCACTGTTGCTACTTTGGGCCCCTGTACAAAAATATGTTGTGCAGAGCAGGTAGAGTATTACCTCATAAACAATCTGGCGTCCGAGAGCCCCCCGCAAACACCAGAGTAGACTCCATCCTGAACAGAGCGCCAAAGTAAGGGCCCCAGAAACGAAGGCTGTTACAATAAAGAAGTCTAAAATTCACTTACCGGCAGAAAAAAACAGACACCAAAAAATATGCCCAAAGTTTTCTTCCTGCAACTTTTTTAATCCTTGTCCGATTTTTGTGAAATTCTGATCAAATCGTAGAATAATGTTCCTGGATATTGCCGTCGTGAGCTGATGACTTGATCATTATACAAGGAAAAACAGAAGTCACCATTTCACCCTTCATCACTTCTTAACGCCCTGTGGCAGAATTGAGTGGTTGAACGTGGCTTCATTATACCTCGTATTATTGAAGTGTGATCCCTGTTCAAGACAATTGTTTTTGATTCATGTCAATATCTTATATTAAAAAGAAGATACGAGTGTTTTGAGGAAGTATGGCATTTTTCGATTTTTACTAACAATAATCAGAACCTACATGAACTCATTGAATAACAACCTGAATAATTATTCAAACTTATTTCTACCTCATTTTCTCAGCACTTACTCAATACTTAATGATGAAAAACAAACAAAAACCAGACTTGTAGTCAATAGCGAGTATGCCCTCGAGTTTGAATTACAGCTCTCAACCGCTCTGGCATCAAGTATAAGGTATAGTGGAGGCATATATGGCCAGAGAGATTATATGGCCCGAATGAATATTTCAAGTAATTTGAAGAAACAAAAACAGTTTAGCATCGCTGTTGTGTTTAGGTAGCTTGGTGCCACTCCCCTCAAAGACCGCATCGTGCACTTCAGTTCGGAAGACTAACTAATTCAGTTTTATGCAGACCGTGGAGCGATAATAGTATCATTAGTTAATTTTCGAACAAGAAGTTTTCACCATATTGTTCACATAGCACACATCTCTGCGTGCGTACTCCACCACAAGGTAAGTAAACCATCATACCTGATGTTCCTATAAAATTATATGTCCAGTTTAAGTAGTTGATTGGGGAAAAATATGTTTTTTTTGTAACTACACGTCGAGTAATATGGCCCTCGGTGTGAAAGGCCTATATGGCCCGGTCCATAAAACCTGCTTCAGCTATATGACCCGTTTTCTCTTCAGGAGCCCACAAAAATAAGATATTTTTTTGGGATCGAAATTACTTGACTCCAGCTTTGCAAGCTATCATTTTCAACAAAGGGATAGGTACCCTCAACTTCTCAATCAGCTGCTGCATCAAACTGGAACTGCCAACATGACTCATGGTATTGTCCTGTATGCGATAACGATGAAAAGCTTGATATGCGCATGTGATGTGTGATGTGTCAAATATGGTATCATGAAATCTGTGTTGGCTTGGAGCTTAATGACACAGATGTTCAGAGTGCCATCAATCAGCATACTCATCGCACAAAAATATTTGAGAGCGTTTTTTTTTTTTATTTCACAGTTATATTGGGATAACATTTTGCTTTGAGATTTGGTGGTTTTTACTATTGGGTCATAAAATCATACCGGTTTTGGAATATGGCCCAAGAGATAGTTTTTTTGTTATGTATTTTTAATTACTGATTTCATATACAGCACGAATATTTTGCTACTGAATGTTTCTCATTACACTGAGGAAAATTGTGCTATTAAATTTTTTGCTGAGATATTTCTTGCTACCATCATATTACCGTTATACATTTTCGAATATATAGAAGCAGCACCTTCAAATCCTATGATAGCAATAACGACTTTGCTGAAAGTGAATTTCCTGCCTCTTGTACTTATTCAATTCATTATTCAAAATCTGAATCTGAATTCAAATATAAAATGGAAACATTTTCGAACAAATAAAAACATCTTCTGTGTCCTTTTCGGTGCTTTCGTAGATCTGAGTGCTTCAGTTATTATACCAGGATTGATGGAATGATGAAGGTGAGTTTTTTCGAGGTATCTCGTCTGAAATTCAAATATTGCACATTCAATAACATTTTTCCTCTCTTTGGTATCATGAAACTTTAAAATGGTCAAATATGTTTCAGTGCTTCTCTATAGAATCTGGTCGGAAAACTTATTGTGAGCAAAAATGTCCACATCAGGTGATGAAATTATTTGAATGATTCTACTGGTAACATTTTGTTTTCCTGTACGCATCTGTAATAACTTGCCTAGTTTTCTAAATACAATCGTTTCAGAAGGTTTCAGAAAAAATTCTTTTTTTCATCAATTACTCAAAAAACCGTTTGGTTTTTCCTGAGGGTGCATGAATCAATTGATCTATTGAATTTCAAAGTGGTCCGAAATTGTCTTTAGGAATCAATAAATTGCTATTCATACCAAACATCAGGATGGAAATTATGGGAAGTGAAAGTGGATATCAGTCAAAATTTCACCTTTCTTGATGACAACAATCCTGGAAAATAACTGAATAACTATACAGTAAGAAGGTCATGCAACTATCTATATGATCACCCATCAAGAGTAGCAAAGTTTCCTACCTACGATTATAACATTGCCCTACTCCCATTATTAGATGCACTCACTAGCGGTAGCAAAGTCAGATACCTACTACAGAAACATTGTCTAATAGCATCATACAGATGCACTAGCTAGTGACAGCAAGGTTCTATATCTAATAATCGCAGGTGGGTTAAAATCAGCAAAGTCGACTTTATAATCACAGGTGATAACTCGCTTGTCCCCTATGCTATTAGAGTTTCTTGCTGGGGTAATTCGATTTCTACATAGGAGTGGGTGATAATTTTTGTCGGTTACCCGACCGAAAAGATACATATAATAATGAAGATGATGGAATGCCCTAATTCCGAGTGACAATGGAAAATGAAAAAACTCCACCGCCCCGTGTGAGAGTCGAACTCAGAACCTCTGGGTTACATGCCCAACGCTCTACCAATAATTGAGCCAACGGGTCGTCCGTCGATCAATCGGCAGGGAGGTCGAGTTCTCATCACACACCAAGCGGCAGAATCCTTCCAACTCCCGAAGTCACTCGAAACCATGCACTATACCGAGCATCGCTGGCACGATGGTACTATACAGTCTCCATATTTTCCCGTTCGTCCTCTGGCAATGTCTTTCCTTGTATACGGAAATGTCCGCAAGCAATCCATACATAGGAGTGGGTGATAATTTTTGTCGGTTACTCGACCGAAAAGATACATATAATAATGAAGATGATGGAAAGCCCTAATTTCGAGTATGGAAAATGAAAAAACTCCACCGCCCCGTGTGAGCGTAATTATATCAATCAACGTCTATAGGTTATGAATCATTGTTTTTCCATACTTTCCCTAAACACTTGTATATCTTCTCTTGAAAAGAAGATATTGACGCGTGAATCAAGAACCACTGCGTGTTAAGAAGGGACGAAAAAGGACAACTCTTCAATCTCCAATCCAAAACATGATGAAGCAGAAGGTTGTAGAAAGGTTCTGAATTATTGTTAATAAAAATTTCAAAAAAAAACATACTTTCATAAAATACTTCTATCTATCTATCTTCTCTAAAAAGGTGGTTATCGACGTGAAACAAGACCCGTTATGTTGAGAAAGGATCACACTTCAATATAAGGCATAATTAACTCAAGTTTAACCACTCAACTTTTCCACCAGGGAGTTAGGGAGTTAAGGATGAAAGAGTAACTTTTGTACTTCCCTGTATATTGATCAAGCCATCAGCTTTTCTTTGATCCTTATATCCAGACTGACATTTCGAATCATGAAATACGATTTGGTAGAAATTTCACAATAATCTGACGAGAATTAAAAAAGTTACAGTTATATATATGGTGTCACCGCGTGGCAGTAAGTCTGAAGATGTGGTTGATAAGTAAGTATTCCTCGATTGAGTAGAAGCACCCATAATTCAACAATTTTTTGATCACTTTTTCAAATTGTATGGGTATTAGTTGTCTATATATATAGTGCTCTGGTAGTTCATTGGATAATTCAACTTTTATAGTGATTTTGAAGGACGCTGTTCGTCTGAGTCTCGGATTTTGCATCTCGTTATACAATTTCTGGTGTGATGTAAATGAACATTGCTAGGGTAGCTGAATTTTTGTAAGTTTTTGGTTGATGGCAGAGTCAAAATATTGGATTTCTTGAACTAAGGCCTGCAGGACACCCTTGGTCCAACTCCGGCAATGATCCTGTACAGCCCTTTTTTGATGTACAAAAGCTCTACTCCCCTACTCGCGTGGGAAAAGTTGCCCCACATCAGTTTTGTACCATGTTACAAGTATGGATGGAAGAGAGACAAACTTTCAATAAGTATTAGATTAATAACGATTGAAACATTTCCGCATCTAGGTACAGCATATCTATCGCTTTTCCCTGAAAGAGTACCTATCTATATAGAATTAATACCTATATGTTGGGTGTTTTTTGGGCACATTGAATGGATCAAAATAGGGTATACCTGAGCATATCAGTCAAAAAATCTATTCGAATTTGAACGCAAATGATGTCTGCGGCTTATGTTTCGTTTTTTCTCATCTTGAAAGTATAAATATGAGTATTTGATACATATCTATTTAGGAAATACTATTTTACCTCTTCCACGAAACTTTCTGGGTGTTCCAGTGTTTTCAATCGATTCGCCACTCAGAAAATCGATTTCAGTAGAGATATTAAAATGTTTGAAAGTCTTGATGTACCTATAGGTATTCAGATACCACAGTAGTTCGTCTTTGTTCATAGAGAAATCTAATTAGACTGTGAAAAAGTACGTTTTAAACAATTAGAATCTACAAAACTGCAGGGGAGGAGGAGACATTCACAGTATTCACACATCATACCTAACAGTTTCTATAGAAACTTATTGAAATTTGATTCCATCCAGACGGTTTTTCTGAATGAGATCGTTTCACTTTCTCTCCCCTATTCCTGTTGTGCTTCAGCTTTACGAGATATTCCTGATTGCGTCATAGCAATCCAAAGAATCTCCTAATATTCGACTATGAGCAGTTATCGTTCTTTTCCATCTGTCACCTTACACCTCGTTAACAACCTAGCGACCCCAACTGAACTCCAAACATCGCCAACTCACCTACTGAAACAGCTGAAAAGCGGCACGGTTTTGGTGGGGATGAGGGGGTGGCTTGATGTGTGGCATGTCAGGGGAGGACCTAACCACGGCTAGGCCTCAAAAACCACGCCAGGGATTGGCTATATAGCGTCTCTCTCTTTACGTCACAACACATTTTTGTCGGGCGTCCTTCTTCTACTTGAGCTCCTTGATGTTCTGTCGCGTTCACCTCCTGTCTTGGTTGGTAACATTGCGGGAAGATAGAGTTGTCCCTGTCTATTTGGTTTATTCGAAAACTGGGCCGTACTGGGTTTATTTTTTCAAACTACTTTGGTGTTTGTAGGTGCTTTGCGTTCGATTGCTCTGTTTCTGTTCATTAGTACAAAGGGGAGGTTTCCTCCCTTAAATTAATTCCGGAGGAAAACAGTATTCCTACCCTACCTACCTTTGTTGCAATTAGTTTTCCTTTAGTTTTGCCTTCGTATTATTCATGTTTCAGCATCATCGCCATGTGAATTCGTAAAGGCTCCTTCCTCGTGCCAGATACCTATAACAAACATTCCATATATCTGAAAAACACCCTATATGTTATTGAATTCTTCGAATCTCCATGGGAATATGAATACAAAATATAATTATACCTACTATTATATACACATGTGGTTGGTATACAGTGCGTCCGTTAAATTCCATGATATATCGTAAAATGAGGTTGCCATAAAAAAATACCGATGACGTCATGTCTCCTTCACACATCATTCTGAATAGGTATATTATTATTTCCTAATTGAATTTGAAAAAAAGTGGGAATTAAAACGAAATTCGACGAACTGTGTACAGTTTGTTTGCCAAATCGATACATGTATATATGGTATCATGACTAACGAAACTCCCTGCCCAACGCGAAGCACAGTTCGATTTATGGTGAAATAGCTCTTATTTGCAAACTCCATGGAAACATTTAGATGGCTAGTCTTCAATGCAAAGTGACCACTTGCATCATATATCATGTTCAGAACAAAGGCCTTTTTTGACTCGGACATTCCATGGACGTCCTTCCTCGAACATTGCATGAGACGTACGGGATGGGACGTCCCAAGAACAATTACTTTAGGTCCTGGACATTCGGACTTGGATCGTACCAAAAAGAAACGGACCTACCAAGGAGGTTGCGTGCTATCAATACAGCTTGCTCTGTAGCTGTAGTCAAACTTGTCTATGACATAAAGTGTTGGCACTGTTGGTAGTGATGATGGTTGAGTTGATTATTGTTTTTACCTTATTACATTTTTATTAGTTTAGTGAACAGTGAACGGGTGAAGAATTGGAGATAGTTCAAACAATTCCAACTAATTATGACGAGCAAATCAATTGACATATTAAAGAACAGCTACAACATGTTCACAATACCCAGATTGTCCTGCTTTGCATGAACAAATACTAATCCATTGTTCTACAGGAGTTCCTCTGGACCCCAACTTCAATTTTACGTCATGTGGGGAATATTCCATCGCCGAAGTTTGTAGACAAAGTGCAAAACTGTGCCTTTTGTTGAAGTCTTCTGCCTCACACAACATCACATGATTAGCACGGAGAACTGCCTCTCCTTCCACTACTGGTCGGCATTTTCCGTTTAAATAGAGCAAAATATATCTGCCAAAAGAACATCTATAACAGGCATTATTAGCGTTTTCGATCGAATATTGATAATTAATGTCAATTAATTCAAAAACTTATCACTCTTATCAGTACACAGTGAACAAGCTAATGGCACTAATGGGATTGAGTGAGGATTGAATCTGTTTTCCCCCAGTTCTGACGTTGCTTTGACATGGAACGATGAAAACCGAGCCCCACCTGGTAACATTGATTCCCGCGAATAGGAATTTCCTTTCGTGCGCTCCGAGAGATGAAAAAAATAACTCTTCACATAACCTCAAGTTTTTATTCCATACGAAAGTCTATACTTCATATACACTTCAATAGATTCTCATGATCTACAAAGCACACAGATATATGCTGGCAAGTTTTAGAAAGCGGTCGGAAGAAATTTCACTAATAGTTCATTTCCACCTCTGTCCAAATCCGACGGCACATTAGCAACATTATCGCAGGAGATAAAAAATTGTTTGCAGAGATGTTCGCAGCAAACTTTAGATTCCCAAGGAAAAGTGCCGCCAGACATTCCACCGCGGTTGAGAGTCAAACGCCCGAAATCGTCTTCCGATAACGCACTATCAGACGAATTTTGCTTGGTCTCAGAACGAATAAGGCTAACGGTCAACGGTCAAAAAGTGTGCACCAGAATTGACACCGATTCTCTGCAAGCTGTTTACCGTCTCGTACACGTCGGGTATTTTTCCATCATGCTGGAAGACAGCTAGAGTCCAACCAATCCCCATAAAAGGGAACAAGAACCTGCCCAACAACTACAGGCCCATTGCCCTGTTATCAGTTATCTCCAAAGTGATGGAGAAAGCCATCAACATTGAGCTTATCAAATATCTGGAGAGCTCAGGAATCATCAATGATAGACAATACGGCTTTCGCCACCGAAGATCTACTGGAGATCTTATTGCCTACGTCACCCATTTATGGCAAGCTTCATTAGGAAACCACGGGGAATCTCTAGCTGTCGCGTTGGACATATATCGAAAGCATTCGACCGTGTTTGGCACGAAGGACTTCTCCACAAACTACCATCATACGGCTTACCACCTCAGCTATGCCATCTCTTATCGAGTTTTCTTTCAGGCAGATCGCTTCATGTTGTGATAGACGGTATATCGTCTGATACAATTGGCATCAATTTCGGCGTTCCACAAGGATCAATTTTGGCACCAACATTATTCCTTCTTCATATCAATGATCTGTTGGGAGTAACAACTTGCCCCATCCACAGCTTTGCAGATGATAGTACCCTTCATACTGCGTTCTCTTCCAGAATTCTCATTTCTTCCCAGGAAACTAAGAACTCACGGCGCAGGCAGGTCAATGCTATCAATGAAGACCTTGCTGAAATCACAGCCTGGGGAACCAACAACCTATAGTAGAATTCAACGCCACCAAAACTCAAGCCTGTATTTTCTCTAGAAAGGCGGAACTCAGTATGCCCGACATTGTAATGTCTGATGGCACCACCATCTCCACCAAGCCCACCATATCTATGCTCGGTATTTCTATCAGCAACACTTTTTCATGGGATAATCATGTCAGATCCATCGCAAAAGCTGCTTCACAAAAACTCGGATTCTTGTTCCGTGCGAAAAGCTACTTCACACCTCAACAGCTTCTCATGATCTACAAAGCGCAGATACGGCCTGTTCTAGGATACTGTTTCCACATATGGGGTTCAGCACCAAAACATACGCTGATGCTCTTAGATTCCATCCAGAGAAGAGCCATTCGCCTGGTGGGTGACGCCACACTCACTCACTTTTTGACATCATTGGAACACCGTAGAAAGGTCGGCGACCTTTCACTTTTCTATCGGTACTTCCACGGGAAATGTGCTTCGGAAATCTCTGCTATCATCCTTTCACTAGCAATACCAGTCAGACCAACTAGACAAGCCCAGTCAGCACATCTTTTCGTTGTCAACCTCGGAAGATGTCGAACAGCACTCTATCAGAACTCCTTCATCCATAGAACGGCTAGGCTCTGGATTTCGTTGTCTGAGGAAGTTTTTCCAACAACATAATAATATATAATCTCCAGAAGTTCAAAAAAAAATCCAATACCTACCTCCTATCCCTATCCTCCCTAGGAACGCACGATGTTCTTTGAACATTATAGGGATTCCCTTTCGTGCGCTCCAAGCGATAAAAAAAATATATAAAAAAAAAACGACTGTTTCCATATATATGGGGGTCAACACACAAACATTCGCTGGCCCTCTAAGATTATATCCAGGAGAGAGGTATTCTTCTAAAAAAATTTTTCTAAAATTGTTCTATCCGTCATTCGGTTGCTCCCTTACGAGCAACCCTCAGAAGTCTTCGAAAGTCTTGTGCGAGCAAGGAATGACGGCGGCCTAACCTTTTAACGTGTGATCCCAAACACTGCTGAGTGATGCCACACTCACTGGTTCTTTTACCTCATTGGAACACCGTAGATAAGTCGCCGACCTTTAATTTTTTCATAGATACTTCCACAGGGAATGTTCCTCAGAAATCTCTGCAATTATTTCATCACTAGCATACCAGTCAGACGAAATCGACAAGCCCAGTCAGCTCATCCTTTCGTTGTCTACCTTGAAATATGTCGAACAACACTCGTTCGTCTGTATAGAACGGAAAAGCTTTGGAATTCTTTGCCAAAAGAAGTATTTCCAATAACTTTACTTCCAAAAGTTGAAAATAAATTCCAATACTCACCTCCTCTTCCTATCCTCAAAAGTTACGCACGATGTTCTTCGAAAATCATAGGAAATTCCTCTCGTGCGCTCAAAGAGTTAAAATAGTAGGTATTTGTCGTGAAATCGATTCGTGTTTAGGTACTCACAACCTCATTTATCTTAAAATAAATTGAGGAAATTGTGCGTACGCAAAATATTATACCTACCACTGGTCGACTCTGGCATTACGATACCTTGGGTCTTGTCACTAGTGTTGCCATCTAGACAAGACAAGACAAGAGTTTACCTACTCTTGTCTTGTCTTGAAATTTCAAGACAAGAGTTGTATACGCGTAAATCTTGATTAAATAAGCTAAGTGCGGTCTTGTCTAGATAACGAAAGTCTAGATTATTATTCAAGACTCTAGATAAGACGCTTAGCTTAAATTGCGTAGAAACAGTCAAGTGCATGCAAACTCCCGCTCTCTGGGAACCAATCAAAACAAATCATAGCCTCGCCAGCGAAACGACGTATTTGTAATATAGATTTGAAAATAATCAAGAGTTTTGAATAAAAGTCTTGTATGGAAAATGAAATGTCTTGTCTTGTCTAGATAATCTAGACAAGACATATTGATGATCTTGTCTTGATATTCTAGACAAGACAAGACAAGAGTCTAGAATGTAGAAGTCTAGACGGCAACACTACTTGTCACAAATTATAGAAATGGAAATGGCGAAGGAATTTGACGATTATTATTATTTTGTCGTATGCGCATTCACCAAATATCAGAAAGGGGCACGTGAAACATTTTTCTCCAAAAAGTATACTAAGATGATATAGGATAGGTTCGTACTGGAAATCACATCTGTTCATTGATACCATCTGCTAGATCAGGTTATAATTCTGGCCTGATTAGACGATTGATGCTAACTAAATATTTTCAAATATCGCGATCATAATAATGAAACAGATCACCGTTTTTTTCCTCACTACTCAACATTGATTTCTGAAGATGTTTTGGGTTTCCTCTCCTTGTACAGGGTGATTCACCATAAATGTCCCCCCCCTCTAGCTCACTTATTTTTGAACCGATTTGAAAATTTAAAAAATCATCTAAAATGATTTTTCAGAAAATTTTTTCCTGTTGCATCAGAAAATACAGGGTGCTCGGAACAAACGATCTACAGAGTACTACTTGATTTTCTCCAATGGAACACCCTGTATTTCATTGTATTTTTAGATTTTCCCTGAAGAGCTTGTAGCCTACTTTTCTCCACTTTGAAATAATTATCAAAAGAATAAAAAATAAGTTACACATATGCTAACGGCAGCTTTTCATCGGAGAGCAGATAAGTGAGTTCTTTTCTAGTAATTTCATTGAAAAATTCAAGTATATGGGGCGCCACTCAATTTGCTAAAAAATATATATGTTCAAGAGAGAAATTGAGAACATCACTGAGGTTCCAGGAGTATTGATGAGATAATATTCTGGAATAAAAATCACTAGTATTTTCCTGGATTGTTGAGACACATGAAGAGATGAATAAAACCATGTAAAATTTAAAACCTATTTAATGTGCCAAAAAACAGACAGAGCTCCAAAATCACTGCAGAGGACAGCCTAGGGTTCTATTAAGGTAATTCTTAAAAAAATGATATTGCAGTAAAAATTGGTGACAATTATACAGCAGTTCTCGAAAATCATATCACATGATGAATGATCATACAATTATAACAAATAATGAAAGTGAAATAAGTGAAATCATCATAACCCACAAATCAAACAGGGTGATATACTGATACTGTGTAAAGGTGCGCAATCAGAACTACTGCCTCATAGTACTATGGGGGAGAGTGGGCACTTGGGGGGTTAAAAGTGGTGATGATAATTTCGAGTTATATAAAAATTTGAAAAATCCCTAAATCCCTAACAAAAACCTGGCAAAATATGGTATGGTGACAAGTCCTCTTCAGAGATCCTGTAAAGCTCCTATCACAGGCTGCTTGGTGGCATGGCGTGCAGCATAGGTCACTGCAGGCACGATGAGACAGCGAACGATGAATCCCTGGAATGGGGAAGGTATCCCCTACCAGCCCACGGGGCTAAACCCCTCTGTTCCTCCTTCCTGGCGTCCCTAGATGATGTAACAAAGGGGAATAGCCCAGTATGTCGGCTTCCCCTTATGGTGACCATCAACCTGATGAACCTCCTGCAGTCTGCTCTGGCCAGGATCCAATGGCCTAGAGGGATCTACGCTGACAGGAGAGTCCTGGCGAGGGCGGAAATAAGGGCTTCTAAAAGGGACGGTCGAACCCGCCAAAGGAAAGCAGAAAAGGCTGGCAGAAGCATCTCACCCCCATCTCATAGAAAACATTCAGGCTATCCTAAAACCCTATTGAAAAAAAAATAGGCCATAACTTCCCATTCCGCACTATACAATCAGCCCCACTGAACCTCAATCAACGTCTTCGAAATATCGACTTACCTTCTGAAGAAGGGCTAGGAGAGTCAAACCGGGTACCATGCTGTCGGCGTCCCATCGCTGGTGGCAGTTCCAAGGTGGTGTCACAAATCGGCCAACAGGTCAAACGAAAGGAAACACCACTAAATTTGAGTGAAAAACCTCACAAATCCCACATAGGGTCAACTATCGTTGATAAAAAAATTCACCTCAAATTTTACATGTGTGCCCTTCAGAAGCCACCTTGGAAAAAGCCAAGATGCCGGAAACTTCGTCAGCAATTTCCGCTATCTCCCCTCCACCTTTTCACGATGCCAATCTTCCAGATTGAAATTTCCCTAACGTCAATTTTATACCCACTGAACTATTTCATATCTCACAAAACTTTAAGAAGATCAGAAGAAAATAAAAGAAGAATGGTCGACTTCTTCTTCGTTGATTCGATGCTGCTTCTGAAGACTGTGCTAAGATGATCTCCATCCAAGGCAAGTGACAGCGTTGACATTGTTAAGTGACAGTGTTGACACTGTTAAGTGACAGTGTTGACACTGTTAAGTGACAGTGTTGACACTGACGTGCGGAAGGAATGCATAACCTATATTTTCAGCCAATAAAATAAAAAAAAACAATTATTCAAAGGATTACACCAAAACCCAAATAATCCTAAGAATAAACAATCAATTGTTCACATCACCACCGCTGGAGAACACTACAGGTAAGTTTTCCCCAACAAGTGCATCAGACAAAAGCAAACAAAAGCCTTCAAATGAAAATATATTATATCACCTTCTTCATTTTCAGAACCTGTTTACTTGGATCAGCACAGCCTGAGGCTTTTCATCATTTCCTACAGGTGTACTGAACGTCTGAAGAATCGTGGTGTCTGGTGAAATGATATTAGGAAACTGTGTATGAGTGTTTTACCTATCAATAAATGTTTCATCTCATGAGAAATGTTCATTGATCTCCTAACTTAGTGCTCTCTGTAAGTATGCCTCCTTGATGATATTATTTGAATGTTTACTTAGGGTACCATGAAAACTAAATCAAAAATCTATGCTCAGCAAATTTAAACGCTACACATACCCCTCTCCTAAGAGAAAAAATTGGAATACAAGAAAATTTTTTCTAAAGGGTATTGAAAAAACATTTTGTGAAAAAATCGGACTTATCATAGTAACTGCGCGTACCAAACATTCCTTACATGGAAGTCTCAAATCGGGAAAGTCTTAATTGGGAAACTCTAAAATCATTTTGTCAAAATCGATAGGTCGAAGTCCATTTTCATCAAAATTACATGGGCAAATATTATTTACAATTTTATCTAAGTGTCAAAAAAATGTACATCAGGGAAAATATGATGTGTAGGTTGATCAGACCTACTGTGAACCATCATAGGTAAAAGAACAAAATAATTCAAAATTTATATTAGTACTAATTTTCTTAAGTCAAAAATGTCAAGTATGCATACTTTCAGGGGAATCTAAATCAACAATTTTTCAAATTGTGATTCTCAGCAAAAGCCTATACATTGGCACTGTTCAAATTTTTACTAAACGTTTAGCAACAAAATTCCAAAATACTGGTTTTATCTAACCGCAAAACTGTGTGTACTGGCACACAAACCAAAAAAATGTCTGAAAAAATCCTATCCAACAGAAACATCTGAATTGGATCCAAAATATTGCTTCAAATCTTTGATATGCCACTCTCCAGCAGGAGAACCATCGGCATTATCTAAAGCATAGACTAATCGAGAAATTCGTTTTCTCACTGTACATAATACATATTTGGGAGCTAGTTTTGCACTGAATTTTGCCGAAGCATCTGAAAGAATTTTATTTCGTCGCCATACTTTTTCTCCTTCATTGAAAACATGATCTCTTTTCCTAAGATTATAACTAGATACACCTCTCTGGTAGGCCTTATGTAACCTTTCTTTCACTGTCTCGAAGACTTCACCAAGCCCCTTGATATCTTGAACTAAACTATCCCTACTATCAGGTAAAAGCTCAATATCATGGGTCGTAGAGAGGTTGCCATAATACTCACCAGAAACGGGTATGATACGACCAAAATTTAGGAAAGCTGGACTAAAATGGGTCACTTCATGGGTAGCTGTGTTAATTGCTTGTTGAATTTTGAACAACTCTTTGTCCCAATCTTTATGTTCATCAATGTAACTCCTAATAGCCTGACCTATTGTTTTATTTGTCCTTTCTACAAAATTGCATTGTGCCGAATAACGAGGAGTGTACCAGATTTTTTGAACTTTATATGTGTCAGCTAATTTCTTAAACATTTTGCCAGCAAATTGCTGACCATTGTCACAGACAATGAATTGAGGGACTCCAAACACTAGAAACACTTGATTTTCCATGAATCGGATTACACTAGGCGCCTTGGCATCACGCATTGGACATAATAACGTGTACTTTGTAAAAAAATCTGAAACCACTAACAAATAGGTAAAACCTTTAGAAGATCTGGGAAATGGACCCATTATATCAACGGCAATTGTCTGAAACGGAAACTTAACATTGCGCTCAGCTCCCATTAGTCCCATGCGAGGAGTATTCGATAATTTTTGAGATTGACATACCCTGCATGACTTAACATATCTTAAGATATCGTGTCTCATTTTGGGCCAGTAATAGTGCTGTTGTACCCGTGATAGTGTTTTATAAAAACCGAAATGACTACATATAGCCGGATCATGTGAATCTTTTATTACTGAAAGCCGCTGTGATTTTGGCACAACCGATTTCCATTCAACTAAATTGGTTTTAATTGGGACCCTAGAGGGAACGTACTTATAAATCATGTCATTATCGACTTTGAAATGAGGAAAAGCGTCAGGACTTCGAAGAATCTTTTCACGTAACGAAAAGTACCAAGAATCTGTACTACTGGTTTTTATATCAATTAAATTTATTTCACAACCGTCATTTTCTGTAGGAGGTATCCTCGAAAGGAAATCAGGTATTTTGTTATTTACGCCTTTAGTATAGGTCAACTCAAAAGTGTGCTGACGTAGTTTAACAGCCCATCTGGCTAGTCTTCCTGACGGATCTTTGAGGTTATGTAGCCAGAGGAGACTATGGTGATCTGTTGTCACCTTGAAAACTGTACCTTCGATATATGGCCGGAATTTATCAATAAGAAAAATTAAACTCAGTAGCTCCCTCTCCGTTACACTGTAATTTCTTTCTGCCTTTGATAAGGATCTTGAGGCATAGGCTATAACCCTCTCGACCCCTTGGACTTCCTGCGTCAACACCCCGCCTACTCCTACATCACTCGCATCACATTGGATGGTGAATGGCAATGAGAAGTCCGGAGGACATAGAATGGGTGCTGACACAAGAGCGTCCTTGATGGCAACAAAAGAAGCTTCTGCCTCAGCAGTCCATTCGATCGGTTGTTTTTTCCCTTTTCCCTTCAATAATGCACTGATAGGGGCAATTAACGTTGAAAAATTGTCGATAAATCTACGGTACCACGAACATAACCCCATAAAGCGTTTGATTTCTGTACTAGTAGTTGGCCTAGCATAGTTAACCATAACTGATACCTTAGACGGATCAGTTCTTATTCCTTGTCTGTCAATGACAAAACCTAGATACCTGAGCGAGGTCTTGAAGAACTCGCATTTCTTCAAGTTTATGGTTAAATTTGCTTCCTTCAAAATGGTTTTTACCTCGTATAAAAGATTCACATGTTCCTCAAAAGTGGCCGAAATGATTATGATATCATCCAAATAGGTAAATAAATTTGGTTCAAACTTGGGGCCAAACAACGCATCACATAGTCTTTGTTGTGTCTGGGCACTGTTACATAAACCGAACGGCATAACATTAAAGTGAAATAAGCCACGACCAGGTATACTGAATGCAGTTTTCTCTTTGGACGATTCTTCCAGAGGCACCTGCCAAAACGCATGACGTAAATCCACACTAGAGATGTACTTAGCGTTTTTCAACAAAGTCAAAATCCTATCTATACGCGGTAGAGGGTAGCTGTCATGTTTTGTCAGCTCGTTCAGCTTACGACCGTCAAAACAGAACCGATATTCTCCCGAAGATTTTTTTACAAGTAAAACTGGACTGTTCCAAGGACTATGTGATGGTTCCACGACACCCAACTTGATCATCTCATCCAATTCCTGGTTGAGAATTTTCAACATGTACGGAGACATTAGATATTGTCGCTGTTTAAAAGGTTTCGCGTTCCCAGTGTCAATTTCCAAAGTTATCCTATCAGTACGACCTAACCGGACGTCACTATTAATTTCCCCAAATGAGTCGATCAAAGCCTTCATCTGCTTCACCTGATCCGCCGTAAGCTCATCTTCCAAAGACAATTCTGATATCTCAGTAAAATCTGAAGAGTTGGCAACAATGTCGACAGTTTTGTCCAAAACTCGACATTTAACGTCCCAACAAAAATCGTTAAAATTTATAGTAACTCCAAATTTCCTACAAAAATCACTACCCAAGATGAAAGATTGTGATAAAGAAGGTACTACTAGTGCTGGCACGATCTGAATGGTTCCATCAATATTGATAGGCAAATCCACGACTCCCTCAACATTTTGATGTGTTCCATCCGCAGTGAGAACATGGTTCAGAGGAGGACTCATGATAATCAAATCAAGATTTTTAATGACCTTCAAACCTCCTTGACCTATTACTGACAAGTTGGCACCACTGTCCAGGAGTGCAATGACATTTTTATCAAAAAGTTGAATTCGTATGTATGGCCTATTATCGTTACCTCTCTTTACCAATAAAGGAGCTATAATGTTTTGTGAAATCTCATCCCTTAGGATTTCCCTTGAAACTTGTAAAATTCTATCGGCTCGAAGAGTATTCGGAGAAGATTGAGAGCCTGTACCAATATTCCCCTTTAGAAGTTTCCCTTGCACTTATCACAATCCTTCACAGTGACATCTGGTGTCCCACATTTAAAACAGAAGGTTTTCTTAATGCCTGATTTACAGGAACGATGGGTGTGGTTTGCTAGATCACATCTCCAGCATATTACAGGAGTACTTTCTCCTTTAGGATTCTTAGAAACACCGGCTGATGTTGAAGGGGCTGAACTATTCTTTGAGAGGGTTTGTTTCCAGTTTTTATTTTTCTGAAACTTATTTCCTGAAAATCTATTTGGCTGAGACTTGTTCGAAGAGGAAGGCAAACTGTTTGAATTATCATTAGAAACAAAAGCTAGTTCTGGGTCATCAAGTACAGCTACAGACCGATTGCTATGAGAGCTGAAACCTGAATTATAGTTGGATGATGAACCTTGTGGATCGGACTCTTCAAGTTTCTTGCATAAAGTTCCCAAAGTTGGAACTGAGTCGATGTCACTGAGTGCTAACCTACGCCTATAATCAGCTTTCAATCCTAACTTAATATATCTGACTTTTGTAACTTCTGCTGCTCCATGACTAAGTCTGTTAAAAAGGGTTTCCATGCAGGCTATATAGATAACTACTGGTTCGTTATTAGCTTGCTTCCTACTTTTGATTTGTTGCCAAATCTCATCATCAAAATCTGACACTAAAAAGTCTTTCTTAAGTTTCAGTACTAAAGAATCCCAATCAGTGAGTTGGGGTTTGACATAGCGAAACCAAAATGTGGCTTTTCCAGTAAAAAGGTCACAGGCAGAGTCAAAAAGGTCACATTTTGAAATGTGTCTGGCCTGTGCTAACTCTTCGGTTCGTTCTATGAATGGTAAGAGGTTTTTCGGTTCTCCATCGAATTGCAAACCTAACTTATAAACAGGAATTGGTTTTGAAGTACTTTGTGCAAAAGAATTTTGAATATTACTTTGTCTCATGGATGGGTTGGCGGTGGAATTCATGAGAGGCGCATTTACCTGAACCTGGTCTTGTGGCTCAAGTGCTTTTTCATGTAATTCTGCATCCAATTGCAAAGCAGTTGCATATGACTCATTTTTAAATCTCAAAACAGTTTCGTAATCTTCATTATTAACATTAATAGGGATTCTCTGAATTCTGTTGGTCACATGGCATATTCTTGACTTGGCTCTTTTGTATGTTGAGTCTGAAGTAGGACCTTCAAAGTCACAGATCAAAAAATTGATCGAAGTTAAAGTACTGTCAATTTCCACTCTTTCAGTGTCGAAATCAAATGCTGGATCAACTAGAGCAAGAACATTTTGTCCCTGTTGACTTTCTTTGGTAAAAAGACGACCTAAAATTTTCCTCTTATCATCCATATTACGTTCCGAAAAAACACCCCTAATTCTCAATTCATAGTTCAGTTCCGCTACCAGCAGATGCCTCACTTTAATAGAATCCATATTGAACTCTAAACCTTGGCAGATCAAAAAAAGCAAATGAAAATACTGATCAGGATATGTCACTCTCAAAAATTGGACGAAATAAAAAAGGCTGAATTAATTGTCAAAATGTTACCAATAATTCACTAGCCTCAAAATATTTACCAAAAATAATTTAGTAAAATATCAGAAAATTTTCATACTTGGCAACGTTGCAAAATTTACTAATTGAGGAAAATGCCTAACTCCAAAATATGTTATGAAAAAACCGTGACACCTGCAGTGCTCCCAAACAGCATAAACGCAAACGTAATTGTATTGTCTTTCAGTGGAAAGTATGACTGTTTATCCGCACCTGTTCATACCATGCAATAATCTATAATCAAAATTTTAATAGTTTCATTCATCCACAGTGTACTCCACAATCCAAAAAAATCGAAAAAATTTTAAACTTGAATCTAAAAACTTGAATTTTCGGAGCCCTACTTGTTGGACGCTATTTATGTAGCCTACTTTTCTCCACTTTGAAATAATTATCAAAAGAATAAAAAATAAGTTACACATATGCTAACGGCAGCTTTTCATCGGAGAGCAGATAAGTGAGTTCTTTTCTAGTAATTTCATTGAAAAATTCAAGTATATGGGGCGCCACTCAATTTGCTAAAAAATATATATGTTCAAGAGAGAAATTGAGAACATCACTGAGGTTCCAGGAGTATTGATGAGATAATATTCTGGAATAAAAATCACTAGTATTTTCCTGGATTGTTGAGACACATGAAGAGATGAATAAAACCATGTAAAATTTAAAACCTATTTAATGTGCCAAAAAACAGACAGAGCTCCAAAATCACTGCAGAGGACAGCCTAGGGTTCTATTAAGGTAATTCTTAAAAAAATGATATTGCAGTAAAAATTGGTGACAATTATACAGCAGTTCTCGAAAATCATATCACATGATGAATGATCATACAATTATAACAAATAATGAAAGTGAAATAAGTGAAATCATCATAACCCACAAATCAAACAGGGTGATATACTGATACTGTGTAAAGGTGCGCAATCAGAACTACTGCCTCATAGTACTATGGGGGAGAGTGGGCACTTGGGGGGTTAAAAGTGGTGATGATAATTTCGAGTTATATAAAAATTTGAAAAATCCCTAAATCCCTAACAAAAACCTGGCAAAATATGGTATGGTGACAAGTCCTCTTCAGAGATCCTGTAAAGCTCCTATCACAGGCTGCTTGGTGGCATGGCGTGCAGCATAGGTCACTGCAGGCACGATGAGACAGCGAACGATGAATCCCTGGAATGGGGAAGGTATCCCCTACCAGCCCACGGGGCTAAACCCCTCTGTTCCTCCTTCCTGGCGTCCCTAGATGATGTAACAAAGGGGAATAGCCCAGTATGTCGGCTTCCCCTTATGGTGACCATCAACCTGATGAACCTCCTGCAGTCTGCTCTGGCCAGGATCCAATGGCCTAGAGGGATCTACGCTGACAGGAGAGTCCTGGCGAGGGCGGAAATAAGGGCTTCTAAAAGGGACGGTCGAACCCGCCAAAGGAAAGCAGAAAAGGCTGGCAGAAGCATCTCACCCCCATCTCATAGAAAACATTCAGGCTATCCTAAAACCCTATTGAAAAAAAAATAGGCCATAACTTCCCATTCCGCACTATACAATCAGCCCCACTGAACCTCAATCAACGTCTTCGAAATATCGACTTACCTTCTGAAGAAGGGCTAGGAGAGTCAAACCGGGTACCATGCTGTCGGCGTCCCATCGCTGGTGGCAGTTCCAAGGTGGTGTCACAAATCGGCCAACAGGTCAAACGAAAGGAAACACCACTAAATTTGAGTGAAAAACCTCACAAATCCCACATAGGGTCAACTATCGTTGATAAAAAAATTCACCTCAAATTTTACATGTGTGCCCTTCAGAAGCCACCTTGGAAAAAGCCAAGATGCCGGAAACTTCGTCAGCAATTTCCGCTATCTCCCCTCCACCTTTTCACGATGCCAATCTTCCAGATTGAAATTTCCCTAACGTCAATTTTATACCCACTGAACTATTTCATATCTCACAAAACTTTAAGAAGATCAGAAGAAAATAAAAGAAGAATGGTCGACTTCTTCTTCGTTGATTCGATGCTGCTTCTGAAGACTGTGCTAAGATGATCTCCATCCAAGGCAAGTGACAGCGTTGACATTGTTAAGTGACAGTGTTGACACTGTTAAGTGACAGTGTTGACACTGTTAAGTGACAGTGTTGACACTGACGTGCGGAAGGAATGCATAACCTATATTTTCAGCCAATAAAATAAAAAAAAACAATTATTCAAAGGATTACACCAAAACCCAAATAATCCTAAGAATAAACAATCAATTGTTCACATCACCACCGCTGGAGAACACTACAGGTAAGTCAACAGTTTTCCCCAACAAGTGCATCAGACAAAAGCAAACAAAAGCCTTCAAATGAAAATATATTATATCACCTTCTTCATTTTCAGAACCTGTTTACTTGGATCAGCACAGCCTGAGGCTTTTCATCATTTCCTACAGGTGTACTGAACGTCTGAAGAATCGTGGTGTCTGGTGAAATGATATTAGGAAACTGTGTATGAGTGTTTTACCTATCAATAAATGTTTCATCTCATGAGAAATGTTCATTGATCTCCTAACTTAGTGCTCTCTGTAAGTATGCCTCCTTGATGATATTATTTGAATGTTTACTTAGGGTACCATGAAAACTAAATCAAAAATCTATGCTCAGCAAATTTAAACGCTACAAGCTGATTTCATCAATACATCACACTCGGGGTCTAGCGGGAATGATTACAGAGATATAGGGTGTTCAAAATCGAGATTTTTCAACTTGAGGATTTTTTTGTGTCGAAACTATTCTGGTCGAAACGGCTTCAATGTCCCTATCTCAACTTTTAATTCACTATCTACTGACATTTAATTGGAACATATACAGTGCGCTTCAAGATTCAGAATTCTGATCGCCCTGTATCTGTTCCAATTATCAAATGTCAGTAGATACCAAATCAGAAGTTAATATACGGACATGAAAGTCGTTTTATTGAACGAACAAAACCTAAAGTTGAAAAATCTCGATTTTGAACACCCTTTATCTCATTTTCATTTTCATTTTTGCTAGACCCCAAATGTGATACATCGATAAAATCAGCTTTTCAGGGAGAATCTAAGAATACAATGAAGGAGAGGGTGTGTCTTAAAAAAAATCAAATAGTACCCTGTAGATCGTTTGTTTCGAGCACCTTGTAATTTCTGATGTAGCGGAAAAAAACTCTATCGAAAATCATTTCAGATGATATTTAAAATTTTGCAATCGGTTCAAAAATAACTGAGCTAGAGGAGGGGTACATTCATGGTGATTCACCCTGTACCTATATGAATGACAATAATTGTAAGTTGTGGCCAACTTTTAATATAAGGATGAAATTATTAAAAAGTCAAACACATTTGCTATCGGCAGCTGTACATCAGAGAACAGATAAGTGAGTTCGAATTATAGGCTAGATGGTGAAGAAAATTCAAGTTCTTGGACGCCACTCAATTTATAAAAATCCTACAATTTGGATAATTGAGAAAACCAAATTTCTTTCCAAATAATCTGTTTTTCAAAAATCTGAAAGTTGTTCAAGGTATATTTTCTTAGAAGGCTGGGCTGGACATATGGAAGAATGAAAACCAACATAAAATTCAAGACCTATTATATTTCACACCACCAGAGACAAGGTTATACAGGGTGATTCAAAAGTAAGCGGCATCCTTTCAGAGGCGTATTCCTTGCATGAAAATAAGGCAAAAAGTTCCTATTGATAAGGATCCGAAAATGCTTCCTAAGGGAGCTACGGCCCTTTGAATAGGACACCTCAAAGACGGTTTTTTCTCTATAACTTTAAAATCCTTCACAACAAATTTTTAAAAATTGGTGTACGGCATAAACATTCGATGGTAAATAGGACTCCGTATTCGAAATAATTTCCAAACGAAATCACAGTAACCTGAATATCCGGAGAAGAAGGGATATTTTTACACTTACCCTCTCCCGCATGTGACGCCCCTGAATGAAATTCTGAAATTTCGAATACGGAGTCCTATTTACCATCGAATGTTTATGCCGTACACCAATTTTTAAAAATTTGTTGTGAAGGATTTTAAAGTTATAGAGAAAAAACCGTCTTTGAGGTGTCCTATTCAAAGGGCCGTAGCTCCCTTAGGAAGCATTTTCGGATCCTTATCAATAGGAACTTTTTGCCTTATTTTCAAGCAAGGAATACGCCTCTGAAAGGATGCCGCTTACTTTTGAATCACCCTGTATATGGACCTATGTAGAGGCCTGCAGTTTCATGATGAAAAATAATCACTAAAGTACTGTATTATTTCAATAGTGTAGGTTGAGTGAATTGCATGGTGATTCTATCATAATTTTCCTACCTATACCAGGACAATTACCATATTTTTAGAATAAGTGAAAATAAGTATAGTAACAATCCTATATCAACTATAAAACGGACTGTATAACTAGTCAAGGAATGATAGCGCAATGAACTGTTAAGCAACCGCAGTCACATAGTATACTATGGGAGAGCTTCACAAGAGCTTCACCAGTTTGTGAATTAATACTGTAAAAAAAGGTGATTACTCAACCAGTCTCAGATGTGAAAAAATGTAAATATGTATCAAAAAGGTAAAACACTGAAGGTGGAACAAAAAAACCTGATAGTGGTCCAAGGGTCCTCTGCAATGGTCCAGATCACCCCTATCCAAGGTCCCAAGTGGTATGTTTGTAGATGTGCAGCATAGGTCACTGCAGGTGAAGACAACACAACGAGGAATGCTGAACCTCCACGGTCAGCAGAGTTCCAGGATGCAGTGTAACCAGGGATCAGTCTCTACCAGCTGCTACTGGGCTCCATCTGGTGTCTCCATGGTCGACTCTGGCCAAGATCCGGAGACCTTGCAGGATTACTCAGATCCACTGGGGGATCTTGACAAGGGTAGAGTAGAGTATCCTGAGGGCCGGTCGCTACCAGGAGTCCGAAGCACAGCTAAGCTGCACCCTAGCACCCTAAGAAATAATCTGAGTATAGCCTCCTGAGAGGGCACACAGAGCACGTGGAGACAACAGAAAAAAAACTGAAGAACAAGATATTATATTTTCGTTTCACTGCTGAATCTGCTATGGCTGTGACTTACCTTCTGAGAAGGGAGGTAGGATTGAAGAGTTATTAGAACTTGCTTCAAAGGACTGAAACAGAAACAGGCCGGGCTGCATGGCTTCTAAGACTTCATGGCAGTCTCCAGGAACAAATCCCACAATTGGCTTCCTGACGGAGATTCCATCTACTAACCGGTAAGCAACGGCTTCCCAAAATCAAATACCCCTAAGGGTTTCTACGGTTTTCACCGAGAAAATCAAAAATCCTTTTCACAGGTCAAGTGCACGCCACCATGGCTAACCGAGAAAAAGTGAGGTAGGTACGTGCCGGAAATTCTCCTACCCTCGATTTAACTAGTCAAAAACCCTAGTTTCCTGTTAAAATCCCAAATCAGCGCCAAATATGAAATCCAAGAATCCTATTGGTCGAAGAAATGCTTACGCCCTAATTATTAAGAAGAATTGTTCTTTTTCTTCTGTCTTCATAGGAATAATCTCCAAATCCTTCACAGAAGACAAATGACAGTCCACAATGACTGCAGTATGACAACAGTGACAGTGACATCCTGATGACACATGAAAATATAAACCTGAAATATTATCCCAAAAATAAACAAAGAAATTTATCCAAATTGAAAACAAATCAGAGTGAACAACATCATAAATCCTGAGATATTCCAGCGAAATAGGATTTATCGCCATGGAGAACATCAACGGTAAGTCGTCTGTCTACTTCTGAATGGATTACAATATTAAATATTTCCTTCGATTCTAGGGCCTTAGGATCAGAACGCCAGAAACCAAAGACTCCTGCAGCTTACATCATCACCTCCTATTAGCACATAGAATATCAGAAGAAATGAGTACTCTACAATTTGGAATTTGTTTGTTAAAAGATCTCATTCAAAACTGTGTGTGATTTGATATGGTTGTTTCATTAAATGTTCTACTATATACTCAAGGATTATTTACTATATGTCAGACTGAATGTTCACTGTGAGTATGGTTTCTTCTCAAATTCATAAGGTAAGAATTTCAAGACTATGTTTATTACACCAAAGAAAAATAAAAAATCTTAGCACACCACAGTGCTACTCTACTGTAATTTGATAAGTTTCATCAAAATAATTAGCTAATATTATCTTGTAGCAAATTCAAATGCTACAAAGTATTATTTCGATAAATCTGCAGTATTCGAAATTTTCCTATTAGAAATCTGAAAGTAAAATTCAATTACCTTGTTCGAATAATGTTTGAAAAACAAAATTGGTGAATGGAAGAATAGTTATTTATTATAGAAGTGAAAATAGTTGTATAGATTTCAGCTACAGTTTGTTTTGTCTCCCTCTCTCTCTTTTTGCAGGAATCCTTATCATTTGTCGAAGTCGAATGGAAGAAAGAAGGACTTGCAGTTCTTTGATCTTTCTCGCGGAGACGGTGTTATTGGCTCATTTTTTGGAACTATACCACAACAAGAGCAATCTACAGTGTATATACAGTGTGTCCCGCTTACCATGCTCACCATGGGTATTTTTTAACGGTGAGAGATACGAGGTCGGTTAAATGACACCTATAATGTGAAAAAATATTTTGATAAAATCTATTCGTTTTTGTTTTATACGCAAAAAACAGATTCTGATCATTTTCATGTATCCTCCGTAACTTCTTTATTTATGAAAATATTCAAATACTAATTTCACATTCTCGTGGCAGTTTTTCGAAGCGATTTCGAAAAAAATATGGAATTCATACCAACTCTTCTAGAATTTGAGATATCAGCACCAACTTCAGTTTTTCAAATGCAGGTCATGGCTCACTATGACTTAGTTACAAATAACTTTTTTTTCTCTTACAGATGATATATCGCAGTAATAGTTTTGTGTTGATAACAACGGAGTTACCTATCGTCATTTATACAAAAACAAAAAGTTATTTGGAAGCCGCCATCTTGAATTAATGAATTTTAACTTAAAAATCATGATCTCTGACCTCAAAAACCTCCACTCACCAATTATGAATGGAATCGGACCAAATCTGGTCCGCCATCTTGGAGCAGCCATTTTTTAAAATTTCAACAAAAATTCCATTACTCTGATTAACTTGAAATTCGGCAGGTGTTCATAATTTCGGTGACAATACATTATGGAATTTTTGTTGAAATTTTAAAAAATGGCTGCTCCAAGATGGCGGACAAGATTTGGTCCGATTCCATTCAAAATTGGTGAGTGGGGGTTTTTGAGGTCGAAGATCATGATTTTTTTGATTGAAATTTATAAATTCAAGATGGCGGCTTCC
The DNA here is from genome assembly GCA_918026855.4 of Phaedon cochleariae. Classification (NCBI taxonomy): domain Eukaryota; kingdom Metazoa; phylum Arthropoda; class Insecta; order Coleoptera; family Chrysomelidae; genus Phaedon; species Phaedon cochleariae. Next base: position 16,812,616 of record OU896707.1, on the reverse strand, counting down.
AAATAATTTTTTGCTTTTGTATAAATGACGATAACTCCGTTGTTATCAACACAAAACTATTAGGTACTGCGACATATCATCTGTAAGAGAAAAAAAAAAGTTATTTGTAACTAAGTCATAGTGAGCTATGACCTACATTTGAAAAACTAAAGTTGGTTGATATCTCAAATTCCAGAAGAGTTGGTATAAATTTCATATTTTTTTCGAAATCACTTTGAAAAACTGCCATGAGAATGTGAAATTCCTATTTGAATATTTCCATAAATAAAGAAGTTACGGAGGAGACATGAAAATGATCAAAATCTGTTTTTTTGCGTATAAAACAAAAACGAATAGATTTTATCAAAATATTTTTTCATATTATAGTTGTCCTTGACAAACACCACATTTGGTGTCATTTAACCGACCTCATGGTGAGCATGGTGAGTGGGACACACTGTATATGTGACATAAATCTGGGAAAAGTAGTTAGTATACAATAAGGAAAAAAATAGTATATTTTGCTGCAGGTTGTGTTGTCTTGACGAGAAGCGGAGCGAGACAAATATCCTTGAATCGAGAAGATATTACATTATATTGAAATGAGAAAATTATCGACGTGAAATTTGAAGTTTTCAACAGGAATGACACCTGCGTTGCCGGCATCTTTATCATTCTTTTGAAATAGGTAATCAAATATCTGTCAGTCTGTTTCTGTGATTTGATTTTGATAAATTGCGAATTTAGTGGTTGTCAGTAATTGACGTGGCCGCGAAGTCGAATGGAAGATAAAATGACGTGGCTTTTTTTCGAAAATAATAGCACAACGAAAGCCATCAACAGTGTATATATATGTGATATATATACGCGAAAAAAATATTCTCTTTTTTGCCTTCGGAAAAAAGTAATGTGAATAAGTGACATTTTATAATCTGTTCACCAGAGATGAAATTTCGAACTTTTTTCCCGTCACCGAAAAAATAAAAAAATTCACTTATCTTTGGGCAATTCGGAAACGAATCTGCTTCCGTTTCCAACATAATTAATCATGAATCCATACCATTTTCATAGTCAGGTTTCAGAGGTGAATACCATATCTACAGTGTGATCCACTTCAAAGCGGAATACCTCGATAAAATTCGTAGGTATATTCACCGATTTAGAAGAACATTTTCTTGAATTGGGTAGCTTGAAAAACTGAACTCTAGGACGAAACATATTTTTTTGAACTGCGTATATTTGCAATGGTTCAAATCCAAGAAACCATATCAGCGATTTTTTTGTGAGGAATTCTAAATCCCTATTTGATTTAGCACCCCCTTAAAATGCTTCATCCTCGATTCAGGTTCAAAGGTGGAGTCTGCCTCTACGCTACGGCTAACCTTTCATGCCAGCGTGTAGAGATTGTGGAACCGAAAGACTTCGATGTGATGTGGTTCAAGTTAGTCGATACCAAACTGACCAAATTGATTTGCTGCCTTCACCTATCGCCTAATGATAATGAATATAACAACCTCTTTGAGTTTTTATCACTCAAACTGCACTTCATTCAGGAGAACCATCCATCAACAGCTGAAATCATAATCATGGGAAACTTCAATGAACACAACACAGCCTAGCTCAAATTCTCTAACAAACTAACAAAACAGATGATGCAGGTCGTCAAACTGAGGCATTCGCCATCATTCATGGTCTTGAACAACTAGTCGAACTACCAACCCGCATTCCAGATGTCAACAACCAGTCTGCCAATACACTATAATATCTTATTCTCACCAGCAATCCTGATCCATATATAATAAAAGCTTGTACCCACTTGGAAACTCTGACCTCACACTCATCTCCACAACCCGCTCTTTCCAAGTACCATCCAGCACAACAATTCCTACCCGTCTTATGTTTCTTTCAGCGTTTCCATGGAAGAGAGTTTGTTTCTCTTCAGCAGATTCAACACGTTGTGCTGAGACAATTCCTAAAGTCATCATGTTGGGGATGCAAACCTATACATACCGAACACTGATGCATCAAGGAGAACATCTTCCGATAAGGCCTGGTTCAGTAGAAACTGCTCTAGAGCTGTCGCTTCCAAACAGGCAGCATTCCATCGATGGTAGAAAAATCCAGGCCCTAAGACTGGAGCAGAATATGTCGAGGCTAGAGGCATATGCAATGAGACAATTCGATCATCAAAGGATGCTCATAATGCCAAAATGAGATCAAAACTCGTTGAATGTCCTAACGGATCCCGTTCATTTTGGTCCTTCGTCAAACCTGTAGAAAGAAACTTCACTTCCAGCTCGTTTCCTCCTCTAACCAAGGAAGATGGGACACTAGCCACAACTGCCCAGGAGGGAGCCAACAATTTTGCGCATTTATTTGCTGAAAATTCCACACTGGATTCATCGGGTAAACAACCTCCAGACATAACGCCAATTGACAGTCATATGCCCGAGATCACCTTTCGTCAACGTATTATAAGAAAGATTCTATTGGGTCTCAACACCAACAAAGCTTGTGGATCCGACGGAATCCCACCGATTGTTCTCAAGGAATGTGCTCTCGAACTCACACCTGTTATCTGCAAGTTGTTCAACTACTCTTACAAATTGGGGATATCCCCGTCCAACTGGAAAATTGAAAGAGTTCAACCAGTTCCTAAAAAAGGCAGAAAGACCTACCTAGCAACTACAGACCGATCGCACTGCTATCTATAATTTGAAAGCTCATGGAGATAGCTATCAACATCGAGCTCATGAAATACCTGGAACATTCAGGTATTATCAACGATAGGCAATATGGCTTCCGTCATCAGAGATCAACTAGTGATCTGCTCGCTTACGTCTCACATATATGCCAGCAATATATTGAAAACTATGGTGAAACCTTATAGCCGTAGCACTTGATATCTCCAAAGCAATCGATCGAGTCTGGCACCACGGACTTCTTGCCAAGCTTCTATCTTATGGCTTGCCTCCCCAGCTATAATCTCTGCTATCTAGTTTTCTCTCAAATAGGTCTCTCCATGTAGTGGTCGACGGAGTTTCATCTGACTCTCTTACTATAAATGCTGGTGTTCCGCAAGGATCAATTCTAGCACCAGTACTATTTCTACTCCATATCAACGAATTGTGGGAAGCAACTTCATGTCCAGTACACAGCTTCGCGTATGATAGTACCCTCCGCATACCGCCTTCTCTTCCAGAGCTCCAATATCAGCCAGGCAAATTAAAAACGATCGAGGGAGTAACCATACCTTTGAAGACATCCATTTAGATGCTTGGTATTACTATCAGCAACAACCTGCCTTGGGAAAACCACGTGAGATCAATTGCTAAAAGTGCATCCCAAAAACTTGGTTTTCTGTTTCGGGCCAGGACCTATTTCACTTCCAGTCAGCTGCTTATGATCTATAAGGCACAGATCCGACCTTTCCTGGAATACTGTTCCCATATTTGGAGTGCAGCTCAAAAACATAACCTGAAACGTTGGATTCTGTCCAAAAAAGGGCAATTCGTCTCGTGGGTGATGCCTCGCTCACAAACTCACTCACACCGTAGAAATATCAACAATTGGTCCTCCCTTGGCAGTCCTCGCGAGATTAACCTGTCGAGTTGAGGCTTCGCATTCGCACCCCTTCGTGGTCACCTTGGAGACCTGTAGACCATCTCTTTCCAAAGACTTGTTCATCCAACGAACAGCGAGGCTCTGGAACACATTGCCAAGGAAGGTGTTCTCCAAGGCATATAACCTCCAGAAATTCGAGAAGAACACCAATTCCTACCTTATTTCCCTTGGTTCTCACGATGTTCTCTGAACATTACAGGATATCCCTTTTCGTGAGAATCAAAATATAAAAAAAGTCACCAAAAAGATGTGAAGAGTCCTGTCGTTGAATGAAACGTAATAGGAGAAACCCATGATATTATAGTTAATTCTTGACTTCTTAGAGCAACCAGCATGTAAAATATTTCTTATACCCCATAAGAAAATATCATATAGATGTTGGAGACTTGCTAAAATTGTGCTGCTTGCTGAGAACTGACACGACCACGCCCACAATTCGTGCGCCGTGTTTTCACGTTTACCCGAGCGTTTTCCGGTTCGAATGTCCACAAGTGTGAATTAATATAATAGTAATTTACACAAATGTATTATAAACAATAAGCCACAGCACATGAGGGCACATTTTGAGACAATTGATTTTTTATTGCTAATAGGAATATTACCAATACATAATTGAGAATTTATTGATAATTGAATAACCTATATTTTCCAATCGTATTTTGACAAATGACAACTCTGCCATGCCATGCATGGCCTTAAATTTCTATCCACCTGGCACCTGGCACCTTAAAATCGACCGAAAAACTCTAGAAAAATATGAAATTGAAAGGTGATTTTATTTAAGATATGAAAAAAATAGTCCACTTCTATTAATCCTAATTCACTGTTCTGATGCGAGATTCGCATTGATGGCATTCGAATCTAGTAGGTATTTATCAATGACGATTTGGCATATGCTGTCATCATGGTCATGGCTACTAGATTTTGTAGGTATGCCGCTATAACGGTATGGAGCAATATATTATCACCGTCCAGAAGAAAGGAAATGAACTACAGATGCTTAAGATACATATATCAACAAAAAATTATACCGAATCGAAGCTCAACAATAAATGGAAAATATCCTAATTTTGTCTGCCAACAATGATCGAACACAATCGATTCAACACAAATTGTTCGTATTATTGCTCGAAATATAAATCATTCTTAAATACCATCGGTATCATGCATCAAGTATTTTCAAATATGGATATACAGGTAAATTCCTTCAAGACTCTAATCTTTTCCCAAATAACATTTTGATGTTCTACTTTCTCCAAATTCGCTGCACAAATCCAGGAATAACAAAAGATTAAAGGAATAAGTATGTGGATGTTGATTTGTTTTTCAGAACTTTGACCCACCAAGGGTCTAATCCCATTACCTTGACCATCGTAAAGGCCCGCCTAATAGGATTAGGAATTTTGTTCTAATGACAACTGTGCCAACTGTGTGAATTACCTGGTAACAGCCTTTCTCGGCATTTCTTCAATAATTTGAGATCAATCGGTTCTAGCGATTTCTGATTGCTGATGAGTACTCATCTGATGGCCACATCATAGACAATTTTGAGGAGTTGTCGAGAAATTATTCTTCTAAAATTAATGCATCATTTGTGGAATTAATCACTTATTACATGAATGCAGGGGGAAGATTAATTGAAAAAATTAAGAAAATTTTGTTGACTGGGAGTGTTCTCATGTGGTTCAATAGTTACTCGCAGAATAGGAAACAAAAAGTTAATTTAAATGGCTTTTCATCTGCAGAAGCGCTAAATGATTTTGGTGTATCCCAAAGCAATATATTAGGGCCATTACTTTTCATGTTGTACATCAACGATATTATGAATCTGGGCATTAACATATTCATCTTTTTGGGGACGATACACTAATATATGCATTTTCACGTGATCTATATAAATTAGTATCTGTAATACAATCTGCTTTGGATGAGATTTTCAATTATACATGCCAGAATTTACTAAGAATCAATGTATCAAAAACTAAATTATGTTGATCGGAAAGGAAGCAATACAACAAGAGTTGAAAATAAGTAACTATCACTTGAAGATTGGAAATGATTGTATCTAAAAAGTTGGGAAATTCAAATATTTAGGAGTCATATAGTAGATCTTAAACTATCATTCCGAGAACATGCGAACTATATAATATCAAAAATGAATCATGGAATATTTCATTTGTCTAGATGTTCACACCACCTCTCATTTTTTTCCAAAAGAAAATTGTTCACAATACCCTTATTCTTCCACACCTCAATTTTTGTTCAATAATTCTATAGGTATCTTCTGAATCAGAATGATTTGAATAAAATACAAAAATTGAAAAACAGAGCAATGCGTATTATATTAGCATGTAATAAGTACACACCCATAAAGGATATGTTAAAAAGTTCAAATTGGCTGCCTATTGAGGATTATTTTGAATTTTTGGTAGATATTGGTAATTGTTTTCAAAATACAGAGAGGTGAAGCACCAAATTATTTGGTAAATAAGCTGATTTATAATAAAGAAATGCATCATCATAACACCAGACAAAAAGAACACATTTTTATTTCACCCAGGAGTGAAAGATTGGCAGAAAATTCTGTTTTTTTCAAAGGATTGAAACAATGACTTGCCATCTGACGTGGAGAATGCATTTCCCATCAATACATCCAAGACCAAGTTAAAAATGCATTCATTGAAACAATTCAACTCAAACTTTTGAAGATTTCAATCTTGAGTTTGTGAATCAAATGTCTAGATGTTCCTTGTTCGTTTAGATCTTATGACTGATGCCTACTAGGATAGAGTATTTAGTTTTAATCATCTCCTGAAGATGCTAACATAATTAACGAAACACGTGTCGAGGTGTAGAAAAAAAAATCGGTTTGCTTAGTGGTAGAACAGTGTGTTGTGTATTTTTCGACATATTATTATCTCCTTGCTTTGTTGTACTTCCGGTTCGACAAGAAATGACCCTAACTTCCATGCAATTATTAAATGGGACACCCTACACGGAAAAAAAGGAATTGTTGAATCATGCAAAATAATTGAATGGAGCGAATAAAAGTGTCTTATATGCACGACAAAATATGATCTTGAAATGAGTGAATCTATATCTTGATTCAGAGCGAATTTGAAGTTTGATCCAAGTAAATATGTCTTGCATGAACTCTGGATCTTCTTCGATGTAGCACATCAATGGAATGTTCATGAAGAAATATTGAATTGGCTCAAACAATCATTTTGTTTGATTCAAAATAGTGAGATATTGATTCAATCAAATATTCAGGTGATTCAACGAACTATTTAGTTGATTCAAAGAAATATTTGGTTGATTCAATGAAATATTCGGTTGATTCAGTGAAATATTTGGTTGATTCAATGAAATATCTGGTTGATTCAGTGAAATATTTGGTTGATTCAATGAAATATCTGGTTAATTCAATGAAATATTTTGTTGATTCAAGAGAAACTATATATCCATTCGACAAATTGTTTTGTTGAACCAAATTCAATATTCGGGAATTTTCTGAAATTTCACATCAATGAAATAAACAAAACTAGGAAACTAGTCGACTCCTATCAGAGATCTTTAGTCTTCACTCCTCTTTGCAGATTGAAAACTATTTCAGATTGCTAATCATCCTAAGTTCGATTCATCCAGCTGATATTTCAAAAACGAAGAATCAGGCTTCACGTATATAATGAATTCGAGGCAGGCATAGACGAGGGGAAATGATCGCCATCTAGAGGCGAAAATTCAAGTTGATGTAGAATGAACAAAATATTTCATTGATACTACATATTTTGTTGCTCTATTCAAGCAAATGATCCGTTCGAAACGAGTTTATTGCTAAATCGGAATAAGAAAACTTGTATGTTGTTTCAAAGATATATTCTCATCAAAATGATCATTGTTTGATCAAATCAACGAAATGTTTATAATTGTATCGACATCGACATTATTTTGGATCGACATAATTTGTTCTTGAGGAAACCATATATTTTGTTGATGAAATTGATATTATACATCAGTTGATCAGACTACATTCTTGAATTGAACAAGCTGCTCTCATGGAATAATCATGTATCTGGTTGATTCAACAAAAAGTTGCTCAGTCCAACAAAAATAACTCAAGCATAAATAATTTGTTGATGCAACAAATCCTTTTTTGCCGTGTTCTCCTTTATCTAATAATCGATAAGGAAATATCATAATTAATGCAACGATACCAGGTTTGGCAGGGCTATTTTGAAGGATTACGAACTATACTCGCATCCGAAGTTTCCATATACTCAATGGGTGTGACAACGCAATATCGAAACTTCTTTCTCTATCACACTCATTGGGCATTATGGAAATTCCGGATGCAAATATCTTCGTAATCGTTATTTGGAATATCCTCATTGAACCTGTATCGTTGAATTCGTCCCAAAGTCACTTCCGATCAAACCGGAAGTACGGCACAGCAAGTGGATATGTTGAAAAATGTCAATTGAACTATATAATTCTCAGCTCCTCATTTCGTTTTACTACCATCCATAATGAAAAAGTTATAGTTATAGCCACCTTAAAAATCACCCGGTAATCTATTCGTGGGTCATCTCACGTAATGACGTATCTCATAAAAATCGGAATCTGAGATACTTCGTCAAGTGATTTATATTCTTGTACTTCATGATCTCACAAAGTGGCGTATATAACTCAATATTCAATGGTTTTCGTGCAATTGAAAATCTAATACCCAGCCTATCTCAAATTATTGGACTACCAAATCTCACGAAGTGACCTAACTATAGGAGTTACGTCAGTACGTGAGATATATTTTCATTATGTGTTGAAAATGTCGAAAGTGACGTACCTATCTCACATAGGATTTGTCGCGGAAATCAAACATATATCTTGGGTGACGTATATCAAGGTACTGAAAGGAGGATTGTACAAGTGGAATGAATTTCTGTGTTTTTATGAATAAAAATGAATATTCAGATCTGTTATTCATTTGAATTCACTCGCTATCCTTGTATATCTGAGGCTCCATTATCAAACATAATCTCACGTATAGTGACGTATATCTCATAACTTTTTTTTTTTCGTTTTTGGGGATGCTTTTTCGAAATCTCACCATATCATGAAAACTAGTTCCAGTTCATCCACTGATAAATGAAAAAATAATGATCTTTCATGAACAACCCTCTGAAATATGAGCTAATTAAGATGTTGAAAATCTTTGAACTGCTCTGCTGTGAAATTATAGGTAAACTGAGATATATGTTACTATACGTGAGATGACCGTCGTATTGGTAATTTAGAGAGGAACATCAAGTTAATAATTATGTTTATTTTGCTGCATGATTTCAGGTTTATTTTCCGATTGTTAAACAGATTGTTTGACCATCATTATCGAAAAAAATTGTAAATTGTTTTACTAAGCTGCCTTGACTACATTTGCTGCCGTGTGAAACATCTAGTTTTTTCTCCAAATGTTATAGAAACCAATTTTGTGTACTGTTCACATTGAAAACTCCATCATTTTGTGTTCACCCAATGTCAGAGTAAATTTTGATCAGATCGATCTCTATTTTCAATTCACCACATTTATGAGATGAATTCAAATATACAGGGTTATCCACGTTTGAGAAATGACGACCAAGACATTTTTTTAAATGCAACACCCTATTTATCATTCAATTTTTGGAATCTCCATGAGGAGCTGGAATCAAAATTGTATCACATAGGGTTCGTATACAGTGTGTCCGAGTGATCTTGTGCAGTAGTGGTTACATTCATTTCATATACCATGCTCGAACTCAGGAGTGAAATGTATCAGTTGAATTTGTTATGGATTATGAGAATATTTCGAAAATTGAATGATATGACACCGCGTTGTTCCTCATTTGAACAAAAATTTCAACGCATAAAGCTGCTGTTTTTTTATAAATAAGTATGTTTCCATCTCCTATTTGAGCTCTTCTTACACAGTAAAAAAAATGAGTGAAATTTAACACCATATACCTGTTCCCAGGAGGACAAATAAGCTTTTGGGTAAATGATTCAACTCTATAGTCTAGTATATTATAGTGTGATTTTCTCAATAATTCAATTAGTGTTAATTTTCAATGCAAGCACATTGAAACTTACTCTATTTATTTTTCTGAATATATTGAATAAACACAAAAATAGAGCTGAAAGAAACAATTTTGAAAGTGAATATTCCACTCAAGACCCAAGCTAGTGTCAATATAATCACTTTAGAGTGGAATTCAATAACCGAATATTACATATATATAGTATATAGTCACAAAAGTTTGGTGTTGTAGAGAGTAGATTTCACACTATAAAAAGTGTCGGATTAACCAGAAATTGATTGAATTATTTACTCTACGTGGATGTCAAATTGCTCCTGCATTGTTCAAATTGACACTATACTATGTGTTTAGATGCTAATTTATTCATCATATTAGATTGATATGAAACACTAGTTGGTAAACTAGTTACTACTTACTGTTGAGATTTCATCCAAGTTAGATTAATCATTCTTTCACAATCATGTCACACTATTTATAGGCCTCCCACAGACTCGGCAGACTCCGCAGCGCCACCTGCATGCAGTGGCGCGAACTGACGGATAAGAAGTACTGAGACTTTATCAATTGTTTGTGAATCGAGTTATCAGAATTGCTATTTTATTAAAATTTCAGGAATATACAGTGAATTCAATAAAGCGTTTCAATAGAGATTATCTGCGAGAAGTGTAGTTATAGAGTTGATTGCAGTGACAGAGTGAGTTTGCCAGAGTATTTTAACTCTATAAAAACATACTCGAATTTAACTCGAAGCGTTCTTTTACTGTGTATTTTGTTGCGATATACCATGTGGTTCAAAAATAGTATATATAGGGGAGAACAGACTTTCGACGGGCACTGTATATAGGCAACTGCGACTATTCTCATGCACTTATAATATCACGAGAGCTTCAATTATATCCCGGATATTAATTGAAGCTAAAGTGGTATTCGGTAAGAAAATTTACATGTGATGGTGAATGAACTCGAAATAATCTGAAGTTGAATGAATGTAAATGTCATTTAACCAATAAACGTAAAAAAAAATCCAGTGTAATTTCATACTCCTTTCCCCAAAGAGGAGGAAAAAATTTCCAAGAAATTTGTTTAGTTGCTATGGTATAACGATGCGAAATACATAGGCTTTAAATTGATCGAAAATGTTTGGTGTACAAGTTTCTGCAGAATCATTTTTCTAAGTGTTATTGAGGGTCGATATCTTCCGAAGATCACCATCAGTTTTGGATACCTTGAAGTTTCGAGATTGCAAAACATAATAATCATCTATTGATAGTTCCATTTCCGGTATTGTGAGAATGTAGTTATACATACAGGTGAGGGTATTATTCCCCAATATTAGACTGTATCAATATTTTTTTGTACCTCATATACCTACCTGTTGTATTTTCGCAAAGATTATTACCGACCCTAATAAATTTTTGCTTTGGTGTGTATTCCTTCAACCACATCTGAGATGATTTCTGAAAATATGATGTGTAAGTATTTATAATCTTATAAAATTTACCTGTATTCCATTTTGCCTAATTGGATTAGTGTTGAGCTTATCTCATTCAAATACCATCCTTGATGAAACAGTAAGGATCTTTTATTACTGCCGTAATCCTATTAAGTTATACCTACATAGACGACGGTGCAAAGAGTTCATATAGTTTCTTTCCCAATGTATAGATACATATTATAATTCTCGTAGAATAGTTCTTAGAAAATTGGTCCAGATATAGAAATTTGTGTATAGTACAGAAGATAAAGGATATTTCCAAATAGACAATCATGTATTGTACAGCACTTGATACTCATCGCGGTAAAATTTGTTTAGTTGATTTGTTGATTTCAACTCAAGGTCCAAACGAAATCATTTACACATTTTTATTCTGACTGACATTCATCAAAGTTCGAGTTCTTGATGATACTATCTGTACATTTTTAATTTGAAGAGAATATAAGCTCCACCCAATCAGATTGTTCATCGTAGAATTTGATTGAGAATTCACCTCACAATGACATCATTCTCAAGTTAGATATTTCGTATTGGGAGGTTAGCTACATATAGGTGTCAAATGTTAAATATGAATGAATCGGCGCCGCACTGTCGAAATCATATATTTTTATATGAAATCAAATATCGCTGAATTGTTGATTATTGAAAATAAGAACAAGAGATATAACAACTCAATGCATGAATCCTTACGTTTTCTAATTTAATTATAATCAACATGGACAAAAAACAATGCATTTGACACATCATGACTCAAATTGCTGCCAATAAAGAGCACGAAATGTTCAACTCTTTCTGAGTACAATATGGTCAATCCGGACGTCACCAAACTGGACATAGTTGAGTGGTTTATTTTGAGCGCATGAATTTTCCGAGAATTTTCTTCAAATAGGAGACAAATTTTCCGCAATTAATTCATGCACGTGGGGGATTCATTAAAAAATGGGATACCGAAAACATTAAGTGAATATTTAATCTCCCTGTACCCTGGTTGAATGAAATTTATAGTATCAAGTAGATTATTATATAAAAATAATTGATTTCATATGATTTTCTCACTAGGTTTCCGTAACATAAGAAATATTCTTGGAATTATTTCAATTTTGTCTATTTATATGATATAGCTGTCATGTGCCAGAACATTTCCACTAATTAATTTTACGTCTACATGTGCTTGGAATTTCCAAAAAATTTGCTGGTTACCATAGTAACAATGTCAAACTAAGGCATCACTAGAATGACTGGTATGACATTTTCACCATACTTATGACCCTAAGAGTTTTACTCAATCATAAATTTAATAGGTATATATCAAGGTATCTATCACTCTAAGAAAACTGTTGGTGTCTTTTTCAATTCCAGACTGTTGGAATTAACACTAACCCTATTCAACACCAAAATTGTACTATCCTATCATAAGTATTGGGAATTTGATATCGTGGGGTTCGACGGTGTAAATCGTGATACATTATGGCAAATCTGAATTCGGAATCACACTTTTCATACTCATTATTTGAATTCAAACTGTAAACATCAAATTATTCTATTCATGAATCACAAAGTTGATATATTCTGAAAAATTATCATTAGTAGGTGTAATTTTCCAAAATTCATATCATGAAAGTGATCAACTATCATATTTTTCATGTGACTATCAATTTTATGAAGTATCCATATTCACACAAATAATTCCTCTTCAAGATATTCACCTAGTAATGAGATTGATAACCAAACCAGTGTATTTTCTGATATCACTGGAATAAATGACACTGGAATAGTTGTAAATCAACACCACTAATATCAGAAAAACATCGGAACAAATTTGTCGCCATACACTGTTGCCACCTCGTCTATTTTATATTACTTAAACCTATTTCATATATAACACTTTGAACATCGTGGTGTAAGATAATGATTAGAAGTTGATGAATTCAATATCAATATGATGTTCTCTAATTAACGACTGCAAAATTCTGTATCATTATTGCAGAGCTTACATGCTTACATTTTGGTTCATCATTCGTCAAACGTACTCGACAGGCTGAGTCAGCACATCATCGTTTTGTCGTCAATCTAGAATTATGTCAAACAACTCCTTTCCAAAACACGTTTGTCAATGGAACGACGAAGCTTCGGTATTCTTTGCCAACGGAAGTATTTCCAAGAACTTATGAGGACAATTTCATTTAAGTACCTACTGCCTATGTTCATTAAATTATCATGAAACTAGGTACATATACTTAGTTATTTCATATCGTGATGCTTGGCAACCTTGCGCATCTTCTTTGTGTACGTGCTCCTATCACTTCCACACTCCAGACTCCAGAGTTCCACAGCCATTCGTAGTAAACGTTGAGCAATATTCAGCACTGTCTCTCTTCACTGTGCTTTCAATAAGCACGGATCATGTTGCTCTTCCAGTGTAAAGTGCATGATTGTTTCTATCATGAAGTGTATAAAAATAAAATTCAAATGCTCAGAAAAGTTTATTGAGGAGTCAAAATCAGAAACAATTGTCTCGATCTTTCGACACAACACCAAAATCGATGGGACACAGAGCTACCACAGGTAATACAGGTCAAAATGAGTTGATTGGACCTAACTTGTTTATATAAAAGAATGTACCGTTTGTCCGTGAGGTGAGTTTAAAGTTTTCATAAATAAACACATTTTCGTTCGCTGATCGCTGTTCAAAAATGAGTGAATCAAATTGGATGATATTCGACGAAAGTGCATTTTAGAGTATAACTCTTCTTTCAGTAATCGAAGAATCCCGAAAGAAATTGTAGATCTTTTGAAAATATGTTTATTTATGAAAACTCTGAACACGTCTCACGGACAAACGGTATATTTTTCAATAAAAAGAAGTTGGGTCCAATCAACTTATTTTGACCCGTATTACCTGTGGTAGCTCTGTGTCCCAGCAATTTTGAGATACCCTGTACCTATATCTCAACAAAAATATTTCACACTATAATGAATTACAAATTGATTGAAGCAATTTTGTTTCATACCTAAATGTGTCAGAATTCTGAAGATTCGTGTCAGATGAAGAACTGTCCTCAATTAGAATTGACACAATTCCGGTTAAGAATTCAATGATCTGGTGTAAATAAACACCGTTCATTGTAGATTTGATCATTTGATGATGATTTTGTAAACTCATTCCGGTGTGACTTTAAATATACTGATGTTTTTCATGATCAATAGTATTGTGATTCACACCAGACCAGTGCGAACTCTATCAGAAAACATTGCACATAACACACCAGACTGGTATTACTTTACATCGATTTCGAAATCACAAATCTCACCTGGAAATGTGCAGAGATAGCACCAAACACCGGTGCTCTACAAATAGGTGTGAATTAACACTGAAATATGCAGGACCTCTAAGGAAATCATTCGGTTGTTAGCTGGTGTCAACTGGTGTTCCAGTTTTTCTTAGAGTGTAATAGATATTTACGTTACTAGTCCGGTAAGTACACTTTTACAGTACGAGTGAGATGTTTACGGACGAGGCGCAAGCCGAGTTCGGAATTTCGAAACGAGTACTCTAAAAGTTTACCGGACGTGTGACGTATAACATTTTATTTCATCCTGCTAAAAAACAAAAATGAACAGTGAAAAATAAAATATTAATCGATTTATCTGCGTCCATGTAATTTCAGAATTTTGCATTCACTCCCAAGATAGCTGGCAGGTAGTTTCCTTAGAAACATAATTTTTGTTTTAAATAATACTGTCAGTGATTGTCATTACGCGTTTTTCACGAAATGGCTCAGGACACAGCTCAAGATCAATTATTCATTCCTGAGGATATTTTGCGCAAATCACATGAAGCTATACGGGGCATCTGATACCCAACAAATCGTCACTCCGTTATGACAAAGAATTCAAGCTTTTTTGTCTATGGAAAATACGCATAACACTGAGTTTTCAATATTTACAATCCGGTAAAATTTCATTACGGGATAGTAGCACGTAATGAAATATTACGTGCGCCTATCCTGTAAAAGTCTATTTTCCGGATTGAAATCAGTTACGTAAAGGTATGTTCTATGATGCAGTATGAAATAAACAAGTTTTACATTCATCACATAATAATTACCTATAACCACAGAACCTGAAAGTAGGATTCCTGGCAAAATTATTATTATCTTGTACTTAAAGGTACACAAAATTTAGTATAATATGTATACTAAGAGTGGAAAAGGAATTCTCTATTTTGGAGAAAGAAAGATAATTTTGGAATAAATGGCAATTCAACTCTCATATTTCTATACGAGCTTAAAAGTGAAAATATGTTTCTCGAAACACACGACAAAGCAACCCGTTATAAGTGTGCAAACAACTCCAGTTCCTATTGCACCAATTTTCCAAACAGCAAACATTATTTACAATCTCCAATACAATCACAATACAATATTTCATGGTGAAATTACCCAAAAGCCCATGGATTTAACCGTATAATATCTTAGACAAACTTCCATTGAAAAGATTTACAATCCGACTCTGCGCTCGGCAAACCAAAAATTACATCTCACTCTAACCTCACACCCTCTTGCTCGAACATATAAAACGCATACGTCTCACTTTCATTCACAGCGGCAAATTATTTTTTCTCCCTCCATGACTAGTCAACAAGATTTTTCCTTCTCGCTCAAACCAACCGCGAACCCGCTGGATACCTCTCTCTCGCCGAGGTATTATAAAAGTCCACCAGAACGCACAGACATCTGCCATCTCTCTCCCACACCTCTCCCGATTCGCTCCGTCTCTTTCCACTGTCGGTCTAGCTATTTAAAAACTACCCTCCTTTGAAGTAGTGGGAGGGGGTGATTCCCGAAACGTTAATACTCTCCACTGAAAAAGTTAGGAATCAGTGTTTCTCTCGAGTTTGAAAGTGTCGTATCTTTGCATACAGGGAGAGCATTATACCTACGCGTGGTTCGTGACTGTTGAGTGCTCGTGATTCTAGTCTAAATGCATTTACCTAACAACCAAAACTTATCGAGAATGACGGATATGTACGCTTCTTTGCAAGAATCTCTCCAGGAGTACCACGGAGAATTAGTTCAAACGGGAAGTCCGGCAATTTTGTGCAGTGTTTTACCGACTCATTGGAGATCCAACAAAAGTTTACCCATAGCTTTCAAAGTGGTCGCTCTCGACGATGTAGCAGATGGTACTGTGGTTACCTTGAAAGCTGGTAACGATGAAAACTATTGCGCGGAGTTGAGGAATTGCACTTCCGTGATGAAAAATCAAGTGGCCAAGTTCAACGATCTCAGGTTCGTGGGACGTTCGGGACGAGGCAAAAGTTTGACGTTGACCATCACAGTCAGCTCACTACCTTACTATCAAATGGCCACCTACACGAAAGCCATCAAAGTGACTGTTGATGGACCGAGGGAACCCAGAACGAAATCAAGTGAGTAATTAAAGCGAAGTTCTTCTAAAAATACGCCAGAGATTTTCTTTGTAAACCGGCCAAGAAGCCAATAATTGCCTTTTAACGTCCTTTAGTGTTTGATAAACAACCAAAACAATACATAAACATATGTTGGAAGCATAAACATCCAAAAATTTTAATGTTCTCAAAGGTTTGTCGGCATATCAAATCCTCAGCCAACAAACTGCCAGTTTCACGTTTAATGGGATCTAACTCAAAACATTTGATTTCATTTTATTGAGCAGATGTCTCGCATTTGGAAATGATGTTTACAATGTTGGTTTCCAGTATTTCACAGTTGATATGTGATATGTTTGTTTATGTCCGGTGTTTTTTATTTTCAGGTTACCAATATGGATACGGGTTGCCAGGACTCCCTGCTGGATTCAACCCATTCTTGCTCAACCCAGGATGGATAGATGCTGCCTACATGTCTTATGCTTTTCCTGACTATCTCAGGAGAAGTGCAAATATGCCGCAACAACCAAATGTTCATCCATCCTTAGTGAAAGGTAACGTTTCATTTTTCCTATTATATACCTCAAATAAATCGATCGATATGTATCGATATTTCGACTTTGAGTAAATCTGTTATTTTGGTGTTAAAATATTGGATTTTGAGGCTGCAATAATTAAAAATCAAGTATGGATTTGTTTTCTGTCTGAACTCATGTCTGAAGTTAATCTTTTTGATGATTTTACTATTTTTCATACATACGATCGATTTATTTCGAAGCATTCTTATGGATCATTATTATTTTATTCGTCGTTACTCATCAGATGCCTATTAGATACCTATTCAAAATGATCACTTACCATTCGCTAAACTGCAAGTAGATTCCTTACCGTTGAGTTTGGCTTAGCAACTATATATTTCAGCAAGCGCCAAATATATTTCAGAATAGTCACTTGCGCTTCGGGAAGTATCAATTTTATTTCAGAATGTTGAAGAATTGAATTTCGGAAAGCGTCAATTGTTTACTTCAGGATTGTCAATTTAATTTCAGAAAGCACAATGTATTTCAGAATAGGTAGTCGCTTGTATAGCAGAAAACGTCACTTATACTTTGGATTAGTCAATTGAATTTCAGAAAATATAAATTGTAATTCAAATTACTTATATTCTCTGAATTACAAATGACACTTGCTGAAATTCAATTGACTATATTCTGAAATACAATTTTATGCTTTCTGAAATATACTATAGTGACTATTCTGAAATACATGTGACGCTTCTGAAATACAACTGGAGAAGGTGTAGTAAACATAATATACTGTCACACAAATGGCCTGCAGAGAGCAATCCAATATGAGGGTTACACAAATAACCCTAAGAGTTTTCGAAGTCAAGAATCATTCGAGAAGTATTCAAGACACAAAAACTCGAAATTGGAGATTAATAGCTGAAAAAAGAAGAAATCCATCAATGAATTGTCTATTTTTGTATTTTTCAACAGTAGTTATCTCCCAATCTATTAGATTAAGAACAAAAACTCATTCTTGCTTCCATAACTTCTGTGTCTTTGTCTGTATTTGTGAAGTACCTACCAGACTTGAGTTAAGTATTTCAAAGCCACCTGAACTCAGTTATTGTTCACAATATAATTTATTATCATGAAGAAAACTTATTCATTATTTATTTTCGATTCCAGGATCACCGATTGGACCAAACGTCCCGCCACCACACGACTTCTACATCCAGCCTCCTCAAGCTCCGACAGCTCCTTTCCACCACGCACCAAACTACCTGCCATCGACTCTGCCTCAGTTCCCGCAAGACCTCGCCAAGCTTCCAGGCTTCGACATGCCTCTGAGGCCCGTGGTTCCCGGTCCCTTGGAGCAGCTCAGCATGCGGATATCGCCTGTTTCCAACAGCCGGAGCGTCAGCCCGCAGTTCAGCGCTCAGGAAACCAGGATACACTCCACCATGGACCAGAGCTCCGCGTCAGAAGAGTCTGACGAGGAGGTCGACGTGGTGAAGTCCGCCTTCGTTCCCATAAAGCCTGCCAGTGTCCTCTTGCAGGAGATCCAGCACCCCGACTCCACGGTGCAGGATAAAGAGCCTGTGAGGTTGAAAGGAGAACCGAAGGCTGTCAGTTTGAGGACGCTCAAACACGAGATCAAGAGCCTGTCTTCTAATCCGAGTTCGCCGAACACCAAGTTGAACGGTTCGCCGGCTGTGAATGCTATCAAGTCGGTTTGGAGGCCGTATTAGTTTGCATTAGTGATTTAGTTGGAGGTTGTTGCAATATTGTACATGGTTTGACGTAAAGCTTTATTTATTTGTAAATATTGTGTATAGTGTATATTATAAGATGTGTTAGCTATTGACAGATTTTTTAAAGGTTAACAATGTACTGCAAATGTGATAGCAGATGTAATTTATAGATATTTAGGTATTTTTGTACAATTCATGATCATTTCTTCACTGACTTGATTGATATGAAGAATAAAATTACCCAATTTTAATTATTGAACGACTGTTTCTGATTTACCCAAAACCTTCGATAAGAGTGATAATAGGAAATTCATGACAAAAGACGCTATTCATGGCTATATATAGTTCAATTCGCCAGAAATAAAGTAAAGTTCGATTTTCCTACATTCGAGAAGGGTAAGTACGAAAAGATATACCTATATAAAAAAATGGTGGTCAAGGTTCAAAATATTAGTGTTCAATATTTATGAACGAAAAATTTTTAAAAATATTTTAAATATGATCAGAGGAAGCAAATCAGAATACACCTCATCGTTATCTACTATATTATTCGAGAACAAGTTTCGCACAAGTGGATAACTAAAAACATTTGTCATTTGTTTTTCACTATATTGCATAACCGAGATGTAGGTAACCATTCATCGAGCATTTTGTTGCCAACAGATATTATGAATAAAGTATTTGGAAATAATGAGCAAACATTCTGATGACTCTTCTATATAAGTAGGTATAATAAAATCGATACAACAAGCTAAAAATATAAAAGTCACGGAAATCATTTTTGTGAATCAAGTTTTTTTCAAGTGAACCGAATTTCTCAAATTTCGTACACATACCTGTCACAATAGATAATCACGTAGCTAGTTAGGAAACGGTTCGCATTTCCCGCAAAATCCCATCGCCACAAAAAATGAGTTGCCTAACGTATTACGTATAATATTGTTTCTAATTCTGATGGAAAAATTCGCTTGAATACAAATAATTAACAGTTCTACATGAGTACTACACGGTAAACGATTCTATTGAGTGAAGCTTTTCATTAAAATAAAAATGCACAATTAGTTTTATCGCAAGAACTCAAATTTTGTTGAAGTTCAGTCAAATCTGTGTATATACATGATATCGTGAACATTTTTCATACTTCTGAGTCATTTTGTGTCAATATAATTGGAAGGTTGGCTATAAAGATGGTTACTCAATCCCTTTTGGACCTGGATTGACCACAAAGTTGTGTGGACTTGTGCATGGAGTTGAAATCAACTCAAAAATTTTTACCGTGTACTGCATGATTATATACAAAGTGTAGTAGGCAATTTTACTTCGCAAGTCACTTTTAAGTATCCGTCGAACAAAAATATGGTCACAAATCAGCGAAGAAATTCACGAAAAAGACGTTTGATACCTTCATCAGTGAAAAATGGCTGATTCAAGTTCAGATTGCCCAAGTGACATCGTGGAAGCCGCACAAAATGTATACTATATTCTCTTCGTTCCTCCATATTTTTGTTACTTAACAGGTGTTGAAATCACCAGTAATGTAATATTTCATTTCACGCAACTATAATTACGTAAAGTAAGACGTTTCAAAATATATGTCAGTTTTGAAAACTGTGAAAATAAAAGAAATAGTTTTTCTACCTATCACTCAATTTGTTATAAACCACACTGTCGTTGATCTTTTTTAGATATAATGACTCATATAACTTATTGTTCGATTTACTGTTTTCAAAATTCAGTAGTTTCAAGCACTTAAAAGTATCCTCATCATTATCATACTCATGCACGATAAAAGAAACTGTTTTACTTAGAGGAACACGCGTCTGAAATGAACCATCATCAAAACTATAGTGTATGTACTCAATGAAAATCACAGAAGGTCCAATATACCTGATCCTTCAAACTCATAGTTCTGTTCACCTGTTATTGTTCTCCAACAAATGTCATTTTTTGACAAATTTTCGAAATATTAATGATCCTTGGTCATTGATCAGATTCCACCAATAACGCTTGACAGGTGAAAACCTTCGTTTCATAATTACTCTGAGATAGGGGTATACGGTCCGGAATAATAACAGCAAAAAAATCTGCCGTGGAATCGGCTCAGACTGAGGGGTGGCGTCTGAAATGAACCATCATCAAAACTATAGTGTACTGCAATGAAAATCACAGAAGGTCCAATATACCTGATCCTTCGAATTCATAGTTCTGTTCACTTGTTATTGTTCTCCAAATGTCATTTTTTGACAAATTTCCTAAATATTAATGATCCTTGGTCATTGATCAGATTCATTTCGGATGATATACATGGTGTTCCGAAATTCCACCAATAACGCTTGACAGGTGAAAGCCTTCGTTTCATAATTAATCTGAAATAGGGGTATATACGGTGCGGAATAATAACAGCAAAAAAATCTGCCGTGGAATCGGCTCAGACTGAGGGTTGGCACAGGTAGGTTTTTGAAATCTATACCATGGAATATATATCATTTCGTCATCATAATGACGGTCGGATTTTGTAGCTGGCACTTGGATTGATAGTATTCTACTTTTTTTTCAATTAAATTTTACATGATCTCTGGTTGATCTCGCTTCAGCGGTAGTTACGGAGGTACGCCACTGTGGCCATCATTCGTGCTGAGATGTTTATAATTCCTCTGGTGTATCCACTCGTCAATTGTTTCGTGATAATAGCTCTCGATATGAACAATTGAATGCGAGGTCGGAACGTGGGGTTTTCATATTCGATGATAGATGTCGTGAAGGATAGACAATTTCTTGAAACATTTCTAAATGCACTGAGAAAATAAATGAAAATTTGTATAACGAAATGTAATGGTGATTTCGAATTAGTCTCATCAAACACAACACATATTCGTGTTCGTGATATCACTTATTTGAGTGATCAATACTTAGACAAACGTATTGCATACCACCTCCGAATATTAATACTTCAAATTATTATTCACCTCTACATCAAATAACATGTTCCATATCCAGTAATTGATAAATATCTCTTATGTAGTGGTGTACTTTGAGAAATATCATGGGAGTAACATTCAACACTATCCTAGTGAAACATTCAACACTATCCTAGTGATGAATGTTACTCTCATGATATTTCTATTTACCACTACGTATTAGTGCTTAAGGTAATAATAATAGGTTTACTTTTTGTGATGTACAAATCTACCACATCAGAGAGTAATATGCCGAAATCACGAAGCCGATCGTCGACGTTCGTTTTTTTCAATGTGGCCTGGCGTTGGCATGGTTCGTTCATCAGTTCATAGTTCATCTTTTGTTGTGTTAGTCTCGTGAATTATACTGTGAAGTGTGAACTGTACCTGATACTCGAAGAGTTGTTACCAGTGTTCAACAGTAAGTAAAATACCTATTCGTTTCATCTTGAAACTGAAATGGCAGGTGAACTTTGCACAAGTTATTGAGGATTACAAGAAAATCTCAATTTTGTTGCACACAAAATTCAAATTTGCACAATAATTCGATTATTCTCTAATTCCCAACTTCATTCATATACTCACATAACTATCTTCACTACCTACCTAATTATCATAGCATAGCTGCAAATTATTGGGATTCTATGATATACTTTCCAGTTTTTTCTCCAAATAAGTATGTCCCTGATGGGCCTGATAGCGGTAGAAGAATATTGGTTCAGAGTTTGAACAGATAAAAATGAACAGACAAAAATGAACGAATCCATCACTTGTTTGTAGTGGTATAAATATGAATCTGATAAGTAGAGTATAAATTTATTGTTTGTAGTGGTTAATTCGAAACGACGAGTATAGTATTATTCACTCATCTGTATAGTTGTGAATAATAACCGTACAGGTAGGGTCCCTAATAACTGGTGCTTCAGTATGTCATATTGCCTCAATCATAGTATTTTGTAGTGGTTATATTTGATAGATGTGGTGACTGGCGCCTATTTAACCACAACGCTTGGTATATGGTATAGTGATCTTTAGGTATTTACAACGAATAATTTGTCTCAGTGTGCGTTTCGAATCTTATTATGGACTTGAACTAGACTTTCAAGGATGTGTTTTCCTTCTTTCGGGACCTGAAGAGTTCCGTTGATGATGCATGAATTCAACAAAAGCTGATAAGAAGCATCTAGAGACAGGACGCAAAAGTGTCAGGGCGCAACAAATAATCCGTGGGGAAACATCTTCATCTTCACATAATTTGTCACGACTGTCATGTTTTCGGTGTTTACGGCCTATTCAAGATTTTGTTCAAATTTCAAATAGAAATAATATAAATTAGGAGCATTCGTAGTAAATTTGGTTTGAAACTTCGGGAATATCGAGAGAATTCGAAACTCCATTCAATAGGAATAGTGACAACACCATTTGACTTTCTATACATCTATATCCGTGCAGCATCCAGCACTGCACAGCTGTTACACGATGCAGCAGGGCCTTTTTAGACTCCGTAGTTCGCACTCCCGATCCCCATTGTCGAATATGAACACGCCGTATGTGCGGATAGGGTGCGATCTCAGATTTTACACTACTATTGATTTATTACTCTCTATTTGTGTTGCCAGAGAGGTTTATGATGATATTAGGAGAGCTGGAGAGGATGCATCGTAGTTTACATGTGCTCCACTCGAAAGTCATAGTAGAGTGCCAAACGAACCGTAAGTCGCTTAGATCAAAAGTTGGTGGGAAATCGGAGGTAAAAAGCTGTGACATGGCTAGAATTGTTTCCTATCATCTCCAGATCATGGATCCACTTGTCGTCAAAAAATCGTCCTGTGCGTTTGGGGGGTAGGGGGTAATTTATAAAAAAATATGGAATTTTTTTTTATTTTTGGAAAATATTGATGGGTTCCAGAACTTCCACCCTGTCGAATCTTGATTTCGTGTGACGAGTAGAACAAATTATAGAAAATTTTGAAATTCACCAATTACATTACGATATATGAGAAAATCATATTTCAAACGGCTATAACTCGAAACTTGTAAATTTTCGTTAAATTGCTTTTTATATACCTCGCATTATCTCAGTAACTATAACGTTTATCAAAAAAATACTCGAAATAATGTCGATGCGCCTATGTTTCAAGATGCGAATGGTTCTTCGATTTTGAAAATCGAAGCATAAATAAGGAAGATATTGGGAAAATCATAATCCAATGCAGGTAGTACGAAGGACGGCGACTCGCCGCTTTCATACCCCGATTCTCCCCGCAACGCCCGCAGCCGTCCTAGTACGATCACCGTAAATATGAAATACTGAGTGTTACAATAGTACGATCTTGGAATTCACGGGAGAAATGGAATTGATCGCTATTTTCCAAGTTAACAGAAATTTATTTTAACTTGCTGTTTGATCGGAAGTGCCCTCCATTTATTTTATGAATGATTCTATCTCGAAAGTACATTTATTATACATCAGAGTAAAATGTCAACCATCTCATTTATTAACAAATTGACAAATATTGAAACAAAACATGATGCATATAATATTGAAATAAAAATGAGATATCCTTGTGGAAACTTGGAAAAAACATTATTTGATACCTATCGAATTGCGAAGTTGTAAATACACGTAAATACGATACAGTGTCCACAAGAACACAAAGCTACGATAATTTTTTTCCATCATGTCTCTTGATGAATCATTATTCCCAAACCAACGTGTTTCGGTGTGAGTTTTTTGAATTTCGAATTAGCGAGTATTATACCTTGACATCAGATACTGAACACCTTTGAATCAACTGAATCAACTTTATCGTGTATAAGGCAACTAATTTAAAAAAAGTTTTTTTGGTATCATATCCTTGTAAGCCTTGACATCCATATTTTTGAGTTGTTTATAATCTGGAATATCTCTCATATCTTGATAAATATCTCAAAAAAATATCAATTTGTGTATCTGGGTCATATCTGATGCATATACAAAGTCAGGGGAGTTATCTTCTGTAATTTCACTTTGTTCTTTATATGTGTATGAATCAGATGAGTTTTTGTCACTTTTGGAATCACAAATTACGACTCATTAAAACGTTTTGATTCATTTTATAATTTCTATTTCCTTGTCGTAGTGCTTTCTGATTTCTTCGATAAATTCATTTCACTTGATTTTTCTAGATTTTCTCTCCTCGTTCCTCTGGACGTTTCGGAAACGAATCTGCTCCCGTTCCCAACATACAAATGCAAAACATTTTTCTTCGGAAGTTGCATTTTCATGTTGATAACGGGAGCAGATTCGTTGCCGAACCGTCCAAAGAAACGAG
This sequence comes from Phaedon cochleariae, assembly GCA_918026855.4. Classification (NCBI taxonomy): domain Eukaryota; kingdom Metazoa; phylum Arthropoda; class Insecta; order Coleoptera; family Chrysomelidae; genus Phaedon; species Phaedon cochleariae. The sequence continues at coordinate 16,787,503 of OU896707.1, read as the reverse complement.
GGGAGAAAATCCCAAAAAATCAAGTAAAATGAATGTTTCACCTTCTCGATTAACCTACAGACAGTAATCGTCGATTGAGATTTTCTTACCAGTTTTGCCACCAAGTTCGGCATATTTTTGATATAAACAGTTGAAAGTATATCCTTTTTCATTAGAAAATCTGCACCATCTATTAATTTTATGAGATTATCAAATTCTTTGTCATGTGTGGTATGACAACTGTATTCTCACTCAGTGATCCTCTATAATGTTTCGATACAAAGCATTGGTTATGATACTTGACTTCCATGGCAATTAACAATGTTGGTAGTCAATACTAGGTCAAAACTTGACTCTTATTTGAACGTTTTTGGTAGAAGATTCTTTTAGACACATCAAAAATACCTTCACATCAATTTCACTATAGAAAGCGTTTTATTCCTGACATTATTGTCTCCAGTTTTCAATATTCCTGTGCCAGAAGATCAATCGACCTTTATTTTCATTGAAAATATCAACAATTCTCTGGAGTTCCATATCGATTTGCCTCGCATAGTTTTTTCGAGGTTTTTTCTTATATTCATACAACTTTCAAATGTTTTTATCGATAATTCTGTACAACGAAGGAGTTGAGCATCTTTTCCACAAATGAAACATTTTCTCGATGATTCTGTACTCTGCTGGAAAGGAATCTTCAACTTCAAGACATATTCAAGATCAGTGTCAGAATTGCTATAGTACTTTACATCATTTATCTAGGGAAACATATATCTTATGGTAAATTTACAATAATAGATTTCGTTAACTAATCAATACTTATTTAATTATTGAAACAGAGCACACAGTACCAAATATCGAACAATTAATTCACAATAAGTCACCATTAAATGCAATGGTCAACGTAGCCCAGTCGGCAGGTCGTGAAAAAGGGGTGTCACGATGAAAAATTCAGAAGTTGATGAAATTCAAGTATGTTATTTGTACATGTTAAGTGATGTCAAATCCAAGTTTTCGACCTCGAGAAGGTTGTGGAAAATTTTTGGCGGTCAAAAAACCTCGAAATTTTCGGACTTGTTTCAGTTTTTCACCTATAACTCGACAACGGTCAATCCTACGGGAAAAAACATGGTATACTAAATTAAAGAAGACAAAATTTCCCGTTGACTCACGAAAAAAAAACTGAAATCGGAGAAGTAGTAAAGTTTTCACGAGCGATCGAAATATGGTGATTATTTCGAATTTTGGTAAAACCTGCCATAACCATGCCATAACCCCATTTTCAAAGTGCTGCTTCTTTTTTATTATTCATCTCAGAAAAAAAATTATTCCTCTTAAAAAGTTCTGTATGTCCTAAAATCTGAAATACAATAATCCGATATCTTTTTTTTTTCAGTCTAATACACGGTGAGCCAAATATAAAGGTACTCTTGGGTACAATTCACATTTTTTGACACACCGCGTATATGACTGAATAATTTTTATATCTGATGATTGTATTTCAGATTATAGAATATGCAAAAATTTTTATGAAGAATAACTTTTTAGTGAAACATACTGTATTTAGATAGAAATGAATCTTGAGAATTTATTATCCTTACACAAGCTGTTACTAATTCTGTTATATGGATATGGAAACCGTCAGAGATAAAACAAAGTTCAAAGGGAGGCCGCTGAGCGGTCTCGTCGAGCTGTTCTGCAACAGTCTACAAAATATACTTTCACTGATTCCATCATTGTCACTATGGCTCAAGAGAAATTCTTGTCCAATGATTTCAATAAGAAGAGGTTGATTGCCATGGTAATGACGGAGATGGAAGCCAACGGAATCGAGGTTCGCCAAGCTTTAGAAGACGCAGACGTCATGATCGTGACCACGGCCATTTCGAAAGCTCCGGATTATGATGCTGTTGTAATTACAGCCGAAGATATCGACGTCCTCGTTCTACTTACAGCCTTAGGGTCTTCGGCTAAGAACATCTGGTTCCAGAAAAGTGGAAAAGGGAACGTCCCCAGCGTCATGTACTCCGCTACATCGTGTAAATTCCATTCCGAAGAAATTCTCTTTCTCCATGCCATAAGTGGATGCGACACTACTTCCGCACCCTTTGGTTTGGGAAAGAAGAAGGTTTGCAGCACGTACGCGAAGAATCCCTTCCTTACGCCCAACGTTTCGATTTTCACCAAACCAGATGCCACTGCATCAGAAATTTGTGAAGCGGGCGAAAAATTTCTGGTGACAATGTATGGAGGAGACCCCGAGCGAGAAAACCTTGATGGACTGCGATACAAAATATTCACCAAGTCGGTGTCAAAAGCCAAATTTCAACTTGCCAGGCTTCCACCTACTAGTGATGCTGGTAGGTATCATTCCTTCCGTACATACCAGCAGGTACAAACTTGGTTAGGAAACAACAAGATCCCTGCAGATTGGGGGTGGTCCCTAACTAAGCAAGGAGTGGTACCTATCACCACTACGAAGAATGCAGCCCCTGAGTCTCTCCTGAAGATTCTTGCCTGCAAGTGTGCCAGAGGCTGCAGCACCGCGGTCTGTAGTTGCAAAAAGGCAGGCCTGCGGTGCTCAGTTATTTGCAAGCACTGCTCCGGCCACGCCTGCGAGAACTCGCGCGTGCCAGAACTCAATGAGGACGACGAAGAGGAGAACGACGACCTCCTGGAAGATCTCATCGCTCAAGAGGAGCACGAACTTGAGGACGACGACGTCGAACCTCAGCCAAAAGGGTCTCGACTCAATCAATGTATGTATCTCCATTCATTATTATTCATTAGCGTTCTTATTTTTTACATGAAATATTTCATTGTTGCCTTTTTTCTCGCAGAACAGAACCTTCGAAGACTCGATATGAAGACTGATGCAGATACATTATGTATTATATAGTGTGTAGATATGTATATGTTTTTATGCTATACCTACTAATGAATTCTTCGTAAATATATTTTTTCACATAATCACATTTATTATCTATTGGGTATGACATTGTTCTCCGTCAACCATTATTATTTTCCTAGGTATCAATAAAATTGAGACGGAATCACAAGGTGGTCATGGGTCATTAGGATCATTTACCCCAAGTAAAAAGCATAGAATCAATAGGTAGCTATTTTCGAGAAACGCTAATTTTTTAAAAACAGTCCCAACAATTTCAGAAATTGAGCTGATTTCAAAATGTTAGCGCATTTTGAAGTCTCTGATTGATACTCTACAAACTCTAAGGAGGGAGGTTGAAAAAAAAAGTAATTTTGTAAAGATACGGCACTTTGAAAATGGGGGTGACGGCAGTTTTTACCAAAATTGGAAATAATCACCATACTTTGATCGCTCGTGAAAACTTTATTACAGCTCCGATTCCAGTTTTTATTCCGTGAGTCGACAGGAAATTGTGTCTTCTTTAATTTAATATACTGTGTTTTTTCCCGTAGGATTGACCGTTGTCGAGTTATAGGTGAAAAACTTAAACAAGTCCGAATATTTCGAGGTTTTTTGGCCGCCAAAAATTTTCCACAACCTCCTCGAGGTCGAAAACTTGGATTTGGCATCACTAAACATGTACAAACAACATACTAAAATTCCATTAACTTCTGAATTTTTCATCGCTTAAACTACCTGCCGACTGGACTAACGCCTCAATGTTGATGTGTATAATAAAAGCGTATGGAACCACGATAGCCGCGGGTATTGCGGGGAGAATAGGGGTACGATTGCGGCGAAACGCGATCGTCCGTGGTACCTGCATTGCATTATGATTTTCTCAATATCTTCCTTATTTATGCTTCGATTTTCAAAATCGAAGAACCATTCGCATCTTGAAACATAGGCGCATCGACATTATTCGAAGTATTTTTTCGATAAACGTTGTAGTTACTGAGATAATGCGAGGTATATGAAAAACAATTTAACGAGAATTTACAAGTTTTGAGTTATAGGCGTTTGAAATATGATTCTCTCATATATCGTAATGTAATTAGTAAATTTCAAAATTTTCTATAATTTGTTTTACTTGTCACACGAAATCAAGATTCAACAGGGTGGAAGTTCTGAAACCCATAAATATTTTCCACGAATAAAAAAAAAATCCATATTTTTTTATTAATTACCCCCTACCCCCCAAACGCACAGGACGATTTTTTGACGACAAGTGGATCCATGATCTGGAGATGTTAGGTAACAATTCTAACCATGTCACAGCTTTTTACCTCCGATTTCCCACGGGGTGAACGATAGGATTCGATTGGCACTCTACTATCAGGGGAGATTGCGATATGCGATCGACGCGTGGGAGAACGAAGAGTTTGTGCAAATTTAGAGAAAAATCCAATGATCTAATAATAGAAAACTCTTAGATAGTGCCAAAAGGCAGAAGAATTGACGGCGGCATAACAGTGAGACGCAAGGCGCAACAAAATCAGCAAAATCTATTTATACAAGTTTCCCTTCAAGAAATCTCATAGCTGCTAATTGAAATATTTTAACCACGAAATGTTGAATCTGATGAATTGTGAAAAGTTTCCCAGATAGCACAGAATATTCCATGACTATTCTGACAACGTTCAAATGAACTTATTTTAAAATATTCTGATAGGAATTTTTCAGGATGATTATAGAATATTTTCATCGTGCAACAAATGTTCTATGTACATTTAATTTGGCATATACCCAGAATTTTAATTTGGAATATTCTGAGAATATACAGACTATCGTATCAAAATATGATATTGATGTAATTCTTGTTATCGATGAGATTTGAAGTAGGCGTGTAAAGATTCAATCACAAGAGAGTATAGGTTTGTATTTCCACTGGAACAGGCTTTCTTTGCCATTTCTTTCCATTTCCTATAATATACCAGGAGTGTTCTCAGAATATTCGAAACATTTCATACCGAATGTTGATAGAACGTCCCTATATAGAATATATTTTGTTTTATATTGTGAGAATTCTGAGAATATTCAAATGTTCTCGGAAAATATCCGACACCGAGATAAATCCAGTTATACAAGTCTCTATTCTAAAACATCCTGCCATGCAAAGGAAACATTTTGACGACGAAATGTCATCTGCTGAAAGTCAACGTTTTCAACATGAAAACAAGATTATAGTTGAAAGATGGAATTTAAAAAAGCTAGGTAATCATTTGAATCAGTATGAAGTATCATTTTAGTTCCATTCCATCTTCATTTACTATCTTTGTCATACTCGTTTATCACAATGAGTCATCTCTCACTAACTTATGAACACTTGTTCCATCAGAATCGTTAGTTGTCTACGGATACCTAATATGTAAGGACATATAAGCCGCAGCAGCTCGTGAAAATTTTAGGGACATACCTATTTGTTCATATAGGATTTTTTGAGGAAATACAGGAAGTTGAACTGCATCAGGGCATAATAGTATTCTCACGATAAATCGGCAATGTTTCGAAAATTCTTTCAATTTGGATACAATTTTGTTTTTTCTGTGACGGGAAAAAAGTTTGGCATTTCATCTCTGTTGGCAGGTTATAAAATGTCACTTTTCATAAATTACTTTTTTCCCGTGGGAAAAAAGTGAGTACCTACTTTTTTCCCGGATATATATCTGTGCTATAGTTCCGAAAAATGAGTCAATAATACCGTCTCCGAGACAGAACTGCAAGCTGCAAGTCCTTTTATCTTCCATTCGACTTCGCGGTTTCGTATATTACTAAACAACTACTGAATTCGCAATTTTTCAAAATCAAATCACAGAATTGAACTGACAGAAGTGACATCAGATATTTGATTACTTCAAAAGAATGATAAAGATGCCTATAAAACGCAGGTGTCCCTACTGTTAAAAACTTGAAATTTTATGTCGATAATTTTCAGATTTCGAAATAATGTAATATCTTCTCAATATTGATCCGTCCTTCCTTCTGTCACAGAAAAAAATAGTGTATTATACACGGGAAAAATATTAGATTTCAGCTCACGGTTTTTTGTCTCCCTCCGCTACGGGGACAACACAACCTGGAGCTAAAATCTACTACTTTTTTCCCTTGTATAATAAATAACTAATTTTTGATTCACCTCACTTTTCACTATAGTGGCAAAAGCTTGGATTCACATCACAGTTATATCGGTGATATTGTATTGCGTATACAGTATATCCAAGATGAGTATGTCGTCGTATCCTCATCTTGGACACAGTATACTTATTCGATTCGTATAATTTTATTTGCTGCTTCAAAATTCACAAGAATTCTAGCCAACAATTTCTCGATAGCATGCATATACATTCATTTATTTTGATTCAACATGGGTGCATTGCTGAAAATAGTGAATTTTTCTATGGTTCAGCATTGAAACGTATATATAGTATATTTCTGCTTCTTGAGAATTGAAGGTTTCACAACAAATATGTTTCGAGTATTCGATAGATCTTATGTGAATTCCTGAATGAGGAGAGAATTCAACCCGATTGCTCGGACTCCAGGAAATTTAGATTTTTCTATCATTGTATCATTTGTAGTTATAACCAAACCATCAAACCTACACCTATAGTTATATTTTTGCATGCAAATAGAAATGCGAAACGGATATAGATGACGATACAAAAAATGCGTAAACGGTCAAAATATGATTGAAGTGTTGCCAAACACTCGAAATTTTCACGCGGATTCCAGGAAAACCCATGGAAAATGAATATTCAGGTTGTCCCGTAAAGACCACGTCAAACCTAGGGAGAATGTAGATCACAGGACAACCCACCTGGCATATGACAAAATACCCATTATAGAAGTTTTACCGTTTACGAGTTTTAATTTTGAAAATATCCACTACCAAAGTTTTCAATGAAAATATTTCTCACAGCCACCCTGATGAGAATGTTTTTGACGAATTTCTTAATGTATATACGTTAGAAATCATTCTTCAGCAATGTTTACTGAGAAAATCAACCAAAAAGGTGTAATATTGTATCAACCGTAAACAGACTATACTATGAAAGGGGCAAAAATTCAATATTTTCAACAACAACAAAAAATATCTCGAGAACGGTAAGACTTTTATTATGGGAATTTTGTCATGGCAGGTGGGTTATCTATCATTTGATCTACATTCTCCGTTGGTTTGACGTGGTCATTACGAGGCACCCTGTAAATAAGCCAAAAATAGTTATTTATGCAACAAGTGCAAAAAGTGAGTTGCATACAACATTTTTTCTACGTTCATGCAAAAAGCAAAAAATGATTTATTGAGGTGCGGCACTAGGTACAATTCTGTTAATTGTCAGAATTAATTTTTGACTGACGTTTCTATAACCACAGTTGCATTATAGAAAATGTTTGTCATGATGACCGCACGTTGAAGTAGAATGACAGATGAGTGCAATAAAAACTTTATTGCACTAAGTGCAATAAAGAACTTCTTTTTCCACTAAATATATAGTTCAATGAAGTTCTGTTTTTTGCATGAATGTAGAAAAACATTATTATGATGATGAAATTTTTAATGTCAAATGGGTTTTGACAATAGTTCGACAGTTTCATAACTCCGGAGAGAAAATTTGATATGTAATGGTCGAGTTATCCTAGTGACGGTGCTAACTTCATATTGAGTTAGTACAGCCACCCCATATGAAAAAAACTAAGAACGTGACAATTTTTTTCATTCACGACAATCATTCGACAATAAATTATTACTGTGATAGGTATCATCGATTTTCTAGCTCCATGATCCCAAGGACACCAATCAACTCGAAAATTCACACCTCTTTACCGACTACAAACCGCCACACCGACCGTTGGGGCAGCCCGACCCTACCGCCGCTACCAAAGGGCTCTTCCTCGGTGTGATTTGGCACTCTAGACGACGAGGTCGATCTCTTAGGGCTGGGGACGTCCCACCGACAAAGTTTTGATACGTGTGCGGCGATGCGTGCGGAACAGAAGGGCTGGATAGCATAAACACACCGGGCGACAGGCCCTTATTAATCATAACGCGGCTGGAGAGGCCCTGAATAGAGTCGTTCTTCTTGCGGAGGCTCGAATAAGGGTGCGTACGCGAGAGTCGCTGACGTAGAGAAGATTTCTTCCACGATGTTTCTTCGTCGAAGAGCAGACAGCACGACGGTCCATAGACGTCCAATTTTAGTACGGCTCCATTTTCTTGAACTTAAATAGCTTCGTACAAGAATTTTTCATTTGAATTGAGCGATTTACACTTGACTTGAATCAATTGGCATGCTAGCTTCATTTATGGAAATCTGTTGATACGAATATGCCCAACATGAACTGTATATTTCTTTATTCAAGAAAACCGCGACTGCTCGTCTGAAATGCCTGCAGTGACATATACAGCATATAGCAGTGGGGGACAACTATGAACACTTGCGCTCATTCGAGTCATCGACTGTTCAGTCAGTGCAAGGCACCGATGCTTCTCGATATTGAAGTGTCCAAGAACCAAGCGTGCTGTGTGCTGACTTTCATAAAGTCTCGTCTCGTCTCGCCGATGAAATATGAAGTCTTGTCCCGAGTCTCGTCTCGCAGCCTCGAGTCTCGTCTTGTCTCGCGTCTCGTACGAGAGTCTCGCAAATGTATCGCAATTTCGTCATGCATAATCTTGTTCCAGTCTAGTACGGGATATTTACCTTCACCTACTTTTTACCTATAATGTAGAAATAGAAAGAGAAAATTACAACAAAAATAACATTATTTATTGAAAAGTAAGTACCTAATATACATACTAAAAGGCGATAGGCGATGCAACCGTGGCGTCGGCGGTCCGTCAAGACAAAGTTATTCTTTATCTTAGACTATTTAGCACAGAATGACTCATTTATAGATTTTCAGGTAGTCATTATTCAATTTGCGATCTGTCGTTATTGCAGAATTGCCTTTATACTCCGCAGCCGTAAGAGAGAGAATAGTCCGTCTTCGTTTCACGCATTACATCGTTTTACAACAATCATGGATTGTGTTTTTAAAGTATTTATGAATGAAATGTTTTGTCTATCTGTGCTAAGCTGTCTGAATTATTTATAAATATGTTGTATTATGAATGAAATTCTTAAGTCTGCAGTCGACACGCAGAAATATTTACCTGCGAGACTCTCGCACGAGACACGAGAAGTCTTGCACGAGACTCGAGACGAGACCAATAAAAGTCTTGTATCGTCTTGTCGGAGTCTCGTCTCGAGTCTTGTCTCGAAAACGAGACGAGACCATGCGAGACTCTCGAAAACGAGACTCTCGCGGGCACCACTGTTATGTACATGTTTTCATTTTTGTTATGTCTCTGAACATTACAGGATATCCCTTTTCGTGGGAACCACAACATAAAAAAATATATTTAGTGAAGCCTTCTGTTTACCAACTATAAGAGTTTCTTTAAGACCATCAATACTCTAATAGTAAGTTGATTTTTAATTTTCTTCGAAATGATAATCATTTGATACGTAAAAATAAGTATCTTTTGGAATAATATTCACTTATCACTTCGAGACATCATCTATTTCTAACAAGCTCAAAATTTATTGTTTCGAGAACAAGCTTGTTGAACTATGATGGGAGATTACCTAAACAAAAAATCAAGTTTCTTGTTTCAAATTAATTGATTCTTACTCGACGAATACTTACTGTGATAATAAAGATAATATATTCGTTCGAATCAAGATCTCCTTCAATGAATGAGTCAAGAAAGTTCTGTGGAAAAATCAAACAAATATTTGGTTGGACCATTCCAAGAGCGCCATATGGTTGGATCTAGCTGTTCTGCATTGAATCAAGAAATCAATTTTATCTATGTAGATCGATAGATAACGTTTTTTTGACTACTCATACATACCGGTAATTTTTGTAGCAAATCAAAGTTTTGATACGTGTGCGGCGATGCGTGCGGAACAGAAGGGCTGGATGGCATAAACACACCGGGCGACAGGCCCTTATTAATCATAACGCGGCTGGAGAGGCCCTGAATAGAGTCGTTCTTCTTGCGGAGGCTAGAATAAGGGTGCGTACGCGAGATTCGCTGACGTAGAGAAGATTTTTTCCACGATGTTTCCTCGTTGAAAACCAGGCAGCTAGAAAATGGACGTCCAAAGGACATTCGCTTCGGATATTCGGACGATCCAAAGACGTAAAATTTTAGTGCAGCGGACATTTTCAGGACGTTTATACACAGTTGAAAAGGATTTCCCTAATCAAACAAATCCATTTTCTTGAAATTAAATAGCTTCTTACACGAATTTTTCATTTGAATTGAGCGATTTACACTTGACGCAAATCAATAGGCATGCTCGCTCCACTTATGAATATCTATTGATACAGAGAAAATGATAGACAATACGACTTTCGCCACCGAAGATCTACTGGAGATCTACTTGCCTACGTCACCCATTTTAGCAAGCTTCTTTAGAAAAACACGGGGAATCTCTAGCTGTCGCGCTGGACATATCGAAAGCATTCGGCCGTGTCTGGCACGAAGTACTCTTCCACAAACTACCATCATACGGCTTACCACCTCAGCTATGCCATCTCTTATAGAGTTTTCTTTCAGGCAGATCGCTTCACGTGGTGGTGGACGGTGTATCGTCTGATACCATTGACAACAATTCCGGCGTTCCACAAGGATCAATTTTGGCACCAACATTATTCCTTCTTTATATCAATGATCTGTTGGGAGTAACAACTTGCCCCATCCACAGCTTTGCAGATGATAGTACCCTCCATGCGTTCTCGTCCAGAATTCCCATTTCTTTCCAGGAAACTAAGAACTCACGGCGCAGGCAGGTCAATGCTGTCAATGAAGACCTAGCTGAAATCACAGCCTGGGGAACCAACAACCTAGTTGAATTCAACGCCACCAAAACTCAAGCCTGTATTTTCTCTAGAAAGGCGGAACTCAGTATGCCCTGGTATGCCCGACATTGTAATGTCTGGCACCATCATCCCCACCAAGCCCACCATATCTATGCTCGGTATTTCCATCAGCAACACTCTTTCATGGGATAACAATAACTCGGATTCTTGTTCCGGGCGAAAGGCTACTTTACACCTCAATAGCTTCTCATGATCTACAAAGCGCAGATCTGGAATTCATTGCCTGAGGAAGTATTCCCAACAACATATAATCTCCAGAAGTTCAGAAAAAAAATCCAATACCTACCTCCTGTCCCTATCCTCCCTAGGAACGCACGATGTTCTTTGAACATTAAAGGGATTTCCTTTCGTGCGCTCCAGGCGATAAAAAAAACTTGCTCAAACGAAGAGTACATTTCTTTATTCAAGAGAACCGCGACTGCTTGTCTGAAATGCCTACAGTGACGTATACAGCATACAGCAGTGGAGGACAACTATGAACGCTTGCGCTCATTCGACTCATCGACTGTTCAGTTGAGTCGCGTCGTCATTACAAAACAGTGTCCAAGAACCAAGCATTCTGTGTGCTGAGTCATGGATAATAAGATAATAATGATATACATTTTTACAGCAATGCGGCATCTCACATTTGAGGACAATCTGAGAAGGTAAGTTAAATACGTACACTGTAGAAAATTCATTTGAGTGGCTGCATATGTGGTTGTGAGTGAATTTACTGATTGAAATTTTTGAGTGAATTCTCAACTCAAACTAGATATTTCATCAAGTTTTCCTATCAATGAGAATGTTTACAACACATTTGATTGAGTCGGCTCATGAATTACCTTTTTACACAGTCAAGTTGGGTAATATTTCAACTCAATCGGGCGTGGACAGTAATTGCCACATTATTGCGTGGACCTAGAGTGAAATATCACTAATTTTTTTCTCAGTGTATAGGTTTTAATTTCCTACATGAAAGAACTCTGAACTGTATATCTTCGTAACATAACTCTACTGAGGTATTTTCCCTTCTTATTTCATCGAAAACCTGCTAAGAATCAATCATATATGTATAATACATATACAGGATATTCAAAATTTCAATCAGGAAAATTTGGCAGGCGATAGAAATTGTATGAAAATTAAGAAAAAAACATGTTAGTAAACTTTTATGTTTTGAAGCATTGTTTTCGAGATGGGTACAAGGTATTGAAGTTTTCTGAAGAAAAAAAGAGGCTTTCAATCACAGCTCAAGATCTCCTTCGCTAATTTTTGTTAAACTTCCCTGGTTTGTTAGTGATAAGAAATTGGTGTTTAATTCACCCAGAAGGGGCGTACCTATTCATATTTATCATTGTAATTCTCACCTGTCCAATATTAGATCCAGTGCCGGATTAAGCCAGCGCGGGGCCTGTAGCAAACTCGATCAAGGGGCCCTTGGTTTGCTTTAGGCTATCAAGTTTAGAGTATTAAATAAAATAAAATGAAACTATTACAAGTAAACTTCTCTCGATATACCTATATGGGCTTTAGAGATCCCCTAACACTTTCAATATCGACTTCTTCAAGCCAATCATGCTCTATATTTATCAAAGTGAGATTGCTCATTTTTAATACGTTTTAATAACTAAAAAAAAAACGTTCGCCGCTACAGTTAGCGATCATGAGGTACACGTAAATTCGCAAGGCAATTTCTATGTTTGGAAAACATGATTCTAAAGAATTATTCTATGAAATTTTATAAAATTGTAGTTCCAGAGGCTCCTGTTTGGTGGTGTATGACAGTACCCAAATTCGTTTTTAGCAGCTCATCGATCTACACTAATTCGTCGCCTAGGCTGGTTTCCAAATCATCTGTGTGAGCACTGATCATTATTCAGGATTTTACCAAAATCTCTTTCGCTGTCGAAATACTCCAATAACACTAGCAATTTTATGAAATACGTTCAAACATTTAGTTGAAGCAGACAGTACGTTATCAATAATGGAAATAAACACCTGAACTTCAAAACGTTGTCCAAGTGTTTGATTTTCAACAAAGTCTCGAGTGTAGTAGAGAGCCGCTGAAATAGCCTTACTTTGTATATCGCTTGATTCGCCCCTTTGTTTATTGCTGATAGTATTCTTCACAGTCGTACAGATCTCATGCATTTTTTATACAGTAAGACAAGGCAAGACAGGCGTTGGAGCGCGGGGCATCACGGGGCCCCTCAATTCGCGGGGCTAATCTGGCACTGATTAGATCACTTAGTATGGTCAGCGTTTAGAATAAACAAACACGAAAATGTTTAGTTGAGGGATATGTATTTCCTTAGTCGTTAGAATTTGTATGGAATCATAATACTTTCTCAATGTCTCAGAAAGATAATATAGGCATTGAACAAATTGCAATTGAGTTCTTCCATGCTAATTGAGTTGGGAATCATCCAACGATGGTTAACCGCCTACGTAAAGATAATATATGATGAATCCAGATATATCAATGAGAATATTTCCCTTTATTCACGTATAAAACAAAAACAAGAGTTGACAAGAGATGAGAGATGGCTTCCGAGAACCGTTTCATTCATTCATCGCTTGGCGTGCCTATTTTCTTGAATCGCATGCAGTGAAAATCCTGCCAACTATCCCACGCTATTACTGAATGAAATGAAAAGCCAAGAAGCCCAGATACACACCGCATAAGCTTCAGCGTCCCGAACAAAAACGTTAATAAATCAAAAAGTGTAGTGGTGCTGAAGGTAGAAAAGTTCGGATGCTGTTACGCAAAGGCTCTACGATTCACAAAAGCAAAACGGGATGCTTTTGCTTATACCTACCCAAAAGAGAGGAGAGGTAGAAATTATCTTGGTACACTAAGACAACCCTAACATAAATCAGTAATATTTATTTATTTTACAATTTTTCAAAATTAGAAGGAACACTGAGGAAAAAGTTCACATATATGGATAAAAAATTAAAAAATGTTTCACTATGGAAAGTGGAAACTTCATCTGCTTTAGGGATAACTGCACAAAGTACCCATATCATCTCAAGATGTAGAAATATATGATTGAATATTAGAATGCAATTTTATAAACAATCACGATTAATTAAATCTGGAATGAGAGTAATTATCTTACTCTCAATAATGAAAAGACTCAAGTTTTGAATTCAAAGTTGAACAATGGGTCAGACGGAAACGTAGTGAAATTGCTTGGGGTACATCTGGACGCAGGTCTGAATTTTTCGTCTCACATTGATCAATTATTTAAGCGTCTAACATCAACATATATATTTTTTTTCTTTGCATTACCTTGTTGGTCCCAGCACTGGGACCAAACGCCCCATAAGTCGAAGCTTGTGCGGGGTTAGGCAAGTATACAAACACAAACATCCATGGCATAACTAGGATTCGAACCTATATGTCTCGGTGGGAGTCCCCATACGAATTCAGCGTATTCACGCTCTCGACCACCGAGCCGCCATATTGAGGCAGCTGAAGGGTAAACTGACTGAGGAATATCTCAGGGTGTCTTATTTCTCAATATTTCATTCAGTATTGACATAATATGCCTTGATAGTGTGGGGTGCATCAACTCATTCTACAAAAATCTCAGTTTTACAAAAAATAAGTTCTAAGGATAATGGCAGGAGTAAGTTATACAGAACTTTGCAAACCATTATTCGAACGATTCAAAATATTAACACTATCCTCATGCTTCGTATACGAATGTCTCATTCACATGAAGAAAGAAATGTCTAATACTCGGTCTGGAATAACTAGAAATGAAGATATACATGAATATAATACAAGAGGAAAAATGAATATGAGATTACCAAAACCAAGAATTTCAGAAACCAAATCTTCGTTAAAATATCTCGCCATGAAATTTTTCAATGTTCTTCCAGACGAACTCAGAGGCCAATCTTTGAGTTTACAGGCATTCACGAATCGAGTCAAAAATATTCTAATTGAAGAGAGTTTCTACACATTTGATGAATATCTAGTATTTTTTTCACGTCGAAACTAAACTTCAAACTATTTTGTTATTGTTTCCATATTTTATATATTTGTGATGTAAAATTTCTCATCTATTTGTGATATATACTCTTATAATGTAGCTCGTACCGATCTATTTTATCTAATTTTACCTGATTTCAACTATATGTCTTATCATATTTATTTTATTTTATTTATTCATTGACGTATGTATAAACACAATTGTGTTGTAACATGCATAAATATATCTATCTATCTATCTATCTATTATTACACAGGTTTTCCCGAAATTAGTCTGCCAAACTTCACAAGCAGCTTTTATGATCAAAAATAGGAAGAGAAGTTCAAATGAACATTTATTTTCCTATTTTTCGCGCTTTCATATGAGATTGTTTGGTGAACAGAATGTAATTGATTTTTTAATAGCCACTATGATTTGAAAATTGGCAACGTTATGCATAAGATGTGAGTGTCTCTATATTTTTAAATCGATTTCACTCGGAAATGATACATCTGATCTTAACCCTTGATTACTCGCGCTAATTAATTCGAACAAAAACGTATGCTTTCCTAAACCCGCACAAGTTTCGACTTATGGGGCGTTGGATCCAGTGCTGGGTCCAACGAGGAAATGCAATTAAAAAAAAAGTCACTCTGTTATTAGTGCGTCCACATAATACACAACTAACGTGTTTGTATACAATATTGAATACTCAGATAATTTACCCTATCTCCCACGCAGTGTATTGTATTCTAGGCCCCAACGGGCACCAACGTGACAACGCGTAAAAATTTACGTACAAACACACACACAAAACTGATCTATCACATCCCAGACATGTTAGACATAGGTTAGGTGGGAGTCTAGAGCCACAAAAAAAATTCTACGTTCGATGGTAGCAAGAAATTTGGCGCTGGTGTACAAAATACACCAGCGCGAGTGAGTAATTAAGGGTTAACGGAGCAAGAGCACTTTCTTTTTGAGATGATGTGGATTTTCAGAATCGGAGATCTAATTGTCGAAAAATATATGCATACAATGAAGTTTGAGCAATATTCAATGTAGTCCCACCCTGTATTATACACTTCTGAATGCTGAATGATACTTTGGAATGATTTTATGTTCACCGCATTGTGGGCATGGAGAGTTTGGTATCAAATTGCATCATCTTATCACGTGGCGTTTCAGAAATATTTATGAAATGTCATCTTCAGGAACTCCATTTCAGGGGGCAGCGTAGCTTTCTTAGGAGACATTTCTCGGCTCATGTCCATTGGAACTGTTATTCTTCCATAGAAGCTACTGGTAAAGTTTGGCAGGCCAATTTCGGGATACCCTGTATAGACAGGTAAAAGATTATGTTATATTCCTACTGTATATTGAATAAATGGAAACTTATAGTTTGTTGAATAATGACATTTTTCTAAGAGGCTTTGCAAACTAAATCAAAAGGATATGGTAGTGATAACAAAGAGTATGAAATCATGCCCCTAGTTCATACATCTGACATAAAAATGCAATCTGAAAATCTGAAATAAGATCATAGATTTATTTAAAAATCCAATTGCATAAATTCAGTTTACTTGATTCTTTGAGATTTTCTCTCCTCGTTTCTATAAAATGAAAGTATTCGTATTATTTCAATATATTTGTAGAGGAACAAATCAGATGATTTGTCCCAAAATGTCACTGCGTTTAACAAATTTTTCTATCAGGGAGTCTAAAAGAAAAATCCAGTAGCTTGTCAGTGACAATTTGTTTGAAAAAATGTTTGAAGGAAAGAAATATAGATATATTGAAAAAATATCGAATTTTTACTTATCTTTGGACGTTTCGGGACCGATTCTGCTCACGTTTTCAACATGTAAATGCAAAATATGTTCCTTTGAAACTTGTGCTGCTAATAGTTTGACACTTTTCAGTGTCAAACTGATGTTGGCATATGAATGAGTGACTTTAGTCTACAAATGAGTTACAGGATGTTTTCATTAATTCATCGTGAATCTACCATTTCCATGTTCAGCTTTCAGTTGTGAATACCATGTTCTATCTATATCATCTGATTTGTCCCTCTCAAATATATTGAAATAATACGAATACTTTCATTTTATAGAAACGAGGAGAGAAAATCCCAGAGAATCAAGTAAAATGAATGTACCACCTCATTAACCTACAGACAGTACCTATTGCATACATTTTACATTCTACTGTTATATTTTATCAAGTTTCCATTCTTACTAGTTGGCGTTGGAAAAATTTGAGTTATGGATAGACCTGAGCATGCTTGCGATTTTCTTTTTCAATGAAGAGCATTACGCGCAATTTTTACAACAACAGAGAAGATATCGTAGTAGGAGGCCAAATGAAAGTTCTCAACCTTCACCTCATATCTCAGTAGTAAGATTTTGACTGCAAATTATACTTGTCTGTTTAATTAATCACTTCATATGTGAAAATATTTTCAATGAAGAAATGGTTGCTGAAAATGGACAAGTTTGTGATCAGAATAGCATTTCAGGACATGAAGATGCGTGACTGCCACTATTTTCCTTTTCAAATACTTCAGAGTAACGCTTATGCTTCATATATGTGATGGATGAAGAATGCATGTGACTATTTTTTATTTTCCTCTCATAACTATCAACTTCAACTCGTTATACATCAAAATTCCGTAAAAAAAGTCCATTCAAACCAAATACTCTCGTTTCTATTCATGACGACAAAAAAAATGAGAATACTTATAACACCTTGACCCTGTACGTCATTTTCTCATAATGAACTTTGTAGCACATATCCATTATCCAATTGAGTCTTCAAATGTAGGATGAATACTTCAAAATCACGATGCTTTCGAAGGCTGATTGCCTGTTGTGTAGCAAGATCGACTTTTTCTACCTCTCCTCTATTTTGTGAATCCTCCGAACGAACGTCTTTTGAAACCTAGTGAATGGACGTCCGATTGTAACCGCAAGTGTAATGAGATTTATTATCGAATCTCCCCAAATATTTATTTTGGAGTTGACGTGTTCAACAATTCAGGTGCGATCTCAGCCTCTTCCAAGATAAAGACGTGAAATTTTTGTTTATTTCGTCCATTTAGTTTGTGGAAAAAGGCGTTGCCGACTCACATTAGATTTATCAATGCGTGAATGAAAGCACATTACGAATAAAGGGAAATTTATGTGTTCTATGACATCTCAGAATAGATTGAGATGTTGGTATGAGAAAAGCATAATGGAAATAACTACCTATACAGTTACAGAACGAACACTTGAGAATTATTCTATAGTATTTCCTATAGGTACACTGTTTAAAATGGATGACGCCATTTCGGAATCAAAACTAGTATGTTCAAATTGTGTTAATTAACTTGTCACGTGAATGGCAAGTTAATATTATTTCCAGTAACAGGAAACGCTAAATACTGGATTGGTCAAGTCAAATGTTAGTTCCTCAGAATATCTATCTATTGAAAACCTATTGATTATATGTTACAATCATGATGTCAGATTTTATACTCTTTATTGCTCGATCGATTCACAATTAATAATGTCATATCTTACCGGGGGAGTGTTGATAAAATATGGAACGAATAAATTACTTCCGAAACGAAAATAATATTGAATAAACAATATATTTTTCCATCCAATGATCCTCATTCGTATGAAAATAGGATTTACAATTTTTTTCAGTGACACTAGGCATATCATTATTCATTCGGTTAGGGATATTCAATGCCCATCCAAAGTTATGCCGGTTATATAAGGATATATATACGTCCAACTAACAAAGTAAAACAATTTGTACTTGTTCAATAAACGGAAGAATTACATCAGATGTATAAAATATGTTCTCTATACGTGAAATGTATCCCTTTTCAGAGTGTTTCATGTTCAAATCTGGTAAAAATTGGTGGAAATTGTGACAAGAGGAAAAGACAATCTTGACGAGGAGTCGAGGACGACAAGGTTGATGCATGATTATCTGCAATACGTGTTTCGATATTTTAGACCAGATCTGTAGCATTTTTTCTCTCTTTATAGCGCAGACGTATAAGGGTCTGAGTTCGACTTGATCGTTAAAATAAGAATAACTGTAGGTTTACTGGCCTAGGTTACCAATACATTGCAACCTCATATACAGTGTGTCCCACTTACCATGCTCACCATCATGGGTATCTTTTTAACGGTGAGAGATACGAGGTCGGTTAAATGACACCAAATGTGAAAAAATATTTTGATAAAATCTATTCGTTTTCGTTTTATGCGCAAAAAACAGATTTTGGTCATTTTCATGTCTCCTCCGTAACTTCTTTATTTATGAAAATATTCAAATAGGAATTTCACATTCTCATGGCAGTTTTTCAAAGTGATTTCGAAAAAAATATGAAATTTATGCCAACTCTTCTGGAATTTGAGATATCAGCACCAACTTTAGTTTTTCAAATGTAGGTCATAGCTCACTATGACTTAGTTACAAAAAACTTTTTTTTCTCTTTCAGATGATGTGTCGCAGTAATAGTTTTGTGTTGATAACAACGGAGTTATCGTCATTTATACATAAACAAAAAAATTATTTGGAAGCCGCCATCTTGAATTCATGAATTTTAACGAAAAATTCATGATCTCCGACCCCAAAAACCCCCACTCACCAATTTGGAATGGAATCGGACCAAATCTTGGCATAAATTTCAAATTTTTTTCGAAATCACTTTGAAAAACTGCCATGAGAATGTGAAATTTCCATTTGAATATTTTCATAAATAAAGAAGTTACGGAGGAGACATGAAAATTACCAAAATCTGTTTTTTGCGCATAAAACGAAAACGAATAGATTTTGTCAAAATATTTTTTCACATTATAGTTGGCCTTGACAAACTCCACATTTGGTGTCATTTAACCGACCTCGTATCTCTCACCGTTAAAAAGATACCCATGGTGAGCATGGTAAGTGGGACACACTGTAAAGAAAAACATGAGGGATCTCTCTCCTTGTTTGGCACCAAGGACTCCACATTTTAACATCGTGCCTTATTTCGAACAATTTTTTTTACAGAACGCCATGCCAATTTGAAAATAAATAAATAAATTCACCAGAGGAACTGGATTTGAAGGTGTATTGGGTGAAAAAAATAACATCTTCAGAATAAAGTTTCACTGTGAAAATTTCAGAATTTCTATACTTAATCCGATATCTGCTGAACCCTATGACTGGGGTTTTATTGGTAGGAATATAAAACGTTGCAAAATTGTAAATCCCTTCAGTTTTATTGGGTTATATAAGGTCCTGTAGTAAAAGAAGGGTATAAAATGTTGTCAATTGTACTTCTGACCGCTGTGGTTTATTGTATTTTGTATTACATTTTCGGCAAGTACTTTGAAGCTTTTTGCTGGGTTGTATAACTAGAAACCACTATTTCAGATTTTGCAATTTTATTGGTATATGTACATTTATTTGACGTCTGGTATTCCAAAATATGAATAATAATATTGAGAACTTTCAACATAATTGTTTCGATGGATTTTAAGATAAATGCAATATAATATATTATAAACTGTAAGAACCTATATAATCTTATTATGAATTATACATAAACATAAAGCCGTATTCAATAAAAAAGAATACAAGTATTAAAAAGAGGGGATTTCGGTATCCTAGTTCTAGTTATGTAAAACTGGCTCAGCCAATGCTTTGTGTTTTCGAGAACCTATGACAACTTTACTGTCATTTGGTGAACAATCATTCCCGATAGCTCGTTTTATGCAGAATTGGATGGCGTTAATTTCTCTCTGTAATTTACTTGTACGCTTTTTTTTTAATGCCACTGTACATTCACAAACAAACATCATCGATTGATTCCTTACCGTTGACCATATTATTATTATACAAGGTGTTTCCTAACTACGGTTCCTAACTGCAGGGGGTGATTTGTTAGGTCATTTTAAGAAGGAAAGTTCCTATGAACATATGTCCGGAGTTGCTTCGTTCCTGAGATACAGGGCGTTGAAATTGAAGAAAAAGAAACGGTATAATCATAAAATATCATGAATGGTTGAAATTTCGTACTTTTATTTGTCGAATTTTTCAAAATTTCTGCATTTCAAGTGTCAATTATATTTTTGGCGGAAATAATGAAAAACTCATTTCTCCAATGCAGGTGTTCATGATATGCAGTACAGTGGATTTATTTTTTTTCTCGAAAACGAAGCTGGATACGAAGAAAATATAGCAGACCAAAAAGTTGTATTTTGAGTTGCTTAATCTAAAAAAAATGGAAATTTACCGAAAAAAGTCAGTGACGTACTTTTTTTACAATATTGTTGGCTGTGGTGCCAACTGAGACGCCACTGGCCCCAATAATTTCAATCAAAATAGGGCTTAATAAGCGCCTTTATTAGTTCAAATGAAAGTAACGAACTAAATCGGTTCCAGGATATTCATGATATCATCGCCCTATATCTCAGAAACGAAGCAACTCCGGACATATGTTAATAGGAACTTTTCTTCCCAAAATGGCCTAATGAATCACCTTCTGCAGTTAGGAACCGCAGTTAGGAAACACCCTGTATATTCTTATAGTCCAAGAGCCGGCTGCAAATTTCGACCGTCATCGGATAACGAACCCTGAGCAAAATGATTGAAAAATTGCACTTTCCCGTGCGGAAATTTGCAATCGATTTTGCGAGTTGATAACGATATGAAAATTATGCCATCCGAAACCAATTGTGTAGATGGTATATTTCAAAAATCTACCTGTACCATGCCTTAGTCTGAGCCAAATCAATGGCACAGCGATTAATTTGCTGCTATTAATCAGTCATGTGATGAAGCAAATAAAAGGAGATGATGACGCCTTTGCGAATATCCAAACGTGCCGCGACCCAAACTGATCTACGTTAGCGGCAGAGCGTGTAAATTAGAATATTTGTAGTGTGAGCACCAAACGAGTTTCACACTGATCTATCGGATATTATATTAACGGAAAAATTTACACTCTGCCACTAACTTGAAACAGCTTGAATCACGGCACGTTTGGATATTCGCAAATAGGCCTTTTCTCTCTTCCATTTGCTTCTAGTTTCAACTCATTATAACATGACTTAAGTTTGTCTGGAATAATAAGAGCAAATGAGAAATCGCTGTGCCGTGTAATTGGCTCAGACTGAGGGGTGGCACAGGTAAGTTTTTGGGATCAACCATGCAATTGGTATCGGATGGCATGATTCTTATCTCGTTATCAAATCGCGAAATCGAAAGCAAATTTCCGCACAGGATAGTGCAATTTTTTAATCATTCTGCTCAGGATAGTGATTGGAACAGGTGCCGTTCGATGAACTACAATGTTTTCACATGCATTTTGGACATACAGGGTGTCCGCTAAAAGGAGGTCAATCCATTAGGTAACCATATATTCCTTCAACAAAAACAATATGAGTTTCTAAATACCATTTTTCATTTTAGCTCTTCATATTCGATATACAGGGTGTCAAAGTTGGAAATTAAAAACTGTTTTTTTCTAATTACTTGCGTATTTAATAAGATATCAACTTCAAAATTGGTACATTACTTCAGCACAAAGAGTTACATCGTGTGAGGAGAACAAAACAGAAAATAACTGTCAAATATTCAAAATACTGGGGGTCAAGTACACACTTACCCCCATATTTTTTTGTACGTGCGCTAATGACTTCCTATCTATTTTTCTTCAAGTGTTCAATCCTTTTTGAGTATTTTTTGTCTCTTGTAGAATTTTGATAAAATTATTTGTTTTTAAGATGATTCGAAAAGTACTGGTTATTGTTTGACGCCTATGCGGCTTACGGTAATCTCATAATGTTCACATACTCCTATTTATTTCGTCGAAATTGGAAAAGGGCGTATTTTTTTATGTACGAGAAGGTGAATATGGAAATACCGGGTGCTCAGAGCGAATGTATTAAAATAATTTTTACGAAAAAAAAATTGATAGAATGAATTGCTCGATATGAATTTTTTGACTATACACATGCGAGCCCTTCTGATTAAAGAAAACCTTAGCCTTTGAAAAATATGTGGCTTATGCGCAAAATCTTTCATACATCCATAGACAATCCAGATCTGCTATTTCTTTCATCAAGTAGCTATTAAAATCTTGAATATCATAATTTCACCAAAAATTTCCGGAAATATTTTTTTTTTAAATTTTTTCCGATTTTATTTCCCGTTCGTTCGCGCCCGACTACCATACGGTAGGGAAGAGGCTCGAAAATATTTTCAAAAAATTCCGCACCACCCAGAACCGATCAAACCGATTTTAAAATTTTTTAAAAAATTTAATAATCCTTCAGAAGGGTGGGCTCGTTAATCGACACTCCCCCCCCCCCATCCTCCTAAAATCATTATTTACCCGAAATTCCAAAGAACTTTTTTTTTATTTGACCCCGTAAAAAAAATTCACGCCGTTCGATTGGCAAAAAAATTTTATTCGACACGTGTCCCCACTTTTTTTTATTTTCTTTTTGTAAAAATAATTTTAATACATTAGCTCTGAGCACCCGGTATTTCCATATTTACCTTCTCGTACGTGAAAAAATACGCCCTCTTCCAATTTCGACGAAATAAATAGGAGTATGTAAACCGAGATGTAAACATTAGAGATTACCGTAAGCCGCATAGGCATCAAACAATAACCAGTACTTTTCGAATAATCTTAAAAACAAATAATTTTATCGAAATTTTACAAGAGACAAAAAATACTCAAAAAGGATTGAACACTTGAAGAAAAATAGATTGTAAGTCATTAGCGCACGTACAAAAAAAGTATGGGGGTAAGTGTGTACTTGACCCCCAGTATTTCGAATATTTGACAGTTATTTTCTGCTTTGTTCTCCTCACACGATGTAACTCTTTGTGCTGAAATAATGTACCAATTTTGAGATTGATATCCCATTGAATACGCGAGTAATTAGAAAAAAACAGTTTTTAATTTCCAACTTTGACACCCTGTATATCGAATATGAAGGGCTAAAATGAAAAATGGTATTCAGAAACTCATATTGTTTTTGTTCAAGGAATATATGGTTAATGGATTGACCTCCTTTTAGCGGACACCCTGTATATCATTTCCTCATCCGATGACGGTATAGATCTGCAACCGGCTCTCCTACATGTCGATGTCAATCAGTTATTTCGAAAAACGATGTGCCTCAAGGGTTAATTATACTCTATTTCTCAATAATTTACAATCTACCAGCTTTTTTATCTGATTGATGAATATCTGAGCCTTGAGAACGTCGATATTATTTACAATTCAACATTCGTAGCCACTTCAATTTTGAAATTTTATACGAAATGACTCACACTTGAAAATATAATGAGGTACTGATTTGTGTTATGTGATAACAACTCCTAATTATTGGTCGAGCAAATTAGCTTCAGTTCATAATGTGCCTTCAAACTGTAGAAAAGCTATTAGCAGTATCATATGGAATCATGAACATTACAATTCCTTTTCATGAAAAATATCGCGAATCTCAACACGGAGGACGTCAGAAGCCATCAGAAAATGTAAATTGATCATACCTGCATCAATTGTATCCACACTGAAATAAATAATCTGTAGTAAATAGAGTCCGACCACGTTAACTTTGGGAGAGCATGTGACGCAACGCATATGCATTATCAATGCATACGCGACCACGTGCTGTCCCAAAGTTATCGTGGTCGGACTCTACCAAACATTTAGTAAAATAGGCGCCAGTAACTACATTCATCTAATAATACCACTGCAAAATTGTATAATACTTTACTATATGAAATATTACCACTACAAAATAGTATGATATGATTTTGTTGTGGTATTATTTGATGAATGTAGTGACTGGAGCCTATTTTACTGAACGTTTGGTATTCACAACCGGCTATTTCTCTAAGTGCACTATACTTATTGAGCTAGCATATTAAAAGATGCATTCGCTATGACACTCAGTGACCAACTAGCGAAGTAAAACTCATCAGAAAAGGAATTATACTTTGATCATCATTTCATGGCTATATGGAACTGTTTCATTCTCTACTGTGTATAATAGAAACATTTCATTTTATAATAAAACAATAAAATATTGTTGTATAACCGTAAACACGACTCACATTATCGTTCACTCACAAGTACATTTTAACACTGTATTCAACGTATATACAATCATTTATATATCTACATATACAAATATATCAATAGTGTTGTATACATGCCTTATAACATTTGTAGAATTATTCGTATAACATGCAATTTCGGCTCTGAAATATGGGTGTATTGATTTCATATACAAATACGAATAGTTCCATTGAAGTTCTTCTTCCCAATTATTAAATTGAGTCTGAAAGCATCAATGGAAACCTTACGGAATATAGATATGAATATATAGAACAAAAGTATTGTATAAACATTACGCCATATTTATTCAACAGAGTAGCTGTTCTCCAATCGACGCCATCATCTAGAATTTAATCTTTTGTGAATTGAATTGGAAACGTAAACCAAAGTGAGAATCTTCAATTAAACAAATTTAGTCAGAAAGCTTTGTGGCGCAAAATAGTTTTTCAACTAAATGCCGTCGGCTATTCATGATATTCTTCTATAGTAGACTTTTTCAAAAATTATTTTTCATCGTAGTCACTTTTATGAGGACTGTGTAATTTTTTTATAGGAATCTCTCGATATCGATATACTGTAAAATAGTGTATAACATGGGGGCATGGGGTCATTTAAGGTTTTAAAGACATTGTATATTTAGTATGAGATTTCAACGGTTCCATAAGATCTGCTGAAGACATAGTAGTAGATATACTTGTCATCAACAGTAGGATCCAAATGTGAGATTGTTTCAATAGTACCTACTGCTTTTTTATGTTCTGGTTCCCACGGAAAGGAATACCCTGTAATGTTCAGAGAACATCGTGAGAACCATCAAGGGAAATAAGGTAGGAATTGGTGTTCTTCTTAAAATTCTGGAGGTTATATGCCTCAGGAAATACCTCCCTTGGCAATATGTTCCAGAGCCTCGTTGTTCGTTGGATGTACGAGTCTTTGGAGAGAGGTGTTCTGCAGGTCTCCAAAGTGACCACGAAGGGGTGCGAAGCCTCAACTCGACGGGTTAATCTTGCGGGGACTGCAAAGGGAGGAACAATTGCTGATATTTCAGAAGAGCATCGTCCATGAAAATATCTTTAAAATAGAGCCAGATCGCCAACAGAGGAGTGAGTGAGTTTGTAAGCGAGGCTTCACCCACGAGACGAATTGCCCTTTTTTGGACAGAATGCAATAGTTTCAGGGTATGTTTGGGTGCTGCACTCCAAATATGGGAGCAGTATTCCAGGACAGGTCGGATCTGTTCCTTATAGATCATAAGCAGCTGACTGGAAGTGAAATAGCTCCTGGACCGAAACAGTAAATCAAGTTTTTGGGATGCACTTTTAGCAATTGATTTCATGTGATTTTACCAATAAAGGTTATAGGGAGACCGAGCATCGAAATGGATGTCTTCAAAGGTATGGTTTCTCCTGACTAGCTTATGTTGGGCACAGTGAGATCGGCTTTTCTAGAGAAGAGGCATGTTTGTGTTTTATTTGCATTGAAATCTACCAAGTTATTGGATCCCCATTCGAGAATTGTTGCCAAGTTCATATTTATGTCGACTCAATCACATTTGGGGTGCACAATCAACCTTCCGCAGCATTCTCATCGATCCAGCTGAATTCAAATTTCTTCCCCTTGTTAATATTTCATAAATCTCCGTCCACCACTGGCCCCACGGACGAACCCCAGCTAATTGCGCCTTTGAGTCCTCGGCGTTACAATCAGTCTAATCGCTAATCAAGTTAGGCAACCTGGTCAATCAGCCCCTGCAAATATTGGCGGCTTCGCTACCGTGAAATGAATCGATTTTCATACCTTTTATATTCTTGCTTCGCCGTTTGTTTGGGTAACAGTGTCGTGTGGACTAGTGGGAACTGCGGTAGACATCAACCAAATATCACGATGAGAATATTTACTACTAGGCTTTCATTAAGAACGACTATATATAATAATAATAGTAATGTTGCCGGGGTAGCAACCAGGTGAGACCAATTCCCACTCCCCTTTCACAAGATTCCCATAGGAGATGACTGCCGGTCACCTATCTTTCGACTTAAACCGACAGCACACCCCAGGGAGAAATGGAAGATTTGGATACGCCAAATCAGCGCGCAAGAACCATCTCCGTTATGTAACGACATGGTCTCCTGCTACCATTTCATTATACCAATGGTGAGGCCGTCTGATAGAAAAGACTACTGGCTCTGCAGTGTCAGTGCCCGAGCAGAAACGCTGCTCACCCGTCGAAGCAGGCAAGATATCCTCCCACTTGACCAATACTAGGATTCTTCTTCACCTGCTCTACCGTAGTCCGGTGGTGTTTTTCAAAAACCGCTGCCTCCTGGAGTCCAACACAATTGGTGAGGCATCAGGCCGTATGTACGACCTGATGGGGCTATCCTCATCATCCCAGGTACCCATGTCAATAAGATTCCTCTTGTTACGTTTGATGGGTCGCCGTCGCAAGAGGCTTGGGCCTGATTGCTACTCATGTTGACAAGAATCCTCTCGTTCGAGGACTTTTACATGTTCCTCTACCTCGTTTACAGAAGAGGACCCAGCTTGACCTATGATGACTGGCGATAGGATCGCTTGGGGCTACCCTCGTGGTGACGAACTCAGGAACGAGCGAGGCCAGCTACCCATGTCGACCGGAATCCTCCAGTCCCGTTTGATAGGTGACCGTTCGCGGCATTTCACATGTACCGCTACCATGACAAGAGTGAGGACCTCAGGATTTTAACCAGAGGTACCTGGAATCAACTGAGGCTACCCCCACTCGACGCCGTGAGTATACATGGTGGGCCCACGGCCATAATTAAGGACGATAGTGCTATACATCCACAGAAAACGCTTATGATGTTTTTAAATCATTTCATGTGACACAATACTCCTAATTTGGTTATTTGCAAGGGCGCCGCCGGAAAAAACTTCAGGGGGAGGGGGTAGTTCTTTAACACGTTGAGGACGGCTGTAGAGAAAAGAAAAGTCCACTCAGACGGCAACTTTTTCTTATAATTTTTGGGTCAGTTTCAAATATGACTAATTGAATTTATAGTAGTACAAGTTTCGAATTGTATCGATTTTTTTTTAAGGATTTCATTTGCGGCATCACGTTGATCTCACGCCGTCTAAATAGAAGTTATTGTAGTATTGAGCCTGCATGGAATCAATGTTTTTAACAAGCTACTCTCCAAAACACATAGAACATTTTTAAATTGATGATTTTACTCTTTTCTCTAGCAAGGTTCAACATCCAAGCCATTTCAAGCACATCCAGTGATGTTCTGGGGAAGGAGACGAGGACAGCAAATCATAAAACTCTATAAAAATATGAATGAATATTTCACCATCACCTAGATTGAGCTACACATAGTATTTGATGATTTTACTACATGTATATATGTTTTCATTTATATTATACATGTTTCCATTTTTATTATCTCATAATAGGATTACCAAGTTTTGATAATGTTTACCAATTCTGAGAATTAATTTTAATCAATACTCAATACTCTGATAGTAAGCTATATTTTGATTCCCTTCAAAATGATAATTTCTTGGCACAAGAAAATAAGGATCTCCTTGAAAAATATTCACTCATTATAATGGGATATTTGATATATTTCGCTATATTGGATGACCCTTTCACGTTTTGATTCAAGGGCTACAAGAAATTGTCTTGCTCCACAGTCTCATTAATTGATGGTTTATGATGAAAATTATGCCCTGATGATGATCCCATATAATAACTTCCATTCCGTAGACTACATAAGAATCCATTATTGAAATTTTTCTTCATTATGGATATGGCGAGAAGATAATATCTCCTGCCAGTTCGAAAAACACGGTACACGTCAAAAAACGAACCAAAACCCCATTTTGATTTTCGTGAGAATAATTCATACCGAATTGAAATTATAGCTGGCCATCGACTGCAGCAATATTTTCAAAATAGTCTTTGTGAAGACAAAACATAACAATACAATCGTATATAATGAACTTCCGAAAACTGAGCTGTAACGGCCGACTGCCATAATAAACACCCCATTTGTATTCTGACTTGTTCCACTTTCTAAATTTACAGCCCCCCGTAAAAATTCTCCACGCGACTCACAATCAGAATCATTTCTAAGGTACGGCCCATAAACACACGATTGAGAAATCATTATATTTTCCGTTCTGGTCCGTTCCAAATCTAGATCTATTCATTCTCAGCATTGTGAACTAAATTGCAGGCTTATGCCAAGAAAATATATGATGTCAATATTGTATTAACAGTGTTGGAAGAAGCTACATTCATTTCCATTATATGTATATTATTCACACTCACATATCTCTGCAACTTTCAGTTTCACAAGAATTTAAACAGGATCTGGAGCAAAACAATAGAATTTCCATTTACTGCGGCATACATAAGGTGATATTTTATACTGGGAAAGCCATAATATACAGTGTGTCCCACTTATCATGCTCACCATGGGTATCTTTTTAACGGTGAGAGATACGAGGTCGGTTAAATGACACCAAATGTGGAGTTTGTCAAGGCCAACTATAATGTGAAAAAATATTTGGATAAAATCTATTCGTTTTTGTTTTATATGCAAAAAACAGATTCTGATCATTTTCATGTCTCCTCCGTAACTTCTTCATTTATGAAAATATTCAAATAGGAATTTCTCATTCTCATGGCAGTTTTTCAAAGTTATTTCGAAAAAAACATGAAATTTATACCAACTTTTCTAGAATTTGAGATATCAGCACCAACTTTAGTTTTTCAAATGTAGGTCATAGCTCACTATGACTTAGTTACAAATAAATTTTTTTTCTCTCACAGATGATATGTCGCAGTTATAGTTTTGTGTTGATAACAACGGAGTTATCGTCATTTATACGAAAACAAAAATTATTTGGAAGCCGCCATCTTGAATTTATAAATTTTAACAAAAAACTCATGATCTCCGACCTCAAAAAACCCAACTTACCTATTTTGAATAGAATCGGACCAAATCTTGTCAGCCATCTTGGAGCAGCCATTTTTTTAAATTTCTGTCGGTAATCAAATGTTGCAAGTGAATTTTGACTCACTTCTGGCCGTCCTATCAACTTGAAATTTGGCAAATGTTCGTAAATCCGGTGACAATTCATTATGAAATTTTTGTTGAAATTAAAAAAAAAAATCACTGCTCCACGATGGCGGACAAGATTTGGTCTGATTCCATTCAAAATTGGTAAGTGGGGGTTTTTGAGGTCGGAGATCATGAGTTCTTTGTTAAAATTTATAAATTCAAGATGGCGGCTTCCAAATAATTTTTTGTTTTTGTATAAATGACGATAACTCCGTTGTTATCAATACATAACTATTACTGCGACATACCATCTGTAAGAGAAAAAAAAGTTATTTGTAACTAAGTCATAGTGAGCTATGACCTACATTTGAAAAACTAAAGTTGGTGCTGATTTCTCAAATTCTAGAAGAGTTGGTATTGATTCCATATTTTTTTCGAAATCACTTTGAAAAACTGCCATGAGAATGTGAAATTCCTATTTGAATATTTTCATAAATAAACAAGTTATGAAGGAGACATGAAAATGATCATAATCTTTTTTTTTGCGTATAAAACAAAAACGAATAGATTTTATCAACATATTTTTTCACATTATAGTTGGCCTTGACAAACTCCACATTTGGTGTCATTTAACCGACCTCGTATCTCTCACCGTTAGCAAAATACCCATGGTGAGCATGGTAAGTGGGACACACTGTATGTAATGCAAAACACTTTCGAAATTTTGAATTGACTCGGCCGTTACTTGATGGAAATCCATGGCAAATGTAAAAACTTCACAAACGATAAGATTTCCACAAAATTTTGAAACACACATGTTTCGCAGACACAGTAGCTTCGTCAGGTGATGAACTGGTACAATGAACTATATAACCTTGGTTTGCTTTACTGATACAAGGTGTCCTGAAATTAGCCTGCCAAACTTCAACAGCGGCTTCTTCGACCAACAATAGAAAAAAAAGTTTCAATGAACATGAGTCGAGAAATGTCTCCTGAGCGAGCTACAGCCCCCTGGAAAGGGGCCCTTGAAGATGATATTTCTTCAATATTTCCGAAACGCCAAGTGATAAAATGATGCAATTTGGTACAAGAACTAAACTTTCCATGTCCAATGCACTAAACATAAAATCATTCCAAAGTTTCATTCAGGGTGGGACCAATTTAAATTCTGCTCAAACTTTTCTGTATGCATATTATTTGAAAATTCGATCTTGGATTATGAAAATCTACACCGTTCCACAAAAAAAAGCGCTTCTGTTCTGCATCGATCAGATGTATCATTTTCGAGTGAAATCGATTTAAAAATATTGATGCACTCACGTTTTATGCATAACGTTGCCAATAATTCTCAAATCATAGTGGCTATAAAAAAATAAGTACTTCATTCAAAAATCAGAAAATGATGATGAAAAAACTAATTCAATTTTTGTGCATTTTTTTTTCATTTCCACTACGCCTCATTGCAATGTTATGCATAATATCTGAGGTCTAACAATATTGTTGAATTGCTTTTACCCGATAATAATACATCTGTACAAGAGTACCTTACAAAAAATTTTGAGCAATATTGAATGTAGTTCCACCCTATATTATAAACTCCTGATCAATATTTTGAAATGATTTCATTTTCACTACATTGGGCATGGAATGTTTAGTTCTTGTACCACATTGCATCTTTTTATCACATAGAGTTTCGGAAATACTCAAGCAATATCATCTTCAGGAGCTCCCTTTCAGGGGGCCGTAGGTTCCTTAGGAGACATTTCTTGACTTATGTTCATTGGAAGTTTTCTTACTATTTTTGGTCGTGAAAGCCGCTGGTGGAGTTTGGCAGGCTAATTTCGGGACACCCTGTATATCCTACTCTCCCAACCTGAAGGATTTGTTACCTGTGGACAGGTTCGAAAAACCCTCATTTTCGGAAATAAATAATATAAATAGGATTCAAAAGTAGCATATATAGAACAAATAACACGTTGGGAAAGTTTCTAAAAAATAATAAGGACAAAACTTTTGAATTCGAAAAATCAGGGGTATACAAACTCAAGTGTGGATATTGTCCTAAGGTATATCGGTCAGACAGGTCGCACGTTCAATCAGCGCATTCATGAACATAAGATGAATTTCTCAAGAAAGAAAAAGGATCAACATACACATCAACAATATATTGGAAGAAAGCCATAGTTTTGATGATAATTCCGAAATTCTACACGTTGAAAATAAAGGAATGAAACTCAATCACTTTGAATCATTAGAAATCAACAAACTCAAAAATTTTGACAATTTACTCAACAATCAGTTATACCTCAATAGTTCGCCACTGTTGAATTTGTTTTCTGAGTAGGTAATATGTATTTGCGATCAACCCTTTCAAGTTAATCCGGCACACCGTATTTTAATGTAAATATTGTGCCTAATTTCGGAAAATGAAGGTTAATCGAACCTATCCACAGGTAACTAATTCTTCAGGTTGGGAAAACCTATAGAATAGACTTCAGAAGGAACAACAGTTTCATCCATCAGAGCCAGGCATTGTCGAAAACATGACAACCAGATATTTTCTGGTTACAAGAAATTCTGCGTTCGACAAAATGACATGTATAAAAGTTGTTATAGGTATGTAAAAACACGAAGGAAGGAGACATATATTATGGGTTCAATCATTCTAATCAGGAATGGATTAAAAAATCTACAAAGAATTAATTACCTACCAATACCTATTAGTGCGTTCATCGAATGAATGCGACTGGTCATGCAAATCGCCACTGCTGAACGAATGTGTGTTCTGCAGATTATATAAAAACATGGCCATATTATGCGATGACAGTGATATGTGAAGTAATGGTTTCAGGTATGATTGATATCAAGGTTCTTAGCATAGTTCCGATAAAATAAGAAGGGAAAACACCTCAGTAGGTACAACTATGTCACAAAAATATATAAAAAAGTTCTTACCTTCGCAGATTGTCCTACAATATGAAATGCCGCATTGCTGTGAAGATGATACCACACCACTATTATCCATGACTCAGCACACTTGATTCTTGAACACTTCACCATTGGAAAACAAAGGTGGTTTGCTTGTACGAAGCAATTCAATTTCAAGAAAATAGATTTGTTTTATAGATGAAATTATTTTTATCTGTGTACTAGTAAGTAGATTCAATCCAGAATTATCAGGGGAATACCAAGCGTTTTTTGAGATAAGCGGAACATACTTCGTTTTAAAACTTTACACTCTATATTTCGGAAACTAAACATTTTAACTCTTTTCCATATTCTG
Source organism: Phaedon cochleariae (assembly GCA_918026855.4). Taxonomy (NCBI): domain Eukaryota; kingdom Metazoa; phylum Arthropoda; class Insecta; order Coleoptera; family Chrysomelidae; genus Phaedon; species Phaedon cochleariae. Next base: position 16,754,238 of record OU896707.1, on the reverse strand, counting down.
CTGAGTGAAATCTTCCATGGGCCTTTATTACTATGCAACTCTGGAAAATCCTGTATATATTTATCAGTTTCGCCACTTCTGATTTTCAAATAAATCACCTATATCAACAACCAACAAAATTTTTTTTTGCTTCAATGGTAGTTTCAGTGCTATATATTGTTCAAAAAAAAATATGTATCCTCCAAAATGGCGCCTGGGCGCCATTTTGGAAGATTTTTTCAAATGGAGTGGGGGGTCGAAAGATACCTCGATTGAAAGGTCTTTCGATTCTCTATACAACCTCAGAATCTCAGACAAAAATATTCATCCAAAACAAAATGGCGGATGATAACGTTTGAAATCTCACACCAGAATTCTTTCGACTAGATGGCTATATTGAAGTGCTCGCATGTGATCTTTAAATCTCTATTGGCGTAAAGAAGAGTTCTCTATCCATGAAGATATCAATAGGAAGCCATTTTGAAGAGAATAACAAGGTAGTAGTCTATTATACCTTTGCTCGATTGTCTTTCCAAATTCTGCAAAATTTTAGAAATATTCATTCAAAATAAAGAACAATGTTTATTCCACGTGACTACCATGTTATTCTCTTCGAAATGGCTTTCTATTGATATCTTCATAGATAGAGAACTCTTCTATGCGCCAATAAAGATTTGAAGATCACATGCGAGCACTTTAATAGCCATCCAGTCGAAAGAATTCTGGTGTGAGATTTCAAACGTTATCATCCGCCATTTTGTTTTGGATGAATATTTTTGTCTGAGATTCTGAGGTTGTATAGAGAATCGAAAGACCTTTCAATCGAGGTATCTTTCGACCCCCCACTCCATTTGAAAAACTCTTCCAAAATGGCGCCCAGGCGCCATTTTGGAGGATACAAATTTTTTTTTTTGAACAATATATAGCACTGAAACTACCATTGAAGCAAAAAAAAATTTAAAAAAAAAATCCCATCCGTTCAATAGTTAATCAGGGGGGGGGGGGGTGACTTTATGGACACAGTGTATAGATAAATACTGTAATTCTTATCAGCATGTATGGATAAAATGGTTACATGGACACAAAGACCTAAACAAGACACATTCACCATTCCATTTTAAGTATTATTCTTCGATGTGTAATGATCTACAACATATACATTTATTCATGCAACTATTCATTATGATACTCAATCTCATGGTTTCCCCTTTGTAACAAAGCCCCCTCGAATTTCACGCATTTCATTTTTCGCACATATAGACCCTAACAAAAGGTCACATGTCAGAGTATAACGTTTGTATTTCGTAGCTCAAACGGTCTTACATGAAACCCACTCTGCCGCAGTATAAAAATTTGTAAACCGTGAAAAATCAGGTTAAGCCATTTTTATGGTTGTACATTAGCATTTCTATTATCCGATTTGGATTATGAAGAGCATGTGACATGTGAATTTGTCAGTCTTGGGGTGTTTGATGTTTCAATTTCGAATTGGTTGGAAGTAAACAAGAATGAAGAATCGTGGGCATTGGTGAAGTTGTACACAAAAGGGACATTATGATCATCTTAATTGAAATTTCGAATTTCATGAAATGTTTTTCAATCAATTACATATATAGTACATAATGAGGATAGAATTTGAAATACAAGCCGAGTGCCAGAAGTAGGTCCGATAATAAAAGGTGATCTATCCTAGAAAATATATATATAGCAGTATAATTCGAGAACCAATAAAATGGTTCCTAGTAGGTGAGTTGGTAAGAGGTTGATTTGTACTCGAAGAGTCCACAAAGGCTGTATGTAACACTTGCGGTTGATGGTTGCTTCAAGCAACTGCTATGGAGATATCGCATTAACGTGAGAACCATAACATGGGGGTTTAAGGTAACCCTGAAACTGGAAAAAACAACAACACCGGCAATATTGTGAAAATATTCACAAAGATAGGTGAATGGGATATTTACAATCTCGAAAGAATCACCTAGAGATAATAATTGCATTAATATCAATACTGAATAGTAATCAGGCCAGTATTATTAAAAAAACCATGTACTGGGCATCTCTCAGTAATGGGAAATCTCAATGGATATATGAATAACCAAAGATGGATCCAGAAGACTCCATGATTGATGAATTCGGTGTAAAAGAGGGAAAATGGAATATGGATGAATTAAAATCAGGAATGAGATACTGATCAATACCATAGACTCAGAGATATCGTATATAAGTGAAAAAGTGAGAGAGCTTCTGAAGCGATGTTCAGAGGACCAGAATCTGAATAGCATGAACTTGATCAGAAGGTTATACTCATGAATCACACTGTGGACTCAACAAAACCACCATGCTCTAATTCGAAGGTGAAGTAACACCATAATGGCTGACGACAATTTGAATTCGAGCATAATCCGAAATGGGAAAGTGATGCGATCAATAATCAGTCACTGTTCTGCGGAAACATACATGAATCCGATTGACATATGGGTGATCCAATGGGGCGCAATATCTCATATTGTCGCAACTCAGATGGTTCTAGTAGGTTCTATGGCTTTATTGAGAACAAACGGCGCCTCCATCACGTGTTGCAACTCAGATGTTGACCCTTCTATAGGTCGTGACTAAGCTACTCGCTTGGCTTTTTTGACGAGCGGTTTTGATCATTTCACCACCCAACCAATTTATTCAATCACGAAAAAGGTGCCAATAAGGCTGAACAGCAAAGAACAAAATGATTATGAAACGAGCGAACAACACAACACTCTGGAAGTCAGCAATCGATGAATGATTGTTTTGTACTGATTTTAACATAATAATTGGTAGTGATGAATCGAATAACGATTGAACTATGCCTTATCGATTCGGGTTCTATTTTTATTTGAAATCGATGCTAGAATCGCAACTTGCCGTTGCAAATGGCCGTTACCTTTCGATATTGCTTACCTAGGTATTATCGCACGGTAAGCGGTTTTTGCAAATTCTAGAGGAACTGACATCTATGAACTCTGCTGACCTGATCGAAAATACACTGTATTTGATGTTTCAATTTGGAAAAGCTAATTTATGATAAAAGATTTTGGAATGTACAAGAGTTTGAGTGATGTTAATTCATAGGCATTTATACTTCTTGACAATATCATACTTGAGTGTGAACTTACATATTCTGTAAGTATAACTCACAGGAGAACTCTCTAATTGCCATCTTGGTAAATAGGGAAATCTGATCACTTGAGCAACGAGCTTGACAGCAAGAAGACATTAACTCCATGCACCGCTATAGTTTTCATTCTGAGTAAATCAATTAATTACCTATCGTATGACATTTCAATTTTTCAAATCAGCAATCGATATCACCACATTTCCCATTCTCATAATTCAATAAATCTCTGATTACTTTAACATCCAAGACATTTCATCATGAAGTTTTGGTAAAATTTTTTTCTGTCTAAAAATTTGATGGATGAGAACCACGCTTCAGATGCCTGCATCTAAGGAAGATTTGTGGGACAAAATTCATGGACTATAATCCATAAGATACACACCACACTGGCCAGAGCGAAGAAAGCCAAGACGAGAAGCACTCACTTTTTTTTTGTTTATGTTCTGGTTCCCACGAAAAAGGATATCCTGTAATGTTCAGAGAACATCGTGAGAACCAAGGGAAATAAGGTAGGAATTGGTGTTCTTCTTAAATGTCTGCAGGTTATATGCCTCGGGGAACACCTCCCTTGGCAATGTGTTCCAGAGCCTCGCTGTTTGTTGAATGTACGAGTCTTTGGAAAGAGATGTTCTGCAGGTTGGCAAAGTGAACACGAAGGGGTGCGAAGCCTCAACTCGACGAGTTAATCTCGCGGGGACTGCCAAGGGAGGAACAATTGTTGATATATCAGAAGAGCATCGTCCATGAAAATATCTATAAAATAGAGCCAGATCGCTAACTTTCCTACGGTGTTCCAGGAAATGAGTGGGTTTGTGAGCGAGGCGTCACTCACGAGACGAATTGCCCTTTTTTGGACAGAATCCAACAGTTTCAGGGTATGTTTAGGTGCTGTACTCCAAATATGTAGTAAATTTTTACCGTCTTGGTGAATATGCAAATCTGATCACTTGAGCAGCGAGCAAGAACACATTAACCCCATGCACCCCTATAGTTTTCTCTATATGTAATAGAAAACCTGACTTGTCAATCTGACTAGATCAATTAATTATACCTATCGTATAATATTCAAATTTTTCAAATCAGCAATTGATATCACCACCTTTCCCGATCTCATATTTAAATAAATCTCTGATTACTTTGACATCCAGGACATCTCACCATGAAGTTTGGCTAGACTTTTTCCTGTCTAGGAATTTTATGGATAAAAAAACACGCTTCAGATCAGGGGCGTCATTTCAGAGTTTGTCAGGGGGGGGCAAGATGAGGTCAGGAGAAAAGTGCGCCGCAGGCGAAATTTTTTTTGCTTCAAGGTCAAATGGTTTCAAATCGAAAGTAAAGTTTCCCAACCAGTATGTGCAGATGCAGATTTTCATGCATTCTATGTGCAGAAAAAACTTTTCTTACTTATACAACGATGAATTTGAGGAGTTTTCATTCAATATAAATAGGTTTGGACACAACCAACTCAGGTAGATATAACAAAACAAAAAACCACATTATATGATATTATATTGAGCATTGAACTTAGAAATAACTCTCTGGTAACAAACGTAACAAAAACAAAAATAAATAAGAATTCTAAATCAAATAAATATGTCACAGAAATAAAGGTACATTGACGTTGTAATCACAAAGGAGTAGTAAATTCACAATTAATTAATTCAACAAAGGATATCGTCGTTTTTTCATCCTGGCGAAATGATCAACAGCTTCGTCAAGATCGATATTTTTCACTTCATCCGATTCAACAGATATCACGAGTAAATCACTCAATCTATTGTCTGCAGTAGTACTCCGTAAATAACTTTTGATTATTTTCATTGAAGAAAAAAATCTTTCATTGGTAGCTGTTGTTACGGGTAAGGTAAGAACCAAATCTATTAATTTTAATGATTCACTAAAAGCTTCTGGTAATGCATTCAGTCGATCTCTAATGTCTATAATATTTTTGCATACATGCATATCCGATTCTAAAAATTGCTTGGCTGTAGTGAATTCGCTTGATAAACGGATTGAATCAATTTGATTGATTGATTGATTATAATGCTCTATAAGTGGCTTCGCAGAATCTATGTTCAGGAATTCATTATGAGAGCTGACATCAAATATAATTAAGGAATTCAGTATTTCATTGTGATCCAAGAACCTCCGATCTAATTCCGAAATAAACCTGTCTAGGACCATGAAGAATACATCAATTTTGATTTCAGGATTATCGTTCTTGCCTATAGTACTATCAACAAAATAATCGGTTAATCTGCTATTATATTTTCTCTGCCTGGAGTGCCTGGTACGTTGAATAGTCATTTCTTGATCGGAGTTCATTATCGTGGCGGTGTCCTTTATTGCATTCCATGAGGTATCATTCCTCATGTTCTCTAACATTTTTTTGGTACAATTGACCAATTTGAGTGCTGCTACTATATTGAGCTCTGTATTTTGAAGCTCACAAGACAAGGCATGAACTTTTTCTAGTATTGATTCCATAGTGCACAAAGTTAAAGTGAATTCTGTCCTGGAAATTTCTGCCAGTAAACCAGTAGCTTCAGCTCGTACCACTTTATCAACTGATTGGTCAGATAGGGCTGTCAATGTATCCTTGATTGACATATAGCGTACTTTAACCTTTTTCAGTGACTTATACCAATAAGACCAGCGAGTATCCACTAATCTCTCTAAATGAATAACAGATTCATTTCGTTGTTTCTGTGACTCAACGAACATTTCGTATCGAGTCTGACCATTCATTATAAAAGTATATAAATTTTGAACAATGTCAAAAAAATCGCTCACTGCCTTAATGTGTTTAACTGTGGCAATCAAACAAAGGTTCAACCTATGTGCATGGCAATGTACATAAATTGCGTTTGGAGCAACATCTCGTATTATCTTCTGAACCCCTGACAATGCACCACTCATTACTGATGCTCCGTCATAGCTTTGAGCAATACACTTTTTCAAATCCAGTTTGTAGGTCATCATGATATTTATTATCTCTGAAGATAAACTTGCAGCATCAGATTTTTTCATATGATAACAACCCAAAGCTCTTTCCTGGACATTACCTAATTTATCCACGAACCGGAGAACAAATGACAACTGTTCCTTTTTTGAAATATCTTTCGATTCATCGACTAAAATAGAGAAAAACCCATGCGATGACATCTTGTCTAGAATAGATTGTCTTGTAAGAGCACCGACTGTAGCGATTAAGTCGTTTTGATATTCTGGGGAAGTGTAGTGACCATATCGTAGAGACAATTTTTCTTTCAACCTCTTATCTTCATCAGAGAAAATTTCTAGCAGCTCAATGAAATTTCCTTTATTCCTAGAATTTTCGCTTTCATCTTTCCCCCGAAAAGCTAGTCCTTGCCTCCCCAGGAAACAAGTTGCTTTAATCAACCATCGAACATGCCGGCGGTTATCTTCAACATCACAGGCGCGGTTCTCGTTCAACGTATTTGCTATGTTTTGGGAAGTTTTATTTTGAATTGCAGTGGCATTTGTCCAAAATGTCATAGAACTTATATGTTTCTGACTCACAGAATGTTGTTGAAGTATGGATTTGATATCTCTCCACTTACTCACACCATAGTCAACAAACGCTACTTTTCCGTAGGATTGTCCAGCAAATACAGTATTTCTACAGAAATGTCTACATGCATAGCAGTAAACAGAATCATCTTCAATGGAGTATTCAAGCCATCTGAATATTTTGTAGTGCTCGGGATTGAATCTTGTGCCATTTTTTACTGGAAATTCGGAAATAATCGGTTGAGCCGGAGGGTGGTTGTGAGACAATGATAAGTTTGATGTTATCTTTAAATTATCATTGCTCGAAGTGCTCGAACTGGCAGACGCTGTAGATTGCAACTGCAATTTTAAATAAATAAATCTTAATACACTATTCGAAATCAGCAGTCAACTTACCCTGTTAGGATGACCAGCATTTGAACGAATATCGATGACACTTCCGGTTTCAATATTCGGTTGCTCGCTATCAGTCTCACAACGATCACTCAAAGTGACAGTTTTTTTGTTGCAATTCTTCAGCCAATTTTCCATCAGGCCTCTTGAGCCAGCCGATCTTTTCATTATATTGGAATCGAGTAGCTCAATAAGTTCAGAAATTGTCAAAAAGGGAATAATGCCCGTCCTACCTATTAGGATTTCAATTTGCGATTCGCGTCTCACGCGGTAACAAAAGCAAGATGATATTGGCACAAATAATCGAACGTGTTGTAACGGAGCTTCTAACCTTAACCCTCTACAGAGCCACTATACGAACGACGAACGACACATACTCCTACAGACTGTCAGACTCCAGACTGCCCCTTTCCATAACACCTACAATCAGGCGATCGGTTTGTTCGCGTTAGAAAAATGAACAGTTCGAGTTCGAAACCATCAGAAGCATGCGCAGTTCCACGGAACTTTAAGAATCAGTATAGTCAGTTATGTTTATAAATGGAACGCGAACAAGCCTAATGTAATGTAAAACCATAATTATGGAATCAAGGTATGTCCAGTGGATTGAGCGACAATTTTCGTATTTTTTCAATTTCTGCTACTTGTTGACTGGGGAGTTACAAGTCACTCTATATTCACCCTATATAATTATTTTGCTCTTCGCTCCAAGGTTCGTATTCACATAATTCAACGAAAAAGAGGCTAGGATCTCTGGCATCGAATTGTCGCTGTCTGAAACCAGGGGGGGCAGTTGACCCCCCCTGCCCCCCCTAAATGACGCCCCTGCTTCAGATGTCTTCATCTGAAGAAGATTTGTGGAAAAAATTCATGGACTAATCCATTTGATACACACCACACTGGCCAGAGCGAAGAAAGCCAAGGCGGAAAGCAATACAAAAGCTTCGGTTTAAAAGAGTGCAATTTATCAAGTCACCTTCTCGATCCCAAAAAAAAAGGACAATTATTGTTCGTGGCGGAGAAATGGCAACAGGCAAGGTCTGCCTCGCAAATATTTAGAATGTGTGGACAGGCATTCAACTATTAATGTTTCCGATGATTAATATACGGACAGTGATGTCTCTTTCGCTTTCTGCCTTTCTATAAGCTATTATGCCCTTATTGAAATCGGGGGATGTGAAATATTTTGACTTTTGTACTTGTGTTTGCCCGGGTTTTTATCACGAGAAAGGTTTTATGGGTTTCATCGCATTACGGGTCTGTTTGTTGAAAGGGAATTATTTATTATATCGGATATCTGAAGACACGTTATGACGTTATCGATGATCATTCTTGAATGGATCAGAGCACTGAATATGCATGATATAATATGTTATAATACTACAATAAAATCTCATAAATTTATTTTCAATTAATTACGTTGTTTATGACAACAATAGAATAATGCGATAATTTTATTAGTTCCTAATTAATGAGTGATATTTTTTCTGTCAAAAATAAAGCACCTTATATACAGGGTGTCCGGAAATTATGCAGTAGGTATTTAATCTGAGTGGGTAATCACTTTCATTATATTCAATATATGGAAAACAAGTCATAGCAAGAAGCTGAAAATTATTCATCTCATTGAGGTATTTATACTTAGAATATTAATGAAAAAAAAACTGACCTTAACGGTGTTAATCTAGAATTAGAGGGTGATGAAAAAAATAGTAGTATTTTGATATAAAAAAAAGTTTTTAATCTTCTCCTGAAGATGCTAACATAGTTAGCGAAACACGTGTCGAGGCGTTAAAAAATCGGTTTGGTTAGTGGTAAAACAGTGTAGTGTATTATCGTGCAAAAGGTTCCAGTCTTCGATATTTCAATTTCCTAACAAAACTCTTATGATTATTCAAGTCTTTTATAAACTGAGGTAAATTATTAAATGTTTTGATTGCATCTACGATCGGATTTTTTAAACCTACATTTGTCCTTGTATATATCTGGTAGATGTTATTATGTGATCTTGTTTGGTAATCATGTACATCAAAGCAAAACTCAATATCAATGTTACTTTTTTGTTGATCATTGAGTATTTTATAAACAAGTTTGCATTGTTCTATAACCAGAATTTCTTTTAATCGAATTAACTTCAATTCTTAATAAATTATATTCGTGCTAGCCCAGATAGCACAAATTCCTTCTGAGGCCCTTCTGAGGCGTTCACAATCATGTCCTCAGGACGTCGAGAGCGAGCCTGAGGACATTCTCAAGACGTCCTCCTGTTACCATTCTCTACATACTAATAACGTCTCAGAACATCCCTATAAAATCTTTTGAGACAAGCTCAGGACATCATGGTAACAACTTGAGGCGGTTTTTGATGATGTTTCAAGGAGGTTCAAGATTTATGGGAGAATATTATTCGTATACAGAATGAGTCCCTATAGTGTGTTCTCTCCGATATTAGCCAAACCGTCAGATATATAAAATGAAAATTCAAGTACAACAGTAATAGGGTTTCATAAAAACAATCACCTAAAGTTGTTTTCATATCTATAGGGTGTTCGAATTCCAAGATATCGGTTGATGATTGGTTTTTTTCAATGGAACACCTTGTATATTATTGCATTTTTGAGTTTTCCCTGAAGAGTTGATTCCATCAATGCATCACACTTGGTGTCTAGTGAGAATTATTACAGAGATATAGGGTGTTGACAATTGAGATTCTTCAAATGTAGGATTTTTTGTGTCGAAACTATTCATTAATGGTCAAAACGGCTCACATGTTCCTGTCATACAACAGATACAATAAGCTGATCAGTATTCTGAATGTTAACCCACCCTCTATTTGTTCCGATTGAATGTCAGTAGATAGTAAATCGAAAGTTTATGAGGATATGTGAGCCGTTTTGACCAATATTGAATAGTTTCCACAAAAAAAATCCTAAAATTGAAAAATCTTGTTTTTGAACACCCTATATCTCTGTAATCATTCCCGCTAGACCCCAAGTGTGATGCATTGATGGAATCAGCTCTTCAGGGAGAACCTAAAAATGCAATAGTATACAGGGTGTCCCATTTGGAAAAAAACAATCATCAGTCAATATGTCTTGGAATTCGAACACCCTACAGATATATATGAAAACAATTTAATGTGAAAGTTCTCATAAAACCCTATTACTGTTGTACTTGAATTTTCTCTATTTATCTGATGGTTTGGCTAATATACAAGGATAACACACTATTGACTCACCTTGTATTATGCTAATGATAATTTCTTCAAAATAATATGGATCTCATGATATTTGCAAAATGTCCCTCTATTTATAATAGGTTCAAATGAAAAACCAAATGAAAAACTTACATTCTATTATTTATAACTAATTCTGAAAAATTTCAATTTCCTTTTCGAAGAAATGTATTTCAGCTTCTTGTTGAGCACTACTAGAAGTTATTGCCTATTGATAGTTATATTTCTCCATGTTGTTTTTGATTTCTGAACTCTGGACATTCCTGATGCAGAATAATCAACTGGAAGTTGAAGCATTCATGCAATATTTTATAGATTCTGAAGAAGCAAAACTATCTTGGAATGAAAATATCATCAGGTTTGTGTTTTGCATAACCTTCTGAAACAAACAATGTATTAATATTTCATGTCCAGTACTTACTTTCAATGATATGATTTATGTAGTTATAGAGGTACCAACCATTATTGAATCTACTGAAAGTTCAAGTCTGCATATGTACAATCTTTCATAATTTCCAAAGAAGCCAAAATATCTTGGAATAAAATATCACTGCTCTGATGATATCATCATTTTGTGTAATCAATAACCTCCTGAAACAAATAATGTACCTATTAATATTTCATGTTCCAGTCCCTACTATATCAATGATTTGATTTAGGTACCTACCTTTATTGAATATACTGAAAGTGCAAACATGCATATGCAATCTCACATAGATTTCGAAGAAGCCAAAATATCTTGGAATGAAATATCTCTGCTCTGATGACATCATCAATCTTGTGTTCTCAATAACTTCATCTGAAACAAATAATTAACCTATTAACATTTCATGTCCAGTACCTACTATATCAATGATTTGATTCAGGTACGCCTACCTTTATTGAATTCATACTGAAAGTTCAAGCTTCCATACAATATTTTATAGATTCCGAATAAGCAAAGCTATCTTGGAATAAAACATGTTTGCTATATGATGATATCATCAAGTTTGTGTTCTCAATAACCTCCTGAAACAATAAATAATAATGTATATGAATCTCGATATGAATGTATCAATATTTCATGCCCGGTACTATCAATGATTCTATTTTTAGTATTTACTCACCATTGTTTCTTGCTACCATCCTTTTGTAATTGTTATCTTTTAATTCTGTGCGATAAGTTCTTCTCGCAATCATTTTGTGAAATAGAAATTTGATGAAGGTATTCAATGAATACTCTAATAATTTTGATATAATCATTAATATATTATGATGTATCTTGAACAAATCATGACTACCATGAGACATAACCTCAATTCTAGTTCTTCTTTTTCTTCCTTTTGTCTTCGATGATTTCATGGAATGTCATCTGAAGACGTCCGTAGGCACGAAATTCTTTAAATCCTCAGGCTGTCACTGAAAGAACTCATTTAGGACAATTACAGCGCTAAATTTACGCCTGATGATGTTCTTAGGTTGTAGGAAATAGAACGTCCTCTCCAGGCGTTTGGCGACACATTGAGGATGACCTTAGGCGAGTGTGTGCTATCTGGGAGTGAGCCAATCATACTTGAATAATATTTTAAGGGTTTTGTTTTGCAATTTCTGAACTTTATCGCGATGATATATGAAATATGGTAGATGGTTCAAATTATTCAAGGCCGACCCAGTACGATATAATATATTATGTCAAATTACTTGTTGTTGCGCGAACTATAGCACCGTTGTCATAATTTCATGACGAATGTAATGAATTGAAACTACTGGCGCCATCAAAGATATATTTTAGTCTGTTTTGCAATATAGTCCATAAACTGCAGTATAGTTTGGTGCTCAAGTATAGCCTCGTTTATGATCGTAGAAAAAATATTGTGAAAAACTCTTTGGAAAGTTCATTTCTTGTGTCTACGTTATATGCGGCTCGTGCTATACACAATCATCTTGTCGCGCAAAATACGTCAATCTACACACTTGTTATGTAAATTCATATTTCTTTCTTATAGGGATTGATCAAGATGCTTCACGTTATACCCAGTATGACACACGCCATTCATAACGCCTGTTGAACCCATCTGTCAACGTTTTTTCGGCACCGTTGACTCGAATGTTTATTTTTTTAAACATCACCTCTCCAAAACTCCTCTACCACACTCCAGAAGTGAGGCGTATTGTTCGCCTCGAGTGTTCTCGAGTTCAAGCAGATGTTTTACATTTTCTGCTGAAAATATTTATATGAAATGACCATTGGAGAGATCGATGCACTGTAATCAATTGTTCGGTGCTTTCGAAGGCAGAGTTGCGTAAAAATTATTCGACTAGAAATTATTTGCCCGCCCCTCGTTCGATGGCCAAACGAACGGACAGAAAGTATCAAATATACCTAGCAACTAGTAGATTTATTGCAGTCACAACGGACTGTTTTGTTCGAAATATTTTGTTACTAGGTATATATATCAGGGTAAGTATAATAATTACCTTGGAGGCGTTATAACTAATTTATCACTTATTCAGTATACAGAATGTATCTAAATAACACCGAAAAAATTCAAGAGATGATTCCTTGTGATAATTATGAAAATAAAGTTCGTATAAACATGTGTCCTAACTTGCTTCGTTGAATTTGGAAGTATTCTCGAAACATTGATCGTATATAGTTATCACCTGTCCAATCTATGACAATGCAGTGGGTTCATGTACATATACGTTAATTCAAGGTTTAATCAACGTTGAATAGTTAGAACATACGTTTCTTGTTGGTTTTTCAATGTTTTTTTTTCTGAGGATCCATCAATAAATTCATTGAAGATACGTACCTATTCTCCAAAAATATCCACCTATCCCATATGAGATTTCCTGCGTAATCCACTTTCATAATATGTATAATGAACTGAGAACGATAATGAATATCAATTAATGTTGCCTGATAACGTTTCCCCCCAATAAACATCATCAGTCAGTTTTACTCGAGTATCAGAGCAATATTAAACATACCATAAAAGACAAATTAACAAGCCCTAACGTTTTTTAATGACACCAACAAACCCGAATACCAAAATAGAATTAATCAACATATCCTGCAAGGATCCGAACCATCCTGCCAAGACAAAACCGGCGTTCGATTCGGAAATTTTGAAAATTTTCGAAGGCTCTTGATATGAGCCTCCGAATGCGCAACTGTTTCCCCATTTAAACGACTTCGTATCTCCTACTGTTTCCGAGATCGGCATGCTCTTCAACCTTCTATTGGACAGACTGTATATATATACCGATCCAAACAAAATTACAAAATTCTGTGGCATATATATATAAAACTAGATTAAGTTAGTTTACTTTTCTCTGAAATCATGATTATTCAACAGAAGTAAACATAAAAATTTCCGAATATTATTGTTATATTTATAGTGAGATTTATTTTCACATTTATCGAAAAACTGATCGTATTGTTATCACGTCAATAGGTACTACCAGTGGTATGTTGATCAAGGTTTAACCAACGTTGAAAGGTACGAATTTTCCAAAAATATTCACCTATCCCATATGAGATTTTCTGAGTAATCCTCTTTCATATGCATAATGAACCGAGAACGATAATAAATATCAATTGATGTTGCCTGATAACATTCATTTCCCCCAATAAAACATCATCAGTCAGTTTTACTCGAGTATCAGAGCAATATTAAACATACCATAAAAGACAAATTAACAAGCCCTAACGTTTTTTGATCACACCAACAAACCCGAATACCAAAAAAGAATTAATCAACATATCCTGCAAGGATCCGAACCATCCTGCCAAGACAAAACCGGCGTTCGATTCGGAAATTTTGAAAATTTTCGAAGGCTCTTGATATGAGCCTCCGAATGCGCAACTTTTTCCCCATTTAAACGACTTCGTATCTCCTACTGTTTCCGAGATCGGCATGCTGTTCAACCTTCTATTGGACAGACTGTATATATATACCGATCCAAACAAAATTACAAAATTCTGTGGTATATATAAAACTAGATTAGGTTAGTTTACTTTTCTCTGAAATCATGATTATTCAACAAAAGTAAACATGAAAATTTCCGAATATTATTGTTATATATATTTATAGTCAGATTTATTTTCACATTTATCGAAAAACTGATCGTATTGTTATCACGTCAAAACTACCAGTGGTTACATGATGATCAAGGTTTAAACAACGTTGAAAGGTACGAATTTTCCAAAAATATTAACCTATTCCATATGAGATTTCCTGAGTAATCCTCTTTCATATGCATAATGAACCGAGAACGATAATGAATATCAATTAATGTTGCCTAATAACATTCATTTCCCCCAATAAAACATCATCAGTCAGTTTTACTCGAGTATCAGAGCAATATTAAACATACCATAAAAGACAAATTAACAAGCCCTAACGTTTTTTAATCACACCAACAAACCCGAATACCAAAAAAGAATTAATCAACATATCCTGCAAGGATCCGAATCATCCTGCCAAGACAAAACCGGCGTTCGATTCGAATATCTGCTTTCGCATGCAGGGCAGAAACGAACGGGGGTGTTGTTGCATTATCAAGGACGTCAGAGGATATTAGAGGGTGCGATATGATTGAGGGGGTGCACGCGACCCTCCGTTGTTGCCCCCGGATCACACGGAGGCCTCCTGGGTCAACCGAATCCGGAACAAGCTGACGCGTTAGGGGGCGCACTTCAAGGGTTGTTATCGAAAAATCTATGATAATATTTACCCTGCTTCCTTCGGCGAATTTTACTTGGCATCGGATTGGAAAAAGGTATTGTTTGAACGCATTGGGAGAACAATTCGGATTTATTTGGAGGTTGGTGATTGAGTTGCTACCGGTAGCATTTAAACATTCCGGTATAGGATTCGGCACCTGCTTAAATTCTATTGGAGGATTTTGATTTGTCTGACCAATTAAAGGCGAAGTGCCGAAATCCGTACCAGAATGTTAGAGGTGCTGAAAACCAGGTCGGAATGTTGCCCTGCATTTTGCGCGGTTTTTGTTTACGTTTACCTAACCTGCGTATTTTTTTATTATACCGTCGTTCCCACATGCTAACAACAAACCTGCAATCTTGTTATTATAGTTAAGTGCAATCATCAATTAGTGAAGTATACCATAAATCACTAATAATGGAAAGATTAAGAAAATTCAGAAAATTTGTATAGGGGCAATATGAAGAATTAAACAGAAGTTGTACAATGGATGAATGATTATGAAGCTCAGTCGTTTACATCATGGCGTTTCAAATCAGGCCATACAAATATTAAAAGATTCTTGAACAGGTAACAATTTCATGTTTTTTAAATATTTTTTTATCTTCTCATGAAATGTATTCGAAGAATACGAAGACGCAGTTTGGCAGGTAACGTGGCGAGAAATCAACCAAACGCTAAGTCCCATGGAATAGGACATTAACAGACATTAGGTGTTCTAATGATTGTTATTTCGAATTTATTATCTCTTTTTATCACATATAATCATTCATTTAAAACTTTTATACCAAATAATCATCATGAATATATAAATGAAAATTTCTAAAGTTATTGAAAAATGCGTTCATTACACATTATCTCGAGCTTTCATTTCATCAACATTCCGACCTGTGTTTCAGCACCGCTCAACATTCTGGTACGAATTTCGGCACTCCGCCTTCAATTGGTCAGATAAATCAAAATCGACCAATAGAATTTAAGCAGGTGCCGAATCCTATACCGGAATGTTTAAATGCCTACCGGTACACATCAGCAGATAAAAAGGATTTCTTCGATCAGACAAATCCATTTCCTTGAAATTGAATTGCTTCGTACAAGAATTTTTCATTTGAATGGAGCAATATACACTTGTCTCAATACAATCGGCTTGCTTGCTTCGTTTCTTGATATGAATTTGCTCAACATAAACAGTATATTTCTTCATTCAAGGAGAATGCGACTACAAGTGATATGAATTCCAATTTATAATGGTTCAAGAAGATCTCTGCTTGTCTAAAAGACTTGTAGTGACGTATATACAGCGGTACGCCTGTGCCCATTCGACTCCTCAGTCGTTAGCCGCCATGAAGACGGTGCAAAGCAGCTCTGTTTTCAATGGTCAAGTGCATGTGCAAGAATCAAGTGTGCTGAGTCATGGATAATGCGGCTTTCCATATTTTAGGACAATCTGTGGGGGTGAGAACTTTGTATATTTTTGTAACATAGTTGTTCCTAGTGAGTGGTTGTCCCTGCTTATTTTATCGGAAACATGCTAAGAACCTCGATATCAATCATACTTGAAACCATACACACATCACTGTCAACGCATATGGTCATCAGCATCATTACTTGATTCCTGATTAGAATGCTTGAACCAATAATAATATGTCTCCGTCCTTCGTGTTTTTACATACATATAACAACTTTTTTCTACTCACATAACTAAAATGGCATTTATCGTACGGAGATGTACCACGCTAAATGATCGATTAATAACGGATTAACGATCTGTGATTCATTCAAAATATTAAACACTTTACCATGGCAACACGATTTCTTGAACACATTACCATGGCAACACAGTTCATTAAACACAGCTTCAGTTAATTTGAGACATGTCTGGCCTGTCAATTGTATTAACTGTCAACTGTCATTTTCGAATTTTGTATCAGAATTATTTAAACAATTTTCGTTTGTATCAGAATTATTCATTAAAAATATATGCGAAATGTAGACGAAAGGGAAAATCGAGGAGAATGTTTTAGTACTTGCATATCAGCAGTGTAAAAATGAAGCATCCATCTTTGAGAACAATTTGTTTATTCTGCGCTTAGCATGACAATAAACGTGAAACAAAGGTTAGTAAGCAATAGACTGGACACATCTACAACCAATATCACTTAAACTTGTTTCGCTGGTTACATGCAGTCGCATGTATTATGTTCTCAATTCCCATTCCTTTCGAATTATTTTGTAGGTTAGCAGGAATAGCAGGTATGTTAATGTAATTTTCGGAGTTCGTAGAAAAAGCATGTAACGCGTTTATAAACTCTTTTAGACAATCTTTTATTAAACACTCGCTCCGCTCTGCTCCGCTCGTGCTTAAAATACTCGTTACCAAAAGGACGTTTATAACACTTGTTACATAATATACTAATATGTTTTCATTTATATTATACATATTTTCATATTTGTTATGTTATAATAGGATGATCAAGTTTTGATAATAAGGCCTTTTGTTTACCAACATTAAAAATCAATTATATTTGATACTCAATATATAATCTAATAGTAAGCTGAACTTTGATTTACTTCAAAATTATCATCTCTTGACACAAGAAAATAAGGATTTCCTGAACAAATATTCGCTTATTTTAATGAGATATTATCTGTTTGTAACAAACTCGAAATTTCTTGATACAAGAAAAAAATTGTTCAAATAATATGGGAGATTAACTTGACAATAGAAGAATTTTCTTGTTACAAACTAATCAATTCTTTCTTCGACCAATACGTACTGTGACGATAAAGAAATATCCATTCAGATTAAGATTGTCTTTTATGAATAGGTCAAGAAAGTTCTGTAGAAAAATCAGACAAATATTTGGTTGGACCTATTGAAGAGCGTCATATGGTTGAATCAATGTTGTTTTACATTGAGTCAAGAAATCCATTTTATCTGTGCATTTCCTTCGTGAATTAAACTTGAAAGTTTCTCTATTCACATACAAGGTGTTGATTTGATGATATGATATTTTTTGAGATTTATTCAATCAATTGAAATCCATTGGGTATGCTATATTGTTTCATCGTTTATTGTTCATGCAATTGAGTAGGTATAGGTTGAATAAACGTTTTTTGTTGAGAAATTCGACATCACAATTCAGTTGAGACTTTCAATATTCAATAAACCTATCAAAACTATAACTTCATGAATTAACGAACATATATTATACATTCTTCGATAACGTTTTTCAACCTCAAATTCCTAACGCGTTTCATACATCATATTCGAATCGTGAGATTAACTTACGAGATCTTCGTTACTTTGAGCAAAGTATATATAAGTTTGAAAAGTCAAGCGTTACTTCATAATGTTAAATTAACACGCATGATGCATTATACAATGGCTGTTTTTTGAGAGAAATCTTTTCGGTACTTTCCCACAACTCTGGTAGGTAGTCTAATAAAATGGTATTTTCACATGAAAAAAGTTCAAGTAGTGGTTTCTCTATACAGTTGTATTATGTTTTTGGGATCCTGAATAGATTATAGCCAAAATTATCGCAACTTCTTCATTTTTTTGTCCGTAGCTCGAAAACTATATATTTTATCAAGAAGACCACGTTCAGAAAGTGGAAGAGGATGACATTTTTTTATATTCGAATTGTTCTTGCTCGTGAATGTAGGACTTAGGGTGAAGAGCTTGAGAAATTAAAAAATTCACCAACTTTGCGTTCTTGGCATCAGATCTCGTTTTCCGTCGGTTTTCGCAGATAATTCATCTAAGCATTTATCAAAGAAACGAACAATACTGCCTGATGTGGAAGAGCCCAGTTATGCCCAATTTGCTGTTAAACAGTCCTTGTCTGCAGCTGTCTCCAACAGTCGCCAAAAAAACACTCAAAACATTTCCTTTCAATTGACCATAACAAAAGTGGCCTTATCAATCTGCTCAGGAAAAAAATGAAAGAGTGCAGGATGGTATCATGCAGAGCATCAGAGGACAACATACAATGATTCATAGGTGCCATTCGGTGGGATTGAGAATTAACCCAACGAAAACCACATCATTGGTACCTTTTACTATAGGAGAACGATGGTTCAGCACTCGAGGTTCGTCCGTCTAAACGGAGCAGACCTAGAATGGCAGCAAGAAGTGAACTATCTAGGACTCATCCTAGACTCAAAGCTTCTCTGGAACAGACACATAGAAAAGATCGCCAGTGAGGCAAAATCATCACTGATTGTGTTCAGGAACTTTGTAGGCAAAACGTGAAGGTGTAACCCCACCTACGGAGCAGTAGTGTGGCATGGCAGAACCAAACTCGCCACTACAAGGAGAAGATGCAAGATTGGCATATCTTTGCATAACAAGAGCAATGAGATCAGCTCCAACAGCAGCACTAGAGGTCATTTTGGATCTCACATCTCTACACATCGTGGTGAGGAGAACTGCCTATGAAGCACATCTCAGGCTGGCCAAGGTCGGACTAAGAGGGAAAACGCACAGTGCAAGGGGCTCACCCCTACTGAGATTGCACACCTCGCTGATCTACCAACAGAACAAATCATTAGGAAGTTCAGTTCTGAGAAGAACTTCCGAGTGGAACTGAGCAACAAGCGTGAATGGAGCAGAGAATTCATCGAAGCGCTGGGAAGGAACATTATTACTTGGTATACGGACGGGTCTTAAACACCCGAGGAAACTGGAGCAGGAGTCTTTGGGCCTTGCACGAAATACTTTGAATCCATGAAACAATTTCTCAGCATTTTTCAAGCGATAATACACGCCATAGACAGATGCACCAAGTTCAACATAGACAGAAAATACTGGAAGAAGGATATCGCGATATTATCCGATAGCAAAGCAGCCATCAAAGCGTTGAGCTTTTCTAACATCAACTCGAAGATGGTATGAAAATGCCTAAGCAATTTGAATGAGCTAGGAGTGGAGGGGAATGAACAAACAGACACTCTGGCACGACAAGGGGCCTCAACGCCACTGATCGGACCAGAGTCATTCTGCGGCCTTGTAAATTCCTGTTCCCAAGGAGAATTTGAAAAAACGGAAGAAGCCTTGAGAGCCAGGCAATGAAAAATACTTCCAGGACTGCGTCACCCTAAATACCTCCTCGGAAATTTCAATCGAGAAAGATCTAAGACACTGATAAACCTCTACAAAGGAAGTCTCAAAGCAATAACGGGATTTCTAACGGGGCATTGCAGACTCAAATAACACCTAAGGAAGCTATAGGCTTACAGAAGGACGGCACCTGTAGATTTTGTGAGAAAGAACCAGAAACACCCCATCACATACTGATGGAGTGTGAAGCTGTACTTGACAAAAGATTGAACATACACACCACCTGACTGTGGGAGAAATACCACAACTAGATCCCCTCAAAATTCCTCAGATTCCTGGAGGAATTGAATATTGAGGGGCTGCTATGAACAAGAAATCCTTGATGTAGCAAAAGCAGATGGGGCACAATAGATCTAATTAGGTCACAGCGCATCTGTCACCATCCAAACTAATAAGACCATAATACCATTGATTCATAGTTGTAACAGCTATTCTATGAGCAGAAAGGAGGATAGGACAAAACTATCGTAGGCGAGGATGTCGACCTTCTATATAGTCCTTACATTTGGTTACAGGCTACGTTCACCGCAAATGTTTCTCAACGTGAAATTAGGAAAGTACCCAGAAAGCTGTAACATCCATGCATCACCTTCAATCATCACGATTGAGTACAATATTCATCATATTGTAACCAGGTGTGACACAGCGTCTGCCTTATTTGGGCATAAAAAACATAGAAGCCCTGATGATGACGAACAAGATGAATCTTAACATAAAATACCACCTCAGAATATACAATAACCCTGACAATATGGAGGCTGGAAAAATGTTTCAGGCACTCTCTTACTCATCTCAAGATTAGCCGAAGCCATTGTCATATAATATATCTCACTATAAGTATTTCAATTTGCCTAAATTCAAGCGAGCGATTACGTCACATTTAAAAAATCAACTAATGTCTCCTTGATTATGGTGTTCAGATGCGTTACTTTCCTGTACACATTTATATATATACATGTATGAATAATGTTCAATTACTTTCTTTTTATCAATATTTTTATTATCGTTAATATTATTATATAATTATTATAATTATTGATATTATATCATCACCTTCTCTCATTTTCTACTCTCCTCTAACATTTACCGCTCAGGTATAGTTTTAGATTAGGTTAGTATGTCAAGCATGACAATTATTAAAAATTATTTAATTGAATATGACAAGGGTTGAGTGGAAGAGCACTAAGTAGTGAACTCCCCCTTGAGATTTCCGAACTGTTGTAAGAATTGTTGTTAGACTGTAGGTTTTTATGGAAATAAAGGCATTTATTATTATTATTATATGAGATATATACAAGATGTTCAAGACATCTGCATACGAATCCGCATCAAACATCACAATTTTTCTCTCCAAGAAGGGCTGCAGCTCGTCAGTATTCATTGCGAGTATACCTATCTCCAGGAACACTGTTAACTGCTTGAAGTCCATTTCTACAATCTCCGTTTATGGAATACTACAACTGACCTGCCTGCTCCTCAATAATTTTCTTGTGAAGTGTGCCGCTGCATGAAGTTCATTTCTTGACAAGTAGTAGAAAATAGCATATGTATCATTTTCGTTGGTTGCATACGCATCGGTATTTGTGTGTAAATTGCAAAGTAGCATTGACACTTTTGAGAGTTGTTTTCTACCTAGGTTAATTGTCTTCATCAATCCATTCATTAGTTTCCTAGGTTTGGAAAGTTTTACTTCTCATTAAAAAAAAAAACTCGAATAATGGTGATTTCTCAGGTAAGAGGTGGAAACAAGATTTCTCAAGTCAAAGACATAGCATAATTATGTTCTGAAGACTGTAGTGGAAAATCATAAATTCATAGGTATACATGTCATTGGAGATTTCTGTGATTTGGACAACCTTGAATAACCTATCAAATTTGACACTTTCCAACAACACTCGATTGATTTTTCAAAATTCGCAGTAAAACTCAAAAATGGAGTATCATTCCAACTGTCCCAAACTACCTTGGATGATAGACTTTCATCGTAACGAACAAAAAGAGGTTCTCAACAATCAATATGGAGCTGCTTTTGCTGAGACCACCCTAGAATACCTCAGCAGTCTCAATATCAAATCTCAACCATCGATATTCAGGTCAACCCAGGTGTTATGCACAATTTCATCATATACCAGTTGCAATTCCATTGACGATTTATTGTCAGAAGGTATGAGAGTGGCGAAGATCGTGAACACGAATATCGAGAAGATTAAGGAAGTTTTGTCCAAGATAAGAGTTCTGAATAGCAATTATAGTAAAAAGATTGGACGACTGAATCCTTTGGCGATAGCACTAGAAGTTCATGGACCTGAAATACGAACTGGTGAGTTATTGAGTTGAACTTATAGATCATTTTTCAATATTTGAACTTCTCTATCATCATGTGTTGATGGCAGTTTAGGTGTTAAGAGGTAGAACACTAATATTGGTTGAATTTTGAACTAATACAGAGTGAATGTTGGGCCAATAAATCTTGCTTCGATATGCTTTATCCAATATTGATATGGTTAATATCCGTTTACAAGATTAGACAAAGATATCATGCCAACTTAAAAAACCGGTTTCATATAATGTAATATGTAAATTCGATATTGAATGTATGCTATATTATCTTCAAGTTGAATTATAATATTGAATCAATATCGTATTTCACTTTAGCTATAAGATTCAAATTTGATATTCGAAGCTATATTAGCCCCATACAAAAGGCGATATTGGTACAATAATACATTTGCATATTGTATTTGATCCATTATCATTTTCTTCATCCCAGAATACCATCAAGTTAGACGAATGCTGCGATATTCAATGCCTCTGAACAATAGTTTGTTGGAGCTGTTCTAGTGGCGCTAACTATTTTAAAGTCGCTCAAATAACAAAAGAAATATTACTTATATCGATTTGATATTAGAAAATCCAATATCAGTGCAATATCGGAAATGGGTATAATATTCATGAGGTAATATTGGCTAAATAAAAAATACAAATATGGAAGTAATGTTCGTAGAAAATATAATGCAATATTCAATGATAATTTTGATTCGCTATCAGTGCAACATTGTAGGCCAATGAAATGCAATATAAGCTAACCATCATAAATCTGATGTTGATGCAATATTTTTTTCCAATAATGTTCATATTGGAAATACAATATCAGCCCATTAAGCAAATTGGCGTATTGTAATCGTTATTATTTCGCCAATATCGGCCAATATCAAATAGATATTGGCAAATAAATGTCAGCTGGTCACAAAATACCAATGTTATTGCAACATTGGCACTGCATTGATTATTTAATATCGAAATGAAAAGTTGGTTTGATATTGGGACAATCTAGTATTTCTACATTCAATTTGAAACCAAGTTCTAGCCAATATTATGTTCTATCTGATATTTTGATCACGATTAAGAATAGGTATTCTGAATGGGATGGGGTCGTGTGATAGCTCATTTGGAACTTCTTTCAATTCTGTATACAACATCAGAATTCCAGACCTATATATTCATTAAAAAATTGTTTTAAATCTCATACCAGGATCCTTTCGATGAGATGCGGCTATATCAAAGTGCTCTCGTGAATTGAGTACCCAATTTCCAGTTCTCTATATTGACATCTAGGAAAGTTCTTTATTCAGTCAATGGGTCCATTTTTGAATCTGTAGAGACGGGAAGAAATAAACTTATTCACCACTACTTAAAATTGCTAGAAGTAATGCAAATATAATGGAGGAGACCACTGATCATTATGAGCTCTATTCCAAAGAACAACCAGTGGATATAATTTTCAATTGTTTCCATTTATACTAGGTCGATACAAAAAATAAACTAAAAAATTCATTTCATTTCAAAACACACTCTTCCTGCGCCATTCGAAATGTTCTCGATTCATTGGTTCGAATGGTGTGACGTGTTAGTCCCAACACGCCTATTGTCCTTGAGCTGACCAATCACACTGCAACATTGCAGAATTGCATGGTATCAGAGAGAGAAAGCTACACTTCGGAACTAATACGTCACGGCTCCACCTTCATATCTGTCTTTTTGAAAAATCGAATTAGATAAGCTGATTTCGAGTCGCTTCAAATTCATTCTAACTTCAACTCACAATATTGATTGTACTTCAAATGTGAGTCATGATTCATCGGATGAAAGAGGTTTGGGCGGATTTCATGCCAAAGGGCAGACATTAATGTTCGTTGTATTGATGCTAACGATTTCCTTTACACTTTTCAAACAAAAAATGACTCTTCGATGTTCAAAACGAATCAACAACGTCAGTTTCGATCCCTAATTGAACATCGTATTGACGTCCAAAACAACCTCAGAAATCAACTAGCGTTTGGACGTCATAATGTCGTCACGTGCTCTCTGGCCAAGGCGTCATGCAAATTGCCCATATCATTTTCCCATCTATCTAGATAATAGTTATTTCTGTATGAAGATGGTAAAGTAGGCTTTTATGGCCGCAGCGTGTAAGTAAGAGCCGTAGCGACAGCGAGTGCTGTTATCATGTCTAGATCCATAAAAGCAAGTTACTCCCGAGATACATGCAACATTTCATGCATGACCCTTCAAGACATTTATTCACTGTCAATATGGAATGTTATAATGATTTTAAATTCACTTGGCCAAATTGGAATAGTAGTTTGCTAATTGCTGGAAAATACACTGGAATTACTTTACCGCCCGATCACCTACTTTTCTGCATGCCAAGCTACTGTACCACCTGCTGTACTCCTTTATCCGCACTATATAGAGCACTTTATTGCCTAAATTCGCAGGTGTAAAGTAACACTTTATCACCTAAGGCGGTAAGAAAGTACAGCATGCAGTAAAGTAATCCGGCGGGCGGTAAAATGAGTAATCAGGCGGTAAAGAAATTTCACTGTCACTACCATTCGTTCCTTCTTTGTCAGTGGCATACATAATTTGAACAAATGAATTCGAAATCATTATTGAATTCCGAATTGACAGTAAATAGATGTCTCAGATGGTCGTTCATATTATATTGTATGTATTTCTGGTGTTACTGGCTTTTATGGACCTAAACGTGTTTCATGCCTCTGACACATAGTTAACTATTTCATCATCATAAGTTATCGCCTAATATGATTGAAGACTTCAAATTCATCGTACAAGCATAATAGTCGCTTGATCGAAGATCACAATCGCCAACTGTACCAGTTCGTTCATCATAGAGACATATATAACTTTAATGTATTTCCTTCAGGTCAGCTGAAACCACCAAACAAAAAACTTTACCTCGAAAAAGGCAGATTAACTAAACTCACTACTGAGCCAGCTTATGAAGACTTCGTGAACGCAGACATGATCTACGTCGATTACGAAAAACTCCCAGAAGTGGTTCAACCTGGAGATAAAATCCTGCTCGACCGAGGATCAGTTACTCTCACGGCTCTGGAATGCGTTGAGAGCATCGTTAATTGCATTGTAGAAAAAGCCGGAATGCTCATCAGTCACTCATCGGTTATAGTACCAAACGCTCCCATCGAGTTGCCGCAAATATCAGCAAGTGATAAGGAACTCATCGAGTTAGCTAAAGGGGAGTGCGTCGACTTTTTATGCGTTTCTGGAATACAGGATAAGGAGGGCATCTTGACCGTCAAAGATGTTTTGGGCCCAGGGGCAGAAAGTATACAGATCATATCGAATATTGAGACAGTCACAGCCATTGAGAGCATAGAAGGTATAATGGAAGTTGCTGATGGGATTTGCATTGACTGCGAGAGGTTGATGCTAGAGTTACCGAAAGAGAAACTGTTCTTGGTTCAAAAGTCCATTTTGGCAAAGTGCAATATAGCAGGTACTACAATATCAAACATTAATTAGTATGAATCATAGTAGGAGTTTGTTTTTGTCACCTCCAATGGCTATCAAAGCTATATAAATTGTATTTTCAACTTATTTCCGACTCTCTAGTAATTTGTGCATTGTTAAATATTCAAGTCACATATTTTGATTCCAGGTAAACCAGTTATATCCACTGTTAACATAAATGACCCAAAATCGGTCACCAAATCAGAATTCTCAGACATAGCAAATGTTATCATAGATGGTACTGATGCATTACTCCTTTCACGGGATTCTTCTACCAAAGATGTCATGTCGGCCATCAAATTCATTTGTAAAGAAGCCGAACCCGCAGTTTATCAGAAACAGAAATCTATTGAGCTAGCTCAATCTATCCCGTCGCCTATGGAAGCCATTTATACTCTGGGAATATCTGCGGTGGGATGTGCATCGGCAACTAATGCTGCGGCAATAGTTTGCTTGACATCATCTGGGAGAACTGCCAAAGTATTAGCAAGGTATGCTAGGTGCATATTGATAGTCATAATATAGTATAGTAGTTACCCCTACCCACTCCATCTGCATTTAGAAAATACTGTTGCACATACCAGACAAAGTTTTCTTCTCAAATCTTGTAATGCGCTTTTCCACTTATCCTCATTCATTCCTCCTCGAAATAGGAAAATCTAAAACAGAATGGAGGCATAGCGTTTAAGATTCACGATATATCATTATATCCGCATATGGATATCATTATTTTCACCCACATGACTTATAATGTAAGAATATTTTATTTATATTTTGTGTAATTATGTATGTATGTGTCTAGAAAGATATTGATCGATAGTGAGCAAAGAAACAATATCCTAGAATTGCATAGTTTGGGTGGGGAAAATATCTTTTCACCATACCATCAGACGTAATGAGACATCAGATCTAGTCATTCCACCTCGAGACATACCAAAGAACAGAATATACCCTTATATCCGTATATTATGGATATCATGGTACCTGTGAGGCATATCCCATATATCCATATGTTGGATACCTGGAGTGGAAGGAGAAAGTCATATCCTCAGTTGCTATTTCTCGCTCTTCTTGATTGTGTCAACAAACCAAGTAAGAATCATTTTTTATGCTCCGAATATCAATTCGAAAAATGTTCTATGTTAGTTTTGTTACTGACTTTATACGCCGCCTCAGGAGTAGCACATCGTACGAAACCTTTCCTAAGTAATGTTAGGAAACTGTGAAATTTATAACTCATATAACAAATTCAAACAAATATGCTCCACCGGGTAATCTCGGAACCCTAATATCACGGGATCGATCGCATTAAAATAGCGCTAGTTCCGAATACTGTGACTGGGACTGAGATTTAAAACAAAGTAGACTAAATAAACCCTTTCATCCAACTCAATATCAACAAGATGAAATGATGGGGCTGATCTTTATCGGTTGCTATTCTCAGGTAAACACTTTTTCCTACGACTACTACTGTAAGTGATGGATATTGTACACAAAACAATGGCAGTAAGCTTCTCCTTACACACGTGTGCGTAAAGAGAGCGATCGCACGGTTTTCATAGGTATGTTGATAGATGACTTTGTTTTGTTGCTTAGGCGATGTGTCAATAACAATTAACAATTTCATTAATGTCACTAGCTAGGTGGGTAGAGCTATCCACCGACACCGAAAGCATCATGAAAGTTATATTTTTTGAAAATATGATTATTTTCTATTGAGAATCCTCAATTTCAGTTAAAAAAATGATGTCAAGCAATGACGATGAGCAGATAATTTCTACACCACCAGAAATGTTAGAAAAAGCTAGAATGGTAAAAAATGAGTTGCTACCCGCTAAGTCTCGTAAATGATACGAAATAGCACATCAAAAATTCCTGGACTGGATTATTAGAAATAATACCGTGTCATTTTCGGAAAATATCCTTTTCGCAATCACAATATTAATATAGCAACATATCCCATTTCCTCAAAAGGAAAGGATATGGATTCCGAGGTAAAAAATCAAAAATACTCAATGCTGAACAGATCAATTACTTTCTACAGAATGCTCCTGTTGAAGGTAATTTTTCAAATAACATATACATACTCAACATTGAATTGATGAATTCCTTTTTCTTTAAATAACAGGAATAATTAAAAAAGATCCATCTTCGAAATTATATTAATAAAATATCTACTAATACGGAGAAAGATAGCTTAGTTGTTGGAAGCGCAGGTTCCGAACCTAAAGGTCGGTGGTTCAGAGCGCAGTTGGGGAACTTATTTTTATTATTTTTAATCGATTACAGAATCTCTCGTGCTGCACTGTTACAAATGAATAACCATTATGAATGTTAATTTTATATTATTATACAATGTGTTTTGGCTACCTATTAATAAAGCTGAAACGGCTCCATTTCAATTCGAATTGAGGAAAATGTCTCGGTATGCAATGTATCAATAAACAAACACAAGAATTATGATTTTTAACTTTTCATTCAGCTGGCTTAGTGACGGGAGACGTTTTATATTGGTATTCGTTATTTGTACCTTAATACAATATCTGCACTATCCGGAAGAAAATATAGTGTAGTCGTAGAAAAAGTATAGTACAATTCGCGAGTTGTAAAGCAATTACGCACTTGTGGAGTTACACACTCGCCGCTATGCGGCATCGTGTGTAACTCTCTCCACTTCGTGCGTAATATGCGTTTTACAACTCTTGTTATGTAATATACTATTTACCTTCATCCACTATTGAAAGTAGGCATAAACACACGAGATACAGCCTCAGTAAGTAGCTCTTTATGCACAGTAAGCACATCGCACAGTTTTCGTTTATTCCACCAGTATAGGTATGTCATGATCGCGTAATCGCCGTCAACAGCGGATAACATAACTGTCAAGTATTATAATTCAGACTGTTTGTCCAAACCTTTTGGTAAGTAAGTAAGTAATGCGACTAATGCGTGTTGTAAAGAAAATACGCACTCATGGAATTACGCACTAACTCTTCCATTCGTGCGTAATATGCTTCTTACAACACATATTCCTTGATATACTAATTGTTTCTTTGTAATCCACTTCCTCATACGAGAATTCCATTTCTTACTGGAAACTATTTTCTCAATAAACAATAATATCCGATGAATATCACGAATTCTTCACTGAATTTTTAATAAGTGTTTCGGAATTGAATGTATTAAATGATTCAAACTTGATATCCCCCCGCATAAGTGGAGCAGCATCCCGCAATGCCCAATTCCCACGATGCCCAATTCCTACGATGCCCACCTTCATGTTGACGATTACGAAGATTGCCAAAGAGCGCAACGTTGCCGGGTTATAGGAAAAAATCAGAAAACACAAGATTTCCACTATGCCCACTTTTCATATATTCCCACGATGCCGTGGTGGTGGGCATCGTGGGAATTGGACATCACGCTACGCACTCCATAAGTGGAGTCAACTCTGATTTTTTTCATACAGGTTCAGACCCAGATGTCCAGTAATAGTCATCACTCGATACCAGCGAGTAGCCAGACTACTTTCGATCTACAAAGGTGTAGAAGCACTTCTGTACTTGAGGCCATTTATTGGTTCCTGGGAAGAAGATGTCGAAAAGAGGGTCCAATATGGTATTGCGTATGGGAAGTATAGCGGTTACATCCGAATGGGGGATGCAGTCATCACGGTTACGTCTTCTAGGCCCGAATGTGGATTGTCAAATACCATGAAAGTGGTGTATGCGTCAGAATTTGATGCCCTACCATTAGACAAACGTAAAAGTAGGAAGTAGTAGTAGATTTTTGTTTTTTAGTCCATAAAGTTTGTGTACAAGGGAAAATAAATAAGAACATTGATGAAGGGTACATTATATTAGTATATGTATCAAATGAATTGAAGAAACCGACCACCTTGACTCTGGGGCACGCGTGCTGTCCCAAAGTTGAACTGGTCGACCTCTACTTGTCGACTTCTTCTATATGTGACTCAGCCTTTGGCGAACTAAGTAATATACATTCCAGCCAACACCACATAGCGATTCAATGGCCCATTGCTGGCACTATTTTGTGGTGATGAAAGAGTACATGTTCATTGCTATTTCAATCAAATAAGACGTATTTTGCACTTTCATTGTGCTGGTACAATAGTATATTTTTTATTAATTTATGTTAATCAAGATAATACTATTTTTACGGCATTGGGGAATCAATGGGTATAATGAATTTACAAAGATCACTGGAACAGTACTGGTTGAACGATGAATGGCTCAATGTCATATAAAGTCATCAATGAAGTGACAATGGACCATCAGCATCTCAGATGCATTCAATTGACATATTTTTTTCGACAATAATTGATGTGTTTTCCATAGGTCTCCCATTTCGTTTTTCTATCCTTTTGCGCATGAGTCGTCATTTTTTATTGTAAGATGTGAAGTTGTGAGTTGTGAGAGTGCATCATCAAATTGAAATAACGAATTCAGTTATGAACTGATATTATTCTTTCCATCGTGATAATGTGTTACTACCTATACCATGGAGTGTCAGTCCTGAAAGCAGTCTAGGGTAGTGGAGACATATATGGCCAGAGAGATTATATTGCTCGAATGAAAATTTCGAGTAATTTCAAGAAAAAAAAAAGCAATTTGGCATCTATAATCGCTGCTGTATTTGGGTAGCTTGGTATTGGTATGCTCCCTTCTAACACCGCATCTTGCATTCCAGGTCGTGAGACCAACTAGTACAGTTTGATGGAGATCGTGGAGCGATAAAAGTGTCATTAGCTAATTTTCGAACAAGAAGTTTCTACCATATTGTTTACATATCTAACATCTCTGTGTTCGTGCACCACAACAAGGTATAAGTTAACCATCATACCTTATGTTTTCATATATAAGTTATATTGGGATAACATGTTGCGTCAAGATTTGGTGGATTTCACTATCGGGCCATAAAATCATATCGGTTTTGTAACAGGGCCCAAGAAATAGTTTGTTATTATGTATTTTTTATTTTTGATATCATATATATTATAGCTCAAATGTTATATTATTGTCTGTTTCTCATTAGCGAAGTTATAATAATGTTGAAGACTCTTGAACGTTTATCCCTTTATTTTACCAATACACATTAAAAACATTGAGGTCGGCCATATATGCCTCCACTACCTTACCTCTACCTCAGACTTGGGTCTTTGTTACTGTTGCAGCAGGTAATATGCAGTTGTGATTTATAAATAACTTGAAATTCACGAATAGATCATTCCAGATACCAAAGAATGGGAGTTCTCGAGTTTTGGATATTCTAGGAATTACAATATCAATCAGCAGAAACGTATAAGTCGTGAACTCTCGACTGGGCCATCAATGAACAAGCAATGAATGGAAGTAATGCTTCCTCAATATTGGCGTTAAGCCGGCCAGTGAACAACTTTTATAATTTATCTTTGAAAAATGTCACTATTGAGCCAATATGATAGTTCACTGGGGTAACATTGCTCTGTAAATGATGGCAAATGTACCTAGGATATTAATTATTATATACCTATACTAGACCTCTTGGTCTGTTTTTTCGAGGTAGATGGAAAGAAATAGGTTGAGGGCAAATAGCAAATCAGTTTGGGTAATAAGTACCTTGCTGTTTCTTTAGACAATTCACCAATGAAAACAATGAGGTCATATCGATGACAGCCATTTGTTTTTGACATTGGTAGGTTAAGAATTTACCAACTTGTTGCTCTCAAAACTCACCATTCTAAATATAAATTATGAACACTGAATTTTGGGTTGTTATCTCAGAAGAAAGTATTCATAGCAACAATCCCAGTGCCTGAAACAAAATACGGTTCAGCATCACGTGATGTTATTGAACTAATAAGATCGCATATTTATACCTATCAAAGAGAATATCATCCTCTGCCACAAATATGATGATAAGCAGCTCGTTGGTTCTATTTTGGGAATGGATGATGATGATGTTGGCCTGATTGGTATTGCTATCCAGCTCATTGTCGGCTGACCTCACAGTCACCTAACAATGTCCAGTAGGAGTAATTATCGGCCACTTTCCGTTGCCTGTATATTCTGTTATCAGTTTTTTTTACACCTTCCATAGCAAGGCGATCAACTGTCTCATCCTGCATAGATCCTATCTTACGTAATTGTCTGCTCAGTAGTTTCGTTTTATTTGTTCCATTCTGGTAACGGTGGTGGAAACATAATGACATTGACTAATAAAACGACAAACTTCACGACCTTTCATGACAGAATAGACACATCGTATAGATAACAGATGATATATTCATATATGGGGCCCATATAATTTCAAAATCATAATATTATACATACATATACATATATAAGTGAAAAATCAAGAAAATGGATCAATGCTTATCTGAAGCAGTGATTGTGCTGATTGTAGGAAGTTCTCTAAGATCGAGAGAATTCATTTTATCTGAGAATGAAGAAATGAAACCTGTCTTACTTGAAAAAAATCATAAACTGGTGAACTTCACAATAAAAATGTCTTATGAAGGTCATCTACTCTTAGAAAGTTTCGTTTTTCATCAATCTTATTTCATTTTTTGACAACTGTCAACAGTCATGTCACATCTTTCCTTGGAGTGAGACGGAATGGAAAGTATAGCAACGGGAATCGGAAATGTTGCAAATAAAACGACATATTGAAGGACTCAGGTGCCGGAATAGGATAAATAAAACGCAACTATTGTTTCAAGGCTAAGATGTTGCCTTTGAAGTATAACAAATGTTTTCAGTGTGGCTTGACTCTCTGGGATGGTATGAATCTTGGCGCTCCTCAGGCCTTAGACCTTTGCTCTCATCCTCTGAGAGCTGAGGTTTCAGACTACAAAGTACACTTGGGAGCAATATATACTCCACTGTCACCCCTTCTTCGATTTTTGAACAATCCGTGAATATGGTATACGTATTTTATCAATTCGGTGTTGAGACCAGTTGAACGAATCTTTCTATATTTTCAAGTTTTGAGTCAAAATCTGCCAGCTATAAACTGAAATGTGCTCCATTATAAATTCTATTATTTTGTTCACATTGTTCGTTTCACGTTAATGCTATCCATTTCGTCACATCAACCACGATGATGACATTATTGGCAATCAATAATGGCAATATTCGTGATAAATCTGTGCGAGTTCCAACTACCTACATTCATTAATTCAGCTAACAACGTTATATTTGAGCGCTCCGAGCCAATTCGGCGAAAATTTTTCGCTTCCGCAGTTCCAGATAAAAAATCCAAAATAGAGTGTATAAAACAGTGTCAAACCGAGGCGAGGCGGCTTCATTAGCGACTGCATTCCACGTGACCCCTTTTTCGAGCCTTTTTATACGTTTTCATTATGTCAAAGCGATCTGACCGACCAATAGGTGTAACCCAATAATTCGGTAGGAGCATGCACCAAAATTAAAAACGAAAAACCGACGCTGGAAATCTGCAACAGCATCGGCAAAATATCGGGCTTTAATCATCGACGCTAAAAATCACGGCTGACGTCCATTCCGGGAATGAGAAGATCCTTCATAAGAACGAAACCTGCAATTGGATTATCACGAACAGAAGAACAACAATAACTTATGGAATAAAGAACGTGAATAACTGGAAGCAGAAGTGGAAGATATGGCTCATATTGAGAAAAACTTCAACATAATATGGTTACGAATATATCGAAAAAATGTATCGCCTGCATGCTCTTCATCAACGCATTGTAGCTTTTTTCGGAAGAAATTGAATGAGCCTTTATATAACACATACATTCTCAATTGGTCTGAGGAAATGTCGGACCCCGAGACATATATGTCCAATATTTATGGAATATATCTAATTGACATACATAAAAATACACACACCATGAATTGGTACTAATTATTAAAGAGAATGAAGTCGAATTCATCTATCATCTTCAATCCTTCTTGTGATTCTCAAACAAATTTGAATATTATAATTTTTGTTTTTTGCAATTGCATTACCTCGTTGGTCCCAGCACTGAGTTTGTCACAAACCTGTTCGTTATATACAAACTTTCTGGAATCTCACCCTCGAATTACCATTTATTAACTGTTAACAAATTCTCTCCACAGTTTAAGTGCTTAGAGAATAAGAAATTGTTTATGAGAGAGACAAATTATTTGTTATAAAATTATTGACCTTCCCATGACGTAGTGATATTCTCTTTGGCGCATGCTCGAGGTTGGAATGCAGTAGGTAGTCGTAGTCAACATGTTGGACTGCAAAGGACGCTGGAGTGGCCTAATAATCAAATATCAATTGCTAACACAGAAAATTGTGGTTTGTACCGTTAAATGTGTATTTGAGTTTCATCAGTTTGTGCTGGATCATAGGTATTACACGAAGTGGCTGGTGAGTTTTTATCATATTGTTCTTCAATATCTAAGACTCAATAGCGAGTCTGCATGGTGAATAAATCATACTAGCATTTATTTCTCCATCAAGTGTTATTATTAATTGAATTCCTATATATTTCTCATTGTCTGACTCCAATTCTTACCAATTTGATAACTATTAGGCATGCTGATACAATTCCTCTAGAGCTTGTTCTATAGACTTCCAAGATGGAGGAAACACTGAAAGGGTGGGGTCTTGGAAATTTTGTTGAAAGATTCCGCAAGGTAAAATGGTTAATTTTCCTGTACATAGGATGATGATTGTACAGATCAATTGTGACGAGATGACAAGTGCAAATTCATATATAAGTGAATAGATTTATAAGAATGGATGCAAATCCACAAAATCCTTAATTGAAGAAACAAGGCTCGAATATGAAATTAATCAGATAGCAACCAATATTTGTTAATAGTTAACATGCCTATGTTCGTTATTGTCAATCAGTATTCGACAACTGTTGAGATATCCATAAACATGGCAAAATTTTTGTATCTCATTCATTTTAATCCGTCCAAGTGCTTCGAAGTTGATGCATCAGACGAAAAATCATGACTTTTCGACCTAATGAACATCGTTGACCTTGATGGAAAACCTGATAGTTTATTATTTTCTTATACTTCACAATCATTTTGAATGATTGAATGCAATTTTAACATCCTTTCGTGCGCTCCAAAAGATGAAAAAATAGCGTACTGATTATTAAATGGGACAATATATATTCTCTCTATCAAGAACTCTTTTATTTTTATGTTACAGATCATTCATATCAATATAGTGGAAGCTCGATACACCTGGATTTCTGGTCTGATTTTATCTCTTTTTATTCAGATGTTTTGATATCATATTATATATGATGTAAGTATACTGTAAACTCTTGCTTAAATAAATTTGTTCTCAGAGACTCTTTATTCTTCCTTTTAGGAAGAAACAATTGGAACCATCGATCATCGACTCTTTATTGTAAATAAACTGTTCTCTCAGTGTACCAATATGAGAATTCAACAGTTTTTGTCAATAAATCAACGCTCACACGATCTTTAGATCGTTGAAGATGTATGAGTACCTATTTCAGTGTTCCTCATTTCTAAACCTGATGAGGGATATTAGAGGAGTAGAAGTAACCTGAAAAATCAGTATAGTTGATTGGTAGGCACATCGGCGTGGTCACATGTGTGCGCCGTCACATTTCATCGAATTTCACGGCCTACTGATTCTTTTGTGATCGGCTGCAAATACAGGGGTGACACTCTGTCACGTATGTTCTTTATGCCTCGAGTGCTGAGGAAAATTTGGCTCAACAGAAATTACCAGCTATAAATTTTTCCTCGGCGTGGTCGTTTTTCTAGAGGAATTGATACAGTTTATATCGCTAGAATTTATGGCAACCGTGGGGTGTTTTGTTCATTACAAACTAATTGATATATGTCGATGAAAAATAGAGACCACGAAGGAAAAAATTTCGATGGTTTCTATAATGGGTTGGGTTTTTCAACACTATATACACTCACAATGTTATCAATATTTGCTTTTCTAGATATCAGATTTATTGAGAATTAACATTTGCTTTTCCAAAACAATAACTCCCCAAGAATGGAAATTTTATGTTTGCAGTTTCTTAATTGCGGATTCATTATTAATCCATTGATGACTTAAGCAAAACTCAGAGTTCATAAGAAAATATTGAGCTGTGCAGTATTTCGAGCACATTGCTCTTCTTAAAAATACTAGAAACAAACATGTATCGACTTCTACTGTTTTCAAGATACTGAGCCTATCAAAATTAATGACGTTTAACCCTACAATGAGAGATTTTTTTTGTTTATCTTGAGAAAATATTTCTGAGGAGCAATTTTATTCCAGAACATGTGAAAATCATCGAAAAAAATCAAATTTTTATTTCGATATATTTTTTTTCAAAGATCTGCGATTGTTGCTTATTTGTAACATCATCATGCATGCATGGTGAACATGATTGGAGAATCTACAATAATAAATATTCAATACGAAACTGTCGAATTTTATGAACGAAACATTCACGGAAAAAAAGGAATTGTTGAATCAAGCAAAATTTAATTAAATGGAGCAAATAAAAGTGTCATATTCGCACGACAAAATATAATCTTGAAATGAGTAAATCTATATCTTGTTTCAGAGCGAATTTGAAGTTTGTATCAAGTAAATATGTCTTGCTTGAACTCTGAATCTTCTTCAATCAAGCACACCCATTAATGGTTTTGAAGAGTTTTAAACAATCATTTTGTTTTATTCAAAATAATAAGATATTGCTTCAATCAAATATTTAGTTGATTCAACGAAATATTTGGTCGATTAAAAGAAATATTTGGTTGATTCAATAATGAAATATTTGTTCGATTCAATAAAATATTTGGTTAATTCAATGAACTATTTTGTTGATTCAAGAGAAACTATATATCCATTCGACAAATTGTTTTGTTGAACCAAATTCAATATTCGGGAATTTTTTGAAATTTCACATCAATAGAATAAACAAAACTAGGAAACAAGTCGACTCCTAGCATAGATCATCAGTCTTTGCTAATCATCCAAAGTTCGATTTATCTAGTTGATATTTCAAACACGAAGAATCAGGCTTCACGTATATAATGAATTCGAGGCAGGCATAGACGAGGCGAAATGATCGCCATCTAGAGGCGAAAATTTAAGTTGATGTAGAATGAACAAAGTATTTCATTGATATTATATATTTCGTTGCTCTATTCAAGCAAAGGATCCGTTCGAAACAAGTTCATTGCTACATCGGAATAAGAAAACTTGTATGTTGTTCCAAAGATATATTCCCATCAAAATGATCATTATTTGATCAAATCAACAAAATGTTCATGATTGAATCAACATCATCGACATTATTTCAGATCAACATAATTTGTTATTGATAAAACCATATATTTTGTTGATGGAATTGATATTATACTGTTGATTCAATTAGACTACATTCTTGATTTGAACAAGCTGCTTCCATGAAATAATCATGTATCTGGTTGAGTCAACAAAAAATTGCTTAGTCCAACAAAAATAATTCAAGCATAAATAATTTGTTGATGCAACAAATCCTTTTTTTCCGTGTTCGAAAATGAGAATTTGTGTCCGTATATGAAAAAAATAATTGATGATGGTTCCTAGAAGACGAAACGTCGGATTCCAAATTTGAAGACGCCAACTTGTATATATATGGAAGAAAAAGTGACAATGATAAGGTTTCATTCAATATATATAAAGGTTATGGAAAATTTCGGTTTCTTTCGTACCTACCTATACCATAGACCTATACCCTCGAAATTATATTCGAAATTTTTCAAATTTCAAAACGGCAATTTGTTAGGCGTGAAATTGCACAACTTCGCGATGATTTAACCGATCCTATATCTCACGTTTTACCGTCAGATCCCAATGATGAGACTCGAAATCAGCTACCCTATATATGTCTGAAAGTTGATATCCGATGCCTGTACACTGAGAAAAACTGGTTAATTAAAACGTCTAGTTGGTATTTTTTTAGTACCGGTAATTAAAAATATTTGGAATTTTATTAACAATGACAACGTACCCTTATTTCCTACAAATGACTTTTCTATTATTGGCCAATTATTTGTCATCAATAAAAATACTATTTGTGACAGAATTATCACAGTGTTGTCTATTCAGTCAATTAAAATTTCATATTGGGGTTGAAAAACCTCATTCTGGGGTTACTAACAACAGCTGACTATTTGCCACAACTGATGACACATTTATCGTAAAAGGTTTATTATTATTCATAGCAGAAATTGTTTAGCCATAACTAATAATTTTAGTTGTACTGCGTCGTTCGGGACCGCCTCGCGTCTCTTCGGGACCCACCGGCAAAAATTGCATCTTGCATCTGTTTGTCTTTCTGTTTCATCATTTGAACTTGTATCTTAATAGTGGATAGATCGCACGGTCGTCGAGCTTAGACAAAATAAATAAAATAATTGTCTAGTGTAGCCGGGAGCGTCGTGTTCTTGCTGGTTCACTGCTCTGTGTGTTTTCAAATCACTGTTTTGTGTTTTTTTGCACTTCGCGCTGAGCCATTTGGAATTAGGTTGGCAAAATAATAATTCGCAGTTTACCATCGTTATCTGTGCGTCACTAGTCATCAGGTTTAGGTACCTATTCACAATTCAGTTAAGTTTACGGCGGGCGACGGTGAGAAACGTCCAACCGACATCACGTGTACACGGTGTATATTTATAATTCCCTCTCTTTTTGCTGAGCTGTGGCCTGTGGCACTTACGGTGTGTGGTGTATTCCTGTTCACGATTCCATTGGAAATTGGAAGGAAAATGGCATACAAACTGTTATTATTAGAATGGGGCCTTGATTTTAATTGATATAAAACTATTAAGTTATCAGAATAACTAAATTATATTTCAAACATTACTAAATTACTTTCAATAGTAACTAGATTCCATTTCAGTCACAATTAAATATTTAATTTGCAACAACACACTCACTATTAACGTCAGAAGAAATGAGTAATTGCCCCAACTGGGATAATTTGTTGTGATAACAAACATATATTGAAACAGTACTAACAATCTAATTGTCATAACTATGTATCTTGATTGTGGCAAATAAAACTTGGTATTATTCCTTGAAAAGGCTTATTAGTTACCACAACAACGTCGTAGATGACTCAACTAAACTTTTCATTAGAGGCAAATAGGCGTTTCCAGAAAAACAGAATTAGTTATGGCAACAACTAATGCTTGCTGTCCCCTATCGTACTGAATAATTTTTCTGTAGTTACTAATTTTTTAGTAACGGCTACAAATTTTTTCTCTCAGTGTATGTACAGCATGTTGTTGCATATATGTGCAACACTATTTCTACTTCTACTAAGTGACAAATTCTTTCTAATGACTGTAACAAAAAACTTATACCTATCACGAAATACTGTACTGCTGATGCTCAACTTTGAAACAATTTTTACCATCAGTTCATGAAAATAAATAATGATCTTTTGAGAAATCACTTTTATTCATTAGCGTTGACAGACACAGTCATTGATAAATGAACACGTTCGAATTGTCATCCATTTTATTATTGCAATATTGTTGATGACGACTCGAAGTTAATTCAAATATGTATGTATCTTTAATAACGCCGCTGAACCGATATGCCTTAATTTAGTAGAAAACTGCAAATAACTAGATATGTTGCATTGTAGGGTTAACCTGGACCACCTTGTATAACTAAAACTTTATAGAATTCTCACTTTTGATGCATGTTGATTTTGGTAGATTATTCAACTTTCCATAAATATGTCTTTCATGGCGAATTTTGTAGGATTGATTGTGAGGTACAAAGCTTAAGGCAGATTTTCATTCAAAAATACATTGAATTTTTCAAACCCCTGGATGAGAAGTTCATTTATGCTTGCTATTACTCATCTAATCTGCGTCTATGCTTCATACAAATAGTGCATCAATCCCTCACAAAAAATCGCAATCTCCCCTACTCTGTATGCTCATTGTTCACCCCTCTGCGTATTCCCCATGCCCAAATCCCGAAGAATTCGGTTCACCGAGACTTGGCCAATGCATGGTTGTTTTGAACACAATAAATGCCCCACACTGATGGGCAAACAATCCGTTCGATATACAGTGTCACCGATTCAGTCTGACTCATGAAAAGTAAAAAAATTTGTATCTATATACAGGGTGTTTCAGATTTAAATGTACATGCGATACCTATAGATAGAGGACACTTTGATGTTTTTTTTATCGAGGTGGTTGAAATCCTTTATGGACACCATCATATGGGTCCAATCCCCCATACGATAGTGTGGGAGTACCCTGACTCCAGGTATACCCACTAAACACTCCACCCCGTTTGTAGGCTCGTCTGACCGAAGTCTCCGACGACTCTTAGGCCTAGTGGCCCATTGTATCTCATGCCGTTACCAATTTTACCATATACGACTCATGATGCTTATTAAGGGCCACTTCAATATGAAAGACCCTTTTCGTTCAGGTTCCTGAAGATTACTCCTCCGATCCCTGTTCTCGTCTACGAAGAAGGCCAAAAGTTTTCCTTCTCCTACGAGTGACGGGGGAAGGGGTTAAGGGGTTGGTCCAGCCCTGTGGTGCCCCCTGCACAGGGCTAAGGCTACTTACTCTGAGATGTCGCCCTGTTTCCCAGAGGCCCCGTTAGCGACACCATACCTCGGTGCCATTCATCCATCACCACGGGTTCCCACAGCTTGGATTAGGTTGCCAGATCCTCGTTGACTAGTCCTCGGCCACCTAGACAGACATCAGCAAATCGCCCCATCCCTGCCACAGATGTCCACAAATCGTCCCATCTGGCCCGAGCAAAGATGGTCCCACTTTGATGGTTTCAAATCACTCCCCATTGATGTGTCTATCATCTGTTATAACTGAGATACAGAACGTTTGCTTGATTTTGGCAAAATCATCATCTGGTCATAGCTTTTGAACCACTCTCCACTCTGTATATTCTAACCATACTTGGTAAAAATATTAAACTCATATTACCCATCAAAACTAAATGAGAGTTTGGATCAGAATCCAGATTTGTCCGGAGGAAAAACAGAAAACTTCTTTTATTTCAAAAACAACACTCTGATGTATGGCAAAATTGTGTAGATCTGTTTCGATATTTGAAAAGAGCATGAAGAAACGAATGACGTGACCTACTTTATATGACCGCGCATCTGATTTGACAGATATGTTATTATCATTTTCTGATATACTCGGCACCATTTTGAGACATTTTTATTGAACTCGTAATTCAAAATCCAATTATTTAACAAAATAATAACAGACTTCAAAGTTCAACATCATTAAAGTCAAATAGATAGATTTGTTCGTTCGACAAAATAACGTCTGTGGTTTTGGAAATTTTTGTGGGCTCATTCTATTCTCCACTATTAATTCATGAGCTGCAGCAGAGTGGGCTGTGCAAAGCAATCTGATCTTCTGACAGTTCATAACTAGTTTGATATTATTGGTAACGTTAAGATAATCGTTGGTGCTTGTATATTAGGTTGTTACATTTCAAAGTGTTTATAATTATGCCTAGACACAATAAACTTAATGTTACCAATAATATCACACTGATGATTATTATCTGTCAGAATTTTGAAATTTTCGGCACAGCCTATAGTTCACCGCAACTTATGAATGAATATTGAAGAATAAAATGAGTCCTCTAAAATTTCTAAAATCTTTGGCCAGCTATTTTGTCAAACGAACAAATCTATCACCTCAGTAGACTCTAATAAAGTTTGACTTTGAAGATTATTTTTTTGTATCAAAATTGGAATTCGAATTACAGTTGAATAAAAATGCCTCGAAATGGGAGTGAATATTTCAAAACATAAGAATTAACCATTTGTCACATTGGATGCGCAATCGTAATAGGTAGGTCACTTTATTAATGTTTTCCTGCTCTTTCCAAATATCAAAACATATCCACAGAATTTTTGCCATATAGAGTGTTTTTTTTTTAATAAAGAAGTTTTCTGTTTTTCCTTGAGATGGACCTGGATTCTGATCCCGATTTTTATTTAGTTCTGATGTGTAATATATGTGGAATATTTCTACCAAGTATATATGAATACATTGTACAACGTGGTTCAAAAATTATGACCAGATTAATATGTTGCCAAAATCAAGATAACGTCCTGTATCTCAATTATATAAGACGGTAAACACATCAATGCGTGTGATTTGAAACCGTCGGAGAGTCCTCTATCTGCGAGTATCGTATGTACATTCAAGTCTGGAACTATGTAGTTTGGTACTGGTTGGATGATTTTTGTATCTTTTTGAGGACCAGAGGGATTACTGACCTATGAAAAACGAAATAATTGGAGAGACAATGCTATTTCTCAGTTTGATGCTAAATTGAACTCGCACATACCGAGTGATCGGCATGGTAAAGTTGGTTGCTGAGTATGCGCAGTGAAATAAAAACTGCGGACCTATACTTACAAAATCCTCAAGATCGAAAACTCCCATTCAATATTTGTCTTACAAAAACGAGCCATTCGATTTTTATGTAATGTAGGACCAAGATTGTCATGTAGGACACTTTTCAAACAAAATAATTTACTGACGGTTCCATCTTTGTTTATACTTGAGACAGTATGCTTGATTTTTAAGAATAAAACCTTATATGTAGTCAATGAGGGGATTACTCGCTAAAATGGTAATTTGAAACTTTCCATTCCCTCTACCAACAAGATCAAGAACTCACTAATATATAATGCAGTAAAAATTTTCAATTATATTCCATGGAGCATAGGAACATTGAAGGGTATAAACGATTTAGATCATCTGTGAAGAATATCCTCCTAGATCTAATTTCTCATGATGTTCAGGAGTTTTTTCAGGCCACTCTTCAATAACTCAACTAAGTATAGAAAATCCATAGGCTAGTCTAGATACAAGATATAGTATTTTGAAATTTATATTTTTGACTGTGATACATAATCAGGAT
Organism: Phaedon cochleariae; assembly: GCA_918026855.4. Classification (NCBI taxonomy): domain Eukaryota; kingdom Metazoa; phylum Arthropoda; class Insecta; order Coleoptera; family Chrysomelidae; genus Phaedon; species Phaedon cochleariae. Next base: position 16,711,318 of record OU896707.1, on the reverse strand, counting down.
CTCATATTATTTTTATTATTTTTATCTTTTTTATGTTTACATCTTTAATAAGTTTTAATGTGTTGTTTGTATCAACTTATATATTAATATGATTGTAAGTTTTGTTTCAATTTTACTGTGTTTATTTTCTGTAGTCTCTGTACATATTTAATAATGCATGAGTAAATTTATATATTTTTTCACTTTGTCAATGAGAATTTCATTCTTCCGACAATAAAGTATAATTTGATTGATTGATTGAGGTCATGATTGGTGAAGATTTTGAAGAGGAAGTGATTGTTTTCCTCCCTACTTCTACCCCACTGAAAAGTGTTCAGTTGAGAGTAACCCATTTGAACTGCCAATATTCACTACACAAAAAAATTATTCTTGATCAAAGGCTCTAAATTTGACCGTTCTCGAGAAGAATCAACTTTTATGTGTAAAATCATGGTAAATTTTAAAGAAAATTGCTGCGTTCATTGAAGCTAACCGCGGATATTTCCAACAATAATTAATAATTTAACTGAGTAAGATTTCCTATGTTATTTTTTTGTTCAATTTCGTGATGTGAAGTTGATCTTTGGTTTTGTTGCTTGTTCCACTGTTTACCGGATTTTGTTTGATTGGTAAATAAAAAGTTTACAAAATTTACCATGATTTTCATCGAAAAAGTTGATTTTTCCCAAAAACGGTCAACTTTGGAACTTATGACCATGGGAATCTTTTTTGTGTAGAAAACATTGGCCGTTCTAATGGGCGGCTGAAACAATCCTTACAAGAGCTGTTCTCTGTGCGATAAACGGTTCCAGAGATATTCGCAAAAAACGATCTTATTTTTCAAATTCCAACACCCTGTATCTCGAAAATGGTGCATTCTAGAGGGTAGGTCGATAGAAACTTCTTTTTATATTATAATATATATTAGAGAAGCTATATCAGATCCTGAAGTCCTGCGCATATATTGTGAAACACCCTGTATAATTTGATGTTAAAATGGTACATGAAAGAATCCTGCTGGGTTCTTTATGTACTACAGGATATTTTCCAGGTTTGCCGTTTCTACGTGGCATATAAACAGCACATACATGTATACTTCTCAAAAACACCTTGTTTGAAAACGGAGAAAAATGAATTTTCTCAATGCTCACGCGATCGGTATGCCTTTGTATTTCTAACTACGCATATCACTAATATTTCGTTCTTTTAAAACACAGGCAGTTTGAGTCATATTGTATCGAGACGCTTAATTTGCGAACAAATAATGTTAATTACCTTAATTACCTAAGATCGAGATTTTGTTGATGATCAAATAAAATAATGTATATGCCCATAGTGGAATTATTATAATATGGTGTGCAACGACACATCTTCGTTTACGTCACTGCGAGTAAAACAATTGCTCGCAGTAATCAATTCATCCGAGTCGCCGTGAACATTTTGGTGCGAGTATATAGACTCGCAATCACGTTATGCGCATCTCCCATGGATATCCCTACAATTAACTCACATACATTACTCTATTCCCCTCTTTCATAAATAAATATGAAAATAAGGAAATAGTTATTTTTCCACGTATTTTTATACTTTTTTGAAAGTTGTTCCATCTATCCAAGGCAATATCAATATTTCATTGAATTATGCATGACAGAACATGCTTTATTAGTTAATTGATGAGTCTCAAGAGATGATTCCTCGTTGAATTAACGAAGAAACAAAGAGACCGGCCCTCAGCATCTTGATTATGATCTTTGAAGGAATATTTTTATTTTTTTTATGTTCTGGTTTCCACGAGAAGGGATACCTATCCTGTAATGTTCAGAGAACATCGTTAGAGCCAAGGGAAATGAGGTAGGAATTTGTGTTCTTCTTATATTTCTGGAGGTTATATGCCTCGAAGAACACCTAAAAAATCTGGCACCTCCCTTGACAATGTGTTCCAGAGCCTCGCTGTTAGTTGGATGAACGAGTATTTGGAAAGAGATGTTCTGCAGGTCTCCAAAGTGACCACGAAGGGGTGCGGAGCCTCAACTCGGCGGGCTAATCTCGCGGGGACTGCCAAAGGATGAACAATTGTTGATATTTCAGAATAGCATCGTCCATGAAAATATCTATAAAATAGAGCCAGATCGCCGACTTTTCTACGGTGTTCCAGAGAAGTGAGTGAGTTTGTAGGCCAGGCATCAACCACGAGATGAATTGCCCTTTTTAGGACAGAATCCAACAGTTTCAGGATATGTTTGGGTGCTGCACTCCAAATATGAGAACAGTATTCCAGGACAGGTCGATCTATGCCTTATAGATCTTAAGCAGCTGACTGGAAGTGAAATAGCTCCTGGCACGAAACAGAAAACCAAGTTTTTGGGATGCACTTTTAGCAATTATTGATCTCACGTGATTTTCCCAAGAAATGTTATTGCTGATATAGTAATACCCAGCATCGAAATGGATGTCTCCAAAGGTATGGTTACTCCTGACAAGCTCATATTGGGCACAGTGGAATCGGCTTTTTTGGAGAAAAGGCATGCTTGTGTTTTGTTTGCATTGAAATTTATCAAGTTATTGGATCCCCACTCGAGAATTGTTGCCAAGTCCATATTTATGTTGTCAACATTTCTTCCTCGTTCGTTTCTGATTTGCCTGGCTGATATTGGAGCCCTGGAAGAGAAGGCGGTATGGAGGGTACTATCATCCGCGAATCTGTGTACTGAACATGAAGTTGCTTCCAACAAATCGTTGATATGGAGTAGATGGTGTTGGTGCTAGAATTGATCCTTGCGGAACACCAGCAATTATGATAAGAGAGTCAGATAGAACTCTGTCGACCACTACATGGAAAGACCTGTTTGAGAGAAAACTAACTAGCAGAGAACATGGGAGGCAAGCCATAAGATGGAAGCTTGGCGAGGAGTCTGTGGTGCCAGACTCGATCGAATGCCTTGGAGATATCAAGTGCGACGGCTAAGGTTTCACCATATTTTTCAATAGATTGCTGCCATATATGAGAGACGTAAGCGAGCAAGTCACCAGTTGATCTCTGATGACGGAATCCATATTGCCTATGTTCCAGGTATTTCTTGAGCTCGATGTTGATAGCTGGAATAAACATAAAATTTATCGCTCAAGGATGCTAGAATTGATGATTCATCTTTACAAATAGATCATTCATTCTAACAACCTTTATTATCACTTGTGTCTTCGAAAAAATGTAACCTCCGTTATTCCATATTGCGCCTGATCTGAATAGCCTACTGGCAGAGGTGAAAACGAGCAAGATTTGACAAAGAGGAACGAGAGAGTGAACTAGTGACAAGACGAGCGAGATCTCGCGAACTGTGGCAACGCTGCGCCGATTCCCTCCACGCAACCCAAGCCCCCTCTCTTGCGCCGCCCCTGTGACGCGGCCGCTAAGCATTCGGCTCACCGAGCGCGAGCCGCATCGCTACGACGCTCTGGCCAGAGCGGTCGCTCGGCGAGTCGGCGGGCACGTTGCGGCCTACCCCGCGGCCTCGGCGGACACGCGTCGGCCGTCCCGATCCCCGCTCTGCAAGGCTCTAGCGCACCGCTCAGTGCTTCGCTCTCACGCGGTGACTCATGGCCGGCCGGCGGATGCGTTGTGCGAGGCAGAGGCGGCACCATAGACATACAATTTTTACATTTTGGTCCACCTCACACTTAAACTGTCGTATTCCTAGGGCCCTAGGGCGATTTGGAAATTGTTTTTCCTCACAGTATATATACAGTGTGACCCACTTCTAATGGAAACACACCTGTATCTTACGTAATCGTTGGGTGAGGATCCTGAAATTTGCTGGAGCGAGAGATATACCAAAAATGCACTCTATGGCCAAGTGGGGTCATCTTCTGTGATATACACTGTTCGCCAACAGTCATGGAACCACCTCAATTTCCGGAAAATGAGGAGTCAGAGTAGGTCGAGAATCACTTTCAGATCTGAAAAATTTAATCTTGTCGCACTTTTTACGCAAGCATCCCCATATCTTACGTAATTAACGTTACCTTTGGACTTTCCCTTCCTCCTGCAAATTTCGGAACCCTAACTCAATAATTACGTGAGATACGGGGGTGCTTCCATGAGAAGTAAGACACGATTTGATTTTTCTGAACTGAAAATTTATTAGGAAAACTATGGATAGTTAGTGAATTGGGTGTCCTGATTCCGAATCCGAAATGATTTTCAACCTGTTTTGACTCCTCAATTATTTGTTTGACGTGATCCTGCGCCCCTTTTCCATTTCTGAAACCACTATGTGAGTCTTCGAGTTGACTTTCAGTCACTCTTTTCAGTCTTTTATCTAGGTATCTCTCGTACACTTTATAGACCATGCTAAGTAGTGTGATTCCTCTGTATTATTACATTCCCGATGATTTCCTTTCTGGTATAGAGGGAGTATTACTCCTAGTTCCCATTCCTTAGGTATCTGTGATGTTGATGCGGCTTTGTTGAGTAAAGTTGTTAGTACTTCAACCACGTTTCGTCCCAAGTTGAAAAGCATCTCTGTAGTGATTTCATCATGACTAGCTGCTTTGCCTCTCTTTAATTTCTTTAGCGCCTCCTCTACTTCTGCTATGTCAATTTCCTCGTATTTATCGTTATCTAAGTCTATCGTCACATCTTCAGCCTCTTCCTTGTTCCATTCCACATCGAGCATTTCCTGGAAGTCCATTATATCTTCCCTTCACCTTCGTTGGATAATATGCTGTATGTGCATCTTTGTTGCTTTCCCATTCTTAATTTTTCTAGTATTTTTCAGAAGAGTTTTTGGTTACCCTGGCTGTGCATCTCAATTATGTGTCCAAAATCTTCCCACGATTTTTGTTTCGCTATTTCCACCATTTCCTTGACTATTGTTCTTTGTTCTTTGTATTTATCATATCTCTTGTTGTTGTTATCCACGAGATATAATTGCCATATTTTCTTTTTCATTTTCATTTCTGCTTTCAGTTTTTCATTCCACCAATTTGTTTTCTTTTTGTTCTGATCAACTGTTGATGTTCCGCATGTTTTGTCTTGCTGTTGAAAGTATTTCATCTTTGTAAAAATACCATAGTGTTTGTAGATCAAGTTGTTCTACATACGTTTCGATTTTTTTCATTTCTTTTTATATTATTTCTTTATATTTTCTGGCTGTGTTTTGTTTTCTTAGTTTATAATTTCTGATTACCACTTTTTTGCTGTTGTTGCCCTTCGGATTTTTGGTATCCCGTTTCAGTTTCACTTTTGATGTTACTAGGAAATGATCAGTAAGTAATTCAGCCCCTCTTTTGACTCTTGTGTCTAGTATCTGCTTCCTGTCATTTTTATTTACTATCACATAATCGATTATGGATTTCTCGTTCCTACTTGGTACCTCTCTAGTGTATTTGTGTATATCCTTCTGTTCAAAAAAGGTGTTCGGTATAATTAAGTTATTCATTAAACAGAAATCGATTAACATTTTTCCATTGTCTTCGTCTGCATTGAGATCTCCTATTATTAATATTGTTCCTGTCACCTCATCTTGTAAGTTTGATTGCTGTTCCCAGAAAGATTCTTTTAAACCTTTACGTTCATCTTCTCCTGGTCCGTACACTATTAGGATTGTTGTTTTGTCTTTGTTTCCTAGCTCTAATTTTATTTTTAATATTCTCTCTGAAATTCCTGACCATCGCCTGATGTATCTTTGATTTTGTTGTTTGATAATGCATGTGATCTATTCCACTGTATATCAACCTGTGTCTCGCAGTATACTACTCAAAATTATCTACGTTACCGAGCACAAAAAAAAATTAATCACAATTTCTTCGCCTACTGCGATCACAAAAACGCCATCAAATTTTAAGAAAACGTATTAGGCATTTTTTTTGCAAAATTGTTGATGTTGGCAATCGATTTAGACTAACAAATACTCCTATATCACTTTTCAAAACAAAATCTCATACATCGTTACAATTTTGAATAATTATGCACTTCTCAAGTCTCCGTGTATATAATTCTTAGAATTTGAATGATATCAGGCATTAAGGTAGTCAGGATTAGATCATCTGGCTACCAGAGTAAGAAATAGCTCATAATACTTATCACTAAAAAATTTAGATTTTTTAATCAGTGAATAAAAAAAAAAGTAAATGATGCCTATACAAAAATAACATCAGAAATTAGACAAAGCACGAAACAGCAATTATTACTTAGAAGTTCAATTTGTTGAATTTTCGATTAAATCTCCTTTCAATCATATCGAATCATTAATATAACTGGACATGAAATATTAATACACAATTTGTTTCAGGAGGTTATTGATAATACAAACTAGATATGATATCATCAGAGCAGATGTTTCATTCCAAGATATTTTGACTTCTTCGGAATCTATAAAAGATTGTATATGCATTCATGAGCTTTCGGTACAATGAACATCGGGAAGTATGCCTAGGGTTTTGATCACAAATGATAACAAGCAGAGAGCTTGCAACGAAAGACATGCTTATATTCGGGGGGGGGGGGGGTGATTCTTTGACTCATTTTAAGAAGAAAACCTCATATGAACGTATGTCCTGAAAGTCTTTACTTTTGAGATACAGGGTGATGAAGTTTTGAAAAATATTCAGTTTTTTTATAATAACTGAGACAATATTGTATATATCTTCATGAAATTTGGTACACGTCTTTTATGCATCAAGGTGCATTTTCTAATGTACAAATGTTTTCATTCTCTCTACCAGTAGCACCGTTACGAGACTATATTATTTTTTATATTTTACTCAAAAGCGAGCAACGACAAGAACTTTTCAAATTTTATGCAATGTCATAAAAGGCTATTCGATTATGTACAAAAAAGATCCTTTTGTTGATACTTGATGAAACGCTTCGTTTTCGAGAAAAAAACGGAAAAACGAGACCAGACTTCAAATTTTGATGTCTGAATACTGCATTCCGTACATCCATTATTGGATAACCACAGTATGTAACATTTTGAAATTTTTATACCAATTCAGTCACATAGCAGACTGAATTTTACCATCACGAAAAGCTATACAGGAATGACAAAAAAATAATCTATGCATATTTTCAACATTGACACCCTGTATCTCAAAAGTTAGGACGTTCACGACATACGTTCATATATGAAGTTTTATTCTTGAAATGGGTCGAAGAATCTGCCCCTTAATATTAGCATATCATTAAGGAACACTTTGTTTATGTCAGAACATAAAATGAAAGGAATGACGTTAGATAAATCAAATCATAGATAGTACTGGACATGAGATATTGAAACATTGTTTGTTTCAGATGGTTATGGTAAACACAAACTTTAATTCTTCAGAATACAATATGAATGATTGAAAATAAGTTATTCATTTGAACATATTATTAATAGTGGGAAATTTTGCAAATATCATGGAGTCCATATTGAAAAAATTGTATAATTTGTATATCTCCCATGTACATATCTTGAATATCCCTAAAAAGTAATCAAAAGATGTCCTGGAGACAGTTTTGAATACTGCCTTAATTTGTTTCCTATCGTCCTATGCATGTTCCAGAAGATCTGATATAAGGAATGAGACATTATCATGACGTAGATATTAGTACAGGAGGACGGCCTAGGGACGTCCTCAAGCTTGCCCGCGCGACGTCCAGAGGACATTATTGTGAACGCCTCAAAAAGGCCTCATAAGGTATTTGTGCTATCTGGGCTAACATGTAGGTATAATAATAATAGCTAGTGCATTGTCATTGTAGTAAAATTGTCTTTCCCATCGCTTAGCCTACACGACTGGTGAAGAAAAGTGTAAACATTGACGCAAAGTTTACAACTTTGCCATTGTTCAAGACATCTATTTCTTACTCATTTGGATCTATTTATTATTGTAAACAAATAGTGTTTTAGGAATGAAATGTTATGTCTATGGGATGCGCCGTTGCTATCAAGGAATATAACTTTGCCAAACGGTGATTTGAAATAAAATGATGGTAAAATTCAGGTTGGTATCTTGTCAGCGCCAAATATCGCAGGAAGCAGTTGGGACATTTCAACATAATAATTATCAGTTGAGGACCTGCGTTTTATGCTAGGTGCTCATTGTTGGCTGAGAGTTCTACCCACGTAACTCAAATGGAGATATTTTGATAATAGTGCACTGCTGAGGGTTGCATAACTGGAATCACATATATATAGAATATAGAAAAAATATAACATTAACATGTACATTAACAACCATCACAGTGTAACAATTTGAGATGTTTCAGTATAGCAGCTGAAGTGAATGCTGTTCTGTCCTTACGGGTTTTCAATTTTTTTTTATCATGCTTTATTGTCCAAGAAGTAATAATTCTTATTGACAAAGTGACTGTAATTTTATAAAGTCAGAAATATTAAAAATATAAAATTATATGAAATATACTGAAAAATCATTATAGACTCAAAACATGTGTAGGTACCTAAACGAATATAAATATAAATATAAATAAAACATTACAGAAAATATATCAAACATTACAGATAAATAAATAAATAACGCAATCCAGATGAGTAAGCAACGGAAGTACTAAGCTTTAAAATTCATCAGTGTAATATTCCTTCAAGTCATAGTAGGCTTTCTGCAGAAAAACCTACCTCTTTAACTGATTTCCTGAACTTTTTTAAATTTGTTATTTCCCTGTAGTACATTGGGAGGTGGTTATATATGTTCTTGCTCTCATATATCAAAGAAAATTTTGTAATTGCTAATTTTGGTATTGGCAGGGATAGATCCCGACTTCCTCTTGTATGGTATCGTCTGTCATTATTTACTGCTGTATTTGAATACTTTTTGTGTATTAGACACACGGTTTCCAAAAGGAACATACAAGGTAAAGTTAGAATTTTCTGACTGATGAAAAGTGGTTTGCAGTGATCTTGTGATTTTGCCTTACAAATGTATCTGACAGCCCTTTTTTGTAAAACGAATACTGAATTTAGTAGTTGCTGACTACATAAGCCCCAAATGGCAATTCCATATCTCAAATGGGACTCGATCAAGGAAAAGTACACAATTCTGGCTGAGGATTGATTGAGTTCATTTGAAACAACTCGAACTGCATAACAGCCAGATGCTATTTTTTTGAATAAGTTTTCTACTACGTTTCGTTTTGATAGCACATCCATCCTATGAAATATTTCCTGTAACGCCACTGTATGGCACCCTCGGACATCAGAGGGGAAGAATCCGGATCATCGGGGATATCGAAAAGGGGGTGGCTTTGTTGTAAAACTGATTTCATGTTGGAGGTTGGAATAATGCGGTATTGTCTGGATACGTACTGGATAATCTCATATTACTGGAGAAAATATTATCTCTATTACTTCTGATCTCTTTGCCGGAAATTGGGTCTGCTCGATGATTTGAGAAAAAAATACTAAATAGATCGTATTACCCAACCAATTGATTGCAGTTTGTCAGTACGATTAAAATCACATATACAGTGTCTATCATAATAATAATTTATTTACAAATTCGGGCGTTGAGTTTTGCTCCAACAATGATGAAAAATAGCCTACTCGGTCAGAGTTACGTGACTTTCGCTACATATCGAAGTAGAATTCTTTCAAATTTATTTCTGAAATTAGTGTTATTAGTTCGAATTTCAAAAATGTTTACAAGGAAAATTTGTTTTTGTTCAAATTTCACACATGTCTCTCGAATTTGAACGTTCTATTGCAACTGTCAATAGCTCTTGATATTTTTTGATTTCTTCTAATAATTGTAACTTTCCTAAACTTTGGTGAGATACGTGAAGTAGCTTGATAATATTTTGATAGGTGACCTTGGCGTCATTTTAGCACTGGAAAAATCCATTCGAATAAATTTCGCTCCTGAATACTAGACGATAGATCAACTTTGTATCAAACAAAACAGAATTTTGAAGCGGGAATTACTACTACTAGAATGAAATAGATATTTCGGAGAAAAGAAAAAAAATATCAAGAACTGAAAGTTGTTATATGGAACGTTCGAATTGGAGACACATTTATATGTAATATCGGAATAGAAACACCTTTTCTTCGTAAACTTTTTTGAAATTAAAACAAATAAGCCTATTTTAGCGATTCATTTGAAAAACTTATCTTTTGACAAGTAGTGAAAGTCACGTGACCCTAACAGAGTAGTTCATTTTTCGTATTTTTTTAAGCAAAACTAAACGAACAAAACGTATTTCACAATGAATGTGTATTTAAAGTTTTTCCCATATGATGCCGACTTCATGAATGACACTGTATATATGTAAATTCTGCTTAATGGGATAAATTCAAAATTTCCTAGTATTGTACTGAAATTAGTTTATAGAAAATATAGGTCCATTTAATATTCTTGAAGCTATAACAGATACTTATATTACATGTCAATAAAAATATACATGCTTCTATAATAATATATTGTGATAATTTTATGGCATATTACATCTATCAATTTCCCGAATATTGATTCATATCTATATCGGTTCTATTTCGTTAATAAGACATGATAAACACGGTGTTCCTAAATTTCACATTGAAGGAGGTGAATCTTTGGGTTATTTTATAGCACTAAAAGTTCCAATAAAGATGTATATATATATATGACTGAACTATCTTCATTTTCGAGATACAATAGGGCACAGGCCATCAAAGTTGAACAAAAAATGAAAAAATTCAGTCTGTTTATGTGACGGATATAGTGCAAAAGTTTCAGAATGTTACGTATTATGGTTTCTCAGGTACTCAGAAATTTGCAGTCTGGTCTCGTTTCCATCCATTTTGTTGAAAAATGTTTTGTCCTATGGATATTCAACAGGAGTTATATACTTTGTTCAGTTTCTTTGTAGCTCACTAACAATAACTAAAAAGAATAACAATAATACATCCTCCTAACACCCCTACTACTGGAAATCCATCAATTGGTCTAATGTGATTTCATTTTCTCTCTATGGGTCTCACCAATTCACTGTAATATTTTCAATTTTTGTTCAACAATTGCCTGGTAATTGATTGAAACTCAATTTATTATCAACTATGACACATTGTATCTTGAAAACGAATCATATTAACACATAAATTGTGTAGTCTTTGGTCCATATTGCTTTTCAATTTTCGAAGGTGTTGTTACACAATCAGAAGGGACATGTTTCGGCCTTATAAAAGACCATCTTCAGCCGAATTGAGAGTTTTGGACTTTAAAATTGAAAGTAGCATCACATATTCTCCACTCCAAACCTTTCAATAAGGCTGAAGATGGTCTTTCATAAGACCGAAACATGTCCCTTCTGATTGTATAACAACACCATTAGAATTTGTGGAGATGACTCCGGGTATTCCTTCCTTCCTTTGTTGAATTTGTTTATTGGAACTGTTTGGATGAGCCAAGAAGTTATACCTCCTCCTCCTCTCTATGTTTCATGGATACTATGTTTATGTACAAGAAATACACTCGGTTCCAGAAAAAGTGTCGCACTTGATATTTGACCTATCTTCTTGAAAAACAAAAACAAAAAAATAGTAGGCCGATTTTTATTTTTTTATTTGTTGGTAGGAAATGCATTTGTCTTAAAAAAAATGAAGGGGAGAAAATTTCTTCAAAGCCTCCTTGATGGTGGTGGAATAACTCGAACCATGATTTATTCTTAATTTTTGACTCATGCACCCTGTGTGTTAATTGAGTAATGGTATACAAAGTGCTTACTCCCTATACGAAGAGGCTTCTTTCGCGAGCATTATGTTTTTTTATTCATTGATTTATCTCTAAAATTTTACGCTTATCCCACAAATTAAATTTATTGAAGGATCAGAGTACTAGAAATTGATTGGGTTGTACTCTGGTAGGATCACATTGTCTTTAAAATAACAAATACCGTTTCCATAGCAACTAATTTATTGTATGCCTCCATATTTGTCCATTTGTCGTTGTGTCATTAATCAAGTGTCTTGTTTATTGACTATAATTACATAAAATTCCTCAAATAGATCCTGAACAAGTAGCAAGATTAGTTGCGTTAGTAAACGATAGGCATAGTGAATGTAACGCCGCTCGTGCAGTGGAAGTTCATGAAGCAACTGCTCGTAGAGCAATCCGCAAGTACGAACAAACAGGAAGCACCGCTCGGAGGGTCGGTTCTGGTCGCCCCCGAAAAACTTCTCCAAGAGATGATCGCTTCTTGAGATTGCGGATTTTACGGAATCGATCAAATACTGCGGTAAATGTTCAGCAAGATCTTCCCCAAATTCGTGATGTTGCAGTAAGTAAGCAGACGGTATGTAAACGTCTAAAAGAAGTTAATTTAAAAGCTAGGAGACCTACCAAAGGTCCCAAATTATTGCCCGAACATCGTGCTGCTAGACGAAATTTTGTTGAAAATTATATGGACAGTGGAATATTCCTGAATGGTCGAATGTCTTGTTTACGGATGAGTCAAGGTTTTGCCTCAACATAGTGGATGGAAGAAAAAGAGTGTGGAGAAGAAGTGATGGTGAACGGTTTGATCAAAATTTAATAAGAGAATGCGAAAGTTTTAATGGTGGGTCCGTTATGGTGTGGGGAGGGATTTCAATGAATGGAAAGACACCCCTTCATGTTTTTCCGGTGAGGCAGTCGATGAATACCCAAATTTACATTGACATTTTAGAGCAGTATGTCTTACCTTATGCAGAGTTAGTGGGCAATAATTTTATATTGATGCAGGATAATGCCCAACCACACACCGCAGCAATATAGTGCGAAACTTCTTAGAAGCTACTGGTATTACCACATTACAATGGCCTGCGAGAAGCCCCGATATGAATCCTATATATATAGAACAAATGTGGGATGAATTAGGAAGAAGGGTACGTTCTCGCGAGAGGTTTCCGGAAAGTCTCGCAGAAATGGCAGATGCATTAGTGGAAGAATGGGATCGTATACCAATGGAAACGATAAGCAACTTAATTTCCAGTATGTCTCGTAGATTAGAAGTTCTCAGAGTTGCTAGAGGAGGCAAAACACGGTATTAAGCAGTCATCCCAATTTATAATTTTGTGATAAATAAAAATGTTTTTTAAAATTATTGGTATCAGTTTATTTCATTAGAAAATTGTTTCTCGATAAAGTTGCTTATCTGCAAAGATTTAGCAAAAAAGCTGTAATTCGGAAAATTCTAGAGATGAATCAATGAATAAAAATACAAAATGCTCGCAAAAGAAGCCTATTTCGTAAAGGGTGCAAGCACTTTCTATGACTTACTCAATTTGCACACAGGGTGAGTCAAAAATTAAGAATATATCATGGTTCGAGTTATTCCACCACCATCAAGGAGGCTTTGAAAAAATGTTCACCTCTTTATTTTTATAAGACAAATGCATTACCTACCAACAAATAAAAATAAATGAAAATCGACCTAATATTTTTTGTTTTGTTTTTTTAAGAAGATAGGTCAAATATCAAGTGCGTCACTTTGTTTGGAACTGAGTGTATACAGGGTGTTTCACAGGTAAAGGGAAATATTCCAATGGTACATAGGATCACCAAGGTGGTTCTGAAAATATCATATTTGATAGGTCTTAGAGTCTTCATAACGGAGATACAGGGCGATTTATCTATTTCGAATAATTATTCATTCGTCTATATGTATATTTTATATTTTTCTAAAATTTGGTATGGAGCTTATACTTGGGACGTTGAATTCATTAACCTATCGGGCGAAGTGAAAATCCAGGTTCGACTTCAGGAAAAATTTACATTTATTCGAAATATTGAAATAACACACTGTATGTGATAATTGAGAGAGTTCATCAAAAGAATCGTGAAGAGGAGGAAAAACTGAACTAGATTTGATGCTTCTTGTTCTCCCGCCACCAATTCTCATGGTAACAATCATAAACAAAAAGCTGAGAGTATGTCAATTTGATGAGTATTGAAATTATGAAACCAGTGTCAATTATGATTATTCGATATATTTCAGTAAAAAAATCGCTCGAAATAACTTAATTAGTGTCACAGTTTTTATAACGGAGATACAGGGTAAATTATCGGTTTTGAATAATTATTCACTCGTCCATATTAAGTATAAAACTACCCAGTATCATTTTCTCAAAATTGGTATGTAGCTTACTTGGGACGATGGATTCATTAACCAATCAGGCGGAATGGAAATAATACCAAATAATTATAATTCAATAATCCACCCTGTATCTGAGGTCTTAAAGACTATGAGACTTTTCCTGAAGCTGAACCTGTATTTCCATTCTGCCTGATAGGTCAATGAATCCATCGTCCCAAGTTAGCTCGATACCAAATTTGAGAAAATATTACTGCGATGGGTAGTTTAATACTTATAGACGAGTGAATAATTATTCGAAACCGATAATTCACCCTGTATCCCTGTTATAAGGACTGTGAGACTTAGTGAGTTCTTTCGAACGATCATTCAACAAGACTATATCAAATAATCATAATTGAAAGTGGTTTCATAATTTTAATACTCTTGAAATTGACATAATTTTAGCTTCCTGTTTATGATTGTTACGATGAGAATTGGTGGCGCGAAAACAAAAAGCATCAAATTCAGCCAAGTTTTTCCTCCTCTTCACGATTCCTTTGATGAACTCTGTCAAATTCCACATACAGTGTGTTAAATTAATATTTCGAATAGATGTAAATTTTTCCTAAAGCCGAACCTGGATTTTCACTTCGCCAAATATAGGTAAATAAATTCAACGTCCCAAGTTTAAGCTCCATACCAAATTTTAGAAAAATATACTGGGTAGTTCAATACTTATAGACGAATGAATAATTATTCGAAATCGATAAATCACCCTGTATCTCCGTTATGAAGACTCTGAGACCTATCAAATATGGTATTTTCAGAACCACCTTGGTGACCCCAATGTACCATTGAAATATTTCCTTTTATCTGTGAAACACCCTGTATGTTTGTGCAGTCCCATGCTGAATTTGTTTCTAGTTTTCCGACACACATGCACCCTGTACGGTCATCATTTTCCATTCAATCAAAAACTTCAGAGCGGTATTGACCCGGTCGATTTAATTTTTCATCGTGTTGCAACTTCAATTTCCAGCAAAATAGAATCACAATATTGACCCATTAGCACAATATGACGCGTCATATCATCTGTTTCATTTTGTAATTTCATTTCTCTCCCTATAGTGAATCAATTTGGAACACTTCAGATGGTATATAACACGTATTGTTAATCAAATCACTTCTGTAGGGTCACATGTAGGGGAAATGGTAACATTAGAGGGTACATATTGGGATAAGGGTAGCTGTGAGGACCCTTTCGCTGAAGACTTCGATCAAAGCTTACATGCCCTAAACAGGTTCGCCCTTTGATGCAGTTCTCCTATGTTGAAAAATTGAGTAGGTATTTTATGATACAAGTTTTATGAGCGCAAAATTCTTCACAAGTGCATTTACTAAGGACGTGAAAAGAGCATATATAGCGTATATTAATTATGCTCCAAGTTAATGATTGTAGAAAGTAATGGAAGGTGTACTCAATCAAACATTTGGTATGATGCATACAGGATGAGTCTATGATATGAGAATGCTAGATCACACCTATACACCATTAACCAAATGGAAATGAAACAAGCGGCATTGGAAACGAAAGTTCAAAGTGCAGCTTGAAAAATTATTTTGCATTGAACAGTGCCATTTCTGCTAAGCAAATTTTAACTGAGTTTTTTCGAAGGGCATCCTGTATTATTTCCCCCACTTTCAAATGTGTCCTTTGTTAGGCTATATAACCTTTTTTAATTTGGCACATTCGCTTCAACCGTTTCTGCTCAAAATGTATGTTTCTTCTCAATATGTCACTATTTTGGAAAATCGCATGGCACTTATTGGTTTTTAGAAAATTATGACTTTACTGTCACTTTTTCATTTTTTTCCTTCAAAAGTTGATACTTGAGAGTTCAAGAGATTCGGCTGAACTCAGCCATGACAAAAAATTTCAATTCTGACAACAAAAGGGTTCTCCCTTTCAAAGTATGACACAATCATACTTTCTTCGTTCATAATTGAAGCGATATTTTATCTGATTACGGTTTTACAGTAATGGCGACTTCGATGATTGAAATTGTTACTATACCCAGATAGTACATGATTGCCTAAGGTCATCCTCAATGTGTTGCCAAACGTCTGAAAAAGAAGTTCTATTTTCTACAATCTAATGGCATTATCAGGCGTAGATTTTGCGCCGTATATATAGTTGTCCTAGATAAGTTTTGTCAGTGACAGTCTGAGGGTGTGGAGGTTTTCGTGCCTTTATGGATGTTTTCACATGAGATTCCATGAAATAACGTGACCAAGCCAATAAAAGGAAGTAAAAGAATAACTAGAATTGAGGTTATGTCTCATTTCATATCGTATAGTCTTATTGAAAATCAATTTTATCATGTGCTTCCATCATGCATTCCTCAAATTGCTAATTCACAATATGATTACAGGAAGATCTTGCAACAAAATTAGAAGATAAGAACAATAGCATGCAACATGATCTGTTGATGATGAAATTTCTCTCAGAAATTGAGTAATAAAGGTAAGCATATCAAATCATTGATAGATTAATAAATTATTTGTTTCAGGAGTTTATTTAGAACATACAAACTCATCAGAACAAGAATGTTCCATTTCAAGATATTTTGGCTTCCTCGGAATCTATAATAATTTTTATGCAGTCTCGAACTTTCAGCAGATTCAGCATCAGGAAGTATGTCCAGGGTTTAGAAGTCACAAATGATAACAAGAAGAACTTGCAACAAAATTAGATCATAACATACTGAACCATTGTTTGTTTCAGGAGGTAATGGAAAACACAAACTTGATGATATTATCAGAACAGAGAATTTTTATTCGCCGAGATATTTTGGCTTCTCCTGAATATATAGAATATTATATGAAGGCTTCATATTTCAGTAGATACAGCCTCAGAAAGTATACCCAGGGTTCAGAAATCAATAACAACATGGAGAAATATAACTACCAATAGCCAATAAATTCTAGCATTGCCCAAGCTGAAATATATTTCTTCCAAACTAAACTCAAAATTCCCCAGAATAGGTTGCAAATAATAGGATGTAAGTAAACAAATATTATGAGATCCATATTTTTTTCAAAAAAATATCATTTTCGTATCAACATATCTCCCATTTATCTTATTGAATATTCCAAAGGAGTCACCGAAAGATATCCGAGAGACATTTTAGAATACTGCCTGAAGTTGATTCCATATCGTCCTATGCATGACGGCCTGGGAACGTCCTCAGGCAAGCCTTCGACGTCCTGAGGAAATTATTGGGAACGCCTCAGAAGGGCCTCAAGAGGTATTTGTGCTAACTGGGGTATGCTCCCTGAAAACCTTTTATTTATTCTATTCTGTCTTGGTAGGTATGAATGTATGGCGATTGACTGAAATATTACTGTCACTGCCAAAACAATGAAAATTGAACGTTATCCGCTATAAAAACGTTAATAATAAATAAAATCTATTATTTATTCTACTCTGTTCTGGTAAGTATGAATGTATGGAGGTCGACTGAAATATTACTGTCACTGCCAAAACAATGAAAATTCAACGTTATTCGCTATAAAAACGTTAATAATAAAGGGAATTTTCATTTCGAGATTATTTAAAACCGAAGTATTGGAAATTAATATTTCATGCAACGATCATGTAATGATAGGTATTATTACACGAGCACGATACGAGCTGAAGCGAGTGCAATAATAGCCATTACATTCAATATTTTTTCTACGACCAATAAAAATGACCCATGGATTAAATTGAAATCAAATATAAATCAACAAACATATATGTAGAAACATATACCGCTTGATTATATCACAATTTATACCTGTTTCTATAGGCCGAAAATGTCAATCGAAATTAGAAGTGAAAAATTCGATTAATTCAGAAACTGAGTGGTCCTTCAGTATGTGGAAGACTGGAAAAGAAATCTGAAAATGTTCTTCTACATTGAAAAGTGTATATAAATCAAAGTTTCATACAGGAACTGAAGAAACTGAATATATAGATTAAAAAATAAACTCAACTTCTGACTTCCATTGATTCGCCTTCAATTATAATGGCAAAATGTTCACACTTTGGATTGTATTCCTACTAAATAGGAAGTAATCTTACTTTCAAGTTTCTTGAAACAACATTCAGTGGAAATGGTATTTATCCATAGTGATCAGTCAAATGACTCGTGTTGAAATAAACAAGATACAATAAAAATAAAACGAGAAACGTGATTTTGCTAAGAGCTTACAGTTTAATAGAGTCATAATTGGTTATAAGTCAACCAAAAAAGTTGGTCTCGTGGCTTCTCAAAATTTCAACAATAGTGATAATAAAGTAAGTTCACTCAGAATTCGGTCCGTCTGCAAATATTCCTCGAACCAGTAGCAAAAGGTGCGGCAATTAAATCATAAAGCACTATAAAATTACGACCAAGAATTTTTGTAGGCTCTGTATGTACCTCATAGGCCAATATTGCCGTTTACGATGGTCTTTTCAGAAATAAACTAGATTTATGGCTTAACACGCTTCATAGACAGTTTCACGAAAATTTCTATTTCATTGGGTCAACCATAAACCGAAATTTGGGACACATTGGCCAAAAGCGTAGTCAACTGGGCTAGAAAGTAGGTTAACTTTTATGGCTCTATTTGTCCTGATGTTGACGTTTCCATTTCGCATTTTAAATCGATTTTGTACAGTTTTACTTTCAACAAAGTAGTTAATTTTGAAAAATTGTTCTGATTTGCTACAGTCAAATTGATTCCCTTCAGTTTAGGATGAAACGCAACATAACGCATTTTTTTAAATGAGTGTTTTTGCTTAGTCTAGATATGACGTTTGGTATTTTTTGTACAATATAAAACAGATTTCGTAGAAACCCGACCTTGTCAATTGAGATGATGGTTGTATGTTGTGTAATGAACTCGTATAAGCCTGAAATCTTTTTTGGCCTAATCAGAATGTGCTTGTGGTGCTTATGTTTTGATTTTTATCGAAGATCGCATCGTAGAAGAACTATATCCAAATGTTACGGAGTTACTGACCTTGAAAGTTGGAATTGAAAATATAAATATGATGTATTAATGATATTCGTACTTCTTTCCATACGTAAACGGAGTGAATATGGTTATTTACACAGGATGGGACGAAATTTTTCACACAGGCGAGAACCGTTTGATTCCCTCATTTTTCATCTACAAAAATGACATACTTCATATTAATCGATACCGTTCTAGAGAAAATCTCATTTAATAACATACATTCCAACCGTTTCATATGGGTAATAAGAGCTCTATTTACCTATTTAATGACATCAGTGAGCACAAAAAGATTATTAAAAATGGTTTTCAATATCAAAGCATTTTCTGAAGTTCCCTAAACATCTGCGATGTACTCGAGATGCTGATGATCATTTCTTACGGCGTGTACGATGTAAGAATTCGATTGTAGAGCTCATACCTTATGATATTTACAAACATTTGGGGATTGTCCCAAAGAAATAAATCAAGTAGATTAAGATCAGATGACCGAGGTGGCCATAAAAAGGACCATATGGAAATGTGATGTTCAAATGATCTCTCGCAGTTTTGTCGAATTGAGGAGGCGCAGTATCGTCATCAGCCACATATCACTTTCTAATATTCAAAAGAACCTCTACTAATAACAGATCTGGATGTTCATACAAAAAAGTTATCCACATTCAAAGTACGGTTAGTGAAGGAATGAATGCTCGAAGTCATCTCCACAAATTTTGATGGTGTTGTTAGATAATCATAAGGGACATGTTTCGGTCTTATGAAAGACCATCTTCAGCCTAATTGAAAGTTCTACAATACAAAATAAAGGTAGATGTGAAAGAATTACCTAATTTCTGCTTGACTTACTTGGAATTGAAAAAAAAATCTTGATGCTACTAGTTGTGGAATTGTTGCCATTGCCCTTAGTCGAAAAATCAAATTAATAATGAAAAAATAACGGGTTCTCAATAAATTCTCATTATTTTCATTGAAATTTCATAAACCAAAATTGTATATGAAGGGGTGTGCCAAAAGATTTGTTTTGACAACACCATAAATTAACGGGTTTTTTAAAAAAATAGTTCCTCGTACCCTAATGAAAGCGCTACTTAGGAAAAATATCAATAAAATTGATGGATCAAACAGCTAGCACGTGTTCAAATTTAAACCAATTTCGTTAGAAAACACTGAAAATAATGTCAAATAATGACGTAGGTAAGACGTTGACAAAAGTCAAAGTCAATGTCAAGGGATAAAACAACTACTACAACTGATTGAAGATGGAGGTAGGAGGAGGGAAGCATTCAGGGGAGAGTTGAGCAAACCTGAAAACCATTGACTATGAAATAACATGATATAAGAGTTGAAATCCAAAGCAAAGCAAGAAAAATTTAATACTGTCGAAATGTGTTTGTTTATTAAGAGACAAGACGGAATTATTATTTATAAGAAAGAGTTGTTAATTTCGAAACTTTCCAGTAAATTCAATAAGCTACTTTTTGGACAGACATGTAGAATTCAGAGGTCCTGATTTGGATCAAAACTATGGCGTGAATTTAGGATGTGATTTGCGAAAGAACTCTTGATATCATATTCACCAAACCAAGAGGATGTATTCTCGGATTTTTCAATGATCTTAACATTTTCTGTAACTCTGGTTGATATTTTCCTACCACTTTGTCCAACATAAACAATACGTAAACGTTATTTTTCGTACGTTAACGGCTATGTGGAGGTCTACGTACAGTGATTACTTCAACCCTCTGATATGTGATTTTCAACAATGGTTGGTCGTACACGGTAAAAACATCATGTTACCCTAACAATATTCTGGTCAATATAGGCATAACCAGATAAAAATCGTTGCTGATGCCATATCAATTCGTAACCATAACGAATGTCTGGTTATAGTAACATAGCTTGTTTATAACTGTGTGTTTAAAAAACGTAACCACATATTAAAGTAAAATATACTGGTTGAATTAGTTATTCGTAGGCCATTAGTGAGATAGAGTAGGCCCTGCATTAGCAGCTTGAAGATACTTATATATTTTTAAGATGGATATTTCGATTCCGGTATACGCGGGGTGTCAAAATTCAAGATGTTTTAAATCTTTTTCATGTTCTCTTCTACAATTTTCAAAATAATGAATCAATTTGGTGCACCTATTTCACTGAAAAACTCAATATTTAGGTCAATTAGGCGTTTTTGATTACCTACAGGGTGATACACTTTTGGAGAGTGTACCCGATTTAACCCTCTTGAACTTTTTTGCGTGCTGCCTCTGCTTTCAGTTTATATTAGCTATTGAATTTGGATACTTCTTCCTCTTCTTTGATATGTGTGTCTGAAACTGAACGGATTTTGATATAAATGCCAGACATAATTTACCTGTGAGAAAACTGTATTTTTCTACGGCTATAACAGAAAATTGCTCTTGTTGTACTGTGTTCTATACATCAATGAGGTACTTTTTATGTCATCAATTTTATTTCCGTATATCTGATATCACAATGATTCGATTGTGTTATTATATTTAAAAAAATCTCATCGCTCATGGAATGTCAAATTTCAGTAAATGACAGCTCTGTCTAATAAATGAGCATCAATTGAGAGGAAATCCGATGGCTACAAGACAAAGCAATCAAAAGTGCCGCTGTTATCTGCTACAGCAGTAGAAAAATTATAAGGTTTAACTCGCACGGAATGTTAATTTCCCACGAGAATGAAGTTTGCAGCATGAGCTGTAGGCGAATGCTGCAGTCATTCCGTGCTCGTTGAACAATATACTATTTTTTACACTAGACTATGTATTGTTTGACAGTCTCAATAATTGCCTAGAAGACCTGGAATGATCGAATGAACTGTTTATAAAACTCAGTGGCAAAAACTTCAAGAATACAAAGTGAATGCTAAATGGGAAGTTTCTAATTTTGCCAACGGTACCCTACACATGATATTTTGATGAAACTCCATATTCAATAGTATGGTACCCAACACATGATATTGAAATCTTGAATTTAACGAAGTTTCAATAAATAACCTACCCAATAACTCGCCTCACTTATGACAAAAGACGAGCAGGCTGAATCATTCATCCATAGAATTCCAAGAAAACCATCTTATAGAACGTTGTTACGGTTTCTGTGATGTGTCTGATGACTGATGGTCCATATTTTATGCAAATTGGTAACCCTTTGGACCGTTTGAATAACCCACTTTTGCAAATTATCTGTCAAGAGGCAACCGAACCCTTTCGTAGATATCGGTTAGAATTACGGTACCATTATTACACGAGTAATAAAAGAACAAAAGTACTATTACAGTACCGAGAAGCAACATACTTTTGGCATCTAATCCAATTTGGCACTACAGGTGGTATGGATAAATATCTAAATATTTTCGGAAAATAAACTTATAGACTTGTACTACTACCTGCGCAATTAATATACTTACCAAATATAAGAAAACAAGAAGGGTGTGTAGGTGAATTGGGTAGACAGGGGTACGGTACACTAAGGAATACTATATTTCAATATACAGGGTGTCCCATAAGTCATGGATCAAGAGAAGTGGGGTCAGAGGGAGGGGTCATTTCCAATAAAACTAACCGTACACCTGGTTATCTATACCTGCAACACCATCGTCAAACTGAAATTGGGCAAGGTAAATAATTCAACTGTGGATAGGGGTCACTGGGGTGATTCAAAAAACCCATGGTTAATGGGTCTTCGACTTCTTATAACCATGATACAGGATGTTTCATCAATTTTGTCTATATCTTCGTTGTCTCATAACTTTCCAACCAACCTGTATATATTTTTAAAAATTGGTACACTTGCTCAATCTACCCTGTGGAATTGATTGAGGCAACAACAAAAGATAAAATCCAGGTCCGGCTTCACTTGAAATTCACAAATTCTTTCTGCCAGAAAACAACACCATACATTCGAATTTCTCATTTTTTTTGCCAAATCTGAAAAGAACATCAAAATTTCTATTCAACGATGTGCTTTTTTTTCGTGCACAGACGATTTTAACTATTCATATTATGTGTTCAAAATATTATTTTTGCTCATTTTGGGGTACAAAATTGGAATCAGACGAGATTTATTAATTACATTTAGAAGGAGTATTTTATATCGTTCTTTGTTCCAGACTTAGTTGCAGGTCCGTCATCAGAACTATACAGGGCTTTTCACGATGAGCGTTAATTTGACGTTTTCGGCAAACCAGGCAACGGATAAATCTGAAATTTCGATGGTATGTATAAATTAACATAATCTACACTACTGAAATATTTGAAACGATCCGGCCTTGCCGCTTCTACTAGAAAGTAGCAGCAACTTCGATTTTCCAAATGGGACACCCTGTATTTCATTACATTCTTGGATTCTTGCTGAACAGCAGAATTCATCGATTCAAAACATTCAAGGTCTAGCGGGACTGATAACTGAGATATAGGATGTGAAAAATAGAGATGTTTCAACTTTAGAAATGTTTCGTGTTGAAACTATTCATTATTGCATGGTCAAAACGGCTTCAATGTCCCTATCTCAACTTTCCATTCGATATTCAATTGAAACAGATACAGGGTGGTGCAGAAATCTGAATAATGAACCATCCTGTATTTGTTTCGATTAAATGTCAATAGATACAAAGTTAAGATAGGGACATAAAAGCCGTTATGATCAATAATAAATATTTTCGCAAAATAATTCTAAAGTTGAAACATCTCGATTTTTCTCACTCTAAATATCTCAGTTATTAGTTCCACTAGACCACGAATTTTGTGAATCGATTAAATCAGCTCTTCAGGAAGCATCCAGGGTGACCCATTTGAAAAATCAAAGTCACTGCTACTTTCGAGTAGAAGCGGCAACGCCGGATTGTTTCAAATATTTCAGACTTGTAGATCATGATAATTTATACATACCTTCGAATTTTTAGATTTATCCGTCGCCTGGTTTGCCAGAAATATCTAATTACCGCTTATCGTGAAAAGCCCTGTATAGTTTTGATGACGGACCTGCAACTGAGTCTGGAACGAAGAACGATATGAAATACTCCTTCTAAATTCAATACTCACGTTTACTGAATAGGAAGTGATAAAATTAATGAATCTCGTCTGATTCCAATTTTGTACCCCAAAATGATCAAAAATAATATTTTGAGCACATAATAGGAATAGTTAAAATCGTCTGTGAACGAATAAAAAGCACATCGATGAATAGAAATTTTGATGTTCTTTTCAGATATGGAAAAATAAATGAAAAATTCGAATGTATAGGGTGTTGTTTTCTGGCAGAAAGAATTTGTGAATTTTAAGTGAAGCCGGACCTGGATTTTATCTTTTGTTGTTGCCTCAATCAATTCCACAGGGTAGATTGAGCAAGTGTACCAATTTTTAAAAATAGATACAGGTTGGTTGGAAAGTTATGAGACAATGAAGATATGGACAAAATTGATGAAACATCCTGTATCTCGGTTTTAAGAAGTCGATGACCCATCAACCATGGGTTTTTTGAAATCACCTCAGTGACCCCTATCCACAGTTGAATTATTCACCTTTCCCAATAAAACACCCTGTATAACCTGACATTTTTAGGATATACTTCTTCATGAGGATAAGTATACTCAAGAAACTTGATAAAACTGATAGACACGTTTTACACAGCCCCCTTCTGAAATAATGTTCGGAGTATTACTCTTTCAATATATACAGGGTGAGACAGAATAAGACCGAAAAACTTCGTACACGGATTCCCCACCTCATTCTGAGGTGTAAAGTTCCTATCAACGAATGTCATAAAATACATCCTCACTGAGATACAGGGTGTCGAAAGTACGGTAAATGTTAATATTTCTCTAAATTTCTCCAGAACCCTTATAGCAAAAAATATGAAACTTGATGTACCGATCCAGATTAATCAGGGTAATCACATATAGTTTTCATTTCTTAATTTTGTCAACCAGTGGCGTAGTTAGGGTCGTATGTCGCCACATTTTCCTTCATATTTTTCCTTAGACAGATGAATTCTCAAATTGATGTATGACATCAGTTAGTCGTATCAATACCTAACCTGAAAGTGATGTTGAGAGTCAATTCGGTCGCTGTGTGCCATAATCGCATAATGCAGAACTTTTACGAGAAATAACAACATTTTTCAACCTCCTGAACATTTTCGAATGTTGATAAGATTAAAAGCATATTGTACGGGTGAGTCAGAATCAGTTCGACAAACGTGCGACAATCCATGATCATCAGAAGATGTAAATTATATATTGAACAAAATGGAGGTCCATTCGAACATTTGCTTCGAATCCAACTTTTGGATTGCCTTTAGCGGAGAAATATTTTATGCGCCAAATAATCAATTAAAATAATCAAAATTTTTTACTGTTTGACATATTAAAAACGTTGCCATGGTTTTCCTTGATTGAAAACTATTGTTTTAATAGTTTGATGGTTCTGACAAATTTAAGATGTTTAAATTGACTCGTTACTTGATGGAAATCCATGGCAAATGTAAAAACTTCACGAACGATAAGATTTCCACAAAATTCCTGAACACACAACATCATGTTTCGCTAACACAGTAGCTTCGTCAGGTGATATACTCAGTTCATTGTACCAGTATATCACCTGACGAAGCTACAGTGTTAGCGAAACATGTTGTGTGTTTGAGAATTTTGTGAAGTTTTTAAATTTAAGATGGCTTACGACTATTAACCTCGAGTTCGTTGATTTACTACTAATTCAACCACACAATGTTTTTAAGTTTTTCGACTTTCAAATATATTCCTGGAGGTTGAAAAGTATTATGCGATTATGGTACGCAGCAAATTAGGCCTCTACTCAATATTACGTCAAGACATGTCTTAAGTTTTTCGCAAATATCTCCGGAACCTCTACATTCAGGCATGCAGAATGTTATAACTTTCAGGTTGAGTATTGATAATCATTACTGATGTAATTTACTAATTTGAAAATTCATCTGTCTGAGAAAAATTTTGAAGGAAAATGTGGCGAAATAGACCCTTACTACGGCACTGGTCAACGAAATTCATAAAGAAAAACTCCCTGTGATAACTCTGATTGATCTGGATTGGTATACCTACCAAGTCTCATTTTTTTTTGCGTCAGGGGTTCTGAAGATATTTAGAAAAATCTTAACTTTTTTCTTACTTTCGACACCGTGAGGATACACAAAAAAAAATTTTTTTAGTTATCTCATGATAATGTAGTATACCTACAGGGTGATAGACTTTCAGGGGTCGTACGCAATTTAACCCTGTAGAACTTTTTTGCCTGCCGTCTCTTCTTTCAATGGGACATAGATTCAGATTGTCCTCCCAATTTGAAAACTTTTTGCCTTTATGTGAATTTTTCGAAAACTGTATGGATCTCGAGATAAATGCCAAAAATAAATCACTTGTAATAGAACCGTTATTTCTCAAACACACTTATTTGACACTTCTTAAACATTTTATTGGAAAATAGAATGACTGAAAGCTTCCATACCAAATGAAATTCAATTGCAGAATTGAATTGATTTCTTTGAACACCATTATAATTGAAAAACAAAACATGAAAACAATCTCAAACTCTGTCACCCTGTAAATCGGAAACGAAGCTCCCACGCATATATGTTTGCATGAGATTTTCATCTTAAAAAAATGTCTTCTTCAAGCTGTTAAAGTCCTGCTACAAAAAACTGAAACTCCCTGTATATTACGTAAACAAACAACACACTCTTTTCCGCCATCTTGTTTAAAAACATCGCCCCCAACGGTCGATCACTTTCACAAATCGTTCTGATTTTTTTAGGACTTTTGTATCTACACACTCTTGCTTTTTTTATGATCTTGATCATTATCAATGATTTTTTCACAAATGAGTCAGGTACGTGTATAATATGATAGATTTTGCAAAATTAACCTATATGAGTAGGTTATGCCTATATGTATTGTATCTATACATTCTCATTGAGATGTCTGATGGTCTATTCTCACTAAATAGGAAAATCTGTACATGAGATAACTAACTCATTATCACGAGATAAAAAAAATCTACCATGTCCCTTCAGCGCTTTCGTAAGAAATAAAACAGTTGAATCATTTGCACGTTTTTCGTCAAGTCTTTCAAGTATATTCTCATTGCATTGTCTTCTGTTCTTTTTGATGGGCATATATTGTGCATCATAAATCAGTTCCCACTTACATCGTACATCAACTCATCATCGAAGTAAAATTTTCCCTCTGTACCAAACATGTTTCAATATTAATAAGACTACTAGAGGATTAAACAAAAAGAGAGTAAAAAGTTCAATATAACCCTCATGATTTTTCTTTCTACTCGCCTTTAAATTAGATTCCTCATGACCCCCATCAGAATTTCATGGCTCGCTATCCAAGATGAATACGTTAATTGCCATAACAATTAATTTTCTGAGAGCCCCTCGAAATTCTGTGGTAAGACGGTTTTAATTAGATCGAAGAGAGTGAAAAGAAGCTACGAAAATGGAAGTTTCCCTCCATTTGCCTAACAATTCATCCGGGAACTTGGCGAACTCTTTTAAGTGATAAGCAGCTAATTTGTTGAACACTCCATGTTATCCACTTAAGTCCCAGATTTATTACCAACCGAGAGCCAAGAGTCAAAGACATAACAACTCTGAGACAATATTGGTGAGATTGATTTTAATGGTTCATTACACCTTTGAGATGTAAATTTGGATCTGATTTTCGTGCGACTTTATGCAAACCACGAAGTTCGGGGCGAGTTTTCCGAATTTTATTTATTTTTCGCCACCGAGTGCTCCTTTTATTGGGCTCAAAGAGAAGTGCCAATTTGGTAAAGTGGTGGAAATTTTATTCTATTTGGGTTTTCCATTTTCCATATTGCAGCGTGCTTTGAGAGATGGCACAAAAGTTGTATTTTGAATAATAACCACACCGCGCAAATAGACTGGGATGAATGCATCCTTATGCAAATATTCGCATATACATATTAGGTGTCCCAGTTTTGTTCAGATACAATGTCTCTCAAAAATCTTCCTGGTCACATCCGTAGATATATCATCAAATGCACATGTTAAATCTCAAACAATCCACTTATGAATTTGATTTCTTGGAAGGATTTCTATAATGTAAACTTTTGAGTTCATTCGATCTATATGATGTTCGATATCTTGTAAATGTAATCAACATCAAACTTGAGTACCTCTTTTCCGATCAACTCTTTACCAAAACTATGTTGTCTATAGATGTGGTCAGCGAAGCCTCGTGATTGAAGCGTCATCATTATATCCACGTTGTTGGAGGGTCAGTAGGTGGGTTCGATTCCCACCACGACCGCAGAAATTCTTCTGATGGCCTAAGAAAGTGTTTGGGATCATACGTAAAAAGGTGAAACACCCAGGCGCAACCGGATGATGGACAAGAACAATTCAAGAACAACAACAATTTACAACAGCAAAGCTTTGGAATTAATTGTCAAAGGAAGTAACGGGAGGTGTCAAAAGGTGTGCAAAATGACAAGTGTCGAAAATGACAGGTTCAGAAATGACAGGTTTCGAAAATAGGAGGTATCATATAGTATGCTAAAGTCGGCTCGTATCGACGTAGGTAAGGTCACCATGTTTTAGTTATTCATTATACAAGGGGAAAAAGTAGTAGATTTTAGATCCAGGTTGTGTTGTCAAGACAAAAAACCGTGAGCTAAAAATCTAATATTTTTCTCGTGTAAAATACACTATTTTTTTCTGTGACAGAAGAAAGGACGAATCAATATTGAGAAGATATTACATTAATTTGAAATCTTAAAATTATCGACGTGAAATTTTAAGTTTTCATTAAGGGACACCTGCATTGTAGGCATCTTTATCATTCTTTTGAAGTAATCAAATATCTGAAGTCACTTCTGTCTGTCAAATTCTGTGATTTGATTTCAAAAAATTGCGAATTTGGTGGTTTTTTAGTAATATACGTAACTGCGAGGTCGAATGGAGGATAAAAGGACTTGCAGTTCTTTCTTTTAGACGGTATTATTGACTCATTTTTCGGAAATATAGCACAACAAAAGCCATCAACAGTGTATATATATGTGATATATATCTGGAAAAAAAGTACTCACTTTTTTCCCACGGGAAAAAAGTAATTTATGAAATGTGACATCTTATAACTTGCTAACAGAGATCAAATGCCAAACTTTTTTTCCGTCCCAGAAAAAAATCAATTTTCTTCAATAAATGTGACAAAGTGAAAATAAAACTCGACCGGTCCCAAAAGAATGGAATTGAAAAAAGAGTTTCCAAAAAATGTGGAACGCTTCACGATTTTGCGTGTCATCCTTGCGCAGGGGCCATGCTAATCTTCTCTGTATCGTTCCAATTTTAGTATATGTACCGCCGAAGCGAGTACGAAGAATGGTATCTAGCTGCTCGTATTTGAACGTAAGGTGCTGTAGTGAGTATCGGTGAGATGTAACGTAAACATTGATATGAAATTGATTCGCCCGAGTCGCCGTGATTGGTGTTACTATAATCTTGTAATTCTTTGTTCATTTTATTTCAATTATTATTTTAAAAGTTAAATAACTTGCATTGTATGTTTGTATGGATGTATGTATGTTCGGGTGGAATCTTTGAACTCAATTTTGAAGTAGAAATCTTCAACCGATTGAGCTCAAATTTTGTATACACGTTCAGTTTGGATGAAAATGCACGATAAGGTGTGTCACGTTATTCTAAATCCAATATGGCGGACTATCCAAGATGGCGGAATAGCTATTTTTGATATAATCTTACAATATGGGTATCAAATGAAGAGGCTCGTTGAGAGTAACTCGAAAAATGATGTGACGTCATTCTAAATCGAATATGGCAGACCATTCAAGATGGCGGAATGATAATTTTTAATCTACTTCTACAATATGTTGTTATGATTCTTTCCAAATTTTTATTGTAGATGAAAACTTATTTAATAAAAGTTTGATTGATTGATTGATTGATTGATTGATTGATTGATATGGGTATGAAATCAAAGGGCTCGTTGAGATTGATTCGAAAAATAATGTGACGTTATTCTAAATCCAATATGGCGGAACATCCAAGATGGCGGAATTACCTACTATTTTTGATATACTTTTACAATATGGGTATCAAATGGAAAGGCTCGTTGAGAGTAACTCGAAAAATGATGTGACGTCATTCTGAATCGAATATGACGGACCATCCAAGATGGCGGAATGGTCATTTCCAATCTACTTCTACAATATGGGTATCAAATGAAAGGGCTCGTTGAGAGTAATTCGAAAAATGATGTGACGTTATTCTAAATCCAATATGGCGGACTATCCAAGATAGCGGAATAGCTATTTTTAATATACTTCTACAATATGGGTATCAAATGAAAAGGCTCGTTGAGAGTAACTAGAAAAATGATGTGACGTCAGTCTGAATCCATTATGGCGGACCATCCAAGATGGCGGAATGGTCATTTTCAATATAATTCTACAATATGGGTATCAAATGAAAAGGCTCGTTGAGTGTTAATCGAAGAATACAGCTAGCGATAACTAGAAATTAGAAAATGAATTGACAGAAAAAAAAAATTAATAAAAAGCTTTTATTTGAATGCTCTAAAAAGAAAATAAAATGTTTCTCAATAATTTGAACTATCAACTTATAACCTCATTATGCACAATTTATATATGATCATAAAAGCTTGTCGCGATGATCAATATTAAATTGAATTGTAATTTTCAAAATTTCATCTCAGCAGATTTTACATAATTAAATAAGTACTAGTTCATTCACACAAGCGGATCGCGCGACCAACTTTTATGATCATATAAATTGTGTTTAATGAGGTTATAAGTTGATAGTTAAAATTATTAAGAAACATTTTATTTTCTTCTTTTTAGAGCGTTTAAATGAAAGCTTTTTAATAGAAATTTTTTTTTTTTACTTTTAATTTATTTGTTTTTGTTTTGAGTAAACCAGGAGCTAACTTGGAACCTTTGTTTATGAGAACGACTGAGTGAAAAAAATGTCATCGTCATTGATGATGACGCTGTGATTGAAATTTTAAAAAGAAGGCGAAGGAGTAAAAAAAATAACGTATAACCTTTCTGTTGATGAACTTGATGAATGATAATTGAAGAGTGGAAATTCAAAAGGATGTGATTACCAAATAATTTGAACAGAGATATTACATAACAAATGCATAAAAAATTGAAATAAAAAAAACTTTATAGAAATATGTTTATTGAGTACAGAAAACAAGATCAAATGAACTACATACATAGTTACACATAAAAAACAATAACTTATATGAAAAACGCTAACTCAAACATGACAACTGCTAGAAGGTCCAAAGTGCTAAGAACAAGAAATCATGAAAAGGATCTATGTCCAAAGTAGTATTTTACTGTGATTCTACTCTTTCTATGAGATCTTCATAAAACATAATATATTTCAATGTGTCCATCATGTTTTTTAAATTTTTGAACTTCTCTGCTCTGTCCCATAAGAAAAGTACTCTGTTTATCGTGATTTGCAACATCATAGAATTGTTGGATTAATGAGTTTCTCTGGTTGAATGATAAAGATTTGCAGGAATATTCATAAGAACAAGTTACCTGCAACAAGAGAATAATGTGTGTATACTTAGTTCACTGATTTTGAGTTTGAAATTGCTTACCTCTTGTTCAGGTGGATTTTTAGCCGGTATAAGGACATTTTTATAATTTGTATGTTGCAAGCCACTAACTCTGCTTCTTTTTCTCTCATTTCTGACACTCTCAGTACCATTCTGCCGCCTTTCTACTGCAATATTACCGGCTTGTACATCACCACGTGCATCCATCTTGTATACTTACAATGTTGATTATTTGGAACTTAGACCCTTTTAACTTTTAACGTACAACAAGTACTGGCGCTTCAACCCTGCGCTTTCGACATCACAAGATGATTACTGCCTATGGCAAATGGCACATTGACCGTTTTGTATGGTATTGGCCTTGGCACATAGACCACATAATAAGTAAAATCTAGAATTTGGTTAAAGCGGCACTTAGACCCTTTTGAATTGCTACTCTTCAATTATAAAACCAAGCACAATAAATCGTAAAAAAACTTAACACACGATGATAATGACGTAGAGGTATATATACAAGATTCTCTAACACACGACATGTTTTTTTGCTAGCTCTTAGAGACTAAAACATTATTTCTCGCAATGGACAGACACACTTTGATTGCCAAAATTATTTTAATTCTCTAAGATTGCAACAATAACCTGAAGTGTTTTGCTCTAGTATCTGATTCTACCTTCTTGGTCTTCAACATTTCTATACTAAAATATTTTCGAAAATGTTTAGAATAGTTTTCATTTTATATTGTTCAGCTTCATGAAAGTGTCCGTGATTCTGTTCAATCCGAGTCGCGGGTTCGAAACCCTCTCCTTTGCTCGTTTTATTATGACCTATGCTATGGTCTGTGCCTTTGTCTAAAATGTCACTTACACTTCAACTGTCATTATCAACATTGATGTTCTTCATTCTGTTACAAAATGGAGTACTGAATAAACATTGTTTGTAACTTTTTATCGAACCGCAAATTGATTGGTGTGTTCCCAAAACACAAATTTCCTGCCTATAAGAGGCCGAACAATTTTCGCTATATAAAAGTTTGTTTTTTAGAATGAAATAATAATATGTACACTATAAAATAATTTTTCATCCTCATGTAAGTATGTCTGATATGTTGTCTCAGAAAAACCTAGCATAGTGTATCTTTTGTATAGGACAATGTTTTACGTTTCGACTGATGATGGACACTATTGATGTCTGAAACATGTTCCCTAATTCCTTATAGGAAATAAAACGTTGTGGAGATGTGGATATTGTGTTTTGGCTAAAAATGAATTTATTCAGTAGGTACTTTACGAAAGCACCTCAAGATCAATAATACTCTTTATGCACTTCAGGGGTTCAAAGGATACCTTCATTTCCTATTTTCTGGAAAAAAGTGTTACTTTAAATGTCTAGGGATTTAAAGTACCACTTTTATCCCCATAATCTGAATCACCATAGTTGCTGAGGTAGTTGATATGGTTACAATCAGACCCTTCTATGACGTTCTAGAAATAGAGTACCTACCCTTTAGTGGCATTTAATTTTTTGTCGTTATTTTTAACGTTTCACCTATCCTTGAGTGTATGATCGAAATAGTACATACACCTCGGGGCTAAAGTGTTTTTAAATCCCTCGACAAATTATATAAATATAACCTTTTTCTGCAACCGACACAAAAGTCGTCCATTTTTATTACAAAATTAGCACGCAAATTGACGTTTCTATTACAAAAATAGGTATGTTGCTAGGCAACATATTTAGTTCCTAGGAGCTAAAGTTGAATTTTAGTTCCTAGGAGCTAAAGTTCAACTTTAGCTCCGGAACTAAAAAGGATGTACTGGACGTCATCAAGAATAAACAACATTGTGACGGTTGGTTATTTGGGTTGTTATGCATACCTGATTTTTTTCCGATTTCAGTAGATTTAGCATTTCATACCCATGCTGGAGATATAAATTCATCTTATTATAGTTTAGTATTGGAATTATAAACATCTCAGTCAAGTATTTTTGTTTTGATCAGGGAAGCCTTCAAGATTCAAATACTTGCTCGATCTGTATTTCATTCGTTATTCTCGAGATGGATAACTTGTTTTTGAATAATCACGGCAAGCAATAGTTTTTTGTCTCAAACAACGATATTGTTTAGCTTCATTTGATTATCAGGTCAAACACAGTGTAGTATGGAGAGGAATAAATAATCACTATTATCATTGTTGATATATGCTCACTAACCTAACATTTTCCACTTCTTGTTCCTAAAGCTGGCACTGGCGCGGTATTTGCCATTAGAGTACCTGGTCCATACAAAAATATGTCACTCTGTGGTTGTATTTAAATTGAAACTACAATTCGAACATTCTAGGAAACCTAACCTGCTGGTAATGCAGGTAGAACATTCTCACCACATGGATTATTTGTCAATATTTGTTGCATTGCATACATATATGGCACGGCATTGGTGGTTACTACATGTTAATTGGAGTTAATTGTTTCAGAAAAAATGTTGTTGCAGAAAAAATAGCATGTTTCATTCGGATCAAAAGTGACTTTTAGCTCGGCTTCGCTAAACGCTCCGCCTCGCAAATGCAAAATTTGCTTGTCAAACAAAGTGTCACTTTTGATCCTAATAAAACAATCTACTATTTTGCCAAGGGATTCAAAATACCACTTTAAGCCCCAGGTGTATGATGTAATATTGAATACCTATATCTACGAAGAGGGTTTGCATGATTTCCTACAATTCAGGCAAACATTATCGGTTACGAAAAAAAACAATATTCATCAAGATAACTATACATAAGTATAGATGACAAAGATTTGCAACTGAACAGTATCATCACTCTATTATTTCCATCTATTTCGAACAATGCTGGCATACTTGCGAGCACAAAGCGTGACTATTAAGGTAGCTCTCAAAAAGCCTTTCGGTTATTTTTGTACTCCCCAAAAGTCCCAAATCCCATTCATATGCGTTTAAATGCTCTAGTGCACCTTATTCGAGATTTTCTGTCGCTAGACAGTCGAGTTACTTCGAAAAGGGATTACCTCTAAGCTTACACGAAAATATTTTGGTTGTTTATTAAACTCTGAAAAGTAGCAGAATTGGATTAACCCTTGCCTGGGACTGTGGGGCGGTATTCCTAAACACCGAGGGACTGAGAAAAATAAACCTATTACTTTATTGAACTAATATCAATGGGACCGCTGTTTGTTTATACAGAGGGATGAGCTCTTTGAATTGTGTTTTCGGGTGTATCTGAAGAAGCCGAATTGATACTCATTTTGTTTGTCAAGATGGGATTGTGCATGCTTTTCTTGACAAAATTTTTTTTATTAGGTCCTTATAGAAATGAATTATAAGAGACTTATTGATGAAAAGAGTGGAAGGTTATTTTGTGTATATCAGAAGACAAAGAGAACATGCTGATCCGAGGAAATAAAGTAATAATTATCCAGAATAAAAAAATCTATTTAGTACATTTATTTGTCGGAGCTCTGTCAATGAAAATCACAATCATTCATATGCAACAAACTTTCGAAATACTCTTGGAAATGAAGTATTAAGAAAATAATTCGTTGAGAATGCACTAGTTTTCACCCATCGAAGCACTGTGATAATACGAAGAATTTTACTTTTTCAATAATATATGTTTGAATAAATACAAAAGCTCGAAGTCATTCCCAGACAATGCTCATAAAATTAACAACAATGGTAGATTTCGGGAGAAAAACAACTACTTTCCTGGGTAATGCCACGCATCAGAACAATGAATTACATCCTCCCGAAATCTATGCACAGATTCGGACTTTTTCCAAAGGGGGCTAAATGAAGAGCCTGTATATATGCCACAGAAGTACAATATAGGAGAGAATTACTTGAAAATGCTTGAAAGAACTGATGCAACGGTGAATGAGATTAAAAATAGACAAATTTCAGGCATCTCTGGGCATAAGACGCCGAACAACATATTGTTTACGAGAAAATGGCTGTCACTTTGAGAATTTAAGTTTGTCGATGAAGTAAGACCTATTTATTTCTATTTTTTTTTTCAAAAAAGTCTTTGTTGATGGGAAGGTGAACTAAAAAAATGAATTGAACAATGATTATGATAGGAAGCCTATCAAGGAATTAGCACTATTTTTATTAATTACATACAGTCATGATTGGGTATGTACGCAGCAGAATTGATATATCTCTAAAACAGTTGAATGCTATCGACATTCTACTGTAAATACCATTTCCAAGTAGAAATGTTGACCATATAACCGTATAACCTGCTCAAAATGCCAAATTTTCATAAACGAAAATGTTGGGAGAAAATGAGCCCCTACTTCCCAAGCCCCACATCAAAATCCTGAAATATTCCTAAAATTACTAAATTGGGCAGAAGAAGTTTCATATATATACAAAATTTTATTATTTCACAATGGTTTTCGAAAATATTCACATGCAAGCTGCAACTCGGACTTGCCTTCAGATGTCTATATATAACCGCCTAAGGGTCCATTTTTGGAATCATGATCATATAAACTTTTTTCCATCACTAGCTCTAGAACCTACTCATCAGATAGCACAATTTCATGCATAGAACTTCCATGGGATATTCTTAGAGAATATTATTTGTATTATCTCTTAGTTGGTTTAGGTCATATTTGTTGGAGAGAAAGCAAAGAGTGGTTATTAGAAAAGACAACAAAACAGTCAAATCAGATATTAATGAAATCTCGAACACTGGTGTTCCACAAGGGAGTATTATAGGCCCTCTACTTTTTATAATTTACATCAACGACCTGATAGAAAATCTTGATCAGAGCAAAAATGTTGTCTCACCAACTATGCAGATGACACAAACTTATTGGTCCGTGGTGAACTGTTTCCGGATTTGGTAATTAATGTTAATAATATTCTCAAAGTAACAAATGAGTGGTTTACAATGAACAAACAAATTCTGAATGAAAGCAAAACTAATTTTTTGTTTCTCACAACCAATCATCCCAGATCTGATATTCCAACACATATTGAAATTGATAATCAAAATGTGAGCATGTCAGAATATGTGAAATTCCTAGGAATGCACATTGATACCAAATTGAGTTGGATGAATCACATCAATAATATCAGTGGGAAATTGAACTCGTCTGGTTATAGTATAAGAATTTTTGCTAAATATGTCAAGTACCATACACTTAAGATGGTTTACCATGCAAACGTAGAGTCAATCATGAGGTATGGTATCATATTCTATGGAAGTAGCAGGGCCGCAAACGCGATCTTCATAATCCAGAAGAGAATTCTCAGAATTCTCTTGAACTTGAAACCTGGAGATTCATGCAGAGGTTTATTCAGAAAAAATAAACTACTCACCTTTTATGCGATGTTCATTCAAGAGTGCCTATTATTCATTTTCAAAAATAAACGATTATTTACAAATATGGAATCTCAGACAGAACATGATACCAGACACTCTAACTACACATATCCAGCACACAGATTGCGATTAACTGAGTCCAGTGCATTATACTCTTGTATCAGATTTTATAACAAACTCTCTAGTGACATCAAATCGATAGAATCATTAGCAAAATTCAAGAAAACAATTTTCAAGTTGTTGGTTAACATCGAACCATATGATGAGACAGAGTTCATGAACTTTCGAATCAAATAATCTCAGAAAAATTTGTAGAACTTACAAGTGACTATCATATTCTTTTGTTGACTATTGTTTCATTTAATCCTACTTTATGTGATCACGTTTATATATTGTAGTATTCCTTGAAATAAAATTTATTTATTATTTATTATTATTATTATTATTATTATTATTATCTCAATTCTCACAATGTGATACAATTCTAGGGACGTTCTATGGACATTCGGAATGGAGTGTTCTGCATATTCTGAGAATATTACTAGTATATTGAAGAAGAAGGGAGAATATTGAAAAAAGCTCGCTCCGGTGGAGATGCGATCCTACTCTCTTGGAAAACCACTTCGCCTCGAACCTTATTGATAAATAAAATGAATAGCAAGATGACAGCACTGTATCAGTGGGATAATCAGCATTAAGGCGTCAGGGTAAACATTATAAATATTGATGAAAGAATAGGAACAGAATCATTCTCAATAATCTCAGAATATCCGAAAATAATATTCCTAGAATATTCAGAAATATTCTGAAAATATGTCGAATAAAATGTTCATAGATTATTGTTTGCAGAATGAGACTATTCTAAGATGATTCTGAGATCATTCTCATAAGAATATTGTAAAATAAATATATTTGAACTTTGTCAGAATATTCATAGAATATTCTGTGCTGTCTGCGTACCATTATTTACTCATTTTCAAGGCGTGAAGTGTGTTTTTGCTACCAGGGTGGTTTTCGTCATTTTATGGACAGTTAATAAAGACAAAGCCATCTCTGATATAATTAACCCATATTCACTGTTTTTATGCGAGAGGCGCGTGAATTGCACTCGAATTATCAATAACGACTTGTCATCTGCTGTCATGATCATGGCTACTAGATTTCAATTAGAATGGAAAAGAAGTGCTTTCATAGTGATAATAGGTCCTTATTTCAGTTTCACAGAATTGTAGTGATAGAAATATCCTGCTAGTGGCGAAAAAAATTGAATATACACCTTGGTAGTAAAGAATAATATTCTTTACTACCTTGATATATGAATAACTATTATAAGTACAGTGACACAGTGTGAAGTGGTTATCATGCCAAAGGTTCCAGTCTTCGATTTGATCTTTTATAGATCAGAATCTGCAGTTGGAATCATTTTATGTAATTTCGAGACACTTTGTATATCATGCTGGTGCATAGGTTCATTTTCTCCCAGTTATAATTAACTACACACGCGGGAGGAGATGGGTATCTTTGTTCCCTTGATGTATAAATATCTATTATTTTCCAATCATTAAAATTTGTTCTTCTGTGTCGCTAACCCCGTAAGGGTATTGCAGTTAAATTCAAATATGGAAGTGTGTCAGAATAATCTTGAAAACCAAATCTTGGTATTGAAGAACTCTTTCAAATTACCCATCATAAAATAATTTGCTAATTTTGTATTGGTACGGAGAAACTACCTTTAGTGAGTATTTCGACCCGAAAGCCAGAAGGGTTAATCCAATTTACTACCTACCTCCGTCGTTTGATGATTATCTCAATATTTTTAACAAGCTTAAAGGGGTTTAATATTCCGAAAAAGGCTGAATTTAGGTTCTCCACCCAAATCCAATTTCAGAAGAAAGTATCACGCAAATATGTGTGAGAATTAAAACTACAGTATATCTTATATTCATATACCCTTCTACTAATGGATTAGATCCATATAAGATAAATATAAAACTTGAAGTTGAAATAAGGAGAAATAACAAACATACTCAGAGTCGGTCGACCACAAAATTTAAAATGAAACACTTATGTCACAATGGACCCAATAGTAAGGAAGAAATACCTGGAAATTACAAAGATGGCCGTGGTGCCAACTATAGTCACACAAATGAGTATTTTATATTTAAGTCTGTTGTCGACCTACTTTGAGTTTCTTTCTTTCTCTCCTTCTGAAAAATACTGGACCACTTTGAGAATGGATGGTTTCCATGACATATCTGAGAATATTCTTTTTCAATGAGATGAGTTATACAACTCCGGATCCGGAATTTTTTTCCATAGTAGGTCATCTTGTGGAGTGGAGTAAGTTGCTGGTGAATTTCAGAAGGTTACCATCTAGAAGTTCCTGAAATATCTTGCTTCGAAGATTCGCCACGAATTCAAATAGTGCCCGGTATATCTGTTACGATTAGGCAAGATATAACGAGAGCCTAAAGTTTTCGAACCATTCCCAAACGTCATTGCCAGATTGGTCACAGTGAATCACGTGATACAATATGGACGCGGATTCGCTCGTAGAAAAACTCAGAATTATTAACGAGAACATCGGGGTCCCTAAAGGAAGAACTTGAAAGCCTAAATCACAACACAAATGATCACAGTATGCTGACGCCATACTATTAGTGGACCGGAATAAAGATTGTATAGATTGTAGATGGGTCGTATAGGCTGGGAGACCTCGATCACTGCGACCTATAGAAGATCTATTGTGATTACTCTTATCTAGTTTTGGTCCTCTAACCCTAGACTTCTGATGAAGCCTACAATTTTCCTGACGGTTGAATTTTCCACCTGAACGGGGATAAGATAGACCTTTTCTAGGTGGTTCAGCCTTTGGCGGACTAATCCTTCACATGAGCAAAGTATGTGTTCCGCGGTTTAGGTCGCTTTGTTACAAAAGCGGCAAGTGTCAGTCTCCGCCAGGCCTGGTGGTACCTCAGAGGGCTGTGTCCTGTGAGAAAGCCTGTGATAAGCTTTAGCTCTGGTTTGCTGAGGCTGAGTAGCTCTTTGGCTCGGTTCTGCAAATGGTTGATGAACCTTTTCGCTTGTCGTTGACCTGGAGTTCCTCTCCAGTAGGAGGACTTTTCAAGTTCTTCCTATTTCCTGAGTTTTCCTTGAGGTGACATTTGCTTATCCCACAAAAAGGCTCAGGACCAAAAAGTGCAGATGCTGCACCTTTTTTTGCAAGGCGATCAGCTGCCTCATTTCCTTTGATTCCTTCATGCCCTGGAACCCACATAAGTGTCACTTTGTTGTCCTTTCCCACTTGCATGAGTGTTTCAAAGCAGTCCCATGTGATCTTTGATGTGAAAACGAATGATTTTAGGACTTTTAGTGCGGCTTGGCTGTCTGAACAGATATATATGTTGGCACCCCTCAGATCTTTGCTCAGGCACCTTTGAGCGCGAAGGTTGATGGCATGTATTTCAGCTTGGAAGATAGTGGGGGAGTGACCTAAGGACCAGAATAAAACTTCCTGACCAAATTTAGCCTCCACAATTTTATTGCGAAAAATAATCTTAAAAAACACGAATCTCAACATATCAAGTGATAGGAATGGTTCTGAAGATTTAGGCACTTCTAAAATATATTCTCTCATACATACAGGGAGACATTTTGAAAACAATATAATATGAATATTTGTGGACGTAGGAAAAATAGTGTACAGAACTTGTTGGAAAGTGCATTTCCTGCGCTCGTTTCGTTTCCGCACTCCCCGCTCTGCGGCTCGTGCTAAACGTCCACTCGCGCGAAATATGTCACTTTCCACATTAGTTATGTAATATACTATTTCTTTGTCTTCCTTGAAAATGGAACTGACGTATCCTTTTGATTTCTCAAATCATTTATTGAAATAAAGATATTGAGTGTGAAAACTTTTCCTAAGTGACACATAATTTTTCGGAAACTGCTTAACGGAAATTGATGAACGAGGGTACCGTTGCAAAGAGAATTGAACCTTTAGAATAATGTGCTACTTGACCCTCCTTCCCATTTGATATTCTAAGGGTAACATCTACTTCTAGGGGGTTAAACTAAGAGAGCTTGAAGTAATAATTTCAAGTGTTTTCCTTGAAAATAAAATTGACCTGTTTTCTAGATTCCTCATATCATTGACTGGCAGGAAGATATTGAGGGTGGGAAGTTTTCAAAATGGATATCAACTTACCTTGACTTTTCTTCTACCCTCCGTTAGGCTCTATATGGGTGGTTAATCCAGACTCACCATGCACAAATGATGTTGATCCACGTTTGAGTAATGAGGTCCAGGACAGTTTTTTGGAATGGTACAACCTTTATATTATTAAATGCTTTGAATTTCTAGGAAAGCTGAATTCGAAAATACATCATTCACCTGTACATACATACAATTGAATTCTGTACATATACAGTCGAATTCTGTGCACTCATAGAGCAGTGGAAAAATTCGTTAAAGCTTAAACGAATAATTTTTGGACAGAAACGCTCGAATTCATTGAATTTAATTCTGATATTTAGGCATTCTCTCGAAATCATTAATACATACGAAAGGATTCCTGTAGGAGAAATGACAAAATTTTTCACGAATCTGTACACAAATAACCCTATGTGTGATATAAGTTTGAGTTTAGCTTTCCATTGACATTCCAAAGTTGTAATAATATATATAGAGTGTTCCTTTTGGAAAAAAAATGTCCTGGACATGATCACTTAAACTTGAATCATCATGTATATTATTTTATTTTGTAAATGTGGCGAATTGGAATTTAATATCGACCTGTTTCAAAAGATTTCTCAGAAATGGATATTTTGGCTGGAAATAAATAT
The DNA here is from genome assembly GCA_918026855.4 of Phaedon cochleariae. NCBI lineage: Eukaryota > Metazoa > Arthropoda > Insecta > Coleoptera > Chrysomelidae > Phaedon > Phaedon cochleariae. The sequence goes on along the minus strand of OU896707.1, from coordinate 16,669,425 downwards.
ATTGAGTTCCTTCCGGGAGCACTTCATTTTATTTATGCACGACCGGGCGTAAAGTAGCACTTTACCGCCCGCGGACTACTTTACCGCCCGGCGGGCGATAAAGTCATTGAGCTGGTGGTAAAGCTAATGTCACTGTCATATCGCACCAGCTTACAAATTCTTCGTATACTTTGTCGTATATTTTTTTTTATTTTCTTGGCAATAAACTCGATGTTGCTTCCTCAGCTGCCTCACTAATTTCTGGTGGAGTACAATTCACACTTTCTTCATCACTAGAATTCATTTTGAAATCACTAATGAATTATGTATAATTACACAAATTGACAGTTAATATGGCTACTGGCCTATTAATTCCTATTTCGAAAAACTGACTGAGTTGCCATGGTAACGTTGATCCCATACTTCTTGATTAATTGTATTTGCGATATGGATACAATACAGTCTCACTGCAACCGTGATGTATTTTTATTGAGCTTGAGGGGTGAAGAGATACCTACATGAGATATCAAATATATACAGGTCGTGCATAAAATGTTGTATGTATTTCGGGCGTAACTAGCTTTTATGGACCTAGGCGTGTTAATAGCCCTCGCTATCGCTCGGTCTATTAGGTACTTATACACGCTGCGGTCCATAAAAGCCTATTTCACGCCCTTGATACATAAATAACTATTATGGCTCTCCACAACATGATTTTTTTTTCATTAACTAAACCAACTTTTCCTTCGCCCCCGCCTCCTGAAAAAAAATATTATCGACGCCCCTAACAATTCTTCAATAACCAATCGAAAACAATAAAGAATGATAAAAAACAAATGAGATAATATACTCTCAGTTACTGATAGGCTTGCTGGTGTCTACTAGGAAAAAATGAGCCCATATCCTTGATCAAAGCTCATATTTATAAAAAGAAATGTTGTGGTTTCTGGCGACTTCTGTAACCCCAATATTCCCATAAAATACCATATAATTCACCAATATTACGACAGAAGGATATTTTCGGCAAGCACTCAAAGAACTTTTCCCAGTTTATGACCAATAACCTATTTTGAACTGAATAATCCGAAATATGAATTTCAGAAATTGGGACTTTCTCTCATAAAATCTAATAAATATTTCATTTTTATAGCATCAGGTAGCTGGAGTAAGCCACATTGGTCGGCTGGTAGTCCGAAATCTACGTACATTTCACCGATGAGAGTTCCCATTATACAGCCGGGGGATTGCAGACCAATGCCCTTTTGTCGTATCAATAAAACAAATCGTCTTTGTGGCGGCTCCTTTGGGGTGATTGCTCAAAATAAGCATCCCTTCTACGAGTAGTTGATGTGGAATAGAATATATTCTGCAACAGAGAACAACCGACAAAAAAACATTCGCCTGAACTGACAATCGTACTGGCCATCTTCTTTCATGCTAAAACGTACTAACAGTCTAATGTATTGAAAAGGAATATTCTCAGATAAATTATGAACATACAAAAAAGGATATATATTGATATAAAGCAATACATTGAGAATTCGCATTCTCTATGTGATGAGAATATTTACTCTTTTTCAGTTAATTCAATAGAAAACAACTACTTTCCTGGCTATATGCCACGACGAACATTGAATTATATCTATTGAACACACACGAAAAGAGTTTGAAAATAAAATATAAAAATTTCTGAAATTGAGAATTTGCATTCTCCTTCAGACAAAAATAGTTATTTACACTACAAGGGAGGCAAGTGATACTTACCAGTCGAGGACATTGTTTGCGCCCGAGCGATAGCGAGGGCTTGCAAAATAGTCCGAGACTGGTCAAGAACACTGCCTCCCGAGTTTTGTATTATATTTTTTCTACTCCAGTTCCCTTAGATTAAAAAAAATGTTTTTCTACTCCTTACTCGGTAAGTACTTCATTTTGATACTGATTTGAGGGAGGAAAACACGTTCTACCTCCCTAGGGAGGTAAATATTTACTTACCTCCCTAGGGAGGTAGAACGTGTTTTCCTCCCTCAAATCAGTATCAAAATGAAGTACTTACCGAGTAAGGAGTAGAAAAAATATGTATATACACACATCATATTTTTTTGTCTGAAGGAGAATGCAAATTCTCAATTTCAGAAATTTTTATATTTTATTTTCAAACTCTTTTCGTGTGTGTTCAATAGATATAATTCAATGTTCGTCGTGGCATATAGCCAGGAAAGTAGTTGTTTTCTATTGAATTAACTGAAAAAGAGTAAATATTCTCATCACATAGAGAATGCGAATTCTCAATGTATTGCTTTATATCAATATATATCCTTTTTTGTATGTTCATAATTTATTTGAGAATATTCCTTTTCAACACTTTCATACCCAATCAGGGGGTTCAAACTTGAACGATGGAAACTTGTGATTTTTATAGACCTCTAATCGCAGATTCGTGATAGAGTCTCAATTCAGAATTCATTTCCACGCCCTGTATGATGAATGTCAATTTATCATACACCCAAAAGTCTAATGTATATCTACAGGGTGTATCTGAATAACGCCGAAAAAATTCAAGGGGTGATTCCTTGTGATATACTAGCAAATAAAGTTCACATAAACATGTGTCCTAACTTGCTTCGTTTTTGAGATACAAGATGTTGAAGTTGGAAGTATCAATTGTTTTTATTTCTAATCCCCTTGTATGAGTGTCATGGTGCCAAAATTCAGTATGGTTGGAGACTGAGAAAGCCCCAAAATTTCAAAATGATTGTAATTGGTGTTATTGAGTAATCTCAATGGAAGTCTTGAACACACCTATATACAGGGTGTCCCTAGACCAGTGGGACAGTTGAATATCTCCTGAACCAATGGGAATTTTCGAAATATTATGATTCCACATCATATCGCATTATGAGTGCTAACTTCAGGAATGACTATATTTCATACGAGGGGCGCAAGAAAGGCTCACAAAATCGAACATCAATTTTTTCAAATGGAACACTCTGTATTTCATTGCATTTCCATATTCTCCTTGATGAGCTGAGTTCAACGACCTAGCACACTTGGGGTCTAGCGGGAATGATTTCCGAGATATAGGGTGTGGAAAATCGAGAATCTTCATTTCTGGAAATTTTTTGTGTCGAAACTATTCATTATTGGTCAAAAGTGAATACATGTCCATATCTTAACTTTTGATTTACTATTTACTCGTATTTAATTGAAACAAATACAGGGTGGTGTAGAATTTTCAGTTTCAGTCAGAATTCTACACCACCCTGTATTTGTTTCAATTAAATACGAGTGAATAGTAAATCAAGAGTTGAGATCTGGACATGTAATCCGTTTCGACCAATAATGAATAGTTTTGACACAAAAAATTCCCCAAAAATGAAAAATCTCGATTTTCCACACCCTATATCTCGGAAATCATTCCCGCTAGACCCCAAGTGTGCTAGGTCGTTGAATTCAGCTCATCAAGGAGAATATGAAAATGCAATGAAATACAGGGTGTTCCATTCGAAAAAATTGATGTTCGATTTTGTGAGCCTTTCTTGCGCCTCTCGTATAAAATATAGTCATTCCTGAAGTTAGCACTCATAATGCGATATGATGTGAAATCATAATATTCTGAAAATTCCTATTGGTTCAGGAGATATTCAACTGTCCCACTGGTCTAGGGACACACTGTATATACATTAAATTTAAACGCGAAAAAAACCGGTGGCATATAATGACATTCACCATAAATATCGATAAATTTACCCACTGTGACGTCACTGAAGAGATTATTTCGAATCTAATTGCACCAGAAGAAGCTCCATATTACTATTGACAAAACCACAACGTTTAATTGAGATTGATGAAGAGACAAATTCGTGCTTTTTTCTGTCACAGAAAAAAATAGTGTATTATACAACAAGAGTCTCTAGATCATACCCGTGTGTTCACCGAACACGCCCGATCGTTACCTAAGCGTTGGGGAGACCGAGACGTAAGCAGGCAGTCTATAGTTACATTGAGTGGGCAGGCAGCATCTCTCATGCTGTCTCTGTTTTTGTAGTATAGTACGAGGTGGGCCACCAACAGTTTTTTTTTCAACTTTTTTTTTCTTCGAATAAATAAGAAACATTTGATAGGCATCAAGTGATCTACTGCGATCTATCAGATAATGAGAGCGATGATTTGATTTGCAATAATTCGCTATGTCACGACGAGTCCTATATACATGTAAATAGCGAACCACTCATCGAAAATCATGAATCTATGTGTACATTTTATATGCTTATGTTTTGTTGGCGAGGACGCTCGTTTTATTCAAATTATTTTCGATAATGTTCATCTGCTTCACTAGAAATTATTATTAGTAGTTAGTATTAGTAGTAGCAGTATAGTAGTAGCAGCTTATTTGTTATTCAAAATGGAACACCTTATATTTCATTACATTTTTCGATTCTTCTAATTGAGCTATGATTTCGTTGATCAAGCTCAAGGTATACCTATACGTAGAATGTGAAAAATCGAGATTTTTTTGGTATCGAAACTATACAATACCTATATATTGATTTGTCAAAATGGCTTACGCATGTGTCCCTATCCTAATATTCTATTTACTATCTACTGATGCCATTTAATTAAAACAAATATATACAGGGTGGATCAGATTTCAGAATTATATAAAAGAAGTACTAGTATGCCTACTAAAAAAATATATATATTTGAAATGAACAAAACAAATATATCACATAAAAAAAACACTCTAATATTCAACATAAAATAAAATTCAATCCCACTGGATGTATTTAAAAATAAAAACAGTGTGCATGTCACTTCTATATAATGGAATCAACCCGTATATCTAACGTAACTGTTAACTGTTAAATTCTCAGGAGCGATAGATATATATATCAACTATGACCAAAGTGAGGTAATCTTCAGTGAAATACACTACTCGGGTCATGGACCCACCAACATTTCCGGAAAATGATATTAGGAGGCAAGATAGGTTGAAAATCGCTTCGGATTCGAAATCAGGGCGTCCAATTCACTGACTATTCATATTGTTCCTGAGAAATGTTCAGTTCTGAAAAATCAAATTTTGTTTCAATTTACATGAAAGCACCCCCGCATCTTACGTAAGTATTCTATTCACAGCAGCAAGAAAGATACAATCAATGAGCAGTGTATATATCACTGAAGATGTCCCCACTTTCAGAATCCTAATAACTCAACAATTACGTAAAATACAGGAGTGTTTCCATTAGATTATTAAATTGACAAATTTGACTCCAAAATAATTCTGGCACGCGCCAATATTCATAACGAGAGAAGCTGCCTGTTTACGTATCCCAGTCCCCACCGCTTAGGTAACGATCGGGCGTGTTCGGTGAACACACGGGTATGATCTCGAGACTCTAGTTATTATACACGGGAAAAATATTAGAATTTAGCTCGCGGTTTTTTGTCTCCCTCCGCTACGCGTCGGGAGACAACACAACTTGGAGCTAAAATTTACTACTTTTTTCCCTTGTATAATAAATAACTATTATTGGTCAAGTCGTGATAACCATCCATTTTCTCAAAGTGGTCCAGAATTCGTCAAAGAAAAAGACAACCAACTTTGGGGTTTTTCGTGTTTGGTGTTGAAAATCAGAGAACGATTGAAATTGTTAAAATAGTTGGTGTACAAAAAACGGTGACATCGAATTATTGTGATATGTACACTGAAAAAAATTTTTCGGATACTTAAAGTATGATGCAATTTTGTTGTGGTATTATTTTTGATGAATGTAGTGATTGATGGCGCCTATTTTACTAAACGTTTGGTATTCACTACCGATTATTTCTCTGAGTGTAGTTGGAAATGAAGAATACTGTGTATTTGGAGTGGAAGAATTGGATGCACTACCAGTCAAACCGGAAGTGTCAAAATTTCAAACACCTATACGCAAAATGACAAGGAAGACACAGGGGAGTAAATTGGATTCGAGTCCGGGTCACCCAGTATAATAACACCTTCAGTTTCCCTTTCTCGACCGTCTCCTCATGCATCTCTACCCCCTTCCCGCTCACCGTTCCCTCCCATCACCCGGAACGACCATGCCGACTCCGGACTCCGGACTCCGGTCACGGTCGTAATTTGGCGATGGAGCGGCAAGGGAAATTGCCAACGTGCCGTTTCCGCGACTTAATGAGACGCGGTAGCGCCTCGGGGCGGCAGGTCACACCTGCCCCCCGCTCTGATGCCGCCCCCGGGCGACTCGAAATAGAAGCGGGACCGGCGGGAGCTCCTATAATTGGCACCCGAAGGGTTGAGTCTGTCGCTCTGTCGGGCCGATCCAGTGACCTGGAGAAGATGATATTCTTCATCCATTGCCGTCTAAATGAAAAAAAAAACAATAGAAAGCGAAATTCATTGGTACAACTGGCTCGCACTGAGTGCAAATTTTGTATTCAATTGGTGAAACTGCTGACAGGTTTTGATTTCCATTTGGAAACTGGTGCACATTGTTCAGAGCTCTATGGATCTTGCGTATGCGTATCATACATAATATTTTTCAACTTTCAGAAGAACAATTATATACAAAAACGAACCAACCCAACTGCTCTAACCTCTAAGAATTCATTAATTATCATATCATTTCGTATTTCATTGGGAGTGCACCGGTTCACATTTTGAAAGAAACCAACGTTGTGCCAGTGCAAAACTGATAAAATTGATAAGAAAAAGGTGTCCTTGGTAAATATACTGAACCCGGCCTCAGACGTGCGGCATGACAATACTTCGTCACAGTGGAAAAAGTTTAACAGAAGAAGAAAATGCTACACGTAGAGAAATTCAATATCATAAATGGGGACATCTAGTTGGACCCAAATCTAATTTAATTTACATTTGCCTATATTCTGACTCCCCCATATTATTTACTTCTGGATCACATTTCGATTCAACCACAGTCTTAGAACACACACAAAAGTTGCGTTGTTGCCAAATCTTTTCGAAGTTGGAAAATATATCTACCGAGAAGAAGGTTCATTTAGGTCAAGTTAGGTTAGATTGTTTGGAGAAAGTAGTTCTCCTCCTTGTTCAGAAAGAATATTACCCTTTTCGATTTTCAAACAGCCATAGAAGTTCTCATGGCGGCAGGTCACACCTGTCCCCCGCTCTGATGCCGCCCCCGGGCGACTCGAAATAGAAGCGGGACCGACGGAAGCTCCTATAGTTGGCACTCGAAGGGTTGAGTCTGTCGCTCTGTCGGGGCGATCCAGTGACCTGGAGAAGATGACACGCTTCAGTCTTTGCCGTCTAAATTGAAAAAAAAATAATAGCAAATTCCATTGGTAAAACTGGCTCGCACACTGAGTGCATATTTCGTATGGGTTGCGTGCTAGAGAGTTGATGAGTAGACATCTAGTAAACAACAATATCAGCATTGTATCAGACAGTCAGGCTGCTCTTGAAGCACTGAGCTCCAGCAAGATAAATTCCAAGCTTGTATGGAGCTGTATTGAATCCCTAGAATGCCTGGGCGCCAACAACATAGTGTCTTTGGTGTGGGTGCCTGGAGACCAGGGGATGGAGACGAGAAAGCCGACATCCTCGCCTCGGGATTCGAATCTGTGTTCATAGGTCCAGAACCATACTTTGGGGTCACCACAAGTGCGGCCAAAACAACAATATCGGACTGAGCGAAAGAAAAGAGTCTCATGTACTGGTCTGAATTACCTGGGTTCAACCATTCGAAGGCGTTTCTGCCTAAACCATCGAAAAATATAACCAGGCAGATCCTAGAAAGGAGCAGGGGTTACCTACGAATTCTGACAGGACTGCTTACGGGACACTGTCGTCTAAGATACCACCTGGGAAGGATGGGTCCGAACCAACGAACGGACTGTCGATATTGCTGTGTGGAAGACGATGGAAGACGATGTATTCGGCTTTACCAATACAAAACCTATCGATTTCAGACAAATCTCATCTAATTCAACCATGAACTTTGTAAAAAGATGTGGATTGTTCAGTGAACTGTTTCCTCTAGGGGTGAGCAACAATAGACCCATCTGGGGTCGCAGTGGAGGGGCGGTATTCGCCCCACTCACATTGAACCTAACCTAACCTATGGGTTGCGTGCAAGAACTGTCAGATGACCGACCTTGGAGGTGAAACATTGTAAACACAACCTCGCTTTTCTTATTTGTTTATAAATGATTGAAATAGTTTTTCACAATTATTTTGACATGGAAATCGTGTTTTTTGGCTATTCATCAATTCGCGCATGCCATCACATTGTGCTGTTGTACAATGCACAAAAGATGCAGCGAGAGACGAAGGAATCCGGTTGGTACATTATGATTCAAGAGTAAGTACCTACTATAGTCAGTCACATATAGTTTTCATTTTGAAATTTGGTAATTTCTCTGATTTCTCATCGGAATTCCTTCTGCAAGAGGAGCTAATAAATACTTGTGAAATATCTAAAAGAATGCAGGAAGATTGGATTCATGCAATCAAACGGGAGGTCTGGTCTGACATGCTGACAAAATATGATCATGTGTGTTGTAGACATTTTCAATCTATTAGCAGTATTAGCTTCTATTGCAGAAGAGGCAGAAGCAATTTTAATAAGAATTGTCAAAATTTCATAATGAAAACTATGTGAGATTACTATTTACCTGAAAAATCGTATTCCTTCGTCTCTCGCTGCATCTTTTGTGTATTGTACAACCGCACCACGAGAAGGCATGCTTGAATTAATGAATAGAGTGAAAAAACACGATGCGTATGCCAATATATTGTGGAAATCGATTTCAATCCTTTGATTCCTCTGTAAACAAATGAAAAACGTGAGGTTGTGTTTCAATATTTTATAGGAAAGTGAGGTTGTGTTTCAATATTTTACCTCCAGGGTCGGTCATCGTGCACGCGACCTATTCAATTTGTGGAGCTGTTGGCAGGTTTTGAGTCCATTGAAAAGCTGGTGGACAGTGTTTAAAGCTCGCACGAGTTCTATGGATCGTACGAATTCAGTGCAGTTTCGGAAATAGCGGGATATGAATAGTTTGGAAGGCAAATTATTGTTAGTGGCAATATCATCAACAATCATCAAGTGTTGCTGAATGAATATACCACTCTGAAAATATTATGTACCTACTTGTTAATTTGCAAAGAATATCGCTGTCACCACAGCATGGGACTGTTCGCTTCTGAATAATCATGTAATTAGATCGAAATGCTATTTCTATGTGATATGTTAGTATCATCCGCAATATTTTTCAACTTTCAGAAGAACAGTTTGTTGTAAACAAAAATAAACCAACTCAACTGCTCTCACCTCTTAGAATACATCAATCATCATATCATTTCCTATTTCATTGGGAGTGCACCAGTTCGCATTTTGGAGAAAACCAATAGTGCCAATGCAAGAGTGGTTCAGAACTAGTGCACCACCAGATTTACGAATGTAATTCGCTATAAGTTCACGGTCTGTTCTATCCATGGACAAATAAAACGTTCATGATTCTATCACGCGAGTTTCAGTGTAGACCTCTCAGGTCTGAGGGCGCTACATTGCCTCCCAGACCTCAATTATTGTTTGACCGTCCAACAGGGATGGAGATCGAAAAAGTACTTGAGACAACCAAATTGATAAGAAGAAGTTGTCCTTTGCTCATACTCAACCCGACCGCTGCATGTATTGAACTCAAGTTTACATTGAGTTCATTGGCGGCATGTTGACGCTTGGCTCACGGTACCATAGATTAACAAACATTCTACAATAGAGCATTGTCAGTGACTGGGGCCAACTGCCAAGCCAAAGACAAGAATCTCACTGAGCTAAGGTAAATACGCGACGGTGTTTCAGGCAGAAGTTATTGCAATACATCATTGCGTGAAAGAATTGATGAGGCAAAAGTTTAAAGGCAAAACCATTGCAATCTATTCAGATAGCCAGGCGGCCATCAAAGTAGTCAAATCTATGCAAGTTAACTCAAAACTAGTATGGGACTGCATAGAAACCCTAAATGAACTGGGCAGTCAGAACAGACTGGCTCTAGCATGGGTACCAGCACATACAGGGTACGAGGGCAATGAAGAGGCCGACTCACTTGCCCGAGCAGGAGCAAACAAAGCTCTGAATGAGAAGGGTTCTGCCTTCTGTGGTATTGCAAAAGCTATACAAAAGACTAGTATCAAATCATGGATGCAAACCAAATTTCAAGAATGGTGGAACAACTCGCCAGGTATGAGACAGGCAAAAGAGTTAATTGAAAAAACATCGCCAACATTCACAGAATATCTACTGAGCCAGAAACGAAGTTCAACTAGAATACTAGTGGGACTTCTCACATGGCATTGTAGGCTCAACAAACACATGAGTACGATAGGTTTGACTGAAGAACTGCTGTGCAGGTTCTGTCAGGAAGAAGAGGAAACAGCAGTACACATACTTTGCCACTGTGAGGGCTTGTCAAGACTAAGGTTCCTTACGCTGGGTGAGGAAAAACCAGAAGCCCAAAGATACACAGGGGATCTGAAAGCTAGCCTATGGAGTCTCATAGAGAAGGCGGGGCTATAGCCGAAGAACTCTAATCGATTTTGAGGGCAGACACAATAGATCTGAAAAGGTCGCGGTGTGGAGGCAGATAGCCCGAAGGCCTCATTCTGAATCTAATCTAATTGTCAGTGACGTCATAATATGACGGGTATTGAACACCTGATGGGGGAGCAATAATACACATTTTCTCACATTCTCACATTAACCATGCACTAAAATACAATACTTGGAGCATTTATTTATCAACATGTTTGTTAATTCATTCATCATGAATCCTGTGAGAGAAGTGAATGAGTCCAAAGAAGAGTTCAAATTGGTTTATTTGTCAATTTTAAATTACTTAATTTACTTACGCTCAGCTCTAATATACCTACTATACCTCGTAATATACCTCAATAGATACTCATTTTTGAAGAAAATGTACACATCCTTCTTGTATAATATCTACAAGTTCAACAAAATCATCAATAGGTCAGAAATAATAAAAGCAAAATTCACACACAGTTTTGTTTGTCCCCCGATCAGCTGATGAAAACGACGAGTGCGCCATGTTGTGACGTCAGCAGACATTGCTCTATTCCTTTCTGTAATATCTGATGAGCTATGGTACAAGCAACAAGACATGGCGGACAATGCTTCGTCACACTCAAAAAAGTTTATCACGTTTTTCTATCGAAAAATTGATACACTTGGATACATTCGATAACATAGCAATAGATATATGGAGCAAAAATACTAGCAAAGATTCTCAATACACCAAACACAAACAAAGAAATGGCTGACATGCTATCGAAGCGAATTTCAGAACACCCAGTATAATCGAATTCATAATCCACCAACGTTGAATGAATAAGCACTCAAATATATTATAATCAGAAGAATACAATGATTTGATCAAAATCACAAATGAAGAATAACAAGCTTATCGAGTTATTCGGATAGACATGTAGATTTGATAGATAGGTAGATTTGAAGATAGTAGTGTAGTGAGGGTGCTTAAGTGAGCTTGGGCCGTTGCAAGCCTCCTGGCTGAGGAAATGATCTTTAGTTTCAGTCTAGAAGATGTACGCATGAAAGTAAGTGGAATTGTGAAATAATGAAGTGAATATTCTGTGAAATCCACTGAAGATCTTCCAACCTAGTTAGTCGTGAAAACAATCCCAATTCACGAAGATCAAAAATTCATCAAACAATCAAAACCAATCAATTATTCACCTTGATTGTCTCACAGAAAATAGGTTGAGATAGGTGAAAAATAATGACGCCATACCTATTGACTTTAACATATACCTCAGGAGAAAAGCAATAGGGAAATAATATCAAAATCACTAGATTCATTCACCAGAGATTGTTCTTTACGTCCACGTAGGCTCCACCAAACACTATCTGAATTACACCAAGGACTCGTAACAAATTATAAATTTCCATCAATTCAGTCGCAAAGGTCAATTTAAGCTTGGAGTAACGACCGCTGTTTCAAGGGACACACATAAGGGAGTCGAAGGGCAATAAGATCTGAAATTAGCCGGTTATGAAGGGCGCTAACGTCGCATTTACTCACAGAAGGCTACCCTATACGGTGTCGGATAGCCCTAGGTGTCTATTATGTACCACTTATCTGACATGTTGAACTGCTCTCCAGACTCTGTAACACGATTGGCGTCATTATTTTGGATTAATTGCGTTTCCGGATCTTCTTTACCTTAGGAAAATAATGAATTCATGTTGGGGTGAATGTTTGTAAGGTTACACAGTAAAAAAAATATAACACCAGCTAACACCCTTGGGTGTCCCCTGATGATGAGGTCCTGAATATTTTAGTAAGAATTATCAACACTGATATTTGTTACACCATCATAGGGTGTCATTCGGTCTTATATACAGTCAAGGACTACACTAGAGTACCTAGTACTGATGATTTGATCGGTTCGTGTTATTCAACACCAAAGTGGTCTTCTATACAATTATTTGGTGATTATTTTGATACTATATCTGTTGCGTTTTTGCTTTCAGTGATAACAATTGCAGGATATGCATATTTTTGAGGTATTTTTCTGTTGTGAAAACACGCTCATTTAGTGTTATCACGCTGCGAAGCGGTGCTTTCTTGCCTGCATCTGAGTGTTGAATAAACCGACTCTGAAATACTAACATTAGTATTTAGTGTTTGGAATGATCCATTGTAGTGAAAGTTGAGACATTACAAAACATCTCTGAGCTCATAATATTTGGAGGTTGTCAGGAGACGAGCGTCAAAGGAGCGCTAGTGTCGCCATGTATATTAAGATATTTATTCAATATTTTTCAGTGCAGAAAAATTTTACTTTGATATTTAACTTTATGTTTCAATCTGGTTCGATGTTAGTACTCTATATAGCTTCGCAATCTCAAAATCATCATATATAGAACTGATGAATCAACTTAAAATTTATTTAATGCATTATTTTCACGAAATCATCCGATCTTATTGTCACCTATCAATCTGGATACCACAATTTGTGGATGATGATATAAAAACAAATGTTTTATACATTATTCTTCAATGAGTTTAGGTTTTTCAGACGGGGGGGGGAATTTCAACATCAGCAACATTATTTATTCAGATGGTAGGTAGTCCCGGTCTCCAGTCCAGCCCCTCCACTCCACTTTTCTCCAAACCACGTGACTCGGCTAGCCAATCAGAGACCAGCATTTGGTTGGAGGCCACGCCCACTAAACACCAGCGCGAAATTCAAATTATTCATACGTCGTCACGTCGCCATCGTGAATAAATAAATTAAAAAAAGCTGTCACCGCTGGGGGGAAATTGAACCAGGGACCTTTGCATTATGAGGCAGCGTATATACACACTGTGGTATTCCGACCTCCGTGATATTTCAATTATTTTAATGCTATTCAAAGGGGATATCCATTGCTGGCGCGTGCTTATCTTTGCAACGGATCCATCGAGGTAGAGTGAAGCGAGAGATGCATTCCAGAGATAAGAAACTTCGAGTCGAAAATAATATCCATCGCAGGCGCGCGCTTATCTTTGCAACGGATCTATCGAGGTAGTGTGAAGCGAGAGATGCATTCCAGAGATAAGAAACTTCGAGTCGAAAATAATATCCATCGCTGGCGCACGCTTATCTTTGCAACGGATCTGTAGAGGTAGAGCAAAGCGAGAGATGCGTTCTAGAGATAACGACGCGCATTTCATTCCCATTTTTCACTTAACAACGGCTATATACAGGGTGTTTGAGTTGGGTAATAGTTGGGAAAAAAAATATAGAGTGAACCCAAAAAGGCGTTATACCTCTCCGACCTACATATTTTTTTTTTTTTTTTTTTTTATCGCTTGGAGCGCACGAGAGGGAATCCCTATAATGTTCAAAGAACATCGTGCGTTCCTAGGGAGGATAGGGATAGGAGGTAGGTATTGGAATTCTTTTTGAACTTCTGGAGATTATATGTTGTTGGGAACACTTCCACATATAAAGGCTACCCGCTATAACATGATATATACAGGGCGTTTGAGTTGGATAACAGTCAAAAAATATACTGGACGCCTCACCCACTTTTGCGGGATTAGACAGCTGACGTATTACATAAGACAGTTAACAAAGGATTGATGACACGACGTGACTAGATGACCTGCAAGTACCGCTACCTAATAATTTAATATACTGGATGTTTGAGTTAGCAATAGCGATAAGAAATAGGGCGTCTCACAGGGTAGCAAACATACGTATGATAGAGTGTCGGTTTAATATACAGCAATAATAGAAATACAAACTCACATAGGGCACTCATGGCCTGACGTATGACGTATGACAGATGACCAAAAAAAAAAAAAAACGCTATCATACATCAATACTAGACAAAGCTCTTTGAGGTTATGTTCCATTTCAGACATTCGGTATAGCAAATTTATTTATTCTTCCTATGGTATGTTTTAACTCGTACAGCAATATATAATAATATAGTGCCACTGAATGATCAAGACCTCTATGTCACTGGATGTTTGAGTTAGCAATAGCGATAAGAAATAGGGCGTCTCACAGGGTAGCAAACATACGTATGATAGAGTGTCGGTTTAATATACAGCAATAATAGAAATACAAACTCACATAGGGCACTCATGGCCTGACGTATGACGTATGACAGATGACCAAAAACGCTATCATACATCAATACTAGACAAAGCTCTTTGAGGTTATGTTCCATTTCAGACATTCGGTATAGCAAATTTATTTATTCTTCCTATGGTATGTTTTAACTCGTACAGCAATATATAATAATATAGTGCCACTGAATGATCAAGACCTCTATGTCATGTTGACATGTTAATATTTGGCAGGGATAATCAACACTTAGGAATATTATACATATGGTGCCCCACTGAAAAAATGTATTTCTTTTCGAGCCACCCTGTATAACATTGACATTTTCAGTTCGGAGAAGATTAGAAGGAGCATAATAATCATGTTCGTCTCCCTATTGATCAGTACCAATCAAGATGTTGAAGAGTGAGCATGTGCTGCTGCTGTTGCTTTCAATCATCGCGCCAGTTCCCGCTACTGGCAATGATACGATAGAATATGCAGGTGCCTTTTTGAAGCGTTTCGGCTACATAAATACAACGGATAATGCTGTCACCGATATAGAATCAGCATTAATGACATTTCAAGAGACATACAATCTCCCTGTGAGTGGATCGCTGAATAACGAAACTCTACGACTGCTGAATAGTCCGCGTTGTTCTGTAGGAGAAAATAATTTCATGATACATTCGAAATGGAACAAAACCAAGTTACACTGGTATTTTCCTCAAGCTAAAAAGGTGCATCGTGATACAGCCAAGATGGCATTCGATAGGTGGGAGGAAATATCGAATTTGAAGTTTGAAAATGTGCGAAACCCTAGCAGACAGAAACCTGATATTACCATAACTGTTATTCGAAAAAATCACAATTTCCGAGCAGACTGCCAAGGCACTTCCAAGTGTCCACATAATTTCGACGGCCCTGGAAAAGTTTTAGCTCATGCATATTTCCCAAATGAAAACAACAAATGTGTCGAGATTCATCTTGATGCAGAAGAAAAATGGTATCTTGGAAATAGTACTTCTCCTGATGGCCAAACTAATTTATTGATGGTCCTGATTCATGAAATTGGCCATGCTCTTGGGCTGGGGCACAGTGGCGTCAATACAGCTATTATGTATCCTTGGTATCAAGCAAGTCCAGCATCATTCGATATAGATGATAAGAGGGCGATAGAATATTTGTATGGGCAGAAAACTGAAAACTATCAACCAACAACAACCTCAACAACACAGACAACCGAATCCCAAAAACCGATATCCCAGCACACCTCTACCACAGCTTCATCAGTGTCGTCAAATGAACCCCATAACGTAGACGTTACTAGCACAACCTCAAAGCCTCAGATAACTCCAACAAGATTATGCGACATTCAAGTGCCAGACTTTATGTTTCTAGCCACAGCACCCCAGTTTCAAAATTATCGCATGTACGTGGGATACAATAGATTTTTGTGGAAGTTCGATTTGAACGATATGCGAATTCCATCACAGCCAGAGCTGCTTGATGATTATCTTCCTGAAGATTTAAAGTCTTCTCGAGTTTCACATGTTTTCCAAAATTCTGTGGGTAATCTAGTGACATTTATAAATGATAGTATGTATTATGCAGTATCTTTTCCGAATTTTCAAATCCACCAAAACTTTCGTTTTCCTTTGCCTTCTAAAGCAAAAATTAATGCTGTCTTCCAGACAAACAGTGGACAGGCTTATTTGTTATATAACAACGATTCTTACATTACATTTGATGACAATGGAGACATGAGCAACCGTGGGCCACTTAGTCACATCTTCCCAGTAATTCCAGCAGGCATAATATCAGCTTTTCGTTATATCGATGGAAATATATATTTTTTCGATAGAAATACATACTACAAATATAGTGAATATACTAGACGGGTAGTGAAAGCCGAACCGTTCAGTTGGAGCGTCTTTGGAATATCCTGCCCCAATGATGGATTACTTCATCAATTGAAAACAATGTTAACAAGAATTATATCACTTTACGAATAAACGATTAAATACCATTTTGTTTTATTCCAATTGTCACATGTATGCTGTCTCAGTCACGAGTGTTCAGTATGATGTTCAGGCATGTGTGTTGAAAAAATGCATCAATTTTCGAGATATATAATATTAGCATGGAAATGCCGACCTCAACTAAATTGTTCAAATAAATAGTCGATGTTCATTAAAATGTATGTAGACGTTTTGAGGAGTGACTCTCACGATTTTATTGCACTAAATAAAATACCTACTTTGTTTTTCAAAAACCCACCCTTCACACTTCATCAAGCTGTCTCCTCCTCCTCCTCCTTGTACTTTCACAGACAGTAACACACCTTAGCGGTAGGGCTCGTAGGCTTCTCGTACAGGCAGCAACACACCTCATTGCCCTTCTATATGTCTTTTATTCCCCTTCTTGTTATTTCAATGGTGTCGTGGCCCTCTTCTGTTGTTGCGCAGTGGTGGTTGGAAGTAACTGAAAGTGGTGAAACTGAAACATAATGTGAGTTGCAAGTGTTGTACAAATTCTCGCGAATCAAATAGGCCATCATTTTGAAAGAGGTGTGCGCATGCGTCACAAAAAAAAACGTCACTCTATATGAGTGACAGGGCTAAGTGGTAGTATGACAGGCGTCAATGGCGGTGTGAATGGCAGTGTGGCGGTGCGAATGGCAGTGTGGCGGTGTGAATGGCGGTGTGAATAGCGTAGTGGCGGTGTGAATGGCAGTGTGACGGTGGGAATGGCGGTGGGACTGTGTGAATGGCGGTGTGAATGGTAGTGTGGAGGTGTGCATGGCTGTGTGAATGGCGGTGTGAATGGTGTGACGGTATGGTTAGTGTCGGGTTTATAAAGATGTCAGTTGTTGTCCTGACTTCATACTGTTAACATCATAGTAGGAAGAAAAATATATTACGTCTTGAGATGTTTGCTTGTCAGCAATGCAACAAGAAATTCAAGTGGGCCTATGGATTGAAGCGGCATATGGATAGTCATGACGAAAAAGTTTTCAATTGTCATTATTGTGTGGACAAATTCACAAGATTGGATAGCATGAAAAAACATTTGGCGAGAAAGCACAAAGGGAACGACCTGGTTAATCCCCAAAACGAATCGATCACCACTGATCAACGAAATGAGTCGAACTCCATTGATAGTGATCATCAATTATTGTCCCAAAGCCAGTCGAATTCTGAGATTGGTCAGCAGTTGAGTCAAAATGATGCTATCACGGATGATCCTTGTGAGAATGAAATCGAAGATAGACATAAAAAAATTGTGGACTTAGCTGAAATTGTGAGAAATAAATATTTGGCGCTTGAACAACTGGCTGACGTTAAAGTACCTATGAAGCATTCAAATTCAACATGTCTGAAGATGATCAAGCCGAGTAAGGAATCGCGGCCTGTCAAGTATTCATCTCACATTCAGAATGGCCATAAAAGTACTCGGTATTCACCAAGAGATGACAGCAGCTTCGACATTCTGAGGAGAGGTGGAATAATAAGAGGAGGAAGCTCCAGGAAAGCAGATGAAATAAAATTAGAGCATAGATTGTGTAGAGGTCTTTTGGTATTTTAGTTGAAATAAATAGTATTTCTTTGAATCTCGTTTAATTTTTATTAATACTGAACTGAAACATGAAATGGGTACTCAGCAAAGTGTCTGAGGCCTGATAGCATCTAGCAATTGTTGACATCTAATAACAAAATTGATGTCACGATGACAATATTGGTGATCATTATCCTAATAAAAGAAAATTCCCCTCTGGGTCATTAAATTGACACCTATATTCTCAACATATAGAGCAAAACCATGCGCATACTTACTTGAGCAATGATTTTCAACGATGCTTGCTTGTCTTCTGTTTTACGATCAATTGTGCATAAATCTGACATGGTTGGCTACTGCTGGCTTGCTGTTCTCTCATCATCATCATGCATCCGATACTTCAACAGCTGGTCCTCCGTTTCACCAATGAGATGTAATCTGAAACTGCAGTAGAGCATGAGACGCAAGGTCTCAGTATGTGTACAAATAAAGTTCATTATAATATGAAAATATTTCAAGGTTTAGATGGAAAAATCCGCCACTGGGGTTGGGACCCAGTCTTGGACAGCTCTTTTCATCCTCCACTAAAACCCCCACTGCTTCAATCTCGGATGAATGAAGAGCAAACCCATCGTTAATCCTTTTGAAAATATTTCCACAATAATGATATTATTCAGATCATATATGTATGTATAAATGGAAAACTAGTTGGTTTGCGAAAATGCAACAACAACAAAAAAAAAAAAGTAGAGGATTGAGCCTCAAATGTCAAAATGGGATATTTTCAGGCAGATTTCAATAGCAGAGCTCAAAGGTGTTGGATGAATCAACAATTATTAGAGTTGTTATTTTTCTAGTTGTGAAAAAATGTCGCTGTTTGCCGATTTGGTTAAGCATATCGCATCCATTTTGGGGCTTCTAAGTCTGGTCGCACAATAATAGAAATATAACCATCACATGTTTCTCCCGAGCCGTCACAAAAACGGAAATGGAACAGAGCGTTCCAGTCGGATCGACACCCAACTAGGAAGTTAGTTACGCTGAAAAAGCAGAGTACTAAGAACTCGAAACCAGTCTGTAGGTGTCTGGAGCGTGGCCTGGCTAGGTCAAAATCAATAGGCATTCAGGAAAGAAACACTTGTATCGGTATTCGTTTATACGAGTCGATACACAGATTTCAGGAGAATGTAATCCACTGCTGGGGCATTAGCCAGGAAAGTAGTTGTTTTTCTCCCGAAATCTACCATTGTTGTTCATTTATGAACACTGTGTGGAAACGACCCCAACTTTTGATTTTTTTTTGTAACATAAGATCGTTCCAGAAGATAAAGAAGATGTCAAAATTGAAAAATAAATGAAAATAGTATCATTAATTATTATTATTTATGAATAAAAACATAGTACACATACCTGTTACGATGTTACCTGGACTTTATCAACTTCAAGCCACTGAACCGCTCTTGTTTGAACCACCTGGTCGTACCATTTGTTTAACCCCAAAACTCTTGATGATGTTGATCTCAGTAGTACTCCACAGCATAAACTATAAAGTCGAAAGGGAAAAGTTACCTGTTGAGGATGTCATAAAGCAAGCTGTACAATGAAAACTCAAATCGTCAAAGACACGAGCATAATGTGCGTATTCAATAATCTCAAATGTCTATTTATAGATTTCCCTCATTTTGAGGATATAGAAACTTTGGAAATCATCGAGAAATATGTATCTAACCTGTACGGAAACGAACTGATTTTGAAAACAATAAAAAAAAGATTGAAACGTATATATATACCTTTACTCCTCACAACAACTATCAACATAGGCTGTGGGGAGGTGTGGCACAATATTGTACTGAATACGTCCACTAGTGAATGAATAATCATCGTCCACAGTCTCAAAGATGTCTTCACACACGAAAAAATTATGTCTCCAGCAAAGCACACCGTCACGGTAAAATTGAAGTTGTAACACATCACCTTCGTCATAATTGTCACCTAGGGTAACTTCATACCGCAATAACTGATTATTTATTTCGAAACTAATCAAAATATAAGAATTTATCTGTTCAACAGCGTCTAATTTAAAGTTAATAAAGACAAAATTTTCTGTGAGTATATTAAATTTTACTAAGCACTCGCATTCACTCATTTTGCAAAAGTTTTCACAACAAAATATGAATGAAAACTGGGAGAGATTGAAAAACGTTTTTCTCATACAATAAGCGAACGGAAATCACAAAACATGATTACTGAAAGGAAAGGCTAATGAGATGTTTTTTCCACGCAGAAAGAAAGGAAACGATATCGGTTTCGCTAAAAGTGCTTTTCCAGTTTTATCTGGGTTTTTTCGTATTTTTCACATAATATATCATTCCTTATACAAAACAATCATGTTTACATGGTATATACGCTCAGTTACCACAAAATGACCTTGACACGTGTCGAAGCACTGCGTAGTTTGCATTACCTTTTTCTCCAAAATAATGGACTCGTCCAAAACGTGATTAGAGCTGCTCATCCTACCCCCTCCACTCCTATTCATCGATAATGAACTCATCCTAGGTGTGGCGAATACCCTAATAGCAATGATGATCCAACTTCATTTCCTGCTCAGTCTTCGTGGTGATCGGTTGCTCTCTCTCTGTGTAAGAAATAATCTGATTATCTATTTTGCTTATTTTTCAGTTTCGCAGTTTGCATACAGCTCGCTTCTTTTGTTGATATTGATTTTTGAGAATTTTTGACTTTTTCGAAATTTTGGATTTGTCGATAATTTTGAGTTTTTTTTTTAATTGCTGATTCGAGAAAATTTCAATCGTTACATCTCACCGACATTACCTTCAGTTTTCTCTATATATAGTTGTGCTTGCTTTGTTATTATTCGACGATAGTGTGATTTATTTGAGTATTATATTCATAATGGAGAAATTTTTGATTGTTAAAGACGTGGTCAAGAAAAATTATCGCTTCGGCGTACAGGCTCGTACTTTAGAGTTTAATATAAAACCTATTCCTCAAGGCAAGGAACCGGTGGCCTATATCAAGGATGCAGTCACCGACATTGTTTTAAAAGGCACTGAGGGCCTGCATCCAACCGATAAGGTAGGTTTCTCGTTTTGTTCTAAAGATTTCGCGAGGGGACCAGGGTGGATAGCTTTCAAAACTGCTTCAGAGGTATCGGTGGATGATATTTTCGAAAAAATATCATCCATTTACCAATCGAACTCTTGTGGCCTGAACACTGAGACCTTTTGTCTCAGCGTAACCTCTTGTAGGTTACCTGCTGGCAAGGGAAGAGGGCGTTGCTACAACTCTTTTGACGAGGAATGTAGCAAACGTCAGGGGATTATAGCTATAAAGAATAAAGACAATTTATGTCTTCCTCGAGCACTTGTTGTAGCTCAGGCATTCGCAGACAAAGACCCGAAATATAATGATGTACGTAGGAATATTAGAAAATTGCAGAATCAGCGTGCTCTGCAGTTAGTTTCTGATGCTGGGGTTACCGTACCTACGGAGGGATGCGGAATACCTGAGCTACAACAATTCCAGCAATATCTCTCGTCATATAAAATAACAGTATATGGATATGGGAACAAGGGCCGTAACATCATTTTCAAGGGTGGGAATGAGGGTCTCTCACTGAATTTACTCCATCATGAGGGCCACTATAACGTCATAACCTCACTTACAGCCGCCTTCTGCTGTGAGTTTTATTGTGAGGAATGTCACATGCCCTATGATCATCGAGATGAACATCGTTGTGGTGGTACTTGTTTCTCGTGCCAAGGATCGCCACCATGTCCTAAAAACAGTGTAAAAGTTCCCTGCGAGTCTTGTAAAAGATCTTTCCGTGGACAAGGTTGTTTTGATAACCATATTCAGAACGGTGTTTGTAGTAAGATTAGACGTTGTGAGTTATGTTTCAAAATTGTCCCTACCAATAGAACTCACACCTGCGGAGAGATCTTTTGCAAGATTTGCAACAAACACCAACCTTCTGAACATTTATGCTTCATCCAGCCCGACACGAAAGTACCCAAGACTGATGATCTCTTGTTTGTCTTCTATGATCTGGAGACTCGTCAGGAGAGGGTACAAGCCGACGGATCTCTTCTTCATGAGCCCAATCTGTGTGTCTTTCGTCAATGTTGTGACATATGCATCGATACCACACAGCAAATTTGTTCGAAATGCGGGGTTCGTTTGCAAATTCTCAAGTGTAACGACCCCATATCTCCATTTGTTGATCATGTGTTGACAATAAGGAAGAAATTCAAAAATGTCATCGTCATTGCGCACAACGGCGGAAAATTCGACCACGCGTTCATTTTGAATTATATCTTGACCAAAACGGGCCTAAAACCCGATCTCATTATGAGAGGTAGCGGGTTAATTTCCATGACTGTTGGAAATGTCAAGTTTTTGGACTCTCTCAATTACTTCCCAATGGCCCTGGCAAAACTGCCTAAATCTTTCGGATTCTCTGAATTGAAGAAGGGATATTTCCCTCACCTTTTCAATCGTATAGAGAATCAGAATTACAAGGGCCCTATCCCAGCTCTACAGTTCTACACCCCTGACAATCTCACTTCAGATGCTCGCGCATCTCTCATAAAATGGCATGCTGAAAGAGTCGATGAAAACTATGTTTTCGATTTCTCTCGAGAAATCATAGACTATTGCATTTCTGATGTGGATATTCTGACCAAGGCCTGTTTGAAATTTCGACAGCTGATGCTGTCTGAAACTAATGTATGTCCGTTCACTGAAGCAGTAACGATCGCTTCGACATGCAATAAGGTTTTCCGTAGAAATTTTCTCAAACCAAACACCATAGGCATCATTCCCAAGGGTGGTTACAGACATCGTGATAATCAATCTGTGATAGCCACCCAGTGGTTACTTTGGGAGGAGAAACTACGGGATATAAAAATCCAACAGGCCTGCCGATCTTCAGAGGCCCATATCGGCAATCTCAAAGTTGATGGCTATTCGGCGGAAACAAAACAAGTTTTCGAATTTCAAGGCTGCTTCTATCATGGCTGTCCTCGTTGCTTCACTGATCAGAGAGATATTCCTCTCAAAAACTGCCCTTCCGAGACTATGAGCAATCGCTATGACACGACCATTGCAAAAATCAATAAAATCAAATCCTTAGGGTATGAGGTTATTGAAAAATGGGAGTGTGATTTTCGCAGGGAACTTTCCAGCGGTGACGAACTTTGCAACTTTGTCACCAATCATCCCCTGCTTAAAAATCTACCCCTCGATCCTCGAGATGCTTTCTATGGTGGCCGAACGGGAAATATTGTCGAATATTACAAGGCCGGGGATGGTGAACAAATTAAATACGTTGACGTTTGTTCGCTCTACCCATGGGTGTGTAAATATGGCAAATTTCCTGTGGGTCATCCGAAAGTACTCGTTGGTGAGGAGGCTTCTACTGTGTCACTTTCCTCTATCTCTGGACTCGTTAAATGTGCGATTCTCCCACCTCAAGATCTTTTTCATCCTGTTTTACCACAGAAAATGAACAGCAAGTTGATGTTTGTTCTTTGTCGTGTATGTGGTGAAAACTATTATACTAGTAGTTGTCATCACACTGATGAAGAGCGTACATTAACAGGAACATGGACTGTTGAAGAGATATTAAAAGCCCTTGAGGTGGGCTATCGGATTATCGAGATCAAAGAGATTTGGTCCTACGATACTGTACAATTTGGTGAAAATGTATCAGGCCTATTCACCGATATGATGAATAAATTCATCAAGGTGAAACAGGAGTCATCAGATTGGCCAAAGCATTGTAAGACCAAAGAGGAAAAAGAGAGGTATATTGATGAGTTTTTACAGCGGGAGGATGTTTTGCTGGAATTTTCTAAAATCACCGATAATCCCGGGTTGAGAGCACTGGCCAAGCTTATGCTAAATTCCTTCTGGGGTAAGTTTGGTCAGCGTGAAAACCAACCGAAAACTTCAATCATCAATCAGCCCTCGGAATTCTTTTCTATGATGACGGATCCTTCGCTTATTGTCAATACAGTACTCCCGATAAACGAGGATACCCTCATTGTTAATTGGGAGTATAAGGAGGAGAGCTATGACACTCTTTCCACAGTCAATGTTGTAATTGCTGCATATGTAACAGCCTTAGCTCGGTTGAAACTTTACAGCTATTTACAGCAGCTTGGGGAAAGGGTGTTATACTATGACACGGACTCTGTTATCTATGTTTCCAGACAAGGGGAATTTGACATTCCTACTGGTCAATTTATTGGTGATATGACCGACGAAATGGAATGTTACGGTCCTGGTTCCCATATTACAGAGTTTGTATCTGGTGGCCCGAAAAATTATGCTTACAAGCTATGGTCAACCAAGGAACAAGAGTTCAAAGTTGTTTGTAAAGTTAAAGGCCTCTCCCTTAACTATGCTGCTTCACAGCTTGTGAATTTTGAATCAATTAAAGATATGATTCTGAACCCTGGTCCCCCTGTCGAAATTTTGAGCAAACAGTTCCGTAGAACCAAGGAACATGAGGTCATCACAGTTGATGTAACCAAAAAGTACAAGCCTGTAAGTTTGAAGCGGAAATTTCTCGAAGATCACACTTCTGTACCTTACGGTTTCAAAAAGCGGAAATCATTATAATATTTCAAATCACAGCATCGTCATTCTTTCTTATTTATCAGACAGTGGTAAACAAATTGCGATTGAAGTTTTTTATCAGCGTTCTGTGTAAAATTCGATTAAAAATATCCGGCACAAAACTCGAGAGAGAGAGAGAGAAAGTAAAAGCAATCGTTATCACGACCGGATCTATACAATGAATTTTTGATCAAATCAGCCGTTTTCACGGCTACTTTAAAAATTTGAGGTGAATAGTTCAATGAACGAAGAAAAAAAAAAAGGCCCTAACCATGTAGCGAACTAATGAAGTGTTTTTATTAAGTTAAGAATTGATCTTCGTGCAGCTACAAATAGAACAAACAAAAACTGCTCTGATTTTATATTTCAACAGTCACCTGTTCTACTGAAAAAAAAACAATGGGCATTATCTGGCAAATTAATGAAGTATTTCTATTGATTTAGAAATCGATCTTCGTGCAGCTAGATATAGAACAAACAAAAACTGCTCTGATTTCATATATCAACTGCAGTCATCTGTTCTATAATGAATTATTCGCCTCCAATCTTTAGAGTGTATGTGGTTTTGTATAGGCCTAAAGGGGAATGCTTTTATCCACATTCAAAACAAAGAAAAAAGCAAAACGCGCCAAAAGGCTTTTACCCCGAGGGTGGTGTGGAAACAAAGCTATTCATACTATGTTTCAGGACTTATACGAACTGGTTAATATCAATGTATGACTTTAGTATTTCGGCAGCTCTCCAACAGTACAGACGTAATCAGCAATGCCAAACTGTGCCTGGGGGTAGACCATGCAATTGCAGTGACTGCATACCTAGTTTCTGCTCTTTTTTTTGTCGCAAAGAGGGGGTTCGTCATGTGATCGAAGACTACACCACTGATAGAAAAGGGATAGGCGCCTACATTTTCACAGCATGGTGTGAAGATTGTTTCAAGAATAAAATGATATAGATTGTGATTATCTCATTTGTCAATAAAATATTTGATAGGTATCCGCATCTTTTATTGACCCCATTACATCCATTACTTTACTAAAATATGTAGGCAGTTCAGATCAAAATCAAGACATAAAATAGAAAGTTCCAAAATAAATGCATCTTTGAGAAAATCTTCACATTATGTATACTTTATAGAACTTTTTTCTATGGACTCTCTATATATTTTGCCAAACCCCAGACAACTGATAACACCCAGTATACTAATTTAAAAACGAAAAACATTTTCAAACCTAGATAACCAAAAGCACCCTGTATATACCATCAACTACATGGACATTTCGAATGAAAAATAAAATCCCCAACTTATTTTATTAGCTGAAATCTAGCATAATATGAAAGACCTAATGTTTTACGAAACACCCTGTATTCAAATAAAATTCAATTTCTGTTATTAGCTGAGAATCAGGCAAAATATTAAACTGAAAAATCTCAATGTTGCACGAAACACCCTGTATTTAAATAAAATTCTATTTCAGAGTTATACTTTTTCGTAAGCTAAATTATACCGAAATATAAAACTGAAAATCCAAATGTTTTACGAAACACCATGTATTTGAATAAAATCCTGATTCAGATTTTTATACTTTTTCGTTAGCTGAAATCTAGAAAAATATAAAAAATCCTAATATTTTATGACACACCCTGTATTTGAATAAAATTCAATTTCTGTTGTTAGCTGAAAATCTAGCAAAATATTGAACTGAAAAATCTCAATGTTTCACGAAACCCTGTATTTGAATAGAATCATATTTCAGATTTATACTTGCTTCGTCAGCTGAAATCTAACAAGATATAAAAAAAATCCTATAATGCTCTACGGAATACCTTGTATTTGAATAAAATTCAATTTCTGTTATTAGCGGAATTTTAGAAAATATAAAAAATAAATTCCAAATGTTTCACGAAAACGCCCTGTACATCAAGTTATTATTATACACAGTTTTCAAAATGTTTCGCCTATTATTGTTGATGTAAACTGTTCTCTTGTTGTCCCCAAAATTCAAGGTAAGTATTTTAAAGAGTGCCCAACTCAGTTCAATTTGATAATTTTTCTCAGGCATGTACCTAAGCACAATAATTTTTAAGAATCAAATGAAATCGTTGCTAAGAAACAATGGGTTTGAATAACTATAGTTTTTCGTGTCTATTCAAATAATACCGAACTATCCAAGACTGACGCCTTTTTCGGTTGATAAGCAGAAAACTAAGCAACTTACCAATTTCATTGAAAAACAGCTATATCCAGAAATGAACGAGTAGCATCCATCTATACAGTGAGGGTTGCTCCATTATCTAGTTTCCCATACACACAAACACACACAAACGGCACAGATTTTGGCAAAACACACTAGAACATATGTCCTACACGAATGAAATAATACTCTTATGATAGAAAGAAAATATTGTTATTCGAACGTTAATCACACAGGAAATATGATGATAGCGAGAAACAGGAAATCGTAATCTCGGGCTGTTTCAGTCACCTATAATGAATTATTAAATATTCGAATACTTTTCCTTCTAATCTTCTACGAACTGAAAATGCCAATGTTATACAGGGTGGCTCGAAAAGAAATACATTTTTTTCAGTGGGGCACCATATGTATAATATTCCTAAGTGTTGATTATCCCTGCCAAATATTAACATGTCAACATGACATAGAGGTCTTGATCATTCAGTGGCACTATATTATTATATATTGCTGTACGAGTTAAAACATACCATAGGAAGAATAAATAAATTTGCTATACCGAATGTCTGAAATGGAACATAACCTCAAAGAGCTTTGTCTAGTATTGATGTATGATAGCGTTTTTGGTCATCTGTCATACGTCATACGTCAGGCCATGAGTGCCCTATGTGAGTTTGTATTTCTATTATTGCTGTATATTAAACCGACACTCTATCATACGTATGTTTGCTACCCTGTGAGACGCCCTATTTCTTATCGCTATTGCTAACTCAAACATCCAGTGACATAGAGGTCTTGATCATTCAGTGGCACTATATTATTATATATTGCTGTACGAGTTAAAACATACCATAGGAAGAATAAATAAATTTGCTATACCGAATGTCTGAAATGGAACATAACCTCAAAGAGCTTTGTCTAGTATTGATGTATGATAGCGTTTTTTTTTTTTTTTGGTCATCTGTCATACGTCATACGTCAGGCCATGAGTGCCCTATGTGAGTTTGTATTTCTATTATTGCTGTATATTAAACCGACACTCTATCATACGTATGTTTGCTACCCTGTGAGACGCCCTATTTCTTATCGCTATTGCTAACTCAAACATCCAGTATATTAAATTATTAGGTAGCGGTACTTGCAGGTCATCTAGTCACGTCGTGTCATCAATCCTTTGTTAACTGTCTTATGTAATACGTCAGCTGTCTAATCCCGCAAAAGTGGGTGAGGCGTCCAGTATATTTTTTGACTGTTATCCAACTCAAACGCCCTGTATATATCATGTTATAGCGGGTAGCCTTTATATGTGGAAGTGTTCCCAACAACATATAATCTCCAGAAGTTCAAAAAGAATTCCAATACCTACCTCCTATCCCTATCCTCCCTAGGAACGCACGATGTTCTTTGAACATTATAGGGATTCCCTCTCGTGCGCTCCAAGCGATAAAAAAAAAAAAAAAAAAAAATATGTAGGTCGGAGAGGTATAACGCCTTTTTGGGTTCACTCTATATTTTTTTTCCCAACTATTACCCAACTCAAACACCCTGTATATAGCCGTTGTTAAGTGAAAAATGGGAATGAAATGCGCGTCGTTATCTCTAGAACGCATCTCTCGCTTTGCTCTACCTCTACAGATCCGTTGCAAAGATAAGCGTGCGCCAGCGATGGATATTATTTTCGACTCGAAGTTTCTTATCTCTGGAATGCATCTCTCGCTTCACACTACCTCGATAGATCCGTTGCAAAGATAAGCGCGCGCCTGCGATGGATATTATTTTCGACTCGAAGTTTCTTATCTCTGGAATGCATCTCTCGCTTCACTCTACCTCGATGGATCCGTTGCAAAGATAAGCACGCGCCAGCAATGGATATCCCCTTTGAATAGCATTAAAATAATTGAAATATCACGGAGGTCGGAATACCACAGTGTGTATATACGCTGCCTCATAATGCAAAGGTCCCTGGTTCAATTTCCCCCCAGCGATGACAGCTTTTTTTAATTTATTTATTCACGATGGCGACGTGACGACGTATGAATAATTTGAATTTCGCGCTGGTGTTTAGTGGGCGTGGCCTCCAACCAAATGCTGGTCTCTGATTGGCTAGCCGAGTCACGTGGTTTGGAGAAAAGTGGAGTGGAGGGGCTGGACTGGAGACCGGGACTACCTACTGTGAATCATATTACTACACTATTGAAAGTAATTACTTTTCATCCTTCTGGTGTCTCTTTGTAATGTAATTTCAGAACCCCTCTGAATTACCAATCCGTTTGATTTTCCACTATGATGGTGGGAATTGATACTACTGTACACAGTATCATCAAATTTCTAGTAATATTGATATAATATTGCTAATCAAGTATTGATTCAATCGGAGTTATTTCTGAAATCCACTCGACTGAAACTACACCAGACAATTTTTTACTGTATAGTTTATGCATAGATCGTTCATGTATTGGTGATTCCATCGAATATCAACTGTCTGAAAGTTGATATTCGATGATGATACTTATTAGTTCAACTGCAGAATTTCAATTTTACAATCACCTGTATTGAGAGGAGAATATAATTGCAAGATATCAGAATATACACTGAGGGAAAAAATTTGTAGCCGTTACTAAAAAATTAGTAACTACAGAAAAATTTTTTAGTACGATAGGGGACAGCAAGCATTAGTTGTTGCCATAACTAATTCTGTTTTTCTAGAAACGCCTATTTGCCTCAAATGAAAAGTTTAGTTGAGTCATCTACGACGTTGTTGTGGTAACTAATAAGCCTTTTTAAGGAATAATACCAAGTTTTATTTGCCACAATCAAGATACATAGTTATGACAATTAGATTGTTAGTACTGTTTCAATATATGTTTGTTATCACAACAAATTATCCCAGTTGGGGCAATTACTCATTTCTTCTGACGTTAATAGTGAGTGTGTTGTTGCAAATTAAATATTTAATTGTGACTGAAATGAAATCTAGTTACTATTAAAAGTGATTTAGTAACGTTTGAAATATAATATGGTTATTCTGGCAACTTAATAGTTTTATATCAATTAAAATCAAGGCCCCATTCTGATAATAACAGTTTGTATGCCATTTTCCTTCCAATTTCCAATGGAATCGTGAACAGGAATACACCACACACCTTGAGTGCCACAGGCCACAGCTCAGCAAAAAGAGAGGGAATCATAAATTTACACCGTGTACACGTGACGTCGGTTGGACGTTTCTCACCGTCGCCCGTCGTAAACTGAACTGAATTGTGAATAGGTACCTAAACCTGATAACTAGTGACGCACAGATAACGATGGTAAACTGCGAATTATTATTTTGCCAACCAAATGCCAAATGGCTCAGCGCGAAGTGCAAAAAAACACAAAAAAATGATTTGAAAACACACAGAGCAGTGAACCGGCAAGAACACAACGCTCCCGGCTACACTAGACAATTATTTTATTTATTTTGTCTAAGCTCGACGACCGTGCGATCTATCCACTATTAAGATACAAGTTCAAATGATGAAACAGAAAGACAAACAGATGCAAGATGCAATTTTTGCCTGTGGGTCCCGAAGAGACGCGAGCCAGTCCCGAACGACGAAGTACAACTAAAATTATTAGTTATGGCTAAACAATTTCTGCTACGAATAATAATAAACCTTTTACGATAAATGTGTCATCAGTTGTGTCAGATAGTCATCTGTTGTTAGTAACCCCAGAATGAGGTTTTTTAACCCCAATACGAAATTTTAATTGACTGAATAGACAACACTGTGATAATTCTGTCACAAATAGTATTTTTATTGATGACAAATAATTGGCGAAAAATAGTAAAGTCATTTGTAGGAAATAAGGATACGTTGTCATTGTTAATAAAATTCCAAATATTTTTAATTATCGGTACTAAAAAAATACCAACTAGACGTTTTAATTAACCAGTTTTTCTCAGTGTAGTACGTTAGCTCGACTCTTAAAAGGGATTGTGTTTTGTAGATTATAAGCTGTTGATGTGCAAAGTAGCTTATAACTGATGATGGAAATAGCAAGAAACATTCAGATATGTATTGTCGACCGAGAAAGTATATACAGTGTCATTCATAAAGTCGGCATCATATGGGAAAAACTTTTATTAATGACTTATTTTGAAATTCGAGTTGGACGTCAAGTTTTGCTTCAAAAAAGATGAAAAATGGCCTACTCAATCGGGGTCACGTGACTTTCGCTACATGTCAAAAGTGAAATTTTTTCAAATTAATCGCTGAAAGTAGGCTTATTTGTTCGAATATCGAAAGAGCTTACTTGAAATAGTTGTTTTTATTTCAATTTTACACATGCCCCTCAAATTTGATATATTTATTGAAACTTTCAGATTTAGATTTATTTTTTAATTTTTCGAAATTTCTGTGATATTTGAAGAATTGTTAATTCCACAAAACTACTTCATACCAGTATCTTTTTCATGCTACTAACTTCCAATCACTCATTATCACTGATTATGGGAAGAAATATGATTTTCTTCAGAAAATGATATTACCCGCTTCCAAATTCTTTTGTTTGATGCAAAGTTGATATATCGTCAAGCATTTAGAAACGAAATTCATCTAAACTGATTTTTTCAGTACTGAAAAGAGGCCGAAGCCATCGATCAAAATATCATCGAACAACTTCATGTATCTGATTAATATTTAGTATTTTTATGAACCGAATCTATTTTGCATATAATTTGCTACTGGCCCAGCTATGAACCGTCTTTGATATTGAACAAATTTGCAGAAAAGTTGGCATTGGAGACGAATGAAATGGGTGGTCAATGACAACAATTTCATATTAATCATTTTCGACAGTTAAATACGTGGTTTTATACGTTTGAAGCAAATAAATGTGAGAATGTTATCGATACAAGAAAAAATTGAGATCATTTTAATGTGTGGAGAAAATACACCCCATCGACAAGTTGCTGAAGATTTTAATTTACGACATCCGGAAAAAAATATCAGCAGTCGACTGTTAGTAGAATCTTGGCAAAATTCAAAAGTAGAGGTTCCATTTTAAATGATTTCAAAAAACCACATGATCCAATGAAGAACAATGGGGAAGTGCAATTGAATATTTGTTTAGATGTGATAGAGCACGGAAAATCTAGCATTACTCAGATGAGCAGAAGAATGGATGTGAGCATAAGCAGTAGTAGGAATTCTGAAAAAAAAAATAGATCCAGCCCTTACAAGCCGAAATTCATCAATACCTTGAAAGAAAGGAATTTTGATGTTCGATATGGGATTTCAGCGTGGTTTCAAGGAGACTGTGTGGAAGATTTCAGATTTCCATATGAAATATTGTGGAACTATGAAGCTACTTTCACTTCAAACGGAACTGTTAGCTCACAAAATTGTAGGTGGTGGTCTCAGGAGAAACCAAATTTTGTTATTGAATGTCGTGAC
Organism: Phaedon cochleariae; assembly: GCA_918026855.4. Taxonomy (NCBI): domain Eukaryota; kingdom Metazoa; phylum Arthropoda; class Insecta; order Coleoptera; family Chrysomelidae; genus Phaedon; species Phaedon cochleariae. The sequence continues at coordinate 16,636,993 of OU896707.1, read as the reverse complement.
CATTACTTATTCAAGACGAATGTATTTTGTGGTATATTGAACGGTCAAGTTATCGGACCATACTTATTCAGAGAAAACTTGAACGCTGCGCGATTCTTGAATTTTTTGAGGAATGAGCTTGGTGATATCTCAGACAATATGCCTGTACAAGATATTCAAGATATGTGGTATCAGCTGGACGGTGCACCTATTCACAATTCCAGAGAAGTTCGAAATTTTTTCGGCGAAACATTCAGAGGTAAAATAATTGGTAATAATTGGGAACATCACTGGCCACCTCATTCTCCTGACTTAACCTCACTGGATTTTTTCTTGTGAGGTCATCTGAAGCAGCAAGTGTACAAGCACAGGCCTTTATAATTTTCTTTTTGGAGTTTACACTGTTGCCACTTGAATTCTCAATGAATATTTAGAAGGTATTTGAAATTCATTTGGTTATCATAGAGCGTACCCATTTAATTTGTCTTCATTGCCTACTCTCCGATTCATTTATTCCGTAAAACTTCTGAAGATTGGTATACGTAAAGTAGTTCGATGATATTTTGATCGATGGCTTCGGCATCTTTTCATTACTGAAAAAATCAATTCAAATGAATTTCGTTACTAAATGCTTGACTCAAACATAACAGAATTTTGAAGCTGAGATTATCATTTTCTGAAGAAAATCATATTTTTGTCGATAATTAGTGAAAATTAGTAATTGAAAGTTAGTAGAATGATGAAGCTACTGGTATGGAGTAGTTTTATCGAATTTACAATTTTTTCAATATTACAGAAATTTCGGAAAATTTTTAAATATATCGAAATGTAAAAAATGTAATAGGAAGATAAAATCCGAGTCACATATGTAAAATTGATATTCGAACAAATGAGCCTACTTTCAGCGATTAATTTGAAAAAATGTCATTTTTGACATGTAGCGAAAGTCACGTGACCTCGATTGAGTAGGCCATTTTTCATCTTTTTTGAAGCAAAACTTAACGTCCAACCCGAATTTCAAAATAAGTCATTAATTAAAGTTTTTCCCATATGATTTCGACTTTATGAATGACACTTTATAATAATATCTCCTTCGATACATATTTCGGGCCATTAGTTCATTTATCAAACTATACTTATTTTTCAATGTACTGTCACTTTCAGAAAGCTTGTTACACATTTTTGTCTCACCCTGGATATAATAGAAACTCGAGACGTTTTCGAAAATTCGCATACATATCAGAATGCACTAGCGCCCCTATAGGAAGCATTTTTGGATACAGGTTGATAAACACTTTTTTCTGCAACCGACACAAAAGTCGTCCATTTTGATACCAAAATTAGCACTTAAATTGACGTTTCTATTACTGACACAAAAATAGGTATGTTGCTAGGCAACATATCTAGTTCCTAGGAGCTAAAGTTGAATTTTAGTTCCTAGGAGCTAAAGTTGAACTTTAGCTCCTAGGATCTAAGAAGGATGTACTGTACGTCATCAAGAATAAACAACATTGTGACGGTTGGTTATTTGGGTTGAGACGCATACCTGATTTGTTTCCGATTTCAGCAGATTTGGCATTTTATACCCATGCTGGAGATATAAATACACCCTATTATAATTTAGTATTGGAATTATAAACATCTCAGTTAAGTCTTGTCTTGTCTCTGAAGCTTGACCAAATTCAACAAAATCATCCAGCAGCAGAAATCATCATCATGGGCGATTTCAATGTACACAACACTGCTTGGCTCGTACACTCTAACAGAACGGATGAAGCTGGGCGACAAGCCGAAGCTTTCGCCATCACTCACGGCTTAGAGCAGCTTATCAAAGAACCCACACGAATTCCAGATGCCAATAACCATTCAGCTAACATACTTGACTTATTCCTCACTAATAATTCAGCACCCTACACCACAGATGTACGAGCTCCACTTGGCAATTCTGACCACACACTCATCTCCACAACCTGCCCATTTTTCATTCCATCAACTGCTCCGGCACCCCCACGTCTTATATGGCATTACAATTCAGGAGATTGGGACGGTCTCCGCATGTTTTTCTCCGAGTTTCCTTGGCATAGAGTATGCTTTGACTCTGAGGACCCTTCACAGTGTGCTGCGGAAATATCCGAGATCATCCTGCTCGGAATGGACACATACATACCTCATTTTTCGAAAAGATCATCACCTTCGAAACCCTGGTTCAACAAAAACTGTTCTAGAACTGTTGCCTTGAAACAAACAGCCTACCATCGCTGGCGCAAAAACCCTAACCTCGCGACTAGAGCAGAATACGTTGATGCCAGGAATAACTGCAGCCAAACAATAGATGCTTCGAAAGAAACATACAATGCCAAGATAAGATCGAAACTCATAGATTGCCCCAATGGCTCCCGTTCGTTTTGGTCCCTTGCTAAAGCGATCGGAAGAAATTTCACTAATAGTTCATTTCCACCACTATCCAAATCCGACGGCACATTAGCAACAACATCGCAGGAGAAAGCGGATATTTTTGCAGAGATGTTCGCAGCAAACTCCACTTTAGATTCCCAAGGAAAACTGCCGCCAGACATTCCACCCGTTGAGAGTCGAATGCCCGAAATCGTCTTCCGTCAACGCACTATCAGACAAATTTTGCTTGGTCTCAAAACGAATAAGGCTAACGGTCCTGATGGAATTCCACCCATTATCCTCAAAAAATGTGCACCAGAATTAACACCGATTCTCTGCAAGTTGTTTACCATCTCGTACAGGTCGGGTATTTTTCCATCATGCTGGAAGACAGCTAGAGTCCAACCAATCCCCAAAAAAGGGAACAAGAACCTGCCCAACAACTACAGGCCCATTGCCCTGTTATCAGTAATCTCCAAAGTGATGGAGAAAGCCATCAATATTGAGCTTATCAAATATCTGGAGAGCGCAGGAATCATCAATGATAGACAATACGGCTTTCGCCACCGAAGATCTACTGGAGATCTACTTGCCTACGTCACCCATTTATGGCAATCTTCAATAGAAAAACACGGGGAATCTCTAGCTGTCGCGTTGGACATATCGAAAGCATTCGACCGTGTTTGGCACGAAGGACTCCTCCACAAACTACCATCATACGGCTTACCACCTCAGCTATGCCATCTCTTATCGAGTTTTCTTTCAGGCAGATCGCTTCACGTGGTGGTGGACGGTGTATCGTCTGATACCATTGGCATCAATTCCGGCGTTCCACAAGGATCAATTTTGGCACCAACATTATTCCTGCTTCATATCAATGATCTGTTGGGAGTTACAACTTGCCCCATCCACAGCTTTGCAGATGATAGTACTCTCCATACTGCGTTCTCTTCCAGAATTCCCATTTCTTCCCAGGAAACTAAGAACTCACGGCGCAGGCAGGCCAATGCTGTCAATGAAGATCTTGCTGAAATATCAGCCTGGGGAACGAACAACCTAGTTGAATTCAACGCCACCAAAACTCAAGCCTGCATTTTCTCTAGAAAGGCGAAACTCAGTATGCCCGATATTGTAATGTCTGGCTCCACCATCCCCACCAAGCCCACCATATCTATGCTCGGTATTTCCATCAGCAACACTCTTTCATGGGATAATCATGTCAGATCCATCGCAAAAGCTGCTTCACAAAAACTCGGATTCTTGTTCCGTGCGAAAAGCTACTTTACACCTCAACAGCTTCTCATGATCTACAAAGCGCAGATACGGCCTGTTCTAGAATACTGTTCCCACATATGGGGTTCAGCACCAAAACATACGCTGATGCTCTTAGATTCCATCCAGAGAAGAGCCATTCGCCTGGTGGGTGACGCCACACTCACTCACTCTTTGACATCATTGGAACACCGTAGAAAGGTCGGCGACCTTTCACTTTTCTATCGATACTTCCACGGGAAATGTTCTTCGGAAATCTCTGCAATCATCCCTTCACTAGCAATACCAATCAGACGAACTAGACAAGCCCAGTCAGCACATCCTTTCGTTGTCAACCTCGAAAGATGTCGAACAGCACTTCATCAAGACTCCTTCATCCATAGAACGGCTAGGCTCTGGAATTCATTGCCTGTGGATGTATTCCCAACAACATATAATCTCCAAAAATTCAAAAAAAATTCCAATACCTACCTCCTGTCCCTATCCTCCCTAGGAACGCACGATGTTCTTTGAACATTATAGGGATTCCCTTTCGTGCGCTCCAATCGATAAAAAAAAAAAAAAAAGTATTTTTGTTTTGATCAGGGAAGCCTTCAAGATTCAAATACTACTTGCTTGATCTGTATTTCATTCGTTATTCTCGGGATGGATAACTTGTTTTTGAGTAATCTCGGCAAGCAATAGTTTTTTGTCTCAAACAACGATATTGTTTAGCTTCATTTGATTATCAAGTCAAACACAGTGTAGTATGGAGAGGAATAAATAATCACCATTATCATTGTTGATATGTTCACTAACCTAACATTTTCCACGATTCCACGTCTTGTTCCTGTAGGTGGCACTGGCACAGTATTTGCCATTAGAGCACCTGGTCTATACACAAATATGTCACTCTGTGGTTGTTTTTATATTGAAACTACAATTCGAACATCCTTGAAAACCTTACCTGCTGTTAATGCAGCTAGAATATTCTCACCACATGGATTATTTGTCAATATTTGTTGCATTGCATACATATGGCACGGCATTGGTGGTTACTTCACATGTTTATTTGAGTTAATTGTTTCGGTTGCAGAAAAAATAGCATGTTTCATTCGGATCAAAAGTGACTTTGTTCGACTCGCGCAAATTTCGCTTTCGCTCGGCTTCGCTAAACGCAAATGCAAATGCAAAAGCAAAATTCGCTTGTCAAACAAAGTGTCACTTTTGATCCTAATAAAACAATCTACTATTTTCTTATTTTCATCTGCAGACCTTCCACCCGGAGTATACGAACGTTATTCTGGGACACCCTGTTTATTGTATAGAGATTAACAACCGATTTTGTCTTTTGCAGTGATGCAGCACGTTCAATAATATTTGGAAAATTTGTTATGGAAGAGGATGCATTTTTTCAAAACATGTTGAAACCATCAAACAAAAATTCCCTGCGAATAGTCCACTGAATTCATTGCTTCAATTTCAAAATGACCCAGTTCATGTTATGATTGATACAATCATTCAATGTACTTGAAATTTTTCAATTTGAGGTTGTTCACTAGTGAACCGATAGATGGAAAATGAATAGGTAAATTATTGTCCCAGTAAAAAGCAATTTAGCATGAGAAACTTGGTTATAAGCTACACAAAATTATACAACTTTCACTTCCTACTTCTTTGGCTTAACGTTATAAAAATACAGTTTTTTATTTGGGTAGAAGGGTTTCCTTGAAAATATTACCGTTTTTTAAGGTTTCGAAAAACCATAAATGGTTTATGGTCACTTCTTTAGGGTTGTAGGCATCCGTTAGTTTTTTACATCGGTCAATCCTTTTTTATTGGATAACGGGCAAAAAAATTAGGTAATGCGTCAATAACATCTTTCATTACACCACCACACCGACCGAAAGGCTATTTTGCCGAATTATTTCATAACTATATCCATTCTTCTCGAAAAGATCCAACATTTTTTACGAACTTGGTTATTCTTGAGATTTTATTGTTTTATTTCGAACTACAGTTTTTTACGAAAGCGACTAGGGGTCACACAATTAAAATTTTTTTTCCAATATATTGGAAAAAAAATCTAATATATTAAAAAAAAATCCAATATATTGAAAAAAAAATCCAATATATTGAAAAAAAAAATCCAATATATTGGATTTTTCTTCATTATTCAAATCCAGGAAAAGTGAGTAGTGAGTGATGAATGTGCCAAGCTGCTTGTTGTGCTAGAGTGCATTAGTAGTGCTCTGCTCGCTTTGACTGATTATATTATTACCACGACTCAATACGGAAATGGACAATGATGGAGATTTACTAGACGTCTCAAGAAATCATACTGATTTTATAATAAAGGATTATTTTCTGAGTGGCATGCAATATGAAGCAATACTAGCCTTTCTGTATTTGAGACATAATATGGTAATGAGTTTATCAACACTCAAACGTAAACTGAGAAGTATGAAATTGAATAGAAAAAGGAATTATTCCGCATTATCCACAGTGATCGATTTCATCCAAGCTCAGTTGAAGACGTCTGGTCAATTATGCGGATATCGTTGGATTCACCAGATATGTTTACAGAAAGGACTTGTAGTGCAGAATACAGTTACTTTTTTATACGTATATTTTTCGATAATATAATCTGCTAGAATTATGAAAATTCACACCTCTTGCAAAAATATTGTTACATCTCAGATATTATACATAACATGGCAATAAATCGTAGTGGATATGGAGAGAAAAAGCACAAAGATTGAAGTAGTTTTTCATCATCATTCTCCTATTTTACCCGCCTCTAATATAGTATTTGGTAGAAGAAAGTAGTTGAATTTTTTTTAGTCACTATGTAATTCACCGCTCGAGTCTTTCAGTCCTAGCTTTGTGTTGTCGCCGACAGAGTTGTCGCTGGCAGATTTGCACACATCGACCGTCAGTGGGGTTCTATTTATAGTCGTGGCCGTTGGAATTAAATTTTCAATATATTGAAAAGAAAAAACAATATATTGGATTTTTTTTTCAATATATTGGATTTTTTTTCAACATATTGGATTTATTTTTCAATATGTTGGATTTTTTTTCAATATATTAGATTTTTTTCAATATATTGAATTTTTTTTTTCAATATATTGATTTTTTTTTCCAATAAGTATGTTGGATTTTTTTTCAATATTTTGGATTTTTTTTCAATATATTGGATTTTTTTAGATAGATAGATCTTTATTGAAATAGGATATCCTAGTATACAAACAAGCTAAAAAGTATAAAGTAAAATAGGTATGTGGTACATATTAAAATGATTTAAAATATATGACAAACATTGGATGAATACATTATAAAGTTAGTTGAACACAAGCATAATAATATCTCAAAACAAAAATTGTAGCTACACGTAACAAACATAATAAATATCATATATGTACATTAGACAGACATTTCTTCAGTTCGTTTTTGAAAATGTTCAGAGATGGGCTATTTTTAATTGCATTTGGTAATCTGTTGAATTGATCAAAACCCTTGAAAAATAAAGAGATCATAGTGCTTTTGTGATTTGTTCTATTTATATATAAATTATTATTATTTCGAGTGAAGTAGTGGTGAATATCATGATGGAAGACAATGTACTGTTTGAAATAAGATGGTCCTAAATTGTTTAATATTTTATATATGAATATCATTGTGAAATAAAACAGTCTTTGAGAAACAGATTGCCAATTCAAAACATTAAGCATAATAGTAATTGGAGTATCTCTACCGCACTTCAAAATGATCCTCATACTACGATTCTGAAGTTTTTGGAGTTGAGACAATTTATTCTGATTGAATAGATATAGGATAGATGAACAGTAGTCAAAGTGTGGCTGAACAATTGAATTGTAAACTGTGATTCTTGACTCTGTTGAAAGATTATTGGAAATTCTGGAGAAAAAGAATAATTTCTTTGAAATTTTCTTATGAATATACTCAAAATGTTCATCAAACGATAAAGTGTTATCTACCTGAAATCCCAGATATTTAGTTGTTTTAACTACTTCAATTCTTTCATCATCAATGTTTAGGTTGATATTTTTTGAGTTTATTTGGCTGTATTTATATTTGGTGGTGATTATCATCGCTTTTGTTTTCAATACATTCAACTTGAGTTTATTCATTTTCAAGTACTTGTTGACACTTGCTAAAGTAGTATTCATTTTGTGTATAGCCATTTCCAGGTTCTCATCGCTGCATGCCAATAGTGTATCATCCGCAAAAAAGTTCATGAATTCACATGCAACAAACAATGGCATGTCATTTAAATATAGTATGAATAGAAGGGGACCCAGAACACTACCCTGGGGAACTCCAACATCATTTTCTATTTCACAAGAGAATATATCTTTCACTCTTACCCGTTGTTTTCTGTTGGTCAAATAATTAGATAACCAATTGTATACTGTGCCCTCTATTCCATATCTATTCAATTTTGCTAGTAATATAGTCCTATCGATGGTTTCAAATGCTCTTTTGAGGTCAAGGAACACAGCCACAACAAACTTATTACTATCCAGTTCAGTTTTGAATTTACTTAGGGATAGTTGAACTGATGATTCACACGAGTACATTCGGCGAAATCTTGATTGGTTATTGATTAAAATGTCGTTTTTTTCAACATATTCAATTAGTTGATTATATATTGCTGTTTCTAAAACCTTCTCAATAGGTGGTAAAGTGTTGATTGGTCTGAATTCGTTAGCTTTAATCGTATGAGGAATTTTAGGTATCGGAACAATAGTACTACTTTTCAATCTTTTAGGTATTTGACCAGTTTCCAGAGAGGTATTGATAAGGTGCAATATAACGTGACCGATAGTCTCAAAAACTTGTTTCAATATTTTGGAGTTGAGGATTTCATGTATACTGCACTTATTGTCCAAAGAAAGTATAATTTTACGTAGATCTGTTAATGAAAGTAATCTGAATTCTGAGAAAGTTTTGTATAAATTATAGTTTTTATTGTACCATGACTCTGTATAGTTGATACTCTCAACAATTTCATTTATGCTTTCTACAAAATAACTGTTGAAGTTATCTGACATTTCAAAGTCATCTCTTAGTAATTTAAGTTCGCCAGTTTTTTCAAACTGTATACAGTTTGGAAAGTCAATATCATCACCTTTAACAAGCTTTTTGAGGGTTTTCCACATTTGTCTAGAGTTATTTTTATACCGATCAATTTTTTCAAAATAATATTGGTCTTTTTTTCTTTTCAACACATTGACAACATCATTTCTCAATTTTTTGAATAATTCCCACTTATTTTGTTTTTCTGTATTTGAACAGTTTCTGAAGGCTCTGTAAGCACGATCACGATCCTTAATTTTACAGTGAACTTCATTATCAAACCATGGCAAATGACTGTTATGAATACAATTTTGTATCGGAGAAACATCATCAATAATTGCTTTACAATTATTCACTATTTCTTGATAAATAATTTCTACATCAGTAGAATTTAGTGGCCATTCACATGATATTAAGTTCATTTTTATAGAGTCCAGATTATTTTCACTGAAGTTTCTATATTTCCTAATTGTTTGATTTTCTTTATTATGGATATTAGTGAAGTTAACAGAGATTGTTGAATGGTCTGTTATTACTGGATATAAGTGCACAGAAGCTTGACATCCATTTTTGTTCGTTAAGACATAATCTATAAGCGTTCGGCTGTGGTTAGTAACTCTAGTTGGTTCTTTGATTATTTGCGAGATACCGTACGTATTGAGGAGGTTTTTCAATCTAGAAACATAAAAACTATCATCAGAGTAGTTCAGATTGAAGTCGCCTACTAAAATGCAATGAAGTTTTGTCAAAAATAAACTATCACAGATATCTTCAAAGTCATCTAAGAATTTTGCATCAGATCCTGAGGGCGAGTGATAAAGACATCCGACTAAAATAGGGAGCTTAAGTTTAATCTTCAAAATTTTGCACCAGTAATTTCCTTCTAATATATATGTTTTATAGGCAGAGTACTCAATGTCATTTTTAATGTATATTGAGACACCACCTGTATGTCGACTTTTTGAGTCACAGCGTACTATATTGTAATTGGGGATTTTCAGTTCAACTTCTTCGATATCATTGGTTACTCTGGATTCACTTAGTAATATAATTTTTGGGTTGTAGCAAACTAGACTTTCTTGTAGTTGATCTTTGTTTTTAAGAAGGCTTTGAATATTCAGGTATATAATGTCTGTGTTTAAATGTATATTACAATGATTTTCTACTTTTTTGAAGCATTATTCAAAGTTTTGTTGACAATTACAGGTTTATTATTTATATATCTTATTGTTTTTGAGTTATCACCGTTTTCAATCAGGTTTTGTAATTCTGCTTTTACCCTTTGATAGTACTCTCGCTGAGCTCTAGTCTGGTCGCTAAAGATTTTTATACTTGGAACTGTTATGAGTTGCTTATTTCTGAGAACATATTTAGCATCGTCTGCCGATTGTAGTATTACTTTGATAGGACGAGTTTTGTTTGCTGATGCTTTCCCTAATCTGAACAGTTTCAAATTGTTTTTATATACGTTAAAATTTTCAAGAACTCTTTTAACAGCTTCTGTATCTTGTGAGATTCTTTCGGCCTGAGTCTTTAATTGTGATTCATTAATGTTCAACATGATGAGGTTTGATGCACGATTTTGACGCTCAAGCATTTCATGAATCACGTCTTCTTTATCCATTTCTCCAACGTTATTCTGAGGCATAGGTGGCTTGGCCATTTTCATTGCTTCAACTTCATTTCTCAGGTCGGAAATAGCTTTTATAAGAGCTGGAACTTGACGAAGGCCGGACGTACATTCTTCACAGAGAAACTGTAGTGATCTCCTTTTCAACTGCATACATTTCAATTCGCTGGGGCATAATTCGGAGCAGGCTGAGTTGGTGTGAATGGGTCTCCTACATGAGTCACATTCAAAAAATGATTCATTCTCCTCAAATTCCACTTTGCATTTGAAACATCTGGTTGCCATGGCAGAAAAAGTTCAGAGGAATCACCCAAAGAAAAAAACTACAGATAAAATACGGGCAAATAGCTGATATCTAATCTGTGATAAGGAGATGTTGCCTTTTTTGCCTAACAAGTGTTTTTGTTATTTTCTACGTGTCACTCAAATGGGAATTTATTTGCAATCTTTAGAGGGTTATTATTCAATATTCACATGAATTGTTGTATTTTTATGTAGCACAGTTACACAGAGCACTTCACAAACTTCACTTTGATACTTTTTCCAAATTTATTGGATTCGTATAAACTACTTAACAGTGGTATTATTGTGGAGCTATACATATGCTGTTTACACTCTGCTCGGACATATTGAAGAAAAATTAATTTATTTTGAATGTGTGACCCCTAGACGCTTTCGTAGTTTTTTATTCTTATTTTCGAATTTCTTAACAGGTTACATATGGTCGTATCAAAATATTGCTGATTGAATAATATAATGTGTAACATACTCTAAATCGTCTCCACAACGTAGGTACCTATCCTATCAGGCGTCAAACAGAAAACATGTTTGAACAAAAAGAGTGTCCATTATCAGCCGAACAATAAAACAAATCACAAAGGAAAAAATCATACATATATCTGAAAAAATAAAACGTGTTGGTGATAAATTTCAAGTGAAAACTGTGTTCAAATCTGAAAATACTATGAGATCAATTTTAACTCAAACAAAGCCGAAAAATGAAGAACAATCGTCAAAAAATTGTATTTATAGTGGTGTGTGGAAAGTTTTATATAGTCCTTGATTATACAGGTGAAACCAAGAGACCTTTTTCAGTAAGGACGAAGGAACATAAGTACAATATGAAGGAAAGACACATCGATAAATCGAAACTAGCTGAACATATCCTTACTGAAGACGGACCACATATTATTATGGCAGAGTGGATTGATATTAGTATCATTGGATAACAACCAGAAGAGAAAAATCAAGGAATCTGCTTGCATTCTTCTGAACGGAGACAATAGCATTGCTTTTTGTTCAGTTGATGGTGATATAGACAGAACATGGTATCCACTACTGGAATCTGAAAATGAGAATGGTAAATTCAAGATTAATTAATGAACATATCCTGTAACTCATTTGATTGCCAACGTCACCAATTGTCACTGAGAACTGAAAAGTTTCAAGACAGATACGAATTTGCTATTCAAATAACCAATTTTTATGTTGAAAACGGGAGCAGATTCGGTCCCGAAACGTCCAAAGCTAAGTGGAAATTTGATATTTTTTCTATATACCTTCATTTCTGTTCTCCCTCCAAACCTTTTTCAATACAAATTGTCACTGACAAGCTAGTGAATTTTTGTTTTAGGCTCTCTGATAGGAAAATTCTTCAAACGCAGTGACATTTTGGGGCAAATCATCTGATTTGTCCTTACTACACGTATATTGGAATAATATTCATATTTTTATTTGATAGAAACGAGGAGAGAATATCCCAAAAAATCTGGAATAATGTATATTTAACAATGGTGGGAAACTATCATCATAATAGAGAATCACTCAGCTAGGAATAAAAACTGTTAAACATTTCTATAAAATGAATAAAAACTACAAAATTACAAATCAAGATCCTCTTAGATATATTGTGAAAATGAAAGACATCAAATAGTAGGAGAGCTGACTGCAAATTTTGACCACCATCTGATAACGAAATGTTATATGTTTCGAAGGCATGTAAAAACATTGTATCTTATGGAACAGCACCTGTACCTATCACTATCCTGAGTAAAATTAATGAAAAAATGCACTTTTCTGTGTGGTAATAACCACTCAATATCGCTAATCTCTGAAACGCCTTAAATGATGAATTCCTATAAGGTATAAACCCCATCACTGAATCTCCAATTGACAGCTTCTAAAGTGAGCGAGACATTTCAATAAATATAAGAAGATAATTTAACTTTGACCCCCTGTACTGATCAAGATGAAGCATCATTCTTGAAATTGTGCTTCAGGCGGTCTATCTGCCGAACATGGCCGAACCAAATCATTATGCATTACAAATGTATCCATGGACAATTGACGGCATTTGGACGAACGTCAATTTGACACTTCTGTCATCATGAATTAATTGATTTGTATATTGTGTGACTCCATTTGAAAGTGTTGATTAGAAGTACATTCAGAATATGAAGAAGCGTTTGATACCGGGTGACTAGTTATATTCTGACCCATTTCAACTGCTCATATCTCCGAAACTATTCAAATTATCGTTGTGCGGTTTGGACTTCTCTATTTTGATATTCTTCAAGTGTTTTGACTGGTTCACCTTTTCACCTGAACTTCCGGTTCTAACGGAAACAAACAAGCCATTATTCAGGTATAGGGCAACTTTGATAAAATTGCATAATCTCATCAAACCATTCTACAAGCAGTAGTTGTTTCGAGTTATAACTCTTATAGTTTTCTAGGAGAACATAACTTGTAATACATTGTTAGATAGAGAAGAGACCAATCTTTCTGAATGTGCAAAAATATACAGGGTGATTCAATGAAATAAAAAAGTTGCCCTATAGGTACCTGGATTATTGCTTGTTTGTTTCCGGTAGAACCGGAAGTTCAAGTGAGGAGATCAACAGGTCAAAAAAAATTGAAAAACATCAAAATAGACTAGTCCAAACCGCACAGCGATAACTTGAATGGTTTCAGAGATATGAGCATTTGAAATGGGTCAGAATATAACTGGTCACCCGGTATCATATCAGAGTTCAATGAGGATATTAATTATTATTTGTTTAATAATAATCATAAAGACACTGATTACTTGGATTGCACAGATTTTATTGGTATACCAATATATCGACGCCAAACGACGCATGCTGTTGCAAATTTATTCCACCAAATGAGGAAGCAAATGCCTATACTTTCGATTCAGTGAGTGATTAAACAGTTTTATGTATCCTAAATACCTATTTCCAAAAATGAATTTCAAGGGAGATATAAACCTTAGGAGGAGGAGGATGATTAGGAGGAATTAATATCTGCGTATTTCAATGTTTTCGGTATATTGTTGAAGTGCTACGAGCTTCCCTATCAAATTTTGATAAAACATTATTGTCAAGTTTGCGTTGGTTAATTCAACATCAATCCGTTTTGTTTTTTTACGTTAACATACGTGGAAATCTACACGTACAGTCAGCACCTCAACGTGATTTCGAATAATTATTTAGTTTCTTGATGTTTATCATTCAGGGCGGGGAATTTCTTCGTTGCATCATATATAGTCAGAGGAAAGTATAGTTGTTTTCTGTTGAATATATACCGGAAAAGTACTTATTAATATTTTCATCAGATAGAGAATGTGAATTCTATCTGCGAATATTCCTTTTCGATATTTAGTTTCTTGTTTAGTCATTTTGATCATCATTGATTCTGAATAATTTCTTGTAATTCTTTGCCCGTAGCAGATAGTTTGACGTTGAATGTCAGAATTTGTTGTTTTTTATTGAACCCGCGTTTGCTCGATGAAATTATGTGTTTATTCTTTCGAAAACGTGGATTATTTTCTAAATCATCATCTTTTGAAAGAACCATAGTAGATGAAAAAGATGTGAAGTAAAACTAAACGGATTTGTGAAGCCTGGCACAGGACAAATTCAAATATACTAAGAATATTTATATCATCATATAACAAAACTACACTCAGTATAGAGTGAAATAAATTCACAAAGTGCATTTTCACCACCTGTTTGCTGAGTCGATGGGTTCATTAGTGTAATCGAGCTTCCACATATGAATGACTCATCACCCTGTGGTTCATAAGTTGAGAATGATTTCCACAGAATTTCAGAAATTCTATTGTTACACAGAAAGAAAATATTTGGTATTATCAACAGAATGGGTTCTGTATCGAATTTAACAAAACATTTTGCTAATGTAACAGAATTTCTATATCATTAACATAAAAATTATCAAGAAAAATAAAGAACATAATTTTTGTTGATGTTAGAATTAATATCTGTTAGTGTGTGTTTCCGTTTAGGAATCATTTTCATATCATTTACAATATGTTCTCTGATATTCATAGAAACAGTTCATATAAAGATACAGAAAATACTGTTAATATCGTTGTTTATTCTGTGCCATTTATTTCGTGAGGTTTCTATACTAATAACAGATTTATTTCTCAAAAGAATAAAATATTTCATTAGAATTGACAAAAAATGAATATTTCTCGAATTTACAAATAATTCTATAATAAAAAGAACTTTGAATGCAGTGATTATGCTGAAAAAATATTCTGTGTATATGACAAATAGTTTTGTTCCATTCACAGACACGTTTGGGACATGATGTCATTTCCATCCAATCAGGACGAACCTGCTATTTTTAGATCGATTGCTCCTGGCAATCCTCAAGTCCCCATTCGCGCATTTTATTGTGTTCTGAAGACATCATCAGCAATTATAACAAGTGTAGTGTGAATTGCTTCGATTTTCTATCGTTCTGGTGAGTATCTACTACCAATGATTATATAATGTTATATTCATTCGTCAGACAATCAGACAAAAGAGGCTAACTATTTCACTCTGTTTTAGGTTACTCATGAAAGACGGGAAACGCCTGGAAGATATTTCCGAAAAATGGAGCTGGATGTCCTCAGAAAAATTCCAAGACGCCTAGAAGAATTGATTAAATATCCATACTGAAGGCATCAATTGTTTGTAGAAAATCGTCACTCGAACAATTATTGGTAAGTAACTATACATCCTAAAGTAGTTATACATATATCGTTTAAAAGCTCCATAATATCATCTATCGAGGATGATATTTTATATCTTTTAGATGAACCAAGTATTGATAAATGTGATACCTATTTGAAATTGCTTTGAACTAAATCAATTTTGTTTCAGGTTGAAATTGCTGCTTGAAAAATCATACTGAATATTGGCGGAAAATCATACTTGCAGATAAACTCCAAGACGCCTGGGGAAAATGATTCTTTTACAGAAAATTCAGGAAGAGGCTTTGCCAATTTTTCAATTCCCCCAATGCTTTCAATGCTGCAAGATTACATTCCATAGGATTGCCGGAAGAATTATTTCAATTATACAGAACTATTTTATACTTTGACAGCATTATTCTTTTGAGTATACAGAACTGTCTTCTGTAATGATAGATATTTCTTTGAATATAATGAACACATGCTGTAACAGCATTTCATTATTATCAGAACATTCTGTAACATGTAGAGAAATTTTATATGTTGTTGGAAAAAATGAATTTCATCACAACTAAAGAAAATTTCTTTCGAAATACCGAGATTTCTCTGAATATTGAAGAATCCATATTGGGATTTTGAATGAAATGGATCATAGAATTAACAGACATTTTCATTGGCGCTATAGCGAAAGACATTTCTGTAATATGTAAGGTGATTTTTTTAATATTAACCTAGTATTTTCTTTCTATGTACCTCAATCCCTCTCTCGAACCCAAGCTTTTCTCATATCCTTCCTCAGTCCGGCACTAAACTTCTTCCGCCAAATAAAATAAGAATCAAAATAAAATAACAGCCAGAACATTGTCCAAAAGTCTAATCCGCTCTATGAACCGTCAAACAGCCACCGATAAGCGAAATACGGTGAGCTCCTGGAAATCCACGAAGTTCTGATACCACGTCAGCCCGAGACGAAGAAAAATCATTGGTGGCACAGCTTCCAGAAGTGGGATGGATCCTATCCGACGGAGATCGGGTGCCCAGCAATTTGGAAATTTGCTGTTTACGAATAGGGACAGAAAGAGCCCTGAGGGATCCTGCGTGTGCTTATATAATCTTATCGCCAGGATTTATTCCGAAGTTACTGCCGAACTTATTGGAGATTATTTGACCGAATGATCTTTGGTCAAGAGTCCGAATGGGTCATTTCGTTTTAGTGAGGATAGTTTGGTTTTTTAAGAGTTATGTTTCTGTCCCGGTATTACTGCATTCATTTCAGGGTACATTTTTTTACTTGATAATGAAAATGCACATTCATTTCGAGGCAATAAACGGGCGGCACACTGATGATAAGGAGACTCCAATATACACAGGGTGTTTCGTAATATGTGGGAGGCACTTCGAAAGGGGATTGGGAATAAAAAAGTTCTCATGAACAAAAGTCATAGAGAGCTTCGTTTGCGAGATACAGGGTGGAACAGTTGATAATCAAAAATTATCCTTTCAAGAAATCTGTTAAGATTACTCTTTAACCATGATAGATATTATTCGGTTATTGGTACATACAGGGTGGACATTAGAAATTCTACAATATCTATCTATACCTGTATTATGAAGATTAATAAAGTCAAATGTCAATCATGTGATTTGCCTATTGTCATTTCTTCAGCTCGTATTAATGGTTGCATATGCTCTGCCGCATGATTGCTGGCATGTATAAATAATTTATTACTTTCAAAATAGCTACTAGAGGTCAGGCATCCCACAATGCATTTATCGTCGCGCATTTTTTGCCGCGCTTGTTTCAGGACAAAGGCTTAAATCTTTCGAACCATTTCCATCACGTGATATGTTGAGATTCGTGTATTCTGATGATTATTTTCCGCAATAAATTGTGGAGGCTTAGTTTGGCCAGGGAGTTTCGTTCTGGTCTTCTATAATATAGCATGGCGTCAGTCCACTGTGATCATCTGTTTAGTGATTTAGAGGCTTTCAAGGATGTTTTTCCTTCCTCTTGAGAGTTTCGTTAATAATTCTTTTTTTACGAGCGCATGCGTCCATAATGTATCACGTGACTCACTGTGACCAATCTGACAATGGGGTTTGGGAATGTTTCGAAAACTTTAAGCTCTTGTGTTTCAGGTAACACTCTTTACATTCACGATGATTTTAAGTTTTGAACGTCTTTTGTACATAATATGCATCGGAACTGTTGGGATTGATTGATTTGGGAGAAAATGAAATGATGAACCATTATCGATTCTGCCAACAATTACGTATATATTTGTTAAATATATATTTTAGATTGGTGTTTGTTCACTTTTTAATTAATTTATATAATTGATTATATGACGTTCCCTAAAGTTAAAACCCTTTCAATTAATGTATGTAAAACTTTTCAGTTTCTCAGACTCAACATTCTTGCATCACGTTCGTCTGCTTATCGATAAATGCGGCTAACTCTCAACCCCTGTATCAGTACCAGCACAAGGAAATTCAAAGCGCGAATTTCTTCGTAATTGTTTGAAATAACCCTATCAAATCTAGTGTCATTGAATTCGTTACGATAAGTCCTATAACCGAATATGGAATGAAAAACAGGTTGTCCTATTTGAAAATAAGAAGTTGGGTGAACATTGTGGAATACTTTATACCCATCACCAATTTTCAAAATCGGGTCTCGAATGATTCAGAAGTTTCAGCACTGGCCGTTGTTTGTGACTTCTCTGTATGTCTAGAGTACGCTATTTTGTCATTCAAGATTTTTCGAAGTCTAATATCCTCAGTATTTACATGCATAATCTATCTACTGAAATCTTATAACACTTGGAAAATATCGTACAGAGTGCTCAGCCAAGTTTTCCAGTTTGAAATATTCGAAATCTCAATTTTTTTAAATTGTAAGCCTGCTTTTTCCTCTTCACGAGTAGATTCAATCCTGCTGATGGAAGGTGAGGTGAGCTTTTCAATGCTGACCCCACTCATGAGCTGTAGCGTTAAGAATAACAAACTCATTTGTGTTTTCGGAAAGTCAATACCAACTGACTTAATTGGGATATAGTTTCTACAAAAAATATTCATTTCAGACATATTGATTTTTTTCGGATTCACTTTATATTTCCATCTCGTTCATGAATTCAGAGGATATCACAAAAAACCGGAAAAATTGAAATACCTCCTCCTCAATTAACCTACAGACAGTGTTTAGATTTAGATAATGTGATTTAAACTTGTAGTCGCCTTGCTATTAGCGTAGAAACGCATTTGTGAGGAGGAAAAGGAGAAAAAATTTTGGGCATTTATTTGTTTCATCAATCTGAATACTGGAAATATTAGGTCTGACTACCTTGGGTTTCAATAAATGTTTTTCAAGGTCCTTCTGCATCTGTCAAAAATTTCTAAAAATCTTGATAAAATGACACACTCAAGACATTTTATGAAATTTTGAATGAAGTTACATTGGAATTCAGTGAAGATTCCCAAAATTCATTTAAGCAATGATATAAGTACATTCAATTAAAATAAACGAGGCTGATGCCCATCATTTCCGGTGATACCGGATGTTACAGAGGTGAAATACGTTGAAACTATTTCATTTGCAAATCCTCGCATAATTTTCATGGGAGAACGATAAGATCCAGCGACAAGTACAGTAACTGTGAAGTTCATGCAGAAAAGTCACTCATCAATCATTCCGAGCTCGTTGCACAATATATTATACTGTTTCATATCAGGATTAAAATTTCCACTTCAGTCGAGACTTCAGACCCTGGGTTCATAATATATTTACTATCATATCTGTCGTGCTTCACGATCCAGTGAAAACCATGGAAAAAAATCCTAGGTCTTTGTTGTTGTTGTTGTTTCTCAAACAAAACAACACAACATAAGGTACTTTGTAAGTAATCAATTTCATTCACGTACTTATCTGATATTTTTCCACAGAAACTCATCTCCCATGGAATGTCAAATTCAAAGCAATGACAGCCCTGTCTGAAATGTATAGGTTTCATGATTTTGACTGTTTGCATTTGAACTTTTATTTTTGAAAATTAAAGTCGGATGAGTGAATGTTCCAGAGCCAAACGTCGTTCATTGTTGAATTGACTTACCTATATACTGAAAACTTCAATATAATCAAAAGTTTTAGTTTGTGAAAATGAAAGTCTATTATGGCTCTTCATCTTTGATACATTATTGTACCTATTTATTCATGACTCTAAATAATTTTTCCATTATAGACTCATCGCTATATAAGTATATTCTTCATGAAGGCTTCTTTAGCCAGAGAATATGGGGTTTCTAAATCTATGAACAGATTTCGAATTTTCGAAGTGACTACTGATTTGGAGGATAGCAAAGTTTTTCGTTGTCCAGTCCATTTGTTAAGTATTTTTTTCTACTCACATAACTAAAATGGCATTTATCGTACGGATATGTACCACGCTAAATGATCGATCAATCACGAATTGTCGATCTGTGATTTATTCAAAATATTAAACACGTTACCATGGCAACACGATTTCTTAAACACATTACCATGGCAACGCAGTTCATTAAACACAGCTTCAATAATTTGAGACATGTCTGGTATGTCAATTGTATTAACTGTCAACTGTTACTTTCGAATTTTGTATCAGAATTATTCAAACAATATTCGTTTGTATCAGAATTCTTCATTGAGAATATATGCGAAAAGTAGACGGAAGTGAAATCGAAGAGAATGTTCTGGTACTTGCATATCTCCAAGAAGTGTGAAAATGAAGCATCCATCTTTGAGAACAATTTATTTATTCTGCGCTAAGCATGACAATAAACGTGAAACAAAGGTTAGTAAGCAATGGACTGGACACATCTACATCAACCAATATCACTTATACGTGTCTCGCTGGTTGCATGCAGTTGCATGTATTATGTTCTCAATTCCCATTCCTTTCGAATTATTTTGTAGGTTAGCAGGAATTGCAGGTATGTTAATGTAATTTTCGGAGTTCGTAGAAAAACCATAGTATGTAACGCGTTTATAAACTTTTCTAGACACTCGTTCATTAAACACTCGCTCCGCTCTGCTCCGCTCGTGCTTAAACTACTCGTTACTAAATGGACGTTTATAACACTTGTTACATAATATACTATTACATACAGATTTTTATATTTGATCATACTTTCGAACAAAGATGTATGTGACGCACATAAGATTTCAATAACTCCGTAAAGTTACAATTATTATTATGTTCATCAATACCCTTTTGAAAAAACTCAATCGATTCGATCTGCAAGATATTCAGTTTCACCTTGCAAGATGCTTCAATTCTTTTCAGCATGATCTCACGCGTAGCGTACTAAATCCAAGTTCACCAATAGGGCTGTTATAAAACCATTTAGAGATCTGAGGAATGTTGTAAATTACTTAGACCACAAAGCGAAGTCATTCTATATATTTATGGCCACTAATCACTATAGTTCTCGTCGATTGTTGACACTTGCTGGCCAAAATGGCCAAAATATGGTTTGCATTTCATGGTAGGAGTCCGAGTTCAATGGTGTCATTATATGAGATAAGTTATGTCATTCGAGACAGCATTCGGTCTTTGTGAAGTTAGAAATCTGAAGGCTGTTTCATGCAACATTTGTGGTAATTAGGATTTCACGAAATGATCAATGTCAATGTTAATATTTCATTCATATTTTTTACGTATAAGTATACAGTGTCATTCATAAAGTCGGAATCATATGGGAAAAACTTTTATTAATGACTTATTTTGAAATTCGAGTTGGACGTCAAGTTTTACTTCAAAAAATATGAAAAATGGCCTACTCAATCGGGGTCACGTGACTTTCGCTACATGTCAAAAGTGACATTTCTTCAAATTCATCGCTGGAAGTGGGCTTATTTGTTCGAATAACGAAAAAGTTCACTTGAAAAAGTTGTTTCTATTTCAATTTTACATATGTGACTCGGATTTTATCTTTCTATTACATTTTTTAGATTTCGATATTTTTTAAAAAATTTCGAAAATTCTGTAATATCACAAAAATTGTAAATTCGATATAACTACTTCATATCAGTAGCTTCATCATGTTACTAACTTTCAATTACTAATTATCACAAATTATCAACAAAAATATGATTTTCTTCAGAAAATGATAATCTCCTCTTCAAAATTCTGTTATGTTTGATGCAAACATAACATCAAATTTCTGTTATGTTTGAGTCAAGCATTTAGAAACGAAATTCATTTAAATTTATTTTTTCAGTACTGAAAAGATCAGTTTATATGAATTTCGTTTCTATAAATGCTTGACGATATATCAACTTTGCATCAAACATAACAGAATTTGGAAGCGGCTATTATCATTTTCTGAAGGAAATCATATTTCTGTCCATAATCAGTGATAATAAGTAATTGAAAGTGAGTAGCATGAAAAGACTACTGGTATGAAGTAGTTTCGTGGAACTAACAATTCTTCAAATATTACAGAAATTTCGAAAAATTAAAAAAAAATAAAAATCTAGAAGTTGCAATAGAAAGATCAAATTCGGAAAGCATGTGTGAAATTGACATAGACACAACTTTTTCAAGTAAACTTTTTCGATATTCGAACAAATAAGCCTACTTTCAGCTATTAATTTGAAAAAATTTCACTTTTGACATGTAGCGAAAGTCACGTGACCCCGATTGAGTAGGCCATTTTTTATCTTTTCCGAAGCAAAACTCAACGTACAACTCGAATTCCAAAATAAGTCATTAATAAAAGTTTTTCTCAAATGATGCCGACTTTATGAATGACACTGTATATTATGTAATATTTAAGTATATACTAATGCAAAGTTTTGATATGATATACAGGGTGGTCCGTTTTTTAATACGGAAAATTTAACAGCGTATATACTCGTTGAAATAATAAAAAAACTTCCCATGAACATATACTTTTGAACGCTTCGTTTTTGAGATATTGAGTGTCAAAAATACGCTTCTGAATATATTTTTTTAATCAAAAGTTAGGAACTGTAGATAAATTAACGAGAATTTTCACAGATACTGAACTTTTTGAGCTTTATTAGATTAAATGGAAATTATTGATAAGAACTATTCAGTGGCAGCTGAATCTGGGGTGGCGAAGGTAATAATTACACAAATTTTTCGGGTGAATATTTTTCACTTATTTCTCAAGTTTCAATGAAAAAAGCTCGCTTGTTAGATTTTATAAATATTTTTAGTCAAATAATACTACTTGATATCAATTAAAGAAGGAGTAAAAATGTACTAGCTCGCCAACATTGAAGACAAATAGCAGGATATCTACTGCGGTCTATGGCCTGTTGTGGCTCTTCTAATACGTAAATGATTTATTTGCCATGGTTACATGATTGGTTGCTAAATAGATTTAATGCATTACAATGTTTCTTTCATTGGGTTTAGAGACATGCATGGGTTTGGTTTTTATTTTTCCTTCTGAAACGAAGCTGTTAGATAAGAAAATCTAAGAGGGCAAAAAAATTGTATTTTGAAATGCACGCCCCTGAATATATGTAACTCATTCATGAACTGTAATAGGTCTAAAAGTTAGCTCATTGATATTTCCACAATAGATCACAATCGGTTATAGCATTTCTGAGAAATCAATAAATAATCGATTTTTTAAAGAAACTTGAACACCCTATATCTCGAAAACCAAGCGTTTAAAAGTATATGTTCATAGGACGTTTATTTATTATTTCAACGAGTACTATACGCTGTTGAATTTTCCGTATTTAAAAACGGACCACCCTGTATATTCGTGATAGGAAACATTTGAAGAGAATTCAATGAACACATAAATGTATCTAGTGCACTAATTTACAAGAATATGTACCTATACACGGTAAAAAATCCTATTGGGTGAAGGTGTTCGTCAGAATATAAATGCACACTTATTAGTTTCATCCACAGGTTTCATCAAGAACTCAAAATTTGGTTAATTTTCAGTCAAAATTGTGTACATGACTTATCGAACATTTTCCATACCTCTGAGACTATTTGTGTCAGTATAATTCAATGTACTTATATACCAGGTGTCCCAGATCTTCTCATACAGCCAATATCTCAGTTATATGCTGGCTTGGGAAAAAATTTAAAAAATTTCACTTTTGTTCCCCAACCCAACTTCATTTTTTCAAGTTACACCCTATACATGTTTTTGTTGATTAGTGGAGTGCAATCATTCTCAACTTCGACTATACCACACAATTGATATTCCTTTGTTATTAAATTGTCGTGGTATTGCACAACATTTCCTCCAACCGTTTCTGAAATCCCAATGGGCATTTTCTCGAAATTCACCCATGCACCCTGTATGTTACAATAAGCCTAGAAGAGTAGATCGTGATTTAGTATGATGAAATGTTTGTTTTAATACGTTCTAACAATTTTGTGGACCTATTAAAATGAATCATCTTTCATGGGGAACCCTGTCCAACAACAAAAAGAGATATTCTTTCTGAACACCGTGAAACTGTATAGATATAGTCACCTCTATAATATTACACGGTATGATATTTCAGTATTCGAATTCCATCAGTTTTTTCATTTATTCGAATATTGGTGACTTGTTCCATACATGTTAGGTATATTTTTTTCTGTTGCAACGTCCATGTCAATGCAAATTTTCATTGCTAAATGTAGGTTTCATAATATTGCCGAATTGAAAAATTTTAGGAGTTTATTTTGAATGTAAATGTTAGTCACAAGCTACCGCATAGAACAATGCTTCATTGAAATACAACCCGTGAATATGCAAAATCTAACGATCACGAATTTTATTGGGACAATCAGGATAATAATATAATTCTTCTTGAACGGAATGAGCTCTGTTCATTGTATATTGGCATAGACTACAGAAGATTCAGTAATCTTTAATATTGGGCCAATTCACCTGATTAAACTAGATTCAATGGAAATACAGGGTTGGGCAAAAGTATGGAACCCGGTGAATATATCGGTAATCGTTTGTTAGATTTTTTTGAATATATGTAGAGTGTGATTTCATAACGTGGTGGATTTGAAAATATTTTCGTCAATGTTGCCACTTTTTCAGTTATTCCGGAATTATTATTACCATCCTTATTTCAAATAGAACAACCTGAATTTATTGAATTTTCAGATTCTTCCTGAAGAGCTGATTTCATCGATTCATCACACTTGGGGTCTAGCAAAAATGATTACTGAGATATATAGGCTGTTCAAAATCGAGATTTTTCATCTTTAGGATTTTTTGTGGCGAAACTATTCAGTATTGGTCGAAACGGCTCACATGTTCCTGCATCAACTTTCGATTCACTATCTACTGACATTTGATTGAGACATATACAGGGTGGTTCAAGATTCAGAAATCTGATCACCCTGTATTTGTTCCCATTAAATACCAGTAGATAGTAAATCAAAAGTTGAGATGGGGACATTTGAACCGTTTTGACCGATAATGAATAGTTTCGACACAAAAAAAATCCTAAAGTTGAAAAATCTCGATTTGGAACACCCTACATATCATTAATCATTCTTGCTAGATCCTGAGTGTGATTAATCGATGAAATCAACTTTTCAGGGAGAATCTGAAAATTCAACGAAATACAGGGTGTTCTATTTAAAATATGGAAGTTGATAAAAATTCCGGAGAAACTGAACAAGTGGCAACATCGACGGTATCATTTTCAAATCCACCACGTTTTGAAATCACCCTGTACAAATATTCAGAAAAATGGAACAAATGGTTACCGAGATATTCACCTGGTTCAATACTTTTGCCCAACTCTGTATATCCACATCCCACTTACAAATGAGAATTCACTTTCACAGTAAGAGGTGAATTTTGAGAGGAGGCGATTGGATTATTTTTTTCCAATTCTTAAATAGAATCATCACTCGAATACCTTTCAATTTCATATTTTTTTAGAATGTTTCGGTCGACTTTCAGGTGGTAAAATCATCAATAATGCCACGAATTATGTCGCCACTCAACATAGGTTCCCACAAAAAGATGCTGACATTGCTGATCCCACAGTTTGGATTCCCTGAATCCACCGTTTCCATGAAATCAGCAAGATCGTCGTGTACCCAGCGAGAGCCGATCTGCAATCAGTTCTTAACTCAACTCCGTATGTTAAACATCTCTTGTACATAATTTGTCAATCATACATACGTGTATACGAAAAATAAAGTTTTTAAAAAGGGACTTCGAGCTATCGGAAATATTATTCACGGTAATTTTCAAACGCATAGAAATTTACCTTGAGTAAAAACTGACGTCACGATTTCGTAAGTAGGGGCAGACTATAGCACAGTTGCCATGTGTAGAAATACGATTGGGAACTTTAGAAATATTAGGTATTCAAACATTCATGAATTCTCAGTTAGGTATTATATATTATTATATATATTATATCTGTTGATAATAACAAACTCTGTCTTCTAGTACTGCTTGACTACTCGAAAGCATTCGACCGAATAAATCACAAGCTACTTATAGCGATTCTAAGCTACCTAGGGTTTACATCGGATGCTGTATCACTCCTTTAAAGTTATCTTCACAACCGATCTCATAGTGTCATACATAATGATAAAAAGTCTAACTCATTAATAGTAAAAAATGGTGTTCCTCAGGGATCAATATTGGGTCCCCTTCTATTCGTCATTTATACCTCCCAATTTTCAAAGTCCCTACGCTACTCATCCATGCATTGTTACGCAGACGACACCCAATTATACTTAGAATTCGAAGAACACTCTCTCAATCGTGCACTCGAACAAATCAATCAGGATTTGAACTCCCTAATAACGATTTCTAATAAATACTGTCTAACTGTTAATGCTTCAAAATCTTATGTCATGTTATTTGGAAGAAAAACCTCGAGAAATCGTTGTAAGGACTTAGTGAATGTAGCCGTTGATGGGGTACAATTACCCACTACAGAGGTAACAAAAAATTTAGGATTATACCTTGACAGTGCACTCAGATTCAGGACACACATTTCTCATGTCTTGAAGCGGGGGTATATGAATCTTAAAATGGTTTATTCAAGTAGAAATATACTAAACAAGAAAAGTAAAGTCATGCTATGTGATGCATTAGTGCTATCACTTGCTAACTACGCAGATGTAGTATATGGTCCGGGACTACTGAAATCAGACAAAAAGCGGCTACAAAAACTTCAAAATTCATGCATCCGACTTATCACAGGCACTAAAAGACGAAAACATGTGTCACAGCATTTAAAGAATCTTGGTTGGCTCACTATGGAGGCTAGGTGCATACTCCATTCCGCTGCGATTTT
The DNA here is from genome assembly GCA_918026855.4 of Phaedon cochleariae. NCBI lineage: Eukaryota > Metazoa > Arthropoda > Insecta > Coleoptera > Chrysomelidae > Phaedon > Phaedon cochleariae. The sequence continues at coordinate 16,610,341 of OU896707.1, read as the reverse complement.
TCACAAGATCATTACTACTGGAAAACCCCCTTACCTATTCAGGTAGTTATCTTTCAGAACCGATGTACACAATCTCAACTTAAGATTTAGGAATAATCTGACAGCGCCTAAATACAGAACTTCTTTTTTCCGTGGCTCCTACTCAAAACGTTCAAGAAGAAACTAAAACAATATTTAATCGAAAACAACTGCACGTATTTTGGAATTTGATACAAAACGAACTTGAATTGGCACACGCTTATCTCAAGATTAGTAAAATGTGAATTTCCTGCAACCTCCAATATTTTATATTATACTTACTTATAGTAGATATCATTAATTTATTGATTGGAGCATTACTTTTTTCTATTTTTTTATTTCCATTAAACATCATGTATGTTCAAAGTTAGGTTTGAACATGAATATATTTTCAAGGTTGGATGGAAGAGCAAGCTCTGCTATGAATTTTTCATGCGCAGATATTGAATCCTGCCTCTTGTTAGGTTTTCTGTACTTGTATGTAACCTCTCAATAGAAGCATTTATTATTATTATTATTATTATTATTAATATTCCTATTTAGCAATACAAAATCAATTATCTCAAAATGTTCCCCTATGATGTGGCTTATTGCTCATAATATATTTGGTGAATAGTTATTATATTAATTCACAGTAGAAGACATTTGAAGCAGTAAACGTGACAACACGGCGCACACAACTTGTGGGCGTGGTTTTGTCCCTTCTCAGCATTCAGCACAATGTTGCCAAGTCTCCAACATTTACATGTAATTTTGTAATGGAGGCTAAGAAATATTTGGACAAGCTGGTTGCTCGAAACAGTCAAGAATGAAGTATAATATCATGGGTTCCCCCTATTATGTTTTATTCAACGACAGAAGTCTAACATCTTTTTGATAACTTGATTATATGTAGTTGGTGCATTGACAACCCTGCTTCCCAAGTGGAAACGGAAAATTATAAGACCAATAACGAAACAGCATAGAAGCTGATGTCACCATTTATTCGACGTATCGCCAAATGGTGACCATGACGGTACGTTTGAAATGAGCTCCGAAATTCAACAATTTCGAACAACGCATACACTATTGAAAAAGAATATTCTCAGATATATTCATAAACACAAAAAAAAATTATATATATGTAAAGAAAGACATTGAGAATTCGCATTCTCCATGTAATGAAAATATCAATTCTTTCTCGGTTTATTCAACAGAAAACAACTACTTTCCTGGAAATATGCCATGACGAATATTGAATTACTTTTGTTGAACACACACGATAAGAATTTGGAAACAAAATCTTCTGAAATAGAGAATTTGCATTCTCCTTCATATAAAGATATGCATGTAATATTATTCTAAATATTCAACAGAAAACAACTACTTTCCTGGCTATATGCCATGTCGAACATTGAATTATATCTGTTGAATATCCAAAAAGAGAGCATGCATGAAAAATCAAAATCCTCTAGAATTGGGAATTGACATTATCTCTCAAATCGAATAGAATAATATGATGTATTATGATATAAAAATATAACTTACCAATATGTTCAGTACTGTCTGTAGGTTAATCGAGGAGGTGGTACATTCATTATTCCAAATTTTTTGGGATTTTCTCTCCTCCTTTGGACGTTTCGGGACCGATTCTGCTCCCGTTTTCAACATGAAAAGAGATTTTTTCGATTGCGAAGTCGTATAATATGTCTTGGAAACTAAAAAGCTTCAAGACAAGCCCTGTATTTCATAAAAAAAGGTGTGAGAAGTGTTTGCAAAAATTAATTTAGGTCCCTAACGACACAGTGGAGGAATTGAATGCCAATAATTCATATCAAGTCCACTTGCTCATTTGAAATTTACAAAGTCTGAGGGGTTTATGACAGAAATCTGAATAGTTTGGATTGGTACTTGATGAAATTGAATTCTCCACAGAAACAGGCCCATTATGTTTGTATCACATGACTCCCACCCCATTCTGGCGATTTCAGATTCATTGACATCTATTCATTAAAGAAAAAAATCGTTGAAAATTCACGAGCACGAGTATTTGAGGCAGATGCTGAAATAAATATGTCGAATACATGAAAAGGCCAAAAAATCCATTTAAATCCTCATCGAGTCTTTTGAAAAACGAACAATGTTAACAAACCAAACTCTAATGTTGACCCCTGAGGTTTACCAGCTCTTTCAACCAAATTTGTTCCGCCTTTTGCGAAGCACATCCCAACAACTATATACCGACATTGCAACTAATGCATTCTAAAATAACTGAAAAGGACTAATTTCTTTTGGCATTTGGTGTGCTGAATAATCCTCCGTGAGACGAGTGCACATTTCGTGTAAGACAGAGGCGTAACTAGCAGTACACAGATAAAAAAGAATTCTTGATTCAATGCGAAACAGCATTGATTCAACCATATGGCGCTCTTGAATAGGTCCAACCATATACCTATTTGTTTGATTTTTCTTTCTTGACTTATTCATGAAAGGCGATCTTGTTTCGAATAGATATTTCTATATTATCACGTATTGGTCGAAGAAAGAATTTATCAGTTTGAAACAGGAAGATTCTTCTATTGTCAAGTTAATCTCCCATCAAAGTTGAACGATTTTGTTCTTGAATCAATTAATTTTGAGCTTGTTACGAAGAGATAATGTCTCATTATAATGAGTGGATATTTTTCAGAAGATCCTTATTTTCTTGTTCCAAGAGATTTATCATTCTGACGGAAATCAAAATATAAATTATTTTCAGTATTGAGTAATAAATGAAATTGATTCTTATATTTGGTGAACAGAAGGCTTCATTATTGAAACTTGATCATCCTATTATAACATAACAAAAATGGAAACATGTATAATATAAATGATAACATATACATATAGTAAAATCATCAAATACTATGTGTAGCTTCATCTAGGAGGTGCAATATTAATTTTCCTAGATTTTTGTGATTTGCTGTCCTCGTCTTCTTCCCTCGAATGTCACTGTGGTCAAAATGGCATGAATGTCGAACCACTAAAACCGAGATGAAAGAGTAAAATCATTAATTAAAAAATATTTTGTGTGTTTTTCAGAGTGGCTTGTTGAATGGAAATCATCAACCGTATACCTATAAAACTAGCTCCAGAAGAAACAACATTTACATTCATTACAGCCAGGCATTGTCAAAAACAAACAAAATTTCAAAACAACCAGATATTTTCTGGTTTCCACAAATTCTGCGTTCGACAAAAGGGCATGAATAAAAGTTGTTATCGGTATTTGAAAACACGAAGGAAGGAGACATATTATTATTGGTTCAATCAATCCAATCAGGAATCGACAAAAAATATACCTACCTATACCTATTAGTGCGTTCATCGAATGGATGCGACTGGTCAAATCGTCACTGCTGAACGAATGTGTAACCTGCACAAGGTTATACAAACATGGCCATATACGTTGATAGTGATGTTTAGTTATAGTTTCAGGTGTAATTGATATCAGGGTTCTTAGCATGTTCCCGATGAATAATGAGGAAAAACACTTCACTAGGTACAATACTATGTTACAAAAATATACAAAGTTCTTACCCCCGCATATTGTGTTCAATTATGGAATGCCGCATTGCTATGAAGATGATACCACACAACTATCATCCATGACTCAGCACACTTGATTCTTGAACACTTCACAAGTAAAAACAAAGGTACTTTGTTGCATCGTCTTCAGAAGAAACAACAGCGGCAATGACGAATGGCGGCTTACTACTGAGGAGTCGAACGGGCGCAGGCGTACCGCTGTATCTACGTCACTGCAAGTCTTTTAGACAAACAGAGATTTTCTTCAACCAATATAAATTGTAGTAGTAGCGGTTTTCTTAAATGAAGAAATATATTGTTTATGTTCAGCAAATTCATGTACAGAAATTCCAAGAAATGAAGCAAGCAAGCCGATTGATTTGAGACAAGTGTAAATTGCTCCATTCAAATGGGAGCGATTCAATTTCAAGAAAATGGATTTGTTTGATCGAAGAAATCCTTTTTATCTGTGCAGACTATGAGCAGCAATTCAAATCACTATTTGATACATATTAAGTATTCCTGGAAATGTGTAGGCTATTCATTGAATTTGTTAGTGTTGGCCTCTTGATAAGGCTTGTCTTGTCGAGTTGTCATTCGATAAAACTAGAACGGCATCACATGACGAATAAGTTGCACACAATAGGTCTTCTACCTTGAAACAACATTCCCAATCTCGCTGGCATTGTAATTGTTAACAATCTTTTATACATCACCAAACAAATAGTGCGGAAGCTTCAAGAAAGTGATCGCCAACCCGTCCTGTCGCTATCGGTAGCTTGCAATCGCAAAGTCAATTCCAGTCACTCACAATATATTAGATTGATTCATTATGTTCTAAGAATAAAAATTCTTATTTCATGGGTTGGGTGATCCATAATGAGTGAATAAATGGGAACTGGTAGCACAAAGTGATATCCTTCTTGCGTGATCTCAATTTAATTCACCAACGAAAACATCGAAATAGGTATTGATATTGGTCAATTACTCATCCACTTCAAAATATCTAAGCTTCAACTTGCTGATCATAACCTTTTCTAAGTAGACGTATCAAGTTCTACGCCACAGTCATTCAGTAGATATATCAATTCATCTAGAATCTAGAGATTTGATATCTTGAAGTAGTCGTATCAGCATGAAATGGACATCTAAAGAAGAACTGTTGCAAATACTTTCATCTATGAATGAAGATTGCAAAACAGTACATTATTCCCTCAGTAGAGCGATCATTGTATAAATGGGGACCCGCTCTTTTGAGGTAATCTTGAACACTCACCTGTAGAGAGGGACTTTAATAAATGAAAGTAGTAGAAAATTGGTTCAAACCATCCAAAGCGATGCTAAAAAGTTTTCTTGTAATTATTAAAAAGAAGCAGTTGCCAACGATCGACCACTCCAGCCAAATTGAAATATTGTTTAATCTGCAACACAAAGTTGTATTCAGGATCAACGATAGAGCTGCATTGAAAATGAGCTCATATAGTGTAATTAAGTGATATTAAGGTATTTTCAAAGTACCTCAGCACTTTTATAAAGTTGGCAACCAGTGCTTGAAGGGATATCATGAGATGCCTCTAAACTTAAGTGATTTTGGCAATTTCGTATAGTTTAAGTAACTTTGACTCAAATATTGTAAATCTGTAGACTTGTAAAATATTGGGAAAATGACGATACAAAAATATTACGACATTCGTATCCAGATATCAGGAGACCACAAATAAGTCTTCTGAGCACATATTCTCTGAGATTTTGAAAATGGATCACGAGGCATATAATAATAACCATAAGTTTCAAGATCTCAACCTAAGAGATAATGTAAACATGTTTCCTGAGATGAAGAATTAATCAAAAGTGCTCCAATGAAATTTCTCGAATGTTCCTTCTTCACATGGTGAGGGATTTTTTATTGTATTTGCATTATCAATTATCAGTTGATGGAACTAAAGAGAATTCGTCAACTTCAGTTTAAAAATCTGTTGGAATTTCTAGAATAGATATCCAATGCCAATGTTATAATTTCCTTGTAACGCCACTGATTCCCGTTCTTGAATAGATCTATTTAGGGAGGAAATTTGGGTAAAATCGGTCTATGAAGATGTTAAGTAGAACATTTATCATGTCAAGAAACGGTGGGTGGTACAGGAAACTTAACTACAAAGAGACACAACTATTATTTACACTTGGCGGAAGATTATGAGCCATCGATTAGGAAACAAGGAAGACGTTCTCTGTTAACCAGTTGTTAACTATAGATCTCTTATGAATACGCTATAGAAGGCTACATAATATGGTGATATATCTATATTATCTAAATATGAGAATATATATAAAATGATATCATTAATTGGACATCTTTCTACTTCTTTTTTGAAAGTGGGTTCTTCAAAGTTGATATATTCTGCAACAAATATACGTACTTACAACGTTCTATATAAATTTTTTCGTCAAGAGAAAAATGTCTTCGTGGCTATTTAAAATAGCTTTTTTCCAACACCAGCTTTAGAACCTACCATTATTTACTTCTTTTTGAGGCGTATAAAGTGTGTTTTTACTATCTTGGTGTATAAATAACTATTTTTATGTGATGAGAAAAATGATTGGAATTTCTCTCTGTTGACAGGTTATAAAATGTCACTTTCCATAAATTACTATTGTCCCACGGGAAAAAAGTGAATGATATTTTCCAGTATATATATTACATATATAAACACTGTAGATGGCTTTTTTTGGGCTATATAGTTCTGCAAAATAAGCCATTAACACCGTCTCCAAGAAAGAACTGCAAATACTTTTAGCTTCTATTCCACTTCGAGATTACGTAAATTACTAAAAAACCACTAAATTCGCAATTTTTTAAAATTAAATCATAGAATGAGACTGACAGATATTTGATAACTTCAAAAAATTTTGTAGGTATTCGTATTGTTTACTACTTCTGATGAGACAAACATTTCTATTACCTTAAAAATCGTTGTCCTGTCCAGTTTGTGAATAAAAATCTGTCATCTCATTAATATAGTTCAAGGGTATTCAAAAGCATCATGACATAAAGAACTAGAATGTCTCGATTTGCATCAATATATAAAAAATGTCGGTTCTCCTGGCACCATTTTATTTTTATCATGGATTATGATTGATTCTATCTGAGATGTTCATAAGTTGACATCTTAATTCCATCCTACTTTAACAAGAAATAAAGGTCATATGTAATCGTTATATTTTAGATTTTATTCTACATTTCTCAAAAGGCTGACATATTATGTGCTCTACATGATACGATGAAATGCAGGATAAGTATGTATAAGATCAGAGTGGTTTGTTTAGAAAAATTGGTACAAGAAGATATTACAAACGGAGCACAGCAAAAACTCTATATTATATATTATGTACCTACCAATGAGGTGCTTGTGAAAAAAGATTCAATCATTTATTTTTCATCAGTAGCACTTATGATCATAATGAACGAAGCATATTCAGTTTTTATATGCAAATGGAATATTCATAAATTCATTGATCCTAGCTGAGAAACAAATTAACAATGCATTTTTTCCTTGGCTTTTTGTGAATTTGGATCCCCGCGCCATGAATATTGAGATTCCATGCTATAACCTGGTGTGTCAAGTTATCGTATTTAGGCAATATCTCGCTTATTTGGCAAGATATTTGAAAAATTCAAAAACTTCATTGAATGGCATTGAAGAACCGTCCTATCGTCCTAATCACATATGAAAAATCGATTACATTTTGTCATTGGAAATTACATGTCATTCAATTCGGAATGCAATGATAGCTAGCATAAACCTTGTATTTTCTTATTGATAACAACTAAAATATCAAAATTATGTGACTTGCTTCATGTTACTTAATTATCCTTATGAAAATAAGCCTCCGCTTCAAAAAGCCGATGCTCCTCATGTCAAAATGATTTTGAAACTTGTTGGGATTTTTAGTTCATTTTTTGATTTGCATAAAAGATATTTTGGTTGAAATTCATACATGAATGTTGCTATTTTTGTTTTTATAATAATAAAAAAGTATCAAGTATATGCTATCCTTGTATTCCTTATAGGATGGCAAGTAATCCTCAATGACAATATACAGGGCGGGTGCCATTTGAATATAAAAAGTGGGGAATAGTTGCCAGAGAACTGTCGAATGTAATCGATTTTTTATATTTCATTAGGAAGGTACTTCAATGCCAATCGATGCAATTTTGAATTTTTCAATTACCTTGTCAAATAAGCGAGATATTGCCTGTATATACGATAACTTGGGACACCCGGTATATGCGGTTCAAGGCACTCATCATGTGCCAAGAAATATTCATGAGTTGACTGATGTAAAGCACATATGGTGTGTCTTGAAGCCTGCATGGCTAAACTGGTAAGAATGGTACATACCTTGTGACTTCTGTGGCAGTCAACATGTTAAAAATTGTGATTTCAGATTCGATCTATCCTTTCGTCCAAAAGAACAACAACAAAATATTTCTGAGATAAACCCTTATCAAGAGTTCAGAAGTCCTGATTCAATCCGAAGGAACAAAAAAATGTGGAACGCTTCACGATTTTGCGTGTCATCCTTGCGCAGGGGCCATGCTAATCTTCTCTGTATCGTTCCAATTTTAGTATATGTACCGCCGAAGCGAGTACAAAAACCATGATCCAGCTGCCCGTATTTGTACGTAAGTTGCTGTAGTGAGTATCGGTGAGATGTAATAGGCTCGGTGTATCAGCTTGATGATTCAACACAATACACCACGCACATGACGTCACGTACGAAGCACACAATAGAACATAGTATTATCACTCATAACGAGTTCACATGGTGTGGACCATAAACAAACTAAGTGTAGTTTATCTATGGTGTGTACTTCACAATTCACTCCTATTCCCGAATAGTCGATCGACGGGTCGGGTATATGCTGGGTTTATAGATTCAATCAAACTAACAATGGGGAAATAACAATTAACAATCAACAATTAAAAATCATGAGGGTGCTTATGAATATCTGATATTAATTAAAATTAAAAAGTCAAATGTCTTTTTGGTCTCCACAATTCATGAATCCATAAAAAATATTCCAATTTAATTTCACCAAACTCCACTCCAACAATAACAAATCCAAGCTTCTTGTTCTGTTCAGGTTCTGTCTTCAAAATTTCCTAATTTTTAGTTGTTGAGTGTTGAGTTGTAAGTTGTCAAACTTTGTAATTCCCAATTCTAAATTTGAATGTATTCAACTTCTTGAGTTCAAAGTTGTTAGTTTAATTCGTAGTTTAGTTCAATCTGTAAACCCAAGAATACTGAAATACATATAAAATTATGTACCTATATCTTATTTATTGGTCTCTCGACAGTCAACGGTCTTATTAGTCACCATGTATAATGGTGAAATTATTGACCGAAAAATACAAAGTGCACCAAAGTGATCGCAAGAGATTATCGTGGTATGACGTTTGGTAAATCTGAACAGAAAAAAAATAAAAAAAAGTATGTATAGTATTGGGACTCGAACACGCGACCCTAGGAGAAGCCGTGTCTTACAGTTTTTAAACATTTTGATTTCAATAGTCGGTCAGTGCTATTTTATATGCGAGGCGATTAAACAGATATAAAGCAGAAAGTTCGAGGTCAAAGGTAATCTTTGGTTTTCAGTGGCGTGTTTTCATAAAGTGTTCCGAATTGGGACAAAAAGAAATAGCTTCCTTAATATCGAATGCCAACTAATATGGCAAAATTTCACGTCTTATGAATTTCAAGGACTTCAGAGTCTCCAGAGGTCGAAAACAGTAGTCCTCGCAGTAGTAGATAATGATTTTATCCAAGGGTATTTAAATATCATTCAAATATTCACATAGACTATTCCAAATTGCTACTTATTCAGTAGAAAAAAAAATGCCAACATCCATTTCCTATTCCTATCCTCCCTAGGTACTCATGCAAGATGTTTCATACGAACATGATATAAATTCAAACGTTGGTAGAAGTCAATTGTAGCTCAGAGTGGAGTGATAGAGTCAATATTCAATGAGAAAAGCACAAGTCATCTCCACAACTTTTTAATTTGAAAACATCAAATTAGGAAGATGTTTCGGACATATGCAATGTCCATCTTCAGGATATGCTAAGAAGTCCTACAATATAAGGAGATACGTCATATATGAAAAACATTATTTGAAAAGATGGTACTCACATGGAAATGAAAAGGTTATTTTGCATTTTTCGAAAATTATTGATAGAAAAGGGTTTTTCAAAGAGTCCCAACCCCCAAACGTGGAAAGACAAATTATGGAGGACGATGAGGCTCAACAATTAACCAACTATTGTTGAGGACGAAGTAAAACTTTTTCTGCTCCCAGAACGCCATCTTGCGCAAGGAGAGACGTAAAATAAATCAATGTCAGAACCCGTTCTACATTCCAGAGCTCATGGTACGAGATGTCTGACCATGTCAAACCATCAGCTGTCAGAGGTCAAGCGTCAGTAATGACACTAATTACAATGGCTATATTCCGAATTCAACTGGTCAGTATACTGTCAGCAGATCCACTGACTCTGCTGAAAATATGTGTTAAGAAATGTAAAATCAAAAATACAGTGCTTTAATTCGGAACACGTTTTCATGGTTCTCATCAGTAGTCAGCAGCAGTTGATCAGCTGGTCGTTTATCTGAACTAGATAATTTAGCCTCCTGCTTGACATACATTTTGGAAATATAATGTTTGGAAGAACAATCGGTTCTAATAGCCTTCATGGTTTCTTCGATTGTTGACGATGACGATTCAAGCTCGAGTGATGAAGAATTCTTGGACATTTATGTAATATGGCATCAATGATGATGAATTCAGGAAACATTTCAGATTTATTTAGATATTCATTTACCCAATGCTGCTTCTTCTTTCGTTACCTCTCTTCTACTTCATACTCTATATATAATCTCTATATTATATTCTCAGCGTTTCTTATTTCGATAAAGGGTATTTTCTGATATTGAAAATAATATAATTAACAACTGAAATAAATGTTACATTCCTTCCCCCTTTAAAATAATGACAATTTACTGAAGCCACACTACCTTTTGATACTTATGCACAGCAATTTCATCAGAATGTTGAGTCGAAATATTTGGAATGAATAGTATATCTGCTCACAAGCATCTATCCCATTCATTATTTTTTTTGATTTCGGAATGAAAAATCAGTAGATTCAGTACTGTCAGTTGAATTCAGAATATAGCCTTGATGTTTGAAAAACAACGGAAATGAATGTTCATTCCTTTCCCCTAAAAAATAATGACAGTTCACTGAAGCCATACACTACCTTCTGGTAATCAGCAATTGCAGCAGAATGTTGAGTCGAAATATTTGGAATGAATATTATATCACGAGTATCTGTCACTTTCAGTCAATTTTTTTGATTTCGGAATGAAAATTCAGCAGATTCAGTATACTGTCAGTTGAATTCGGAATATAGCCAATAACAGAGTTGCACAAAATAACAAAACCAGAAGCTGTACAAAACTACACCAGTGTAAGTTGACCTATGATTCACAATACCGATATCGTAGTCGTAGACTAAGGAGGGGGCAATTAGATGAACTTTGAGGAATTGAAAAATTTTTGGTAATCGAAGTGGGTTTGTTCATTGAGAGATGAGAGAATGAACATTGTTATTGTTAAAGGACACATTAATTTCGAAAATTGCCAGCTAGTTCAAAAGAGGGCCTTTCTGACATACATGTAGAAAATCTAAATCTTTTTCAATATCGAGTGAATGTTTGAGATTGAGAACGTGGTTATTTCCTATAGAATATATTCAATCATCAGTTTTAATTGAGACTAATCAACAAAAGTTGACTAGTCGTGTCAGTTAATCGACAGTAATGAAGCCAGCTGCCAGAAGAGCCGAGGTGAAACCCAGAGACTACAGTTGGAGTGCCTAAAGACAGTGAAGTGTGTGGGTGAACTCACAAATTTGAGTTGTACTATAATATGTACAGTTTTGAGTTAGGTTTTTTGACAGGAATTTTCAGGAACTTTCTGGAAATTTCAGGAATTTCCTGGAAATTTCAGGAATTTTCAGGAGTTTTTACGAAGAATGATTTATGTTAAGGATGGGAGTTTTTTATATTAGATATGTATGATGATAGGTTAGTACGTAGTGCTAGGAGTACTCACCTGACCATTTTCCAACGTCACGTCTTTGATTAATAATTCCAAAATTTTCGAATCATCAACGAACTTTTTTTCATAGTAGTTGAACATATAAACACAGGCGTGACATTGACTTCAACGAACCTGGACTATCGACCTGATTTCCTTACTGTCACGTTTCCGAAAATATAGACAACTATTTAAAAGACGTAAGGAAGCGAGTTCGACTACCAGTTCGACTACCAGTTCGACTGCGAGTTGGACTGTCAGTTCGACTCACAGTTCGAGTTCTAGTCCTGTTTTTTGAGTACGAGTCAGGAAAGTTCAATAAGTTCTATCAATTGTAAGTTTGAAAAATTGACACTGTGCCCGAACGATCGGAGTTCGGGCAGAACAGAAGATGCCCTTCCTCATCTGGCTCCCAGAAATACCAGTTAATATGTTCGATTGTTCCATCAAATGAAGTAAATATTTGCCTGATCTGACTAGCAAGGAAGAACTTGACTGCATGATATGCAAAATAGACTTGACCACATGCAGAATTATGATTTACGAGCATATTTTTCTTTTTTCAATCAAACAACCTTATATATCCACGTCGGTTACAACGTTATTCCAGGGAACTAAGGCGGTTACAACGTTGTTTCAAGATCAAAAATGAAGCACAAGTGAAAAAAGTCAAAGAATTTTTATTATTATTTAGTTGTGTCATAACTGAGTCTTTCAAAGAAACGACCATTTCTGCTTATAACGATGATAAACTACAGACCAAACACATGTAAACAAAGAAAGAGCGCGGGAAACTAGAAGCCGTGATAGCACATACAACGTTGTTCCATAAACTCTCCAAACTTGACTAACCGAAATGACACCAGAAATCACCATAAACATTTCCTATGCCCCCATTATCATGACAGCGGATTGTATAGGTCGCATACAGCCTTGTTCCATGGAAATACCGTTTTTATAGATATTGGCGGTTACAACGTTGTTCCAGCATAGGGTTCAATTGTTAATCATGCACCAAAGAATAAATGTGTGTATGTGTTTTGTTGGAAAACCTTCTGAGCATTATTTATTATTCTCACTTTTGGAGTTCATTCTCTGATGGATCTAGAGCACAACTTAGGCAACCCCCGCCTACAGTTTGTGACAATATAATATTTTTATCTCCTGAAGATGTTCATATCAATATTCAATTTTATGATAATGAAATATATACTTGTACTGGAAAATGCTACCTGAGAGTTTTTAAAACCATCATCTGTAGGGATATTTACATCAGCAGCCTTAACTTCATAATTCACAGTAAAAAACCTTGTTAGTTCATGTTTCATACAGTTCAACGTCATGCACCGGTACCTACCTATGTCTACCTATTTGCTGTTTCTATCGAAATATCTTCTGCAACAAGATATTTCAATACAGAGAAGTAGGTATGATTGGCTCCAATCATTCGGCACCTCTGCTTCTATTTTTTGATGTTTGTTGGTATTCTGAAACAATTAAAATCCTATTCCTAATTATTCGTTCAGAATGAATTATATTCATAATGGCGCATGACCCTACCGAAATGAACCGATTCTGTTGGTGTTTCATCATGTGTTGTAGCCTCTTGGTTGTAGCAAATAGCATAGGACCTGCCCAGAGTCTTCATTTCCAAAATTCACTGTGACCAAAATGAGGTCGTCTTACAAAAACATCAAGAAATTTATAAAATCCAAGGAAAAAATGTCAAGAGAAGTTGTGAACATAGGCGCCGGTTCCACGGGGGCAAGGGGGGCGCTCGCCCCCCCTTGAGAAATATTAATGGGGGCAACGCCCCTTTTGATAATTCCATATTACACTACTCTGAAATTCTACAAAGAATATTATTTCAATTGAATGAATCTTTCAAATCCCTAGATTGTAGAAAAAATCTGGCATCATTGCATTCTAGCTGTGTGAAATCCCAGGACAAATTTATTCTTCCAGAATATCTTAAAGTGGTAATGGTAATGCTTTTATTAACCATTCCAGCAACTTCATGCACCGCTGAGAGAAGCTTCAGTTGTCTAAGGAGGCTCCAATCATATCTTAGAAATAATATGACACAGCAGCCTTTGAATAACACGATTGTGTTACACTGTCACCGAGAAATGACTCAAGATATAGTCATTGGTAAAATAGCAAACTCTTTTATTTGTAGAAATGCCCAAAGATTGCGAGTTTTCAGTAAAACATTAAAGGCATTTGAATCATGGGCTCAAAGACTTCTCCGGTCGATAGCCTTTCTCTAATGAATATTTTTCTCACAACCGTTACATATATACAGAGTGGGCCTTTGAAAACGAAACAGAGGTTCTGTAGGTCGCCAAAACCGGATTATGAAAAGAATCTGAAACACGTCATCTACATTTTCGAGGGGGACATCGTCCTACAATATTTTCAGCCCTGCGGCGTTGCCGCTGCTAACGAAAAGAAGCAACAACTTTGTTATTTCAAATGGAACACCTTGTATTTTATTGCATTTTTAGATTCTTCCCGAAAATCTTATTTCATCAATGCATCACACTTGGGGTCTAGCTGTAATGGTTTCAGGGATATAAAGTGTTCAAAATCGAGATTTTTCAACTTTAACATTTTTTTGTGTCGAAACTAATCATTATTGGTCAAAACGACTCCCATGTCCCTATCTCAACTTGTGATTCACTATCTACTAACATTTAATTGGAACAGATACAGGGTGATCAGAATTCTGAATCTTGAACCACCCTGTATTTGTTTCAAATAAATGTCAGTAGATAGTAAATCACAAGTTGAGATAGGGACATGAGAGCCGTTTTGACCAATAATGAATAGTTTCGACACAAACAAATTTTAAAGTTGAAAAATCTCGATTTTGAACACTTTATATCCCTGAAACCATTACAGCTAGACCCCAAGTGTGATTCCTTGATGAATTCAGCTCTTCGGAGAGAATCTAAGAATGCAATAAAATACAAGGTGTTCCATTTGAAATAACAAAGTTGTTGCTTCTTTTCGTTAGCAGCGGCAACGCCGCAGGGCTGAAAATATTTTAGAAAGATGTCCCCCTCGAAAATGTAGTTGACCTGTTTCAGTTTTTTTTGATAATCCGGTTTTGGCGACCTACAAAGCATCTGTTTCGTTTTCAAAGGCACACTCTGTATTTTATTTTTATTCAATGTTTTGTTAATTTCTTCACTGTTTTATTTTGTTCTAGGTTTTGTGATATTCGATTTTTTCTGTTATATGTACACCTACATGAACATTGTTTTTAATTCTTGTTTGTTTTCATTATTATTTATTTCATTTTATATGATGTATATGTATATATATATATATATATATATTCTTAATCTATTCTGCCCCTCTTGGTATTTTGAAGTTCCGGCGCCTATGGTTGTGAACACAAAAGAACATTCACGAATTGCGTCGAAAGTTGAAACGTCATAAACTCCAATTTACAATCGTCCAATAGGAAGACTTGTACTCTGGTTCCCCCTATAGTCAGGTACATAACAAATTGCCTTAGATCTAGCATCTCAATTCATCTTTATGATCTAAGGATGTATAATACCTACCCCTAGCTAACCTATACCTACCAAGTGACAAAGACTCATGGTATACCTCCATTTTCTCCTTTGGTTTTCTAGCTATATTTCTGAAATTTAGAACACCGAATATGTTTACTATAGGGCACTTTCTCACATTTCAGAAATGTTTTTCATCTTCCGGTTTTCTTGCAAATGACATCAACTTTCGATTTTCAAATGGAACATTTTGTATCTTATTCCATAATCGGTTAGAGATTATTATAACGAATTCAACAATACCGGGTTTGATTGGGTTATTTCAAACGACCACGCAGATATTCACGTTCGAAGATTCCATAAGCTCAATGTGTGTGACGGCACAATATCGAAACTTCTTTCTCTGTCATTCTATCTACGTAATCGTTTGAAATATCTCAATCAAACTCGATTCTGTTGAATTCGTTGAAATAATCTCTAACCGATAATGGAATTTAATACAGGCGTTCCGATGAGACAGATTTCCTAAATTGTGAGAAAGTGCCCTCTAGTGAGCATATTGTGTGTTCCAAATTTTAGAAATACAGCTACAGTATTCCATGAGTTAGTGTAGATATTCTTCATTCTTCATACTCCATATACCTACCTATATCTATATATATATATATATATATTCGTGTCAAGAAAGTATAAGTGTTTCTCAAACTGTATCAAAGCAGAAAGCTCTATAAAAGACGACGTGAAAGAAATGTTCCTTTCGAGTATGGCATCCCCACTGGGAGTCTTACAATGTATCAAAAACCTATTAAGGGTCCCATAAATAAACACATTGTGGATCTTTTCAACTCGATGACTATACGCGCACTTACATAATCAACCGGAAGCCAAAAGGTGGCTGAGGATGTGTGAAAGAAATCATTTAATGCTCTGTCAAAAGAGCTATTTAGACCAGTGAAAGACTGGTTTAGACGTTACAATTTCTCTTTTGATCACGAGAATTCTGAGGTATGATACGGTCGTATTTTCTTGCGAACTGCAATTCACTGTTCAGACAAGAAATTATCAATGCATCGTTGAAAACAAAATGAATATAGAAAACTTCACATAGGTACTCGATATTTTTTTGAGCTATTCTGTTCTCTGATCTCGTTTCATATATTATATATGGATATCCACAAAGCACAGAGCCGATCAGTCTCAGAAAGCGGGTACGGCATATGGAGTATTACCCAAACATTCACACAAAGTCATCTCCAAGACATTTAATGTGATTAACACATCAAAAATTGGTGTTTCGGGCATAGATACTTACGCACTGATGCTGCTAGATTATATCCAAAGGCGAGACATTCACCTGGTTGGTTATGCAACACTCACAAATTCCTCTTCCTCCTCAGGGTTCGACTATCATTCCATCACTGTCGATACAAGTCAGACGAACTCGACCATCCCAGTCAGTACATCCTTTAACCTCTAGATAATTATGCCGTGCAACTTTTTATCAAGGCTTGTTTGTCTATCAGGCAATCCAAACCACGTGACCCAATATGGCGGCTGTTGGCACACAAACCAGGTAGTGCCATAAGGTTAGCATTGTATGTGTGGACATTGGATAGTTTTTTTCTGTTTCCGAAGCTTTTTGGGCTGTGTAAACACTTTATTGAGATGGAAAAAGATCATCTGAAGTCATTGTTGTTAAGAGACAGAGACGTTGATCAACGGTATGTTCGAAAATACATCCCTATCATTTGTTTACATTTTAAGCACTGTGTTTCTTTCAGGTATAAAATGAAATTGAGAATTATCAATGACATTGGATCCTTCCACATTGAAAAATTGTGATTTTAATTGTTCACCTGATACTGTTCCACCCATTACAAATATTAATATTCACCTCTCATGACAGCTATTATTCCAAAGTGCAAATGAAGGCCCCAGTGAAGGCCTAAAGAGTATATATATATTTGTAATCTGGCTTTGTTGTGGATGTGGGAATTAGAATTCAGGATTTCAACTTTTTAGATGTACAGGTAAGGTTCTCTGATACTGTAGTATTATTTATATGCATTTTAGCTACCTACTTATTCTTTATTGTTGTTCATTCATTCATGTTTTCATTTGAATGTAAAAGGTAATTATAAACTTTTTTACTAAAATGGATGATACTTGTTTTTAGATGAAACATTCAAAAAAAGCAAATGAGAAACCCTTCGAATTTGAAAGATTTCTGAACGCAAGCATATTAGAGAAGTACCACATATATCAGAAAGTGAATTGGTTGACATGCTGGAGAAACTGAATGGGGTCACAGGGCTCCAAATCATGGGAATAGTGAAGCCATTTGTCACCCAGTTATCTGAAGAGTCAATAATTGTTATGGCTTTGATTTTGGATGTTTTTCATGAGGGCATTATATCCAAAAGTAATTCTGAGTTAATGAATATCAAAAACAATCATTTTGAATGTGAAGTACTATCTTTTCTTTTCACTGTAGATGGAGTTCAGTTTCATTTTGTTTTTCAGAAAATATTAAATTCACATATCCATGGTCTATTTTTGAAAATGTGATGAAAAATTCAAATTTTGAATGAATTTGTAGGAATATAAAAATGTTTTCAATATTATTTCAACACCCTCTACTTACAAACCAATGACTTCAAAGATTAATGATCTAGTATATTCAGAGACATGACAAATATATCTGAAATATTTTTTTTCCATAAAAATTTCATTTTCAGAATATTTGACATTTCTATTAGAGAAAACTAACATTTTTCACCTTGCCAATTTAATTTTTTGTGCAATAGGAACATAAAATACCAATACAGTGTTCATGAATGATAATAATTTTCCAGTTGACTTTACATTTCAATGAAATATGTTGATGCTTTTTAATGAAGAATCAAAAAAAATACAGGAAACTAAAATATTATATACCTAATGTGATTAGTATAAATGTGCAGATTTCCCAACAGGATTTACAATATCAAAATCGAATCCTCTGCAATGCTTTCACTTATTTTCATGTTTGTCCATTAGTCCTGTGATACAAAACTTAATTGGTTAAACTTTATAGCCGGTTTACTCATAGTCATGATGGTCTGTGATGAAATGCCTGTTTCTTGTCCATGGTTGATTCCAGTTGTTGTATTTCTTGTCTATGAACAAAATATATTCCATATTTTTCAACATCATAGGCTTCAATTAAACAGGAAATATATCTTTCAACATATATTTGCACATTAATATAAGTTTTTTGTACAAAAAGCATCACACCTTACCTCAGCTAGTTTTAAACTCCTTTTGTCCAACCCATGGGAATCCTCATTGCTTTTGAGAAATATCTGAGATGAATGTCCCATTTTCTGCTAGATAATCCAGAGTCAGGATCAGTTTCGTCTTCTAATGAAGCAGGTTCACCTGAAAATAATATAAGTGATGTTCACAAAAATCATAATTGCTATAACTCAAACCGAGAAATAATAATATATCGAATCATAACTAACTCTGTGTTATCTTATCTTGCCCCTCACGTTTTTATATTATCATTGTTGTTTTTATTGTAATTATCGTAATTTTTACTATTATTATTATTGTGATAGTTTCGGTATTATTATATTTTCATCATTATCAGGTGTACTAGCACTTTTATTGTAATATCTTTCTATGTTTGTTTTATATTTTTTATCTATCACTGCTCATCAGTGCTCTATATAATGCTATACGTCATTCGTCTCTGGATAGTGTCAGCGCTCTTATTGAAGATTCCCACGCTCAGGTTTCCTTTGTGGGAATTCGCTAATATTTATTTACCTAACCTACAGGATTGGAACTCGATACATTTCATGATAATATTATATATCAGAGTACATATACTCTGTGCGCAATTATGTTAACTGTGTTTTGTTTTCTTGTTTTTTGTTTCTTTTGTTCTTCTCTCCTTTTTTCGAATTATGTAATTATGTGAAATATGTCTGAAAAATGGTGAATAAATATTATTATTATTAAATATTATTATTATTATTATTATTATAGAAGTTTAGCAGACATCATCTTGGAATCACAGGTTGAGAGTGGACACATAATTAACATATAATCTTTTTGTGAGAAATAATTGATGTTCTTGTGACTATCAACTAATGATTCCTGCATAAATCTACTTTTGAAGGACTCACCTCTCATGAAATGTCTGCTATACAGACTCTCTGATGAGTACTGCATCTTTGAAGATCATCTCATTCAATTGCAGATAACCATTTTTCTCTTTTCTTCCTGAATAAGTCACTTTTACTGGTCAAATACGTGTGATTTAGGATCTTGGGACCCAGTAAAATCCCATTTTATCCCAGTCATGGCAAGACCCACATACATCCTACTACAATGCATGTATGAAGCATTTTAGCTCATGATAAACTGTAAACTGTGGCACAAGGTCCAGAACAGATGAGAAACAAGTCTAACAAGTACAGGAAGTCACAAAATGAAGCTAATAACCTGTATCACTGATATAACGAGTCAAATCTTGAAAAATAATGAAAGTTTAAGGTATATATTTCAATTTGAAACAAAAATGATTGTCTATAATCAGAAAAACAAGTCCAACACACATTGTAAATCACAAGAAGTTATTTGTTTAACTAGGCAGCAAAGTAGTAGATTGACTGCCGTGGCTGAATTCATAACCGAGCGTAGCGAGGCTAGGAATCCAGCAAAGGCAGTCAATCTACTGTGCTGCCGAGTTGAACATATGATTTTTTCTCCGATTATTCATAATGATATGGAAGAATATTGTGTTTGCGAATTAATTCAATTCCCACAATCTCTTTATTCTTCCTGTATAGTGTTCAATTAAAATAAAATTTGATAGAAATCGCAGTTGTTGGTTTGACAATTCATGAAATTTCTGACAGTTGTGCGAAACAATATTGGTATATTCAAATTATTATATAATGGACATTCATATTCGAAAGTTTTGACATTCAGCTGATCTTTTTTAGGATAATTTCGGGATTTGGCTGTTCATCAAGTAATACCGCAAATGTATTTTTGAACATTCAGAAGTAATTTCAGGATGAGTCCAGAAGTTTTTGAAAGTATTCTGGGTAGAATTGAGAATAATTCCAAAATATTTCCTGAGGCGAGTTCACTTTACGGCAATTTTAGGTCATATTTGAGGTTAGATTATATAGAATACCACCATTTCCGCCATTTTATATACTCCCTCCACAATCGTCTTCCTGTCATTCCGTATGAGAAGGCGGAATGAGAAGTTGAAACCAGTTTCAGAATTTCGTTCAATAAAACGACATGAATTGTCATTCCGGTGTAAGAATCATGCCAATAAAACGCACCTACTGTCCATTATATAATAATTTGAATATACCAATATTGTTTCGCACAACTGTCAGAAATTTCATGAATTGTCAAACCATTGTCGATCTAAATGAAAACCTAGTAGGCGACCTAGTACGCGAGGAGGTACAATATATTGTCTGTTCTTTGAATCAAAATCTGTCTGCCTGTCAAGTGGCGCTGGCATCCTGAAAATGGAAAAAGCTCATTTGTTTATGTCAAAATAGACCATATTAGGTTGATATTGTCTTCTTCTATTTTTTTCCAATATGTTAATCAACCACAGATGTGCTTTCCATCATTGACGTGATATTCGATACAAAGGCGATGAAGAAGATTCTTTCATGAGATTGAGATGTCATAATCAAAAAATTATTTTCTGACAGTTGTCATTAACTTATAATTTCGTCTTTGTGAATATGTTGAAATTTGAATTCGTATTCTTGAAAATTACAATTATTCCTAATTGTTTCTTCTAGTATTAGTTTTCTATTGCAGTTTGTTGATTGGTTTGTGAGTGCGATTGTGTTATTTTGCAATGTTATCTGAAAACTTCGCACTCCAGGAGGTGGAGGTGTAAAATTATCAAGACCTGGTTTCTCCTATCCCCACTGTTGTGAATTTGAGCCTCAAATCCTGAGGCATCAATGAGTTTATGCCATATTCATTGGATTGCAAGGTGAAATTTTTTTCTTAAATCGTATAATATTTGAAACTTGATGCATTGATATTTCAGGAATGGGAGTTTTTGAAGTGAGCGAACATGATACTGTATGTTTCCAACATTTTAAGGGAACTGTTTCTTGCCAATGAAGAATTGGAAACGGTTTTGGAAGGAGGGTTCGGTTCCAAGTTTGTTTAAGGAAGGTATATATGAATAAAATGATATTTAACAAGTTCCTACCTATACAAACTTTTTGTAGCAATCAGCTCATTAGTTTCTAGTTGACTAGAACTATAAGTTTCAGTATAAAAATTACCAAGAACTTGACTTTGGTACCTCTAAAAATTGTTCCAGTCAATTGTCATTGAATTCATTTCAGAATGGTACAGAACATTGAAACTGGGGACAAAATAGATATCAAATATTTCTATAGTTTCAGACTCATCAATGTAGTTTGGAATATGATGCTGAAGAGAAACTCCTTCCTTAAGGAACACGACCTGAAGATGAGGAAGCATCTTAGGAGGAAACGGGCATTTGAACAGATATTATAGAATGATAATAAATAATAATAATGTTTATTCAAAATTTTGACAATATAAATTAAAAAGTTATACATATTGGTATTGAATATTCCTATGGTTTAATTTGTGGCAATTATAGACACATCTTCTCATATTTAGTGAAGTTAGTGGCTTCAATAAGATGATTTTATAAAAAATAATCATTGTTCAGCAAAACATATATTTAACCTAAATACTTATACCTTTGGTACAATATATAATGTTTTCAAACTTACCTGTCAATAAATCTGTACAACAATAAACAGGGTATCAGAGGAGAACAAATTAGTAGAATAAAAATTGCAATAATTCTTCATAATTATATTCAATTTATTAAAAAAATATAATTGTATTGTCATTCCTACATATAAAAGTTATTTTCCAATAAAAAAATTCTAAATATCCCAGCATCTTGATATTTTGAGTTTGGAGCAGAATATCCATGAAACATTGATGAAATAAACAGATTGAGTCTAACCTTATTGCTTCTATATATATTCATTTCAGATGGGAAATTCTCCATTCTGTTCTCAAACATCATCATCCTTCTGGTACATTTCTTCTAAACATTACTCACATAATAATTCCTCATGCGATTCTTCCACATCAATCTGTTTGTATCACTCATAGTTTTTCGTTTTTCAACTGAAAAGCTATTCATGTAGGTACTCTTCGCTGTAGGTAGGTACCTGAAATTTTCAAGTATAGTGAATCCGATGTGTACATAGGTTACATAACTAAAGACATGTTTTCACTGCAAATAACGGAATTCCATGAATTATATAGTAACTTATCGAAAATATAGAAGGAAATAAGCAGCCCCTACCTTTCTGCTTGGCTTGCATGTCGAAAAAGTGTGAAAGCACTGATGAGTTTCCGAAGTTTCCACAGTTCCAACTTAAATTCAAGTTGCATCATAAGTCAACCTAATACAGCATTGCCTAAACATCTCCCTGCTTCCATTCAAGTATAGGTAGATGGTTTTCATACTTGATAATATCTTTCATGATAATGTTTCATTTTTGGGTTTCAACATGACAGATTTTTATTTACAAACTTGACAGGACCATGAAAAATGTTTGGGTTAGGAATAAAAAAGGAATAACTTAGTTTACTTGGTTCACATTGATGTCTCTGTACTACTGAACGCCTTCATTTATTTTTTCAAAGAACAGACAATATTATGCTCTCGCCTACTAACTACCTAACTAGGTTTCCATTTAGATCGACAATGGTCAAACCAACAACTGCGATTTCTATCAAATTTTATTTTAATTGAACACTATACAGGAAGAATAAAGAGATTGTGGGAATTGTATTAATTCGTAAACACAATATTCTTCCATATCATTATGAACAATCGCTACGCTCGGTTATGAATTCAGCCACGGCAGTCAATCTACTACTTTGCTGCCTAGTTAAACAAATAACTTCTTGTGATTTACAATGTGTGTTGGACTTGTTTTTCTGATTATAGACAATCATTTTTGTTTCAAATTGAAATATATACCTTGAACTTTCATTATTTTTCAAGATTTGACTCGTTATATCAGTGATACAGGTTATTAGCTTCATTTTGTGACTTCCTGTATACTTGTTAGACTTGTTTCTCATCTGTTCTGGACCTTGTGCCACAGTTTACAGTTTATGATGAGGTAAAATGCTTCATACATGCATTGTAGTAGGATGTATGTGGGTCTTGCCATGACTGGGATAAAATGGGATTTTACTGGGTCCCAAGATCCTAAATCACAAGTATTTGACCAGTAAAAGTGACTTATTCAGGAAGAAAAGAGAAAAATGGTTATGGGTCATTCTCCAGAACGCTGCAATTGAATGAGATGATCTTCAAAGATACAGTACTCATCAGAGAGTCTGTATAGCAGACATTTCATGAGAGGTGAGTCCTTCAAAAGTAGATTTATGCAGGAATCATTAGTTGATAGTCACAAGAACATCAATTATTTCTCACAAAAAGATTATATGTTAATTATGTGTCCACTCTCAACCTGTGATTCCAAGATGATGTCTGCTAAACTTCTATAATAATAATAATAATAATAATAATATTTAGCAAAGTGGTAGATTGACTGCCGAGGCTGAATTCATAGCCGAGCGTAGCGAGGCTAGGAATCCAGCTAAGGCAGTCAATCTACTTTGCTGCCGAGTTGAACATATAGTTTTTTCTGCGATTGTTCATAATGATATATATCTCTTTATTTTTCCTGTAGTGTTCAATTAAAATAAAATTTGATAGAAATCACAGTTGTTGGAATGGTTGGTTGCTATGGAAATGTCCATAATAATTATAGTTTGACAATTCATGAAATTTCTGACTGTTCGAAATCCACTATTTTGAATATCATTTTACGTTATTTTTTTTAAGTATATATTTTGTTCTATGAGAACTAGGGAGTTCTCAATCTTTTTTATATGTATTTATAGGGAAAATATTATTGTATTTTTAATTATTCCAATTTCGCGCTAATATATGCACGATGATCCTTAATCGCCTGCGCGAGTGCCTCCGAGTCAAGGATGAGCAACGACAGCTCGTCCCACTTCGATATATACCGCATCACCGTGTATGTCATTTTTGCCGGTAATTTTCACATCTAACGATGTTGAATAAAAATGGTGACGATTAGTTAAACCCGCTATACTTCACGTGTTAAGTGTTGAACCTGTTCCAACCACAACGAGAGGGCCCTCTTCCAGCATTTCATCAGGAGCAGTACCGAAGCAGTGCCTACTTGAACGTCTCCGCCGATCAAGAACGCGAGGTAAGGCCATAAAGGTGAATCGTGCTCGATTATTCAAACTGAATCTAAGGGATACAATAATATTGAATCCACAACCAAAAACATACAGTCCACTAAAATCTACCCCTAGCTGAAACATTGGTCCTTCAGAGCCTAGATCATAGTTTGAATAATTTAAAAATTATGTTTTTTTTCCTTGAGAGCAATCGCCATCTTGGTATTCGTTTCTCTTCATTAACGTGAAATTGGTACCTATCAGCGATCTTTCAAGTTTTCAAATTCGTAAATTAAATGCGCATGTCTGTGGTCTCGTATCTTGGTCAACTTCCGCAATCTCATCACCTCTCTCTCTAATCCACTCTTTGCCATTGTTTTGTTTACATTTGACTTTTCAGTTGGTCTCCTTCTCGTTGAACTACTCTTGACAAAAGAAAAAATCCGCGATTTGAAGTCTTCAGAATCCTATTCCAGGTCCGCCTTTACAAATTTCTATTCTACCGCGAATTCATTAGGTATTACGATAGTTGAGTTTATCTGGTTAAAAATGGCATCAGCTGATAAAATCAAAAGGGCCAAAAGCCTTCGCCTCATTGAAATTAATAAAATGCACGAGCTGTTCCAAGTTGCAAGTAAGGCGCAAAATGACGATTCTATTCATGATGAATTTATGTTACGATTTCAAACGATCGATAAAATATACGATAACTTCGAAAAGCATTACAATAACATTATATCTCTCATAAGCAATATCGAAGAAGATGATATAAACCTCAGACGAATAAAAGAAATAGACCCGCCAACCCTACCTTCAATGCATTATATTGTTTGTAACAAGGATATGGCTATCTCTGTTGAGGCTAGAAGAGTGTGACCTATATCCATCTCTGTTTACTCAGACCCCTCAGTCATAGGCGGACCAAATTAAATTTCCATGGTTAAATCACGCATATTATTATTTGAAAAATGGTTAATTGAATTATTGAAAAAAAAGACTATTACAATTGCAGAAATCTTATTTTCCAAGAAAATATTGCGAAAATAAAAGCAAATATCAAATTATATGGAATCGAAAGTAGGTAAGTATTTGTAGTTGAAAAAAAAAAAGAAGTATGTCTGGAGACTGGAAAATGAAGTGTCTACCACGGCAAATGTGTACCTACATAGAAATTAATCTGAGGCTAACTTGTCTTGCCACATAATCGAATTTGTTACTTAATTTTCTTTGAAAATGGTAAAAAAAATGAAGTGCAAATAACTTTTTGATGATCAAAACTCGTAATATACTTCACAAAAAAACCAATAAAATTGCTGAAGCTCATTGATTCTTGAATAAAATATTCTTCCTATAAAATGACCTTAAGCACTTTTCGCCTTCTTTGCAAATATTTTTAACAAAATCAATCGTCCATATGTTTTTCTTAACTGTAGTGCTGAAATATTCTCATCAATTTCTAACATAATCAGACATGAATTACAATGTATGTTTGGTTTTATTTTTCTCACTACAGAGCCTGCAGTATAAGCTATTATATCTTCATTACACAAAGTCATGTTGCGAACATTTGATGAATTTACATAATCATGAAGTTCTGCATTTCATCCAGGCTCTCTGAGTGGGAAGAAGATGCAATTGGTTCAGTTGATCTGAAAAAAGGTCAAAATTACAATGGTGTTGAAAACAATAATAAAGTTCATAGGAATACCACGTTTATTCCTACTAAAGCATAGAAAGGCCACTGTTGTATGTATTTCATTTTGTTTCTTTATTAAGACTTTTTTTCTCTTAATTCATACTTTTTCGTCTGAATTCAGACTTTCTTCTCTGAATTCAGACTTTGTTGTCTGAATTCAATTTATTTTTGGGGTTTATTTTCGGAACACCCTGTTTTACACATACACATATGACAAGAAGTTTGATTTGAGACAAAAAAGTCCGAATTCAGAGAAAAACGTCTGAATTCAGACAAAAAAAGTCTGAATTCAAAGATAAAATAAAATCCACACAACAGTGTTCTTTCTATCCTCACTGAAACAAGAGTTATACTATTTTCACTTATTTTTCACTGAACACACTTTTATTTCAACTAAGCAAGTACTCACATTGATTCTGATTCAATAACCATGGTGTCATGGAGGTCACTAGAACCAGCAGTTGATTCTGGATGAATATCTATGAGACATGGAATGCGGCCTTCTTGATGAATGTTCTACTAGGCCATTGTATAATATCTTTTTTTGTGGAAGTACTTGGTCTTTCAAATCACCCACTTCCAATTTTTGGACATCGCACCATAGCTTCTTCATTTTCTCATCTGAAGGAAATCTGTAATTTTAAAACTCTCTATATTTCATTTCATACACCCTTTTTTTATTCATTTAAGCAGAAATAAGGTCTAAGCATACATTTATTACATCTAATATCTCACATCAAACATATGACATAGGTACTCATCATAACTGAACCCCTTACCTACGTCTATGGTACTTACCGATGAACTGATATCTCATTCCCAGGAACTTTCTTGAGGCCACAAATCATGCAAGATTTACCCGTTTTCACTATGAATCGTCTTCCACACGAAAAAATACAATTCTCACTGAAAATAGACACAGGAAATCATAACTACGATAGACAACAATGCTAACCTCAATACTATCAAAAATCAAAACAATGACTGAAATGACCACGCTCGAACGAGCCCGAACTCAATGCCCCGACGATACACGAACCAGTCGGTTCTTATCTTGTTAATGAGGGGTCTTGACAAGTATGTTGGCTTCAGAAAAAGGATAGATAATACGGGTCTATTTCTTTTATTCGTCTGAGATATAAACGCAGAAGAGACCATTCGCACCGCTTTCGATGACAAATACTTTGCCATAAAAACAATACATTACGATTTGTTTGAACGTACGTTGAATTTATCTATCAAAAATGAAGTTGCTAATTTACCCAGAACTAAGTTACCGGAACTTAAATTGGGAAAATTCAGTGGAGACGTCCGTAGTTTCACATCTTTTATTGAAGTATATGATGTTATAATCCATAATAACAACCAAATTTCTGATGTAGAGAAATTTTCACATTTGATTGCCTCTCTCGATGGCCCGCCAAAAAGTCTTATATCATGTTATCCTCTGTCTGCCGCCAATTACCTTTTAGCATATAATGCACTGGTTAATAGATATTCTAACAAAAGAATATTAGCTACCGCGCATTGGAACGAAATAGTTAACGCCCCGCCTATCAATAACGAAAATCCCGCATTATTACGTAAATTACTTGATACGTTTGTTGAAAATCTAGCAGCACTTGGAAACTTGCTTTATCCTGTAAAACAGTGGGATTTCGTGATAACCCAAATAATGTTGAAAAAATTGGACTCCGCCACTCTATCAAGATTCGAGCTTGCTCATGGTTCGAATGATATGCCTATATTTTCTGACTTGAAAGATTTCATCATCAAACAGTGTATTGCCTATGAAACTTTGATGTCCTCGACTCAACCTACACGTAATAAAAGCAGGAGTTTGCCCTCAAATTCTGCTCATAATACTGCTCATAATTCTGCTCATTATGCCGCTCATAATTCAAGGTCTAGTTCTTCCTTTCTCACAAACAACTCTAGGATTAATAATAATAGTAACAATCGTCCTTGTGCATGTTGCAACTCAATCGATCACTTGATTTATAGATGTTCTGTTTTTCAAAATAAAACACCGCAAGAGCGTTATAATTTCGTGAAACAAAATAAATTGTGCCATAATTGTTTAAGCAGTTCTCATTCGCTCAGAGCGTGTCAATCCAATTCTGCTTGTATCCAATGTCATTCTCGTACGCATCATTCTTCTCTACACATGCCACGTAATAACGGAAATTCGTATAATCATCATCCAATGTCAGCTTTGCAAGAAAATGTCCCACATAATAGTAATGCGCGTAATATTTCTCCACAAAATCCAATCACTGATAATAACGTTTCTTTTACTAATTGCGCTCTGTCCATACGACCTAAGCCCGACCCTGTGTGCCCGATTAGTGAATCATGCTCAAACGATAACATTTTGCCCGCAAAAAAGGTATTGTCAAAGATTACTGAATTCTAGAAGATAGTTCACTTAGTGAAATCCGTTTGTCGGTACAGCCCAACATTGCATTTTTTGCTTTTCTATAAATCATTGCACCGCCAAACGGTTGCGGTCGGTTGACAGCTAATTAGATTGCGATTTCAAAGGCCCCGGCAGTCGTTAGCCGGCAGAATCCAGCGGTCGGCTAGGTTGCGGCGAGATCTCTTAGAAGTCGAAAAATGAACGAGTGAACTGTCTTATAGTTTATCTTCTGTAGTCTATGGTATTGTTGTCGACGGTTCAATTGCGAATTCGAGATAGTCTAGGAAATTGTCAGATCGTTCGAGCTATCTTAGATTCAGGTAGCGAGGCTTGCTATATTCGCAAAAAATGCGTGCAACGTTTGAATTTACCTATTCGAAAAACAGCAATAAATATAAATGGATTAGGTGGAATGAATACCTCATCCAAATCAGGGATAGTGACTTGCACTATCGAACCTCTTCATAAAAATTCTCCTATATATAATTTTGAAGGAATTATTTTAGATAATATATGCGCTGATCTGCCAAGCTGTACTTTTGATATAAGAACATGGGATCATATTTTCAATTTAAATCTCGCAGATCCTGATTTCAATAAAACAGGTTCTATCGATCTTTTACTAGGGGCAAGTATTTTCGAAAAAGTGCTATTAGCGGAAAGAGTGGTTTCTAAAAATGCTAACTTGCCCACCGCGATAAATACTCAATTTGGCTACATTCTCATGGGGGATGTGAGCGCAACAGATGAAAGTTCTGTAGTCGTCAGTTCGTTCCTCGCTCTAAGTCAAAACGATTCTCTCGATGATACATTACGTCAATTTTGGGCACTGGAGGAAATTCCAGAAAGAAAACTGATTTCGTCGGACGACGAAATTTGTGAGAATATTTTTGAGAAGACAACTTACCGTACTGATTCTGGTAGGTATGTTGTATCGCTACCATTCCGTGAAAAAATACCATATTTTGAAAATTCAAAATTAATCGCAATACGTCGTTTTTATAATTTGGAAAAACGATTGATAAATAATCCCGCCTTACGCAGTGAATATTGTAAGTTTATGACGGATTATTTAGATAATGGTCATATGATTCAATCTTCAGGTTCGAGTGAATTGGGGGATTATTTTTTGCCGCATCATTGTGTAGTAAAACCGGAAGCTTTAACGACTCAGCTTCGGGTGGTATTTGATGCTTCTTCCAAAGATTCAAATAATCGTTCATTAAATGACTCTTTATTCATCGGTCCGAAATTGCAATTAGATATTGTTACTATTCTACTGAACTTTCGCCTATTTCCGGTCGCAATGACTGCAGATATTCGAGCTATGTATCGTCAAATTTTGATTAATCCAGCTCATCAACGCTTCCAGAAAATAGTTTGGCGATTTTCTCAGGATTCTCCGCTACAGGAATATACTCTAAGTACAGTTACTTTTGGAGTTAACTGTGCACCTTTTCTCGCTTTGAGAACTCTGATACAGCTAGTGACAGATGAGGGAGCTAACTTTCCACTAGCATCACATGCGCTATTAAATTGCACGTACATTGATGACGTAGTTGTTTCATGTCCTACCGTGGACCGGGCTCTCCTATTACAAAATGAATTAATTTCCATATTACAAAAGGGGGCGTTCGATTTACGTAAATGGGCAAGTAACAAACGTGAGGTGCTTTGCCATTTACCAAGTAACTCAATTAAAGAAAAGTCTCTTGCACTTGATCTGGACTCCACAGAAACTATAAAAATTCTAGGTTTGAAGTGGAATCCTGCATCCGATACATTTTCATACTCAGTTTGCTCGAATAATAAGCAGTGCACTAAACGAAATATCCTGTCTGAGCTGGCCGCGTTTACGACCCTCTTGGCTTTCTTACGCCCGTTACCCTCATTGCGAAGATTTTAATCCAAGAGTTATGGAAGTTAAAATTGAGTTGGGATGAAGTTCCGCCAAACAAAATTTTGTCTCGATGGCAACTTTACAAAAATCAACTCTCTGTTCTATCAACTCTCGAAATTCCGCGATATGTTTTTTCGGATAATGCTGATTCAATAGATTTGTGTGGATTTTGCGATGGTTCTTTGAAAGCCTATGCCGCTTGCGTTTATATCCGCGTAGTTAAAGGTAACCGCGTTACCTCATTATTAGTTACTGCCAAATCAAAGGTGACACCGTTAAAACACTTATCGGTCCCGCGCATTGAACTTTGCGGAGCTTTGCTCTTATCTAAGTTGATGAAATTCGTTATTGACGTTTATTCTGAAAATATAGCTTTTCAAAATGTTTTTGCATTTACTGATAGTCAGGCTGTGCTATGGTGGGTGACGTCATCTGCTCATAAATGGAAACCGTTTGTAGGTAACCGAATTTCGGTGTTACAGGAAAACATACCTAACGCTTCGTGGCGCTATGTGCCATCGGAAAAAAATGCTGCCGATTGCGCATCACGGGGTGTGTTTCCGAATGACATCATCAACTTACCCGAGTGGTGGGTAGGACCTTCTTTCTTACATTTACCCTACGATCATTGGCCACGCCTGCAACTTTCTAAACTACCGCCCGACAAAGTTGTTCAAGCTGAAGAAAGAAAGATTGCGCTTTCTTCTTTCAAGGATAGCAATTTTTTGGACGACTTGCTTTCCAAATTTTCCTCCCTTGACAAAATAAAGTCTGTCACCGCCTATATTTTTCGTTTTATCAATAACTGCAAGGTCGCACCTGAAGCTAGAGATAGGACTCATTTTTCTGCAGAAGATTTACAAACCGCTCTATTATTTCATGTAAAACGCATACAGTTTTTATTTTTCTCGAGCGAAATAATGAACTTGTCGAATAAACAGCTGCCATCTAAAACATTCAGGAAATTGAATGTATTTCTTGATGAAAATAATGTGTTAAGGGTCGGAGGAAGGCTGAAAAATTCATTGTTAAATTATGACATGAAACACCCTATATTATTACCAAGACAATCACGTCTAACTGACCTCATAATATCTGACACTCATCAAAAATATTGTCACCCAGGATTGCAAACATTACAATTTTTGATTACACATAACTTTTGGATTCTGTCTGCTCGTCGTGCAATTCGGAGCATTTTATCTAAATGTCTGAAGTGCTGGCACTTGAAGCCTACCTCGCTTCAGCCGCCCATGGCCGATTTACCTTCCATACGCATATCACAAGCTAAGGCCTTTTCTATTGTGGGGATCGATTTCGGAGGACCATTTATTATAACTTTGGGTAGACATAGGGGTGCTAAGACCCAGAAGGCCTACATTTGCATTTTTGTGTGTTTCGCTACCAAGGCAATCCACATCGAACTTGTGAGTGATTTGACATCAGAAAATTTCTTATGTGCGCTGCGCCGCTTCATTGGTAGAAGGGGACGAGTCTCCCATATTGTCTCAGACAATGGGACAAATTTTACTGCTGCCAATAAATATCTTTTGAAATTAACTGAACACGCCGCTGCTTCCGAACGAATCAAATGGTCGTTTTTGCCTCCTTATGGCTCTCATTTCGCCGGTCTAGCTGAAGCCGGAATTAAATCGGTTAAATCACACTTGGCCAGGGTTGTGGGTGAGCAGATTTTGAGCTATGAAGAGCTCAATACGGTGCTGATACAAGTTGAAGCCCTATTAAACTCCCGTCCGCTATGTGCAATGTCTTCAGATCCCAACGATCTATCCGCCCTCACCCCTGGACATTTCATCTCCCTTGAACCGCTCACAGTTTTGCCAGATTCAGACTTGTCCCATCTAAAATTGAACAGACTCGATCGTTACCAACTTTTACTGAGGCTTCATGCCGATTTTTGGTCACGTTGGCATAATGAATATTTACATACCTTGCAACAGCGGGCTAAATGGACTTTACCGGAAACCCCCCTTAAAGAGGGAACGCTTGTTTTAGTTAAGCAAGACAATGTGCCTCCCTTAAGTTGGAAGCTAGCTAGGGTATTAGAATTCCATAAGGGGAACGATGGTGTTGCTCGCGTTGCCAAGATACGAGACAACCAGGGTGTTTATACGAGACCGCTTGTTAAATTGTGTCCATTACCGGACGCATAGTTTTTTTTTGTTACATTTTTATCTAACAAAAACGGTGGGTAGGATGTTCGAAATCCACTATTTTGAATATCATTTTACGTTATTTTTTTTAAGTATATATTTTGTTCTATGAGAACTAGGGAGTTCTCAATCTTTTTTATATGTATTTATAGGGAAAATATTATTGTATTTTTAATTATTCCAATTTCGCGCTAATATATGCACGATGATCCTTAATCGCCTGCGCGAGTGCCTCCGAGTCAAGGATGAGCAACGACAGCTCGTCCCACTTCGATATATACCGCATCACCGTGTATGTCATTTTTGCCGGTAATTTTCACATCTAACGATGTTGAATAAAAATGGTGACGATTAGTTAAACCCGCTATACTTCACGTGTTAAGTGTTGAACCTGTTCCAACCACAACGAGAGGGCCCTCTTCCAGCATTTCATCAGGAGCAGTACCGAAGCAGTGCCTACTTGAACGTCTCCGCCGATCAAGAACGCGAGGTAAGGCCATAAAGGTGAATCGTGCTCGATTATTCAAACTGAATCTAAGGGATACAATAATATTGAATCCACAACCAAAAACATACAGTCCACTAAAATCTACCCCTAGCTGAAACACTGACAGTTGTGCGAAAAATGCGGTATATTCAAATTATTATATAATGGACAGTGATAGCGACCTGGGAAGTACTTACACCTCCAGAAATGAGGGAGGTGGCAAAAAATATAGAGTTGAATTTGTTGCCGGAGAAATCTCGGATGAAATATGAAGGAAATTATAAACGATTTATGGATTATTAATTTTAACCACTTTGCTGCCTAGGCAGGAAAAGTAATACTTTGCTGATTGATATGTGTCAGCAAAATTGATATTTGCTACCAATCG
The DNA here is from genome assembly GCA_918026855.4 of Phaedon cochleariae. Lineage (NCBI taxonomy): Eukaryota > Metazoa > Arthropoda > Insecta > Coleoptera > Chrysomelidae > Phaedon > Phaedon cochleariae. The sequence goes on along the minus strand of OU896707.1, from coordinate 16,576,688 downwards.
GAGAAAAAACAAGTTGTTATCAAGACAAAAATTCTTGTTTTGGCGACCCCTAATAATTGTTTATAGTTCCACCTTGTAGATCAGTACTATCATTGACCATTTCATTCATATATTCACTAGGTGTTTCTCCTTTGTGAACCGTCTTTATTCAAACCTTTTCATGAAGATGAAATATATCTGTCAGATTAAGATCTCATAGAGAAATGAATGAAAATGGCATGTTAAGAAAGGAAACGCGCAACAGAATAATAGTCTGGTATAATAACATAAAGGAAAGGGTGCCATACCATTTTTTAAAGATTCCAGTTGTGGGCACAGCGAACAGTGGCTATATAAAACTTGATCCTTGTGAGGGTTATATTCTATATTTTTTGATAATAGGCCATGTAGGAGAAAATCCTCTCTTGAACACGCCCATGATTGAAATTTGATGAAGTTGGTTTCTTTTGCAAGTTTTTTATTCACACCGATTTGATTGCTTTGTTGAGGCATCCAAGAGGCACACAGGCTGTGAATGAACGTTGTTGATATTTTTGTGGGAGCCAGTGAAAAAAGCTAGAATTAGAAGATTGTTTTATTAGGATCAAAACTGACACTTCGTTTGACGAGCGAATTTTTTATTTGCGATCCGAATGAAACATACTATTTTTTTCTGCAAACGGCAGAATTAACTTAAATAAATATGCGAAGTAACCATACTAATATGACTCACTTGACCGATTATCATAGTATCTTTATTATAATGATATGAGTAAGAGAGTATATAAGTAGATATAGAAGCAAGTCAGAATAGATAATCCTTGTGCTGAGAATATTCAACCTCATGTATTTACATATCAGGTTCATTCAATTTTCTAGAATGTTCGAATTAATCGATCAATCGATGAATCCATTTCGACCAGGTGTCAGCCCTAATAGCAAATTCCGCGTGAGTGCCAGGTATAGGAGAAAGAAGTGGAAGATGTTAGGTTAGTGAGCATATGAACAATATTAAAAGCGATTATTTCGTCTTCCTCATATTCCACTGTGTTTTTGGTAATCCTATTGATGTAAACAATATCGTTGTGTGAGACAAAATAGTTATTTGTTTTACTAGGCAGAAAAGTACAAGATATAATGCCGCGGCTGGCGTTTCATAGCCTAGGCGTAGCCGAGGCTAGAAAACCAGTCAAGGCATTACATCTTCTTTTCTGCCATGAGAAACATATATTTTTTTCTCCAAATCCTTCTCAATTTTACGCAAAGTCAAAATAATCCATAATTTTTTGTTCACTCACCCAAAGTCATTGTCAATTTTGATTACCAATTTGATTCAAATTAATTGGAACGCTGCATAGCAACAAACTTTTTCTGCCTCGGCAGTAAAAGTACACCTTTTCGGCCTGTTAAGTATCATTGAAAATCCACTTTTAATGTCATTTGGAGAAAATAGTTTTTCTGTCCGTGATTATATTTAAAAACAAGTCATCTAATCAATCAGATCCCGAGAATAACGAATGAAATACAGATCAAGCAAGTATGTGAATCTTGAAGGCTTTCCTGATCAAAACAATATATGATATGGTGTATTTATATCTCCAGCATGGGTATAAAATGTCAAATCTGCCGAAATCGGAAACACATCAGGTATATGCGTCCTAACTCGAATAACCAACCATAATATAAAATATTGTTTATTCCTGATGACCTAGTACATCCTTTTTAGTTCCTAGGAGCTGAAATTCAACTTTAGCTTCTAGGAACTAATAGTGCTAGCAACATACCTATGTTAGTGTCAGTAATAGAATCGTCAATTTAGGAGCTAATTTTGGTATTATATTGGAATACTTTTGTGTCGGTTGCAGAAAAAAATATATCAATGTCTTAGTGTCTCTTTTGAACTATTTGTAGTTGAAATGAAACTTGGGCTTTAATCTTCCCTGGATTATTATTGGTATAGGTTATTACATACATATATATACGTGTATGGAATAAATTTGATATTTCCCAAAAAAATCTGAGACACTTCGATTTTTAATTCCAATGATTTGACAACAAATTTTCATTATAAAGGGTGCAACACATTCAGGTGATGAAGTCTGCGGTAATTTTTACAAATGTAACACCCTAAATTACCTTCACATTTTCAGATCAATAAAAATGAGCTGATTCCAAAAAGGAATACACACTTTCATTTGAGTTCGCCATTTGTCTCTGTACCGAATCGTTCATTTCTCTTCTAATTAATTCTAATCAATTAAACTAAACTTCACGAACTAATACAACAATTATTGTACTACTCAACTGTCACTGAACTTAAAAAAATGAAATTTCACCAAAAACTAGTAGGTTACGTTTTTGTAATTGATATGAATTGTTTTATTTTTCAAGCGAAATAGTTATATATCTTTCAAATTCTGTCTTTTATATAGTACATACAATGTTGTTCGATGTGTTCTAGTAGATTTTATTGAAATGGCTTTCAGCTTAAGGAATATGAAATAACCAAAATTTTTGAAAATTTTTGAAACTTTTGTGTTTGGTCTTTCGATTCTTGATGAATTATTACTTCTCGGTCATGATAAAATGCATCTCCAGGAAACTGATAATAATAATAATAATAATAGCGTCTTTATTCATTTAAAAATACATTTAAATTATAATGTTTTCAAGTGTTGGCGACATTCGGCTTCAAACATATACACGATGTTCTCATCAAAAAATTGTTAGTGTTTAGATTATTTTTGTTGAATTGAGCAGATTTTTTTTCTGATTGAGCAATTTTCCGTTGAATCAACCAGTTACATCATCATTTCAAAGAAATAAATTTTTCTAGTTTACATTATTTCAATAGAATTCACTAGGAATATATAATATCATTATGATCAACATAATAATATATAATATCATTATGATCAACATAATAATATATTGTATACAACATCTCGAACACTCATTTTATTAAATCGTGGAAACCATCAATTTCACTCAGTGGTCCAGAATTTTTCAAAGAAAGATACGAAAAATCCACAGTTTTCGTGGTCGACCGCGACTTTGGGTTCTTTGTATTTTTCTTTGACTCATTATATTGATACAAAAATGATAACTAGAGTATTTCGAGTCTACGAAGGCGCTGAAGGGTCACCTATACTATTTTTTTTGAATCCCGACTTTAAAGTCGGGGGTCCGACTTTAAAGTCGGGGGTCCGAGATTAAAATCGGGGGTCCGACTTTGAAGTCGGGGGTCCGAGATTAAAGTCGGGGGTCCGAGATTAAAGTCGGGGGTCCGAGATTAAAGTCGGGAGTCCGAAACTTTAGTTAGGAGCTAGATTATATTCGTTAAATATGTGGACAGAAATAAATAATTTTTATTGTTACTCATCAGTTTGACGTCAGCAACACGCTCCTGAATTTTCTACATGTACTTGAGAAACACCCTGTACATTTATGTACAAACAATAATTTTACATCCATTGGATAATCATCACATAAGGATCAGTCAAAATCCTCCTTTTTGGAAGTACACTGAATGTCAAATAATGGATCACACCTGTACGATCATTATCGTACGTATAGGGTGATTGTTTATATTCCACTTAATAGCAAAGAATCTCATTTGTTTGTTCAAAGGGTGCAAAAAGATTACAATACAAAACATATATTTTCACAAATGAACTACCCTGAATGTCATTCCGTCCTTGGGTAGAGCTCAGAAAGATGAGTTCAATGATATATGATTACATTTGTAGGTATGAGATCACCCCTTCCGGACTATTTCCATAATCTTCTTCAATAAATAGCCAAATTTCAAAGCCTTATGAAAACGTTGAGAATCAAGTTTTCAATGCGCAGTTTTCATTATGAATTAACTAATTATATATGTTATATTGATATTTTGTCAATATTAAGGATATTCGAATTAAACAAAAGTGATGACATATTTTGCAAACCGATCATTTCCTCGGGATTTTCGAATGTGTCATTCTTGGATACAGCTAAGAAAGACGAATTCAATGATATATGATAGAATGGGTCTGAGAACACCCGTTTCGGACTTATCCATGAAGTCCGAGATTGAAGTCGGACCCCCGACTTTAATCTCGGACCCCCGACTTTGAAATCGGACCCATGACTTCAATCTCGGACCACCGACTTTAAAGTCGGACATCCGACTTTAATCTCGTACCCCCGACTTTAATCTCGGACCCCCGACTTTAAAGTCGGACCCCCGACTTTAAAGTCGGACCCCCGACTTTAATCTCGGCCCCCCGACTTTAATCTCGGACCCCCGACTTTAAAGTCGGACCCCCGACTTTAAAGTCGGGATTCAAAATAAAAGTATAGGTGGCCCTTCAGCGCCTTCGTACGAGTCTTCCTTTCGCCAATAACCAGTGAAATTCAGATATTCCTTTACTTCTTTCTTCAGTACGGTGAGTAGAAATCAACCAAAATTTGCATGGACTAGACGACTGGACCGTTTAAAATTGCCATAAAATGAGGGGGTTTTACTTCTCATCGCATATATCATCTACCGATTCAATAGAAGTCACTCAAAAATAGTTTTCTGTGTGGATACATCTGGTCTTCAATGAAAGTTCTCTGAAAATTTTACTCAATTGAAAAACTCACTAGGTACATTCGTAATGAATATGCCGTCATTCAAATGAATTATCTGAAAGCCGAAATAGGCATCAGCTGGAGATTTAAAATCATCAATGCTATAAATTGACTAGTTTATTCACTCTTTTTCGTAATTTATAGTGATTCCCTAATTCAACACTGAATTTGATTCAAGCAATAGTATATTGTTTAACGAGCACGGAATGATAGTGATTTCCTACGAGAATGAAGTTTGCAGCATTCGCCTATGGCTCATGCTGCAATCATTCGAGTAGGAAATTAGCATTCCGTGCAAAAGTTATACACTATAATTTTTCTACGGCTATAATAGATAACAGCGGCATTTTCGATTTCTTCGTCTTGTAGCCATCTGATTTCCTATATCAAGTAATGCTCATCTATTAAACAGAGCTGTCATTGCTTGAAATTTGACATTCCATGGGCGATGAGTTTTTTCTGAAATAATAACACAATGGAGTCATTGTGATATCAGATACGGAAATAAAATTGATGACATACAAAATCCCTCATTGATGTATCGTACACAGTAAAACAATGAGAGCAATCTTGTGTTATAGCCGTAGAAAAAACAATTTGTCGAATTATTTGGGAATCTCTGTATATAGCATCTACAGACCGGTGACATCTAGATGTAGTTCCATATTTCCATGGAATAGTCTTCAAGAAGATGAATGTCGATTTGGGATGCAGTTATGAGTTAGGTTTCGCGTCAGATGGAAGTGACTTTCCAGCGCTGATGTTGGATCAAAAGGTCGAAACCAGTTTGTTTATGTCAAGCGTTTACCTACTTGGCTACACTTTGAAAATATTTCGGCATTTGGGAAAGATACACTTGCCATCAGTATTGGTTTATATACAGGGTGTCCGGAAATTATGCGCAAAAAATCAAGGGGGTGATTCTAGATGATGAGATAAGAAATTATTTTCATATGGACGTGGGTCCGGAAATGCATAGTTTTCAACATACAGTGTGTTAAAACTTTTAAACAAGATCGGTTTTTTATGAATATCTCAAATATCCTTCTACCAATTTTCTTTAAATTTGGCAATGATATTCTTTGTCATGTGGGGCTGATATAGCCATAATTCAATTGGAATTATAAAATCCAGTGGCGTCCCGGGGGCAACCTACCGAATATTATTGTCAACAAAATGTGCGCCACTGATTTTTTTGAATTCTGTATCTTCATAACCTATTGACCAACTAAAAATACAACATTTTGGTCTTCTGAATTATTTCGATAATTTGCTTCATTTCCATGGAAAAAATTAATTACCAATTTATTGCATAAATTTGTGCCAAAAAATTCCTTCAAAAACTGAGGTGAAAATAAATGCGTGATCAATGTCCATAGATATAGAATGAGTATGAAGATTCATTTTCTTCAAATATTCCTTGATACATGTTTGACACACTCTACACTCTGTATATTGAGAACTATGTTTTCTCGGTCCAGGAAGGCGTAGTTTTCGATAATACAAAGTGTGTCAAACATGTATTATAAAATATTTGAAGAAAATAAATCTTAATTATTATTCTACGTCTATGGACATGGATAACACATTTAATTTCACCCTTGTTTGTGGAGCAATGTTTTGCACAAATTTATACAATGAATTGGTATTTATTTTTTTCCGCGGAAACGCAGCAAAATTGCAAAACAATTCAAGAGATTAAAATGTTGTATTATTAGTTAATCATTAGGATATGGAGATAGAGAATTTGAAAAAATCAGGGGCGCACATTTTATTCACAAAAACATTCGGTAGGGTGCCCCCGGGACGCCACTGGATTTCACAATTCTAATTTAAAGATGGCTTAATTAGCCCCTCATGACAAAGAATATCATAACCAAATTTCAAGAGAATTGGTGAAAGAATATTCGAGATATTCATAAAAAAACGATTTTTTCTAAAAAGTTTAACACACTGTATCTTGAAAACTATGCATTTCCGGACTCAAGTATATATGTAATAAAGGACCCCGCACTTTTTCTATATAAAAATGGCGTTCCGTCGAATTTCCCCAATTTTTGGTAAATGATAGTACTCGACATACTGATTGAATATGCCAAGTCCCAACTCAATCCTATGACTAGTTTACGAGATACAGGGTGTTGAAGTTGAAGAATACCTAATTTTTCTCGGCCTATATCTCTAAGATAGGACAAATGAATTCCAATTTTTCGGGAGCACGTAATAGTTATGCCCTTAGGCGCAAGAACTATATAGGTATTCGACCAAAACTGATTTTTATTACAGGGTGATTCTCATTTCAAATAATGTGTTTTTTTGAATATCTGAATATCAATGCTACAAATTGATAACAATTACAAAATGAGATTTATAGCCAAGTATGCTCTTCTTACATCAATTGAATTCGTAAAATATAATAATTATACATGGTGTTTCATTAATGCTGTTGATTGCATAATTGGTCTATCCTAAAGTTCATTGGGCCACCTCGTATTATCGGGTTGATTCCAGACATTCAAAATATTTTTGAAGGATGTATCCCAATGAGTTCCATGATATACAGAGTGATTCATCGATTGAAAAAATTGACAACCACGAAAAAATATTCAAAAACCACTATTTTTTTCATCACCCTCTAATTCGAAATTATTACCGTCGATGTAAGATTTTTTTCCACCAATATACTCAGTATGGATATTTCAATCAAATTGGGAATTTTCAGACCCATGCTATGACTAGTTTTTTTTATACATCGAATAATGTGAAAATAATTATGGAAAAGTAATTACATAATAACACGAAAAATTGCTCCGAATCGCAAAACTAGTAGTCACTAGTCAACTATGTCAAAAAATGTGATTTGTTCGTAAACAAAATCTAGTGGTCTTATTATAGGTCCGCTAGCAAAACATCTCGAAAATGTTTTTCAGAAAACATCAAACAAATCACAATATGCCCCCGAAAAAATCTCATCAACGACACAACTCATCAACGATCCCACTCATATAAACGTGCTAAAACTCATGAGCGTTCCAAGTCGACAGCGGTTTTTCCCAACTCAATCCTATGACTATACTTTTCGAAAAAAATATGAAACTAAACTTCCGCAAACGCCTAGTGAGAGGTGCGCGTTAATATATTTTGCAACTCTCCTTTATCCAACCAACTTCCAATCTTTTGATCATACTGTATATTGTTAGAATCGAAGTTAGTATATGCACATCGGAAAGACACTAAAGTTGGAGTTTTGGTTATGTAGATATTCGTTACCGGGTTCAGTATAGACTTGAAAGAAAAATGGAATACAGGAACATCAGTAGGTACCGAGGAATCATCATTTATCCAACACATCAAAAATATAGTAAAATAATAATGAAACAATCTCGAAGCCTCTTTCTTCCACTCAATATCAATTCAGAATTGCAATCATAGACTTTGAAAAAATACATGAACCAACTCGTTTTCCAACAACATCTATTTGTTGGAAGAAATAGTGGCATTAGGTAATGTATATCGTAAGATATACATACCGTAATAGATCGATAGACATCCTCAAATAACTATAAAATTATATTTTAGGGTAAGTTCTAGTCCCAATTCAAGTTGACAACTGATATTTTCGGAATCGGCGGGGTCGAATTAGTCTAGAAACTTGGGTTGTCACGAATTAATAAGTATGTTTTACTTCGTAGAAGTCGAATTTGGATTATCGCAACCAGATAGAATATTTTTCAGTAGGCTTAGAAAACAAAATCATGATATCAATAAATGTGTCTGTCATCCAGCAACTTTCGGGTTGTCAGTATCTTAAAATATCATATCAGCGTATATCTTTATTCTGAGTGTTTTTTAAGTCGTTTTCAGTAATTGTTTAGTGAATTTAGTGCGCATTATGGCATTTGCAAATAGGGTAAGATGTTATGTATGCGAAGGGAATTTCATTCCTAGACTCACAATTCGTATAAATCGTGAAGATAATGTTGATTTTCTGCAAATTGCAACATTTAGAAGACAAGCTGCTGGAAATCCTCCAATTGACATTTTTGATGATACCAGAGTTTGTTTCAATTGTCATAACAGTGTAATAATTGATATCAATGAGATGGAAAATAACCCAAACTGTCTTCGCCTAAATGTATTGAGTCCAGTAATGAGCCGTGCCTGCATAATCTGTAATGCTCGTCAACATGTTCAGAGAATAACTCTTGCATGTAGGGTGAACATTTTTGTTGTAACGAATATTTATGTTCCGGACTTTCTGAGAATTTGTGGTCATCATCTTGACCCTCATGGATTTCTCTTGAATAATTTGCATGGAGGTTTGAATTTTATCAACAAACCCTATTTGATATCAAATATGCTTCAATTTCTACAGTGTATGAGAACAGTTGCCAATGAAAATAGACGTATTAGAAACTGGGATGATATTGATAGTTTTACAGAAGAAGAGTTCAAAGCTCTGACGTCGATTTCAAAAGAAGATTTTCAAGAACTTTATGGATTTTGTGATACAATCGAGCAAGGGGGCAATAGAAGGCATATCAAAAAGAAACATTTACTGACATTTCTAATCAAAATGAAACATGGAGTTTCAGATGAGTTTTTGAAAATCTTGTTTCATTTTTCTTCAAGACAAACAACTAGCTTGATAATATCGAATGTGAGGATATCTCTAATGCAAAGATTTGTAACTAATAATATTGGTTTCGACTCTATTACAAGAGACGATTATATTAATAGACACGTGTCTGTATACACCAATCAGCTATACAACCCTTCTCCCAATATCCCAAAAGCAATTGTGTATATAGACTGTACATATAACAAAATAGAAAAAAGTAGTAATTTCCGGATATTGAGACAATCCTACTGCTTCCATAAAAATGAGCACCTGGTTAAGCCTGAAATTATGGTCGCTCCTGATGGCTACATCTTGGCAATTAATGGTCCATACTTTTCTGATGCTAGAAATAATGATGCCACCATTCTGCAGCATGAGCTACAGAATGATATAAATAGAATGAGGACATGGTTTCAAGAAGGCGATGTAGTGATAGTCGATAGGGGTTATAGGGACTCTATTGGTCTTTTACAGGATCTTGGTCTCCATTACCATATGCCACCATTTCTACCACCAAACCAAAGACAACTCACAACAATCGAAACTAATAGGGCACGCTTAATTACTAGCACCAGATGGATTGTAGAGGCTAGAAATGGGCATTTCAAATCGATTTTCAAATTTTTCCGAGGAGCGATATCAATAACACATGTTGCAAAATTACGCGAATTCTATTTGATTGCTGGCGCCCTAATAAACAAATACCATCCTCCAATAAGGATGCCGGGCACATTGGAATTAGCTACACAAATGTTGCATGATATCGAAGAAGTCAACATTGTTCAGGCCCGAGTTGAGGCTGAAAACCTCCGTACAAGAAATGGTCGATGGTTTCGTTTGAACCATAGACATGTACCGACGTTTCCTCGACTTGACTTAGAATATTTGAAAACACTCACAGGGTCATATCACATTCACTTAGCTGCCTCCTACATACAAGACACGATACAAAGAGATGGAGGGGAACAAAATACACTCGATATTGACGAACTCATTGAGGAACCCAATTTTTTAAGATTTCGAGTATTTTCTCGGTTCAGAAATGCCACTAAACATATGCTGTGGTTAGTATTCAGAGAAATCGATGATAATAATTTACAAGATCCGCCCATTTTAGGGTACTACTGTACTTGTAGGTCCGGTGCTAGAACATTAGGGACGTGTGCACACGTAGCCAGTGTGGTATGGTTCCTTGGATACGCAAGAAACCAAGGAAATATTACCTTTCCATCTGATCGCCTTTTGAATTGTATCGACGATGCTGCAAATCGATTGAATCCTGAAAATATGAACATCGGTCCGGAACTGATTTGAATCTGGCGATTAGTTGATTTCTGTGTTCCTTGTGAAACATAATTATAGTAGTAGTAGTAGTATATGTCCTTCGTTGGTAGGTATGTACATACCAACCAACCATCGATCCCTAATGAGGTCCTTTAGCCCATAGTGTTCTGAACATGTATCTATATTGTATGTAGGCACGCAACAGTGAATCGTGCAGGACTATCCCCAGCCGATGCTCCGAAACTTCACAATATTTAATTCGTATATTGATATTCGAAAAATTCCTTGCGCTGTCTGGGAATCGAACCCACGACCCCGCAGTCCTGACTCGGGTGCTCGTCCACTGCGCCAATCCTGCCTACACACAATCATATTATAGGTATTGGAACTTTCACTTTCTAACGTGGACTAGGCCTACAGGGGATACCACAATAAAAAAAACGCGCCTGAAACTCTACCTCTCAGGTGGTGGGGAAACGAGTTGGTTTGTCTATTTTTTCAAAATCTGTGATTGAAATTCTTAATTGACATTTTTCTTTCAGGCCTATACTGAACCCGGTAACGAATATCTACATAACCAAAACTCCAACTTTAGTGTCTTTGCGATGTGCATATACTAACTTCGATTCTAACAATATACAGTATGGTCAAAAGATTGGAAGTTGGTTGGATATAGGAGAGTTGCAAAATATATTAACGCGCACCTCTTACTAGGCGTTTGCGGAAGTTTAGTTTCATACTTTTTTCGAAAAGTAGTCATAGGATTGAGTTGGGAAAAACCGCTGTCGACTTCGAACGCTCATGAGTTTTAGCACGTTTATGAGTGGGATCGTTGATGAGTTGAAAGTTGATGAAAGGGGTGCGTAGAATAGTTGTGTCGTTGATGAGATTTTTTCGGGGGCATATTGTGATTTGTTTGATGTTTTCTGAAAAACATTTTCGAGATGTTTTGCTAGCGGACCTATAATAAGACCACTAGATTTTGTTTACGAACAAATCACATTTTTTGACATAGTTGACTAGTGACTACTAGTTTTGCGATTCGGAGCAATTTTTCGTGTTATTATGTAATTACTTTTCCATAATTATTTTCACATTATTCGATGTATAAAAAAAACTAGTCATAGCATGGGTCTGAAAATTCCCAATTTGATTGAAATATCCATACTGAGTATATTGGTGGAAAAAAATCTTACATCGACGGTAATAATTTCGAATTAGAGGGTGATGAAAAAAATAGTGGTTTTTGAATATTTTTTCGTGGTTGTCAATTTTTTCAATCGATGAATCACTCTGTATATCATGGAACTCATTGGGATACATCCTTCAAAAATATTTTGAATGTCTGGAATCAACCCGATAATACGAGGTGGCCCAATGAACTTTAGGATAGACCAATTATGCAATCAACAGCATTAATGAAACACCATGTATAATTATTATATTTTACGAATTCAATTGATGTAAGAAGAGCATACTTGGCTATAAATCTCATTTTGTAATTGTTATCAATTTGTAGCATTGATATTCAGATATTCAAAAAAACACATTATTTGAAATGAGAATCACCCTGTAATAAAAATCAGTTTTGGTCGAATACCTATATAGTTCTTGCGCCTAAGGGCATAACTATTACGTGCTCCCGAAAAATTGGAATTCATTTGTCCTATCTTAGAGATATAGGCCGAGAAAAATTAGGTATTCTTCAACTTCAACACCCTGTATCTCGTAAACTAGTCATAGGATTGAGTTGGGACTTGGCATATTCAATCAGTATGTCGAGTACTATCATTTACCAAAAATTGGGGAAATTCGACGGAACGCCATTTTTATATAGAAAAAGTGCGGGGTCCTTTCATGTTTTCTCATGCAGAATCAGTCCCTTGATTTTTTGCGCATAATTTCCGGACACCCTGTATAAATTGTTGCAGAGATTTGAGGAATATGTAGTTTCAATGTTCTATACGTGAAATTTGCCAGGGCAGTTGTTATTGTTTTCCTTTCGCGTCTACCTCGTTTTCTTCTTACTCTGGAAATATATATGATTCGATTCGAAACTGAACAGACAATTTAGAGTTCCAATATTTCATTGAAAGGACAATTCAAAGTGTCACCACTTATTAATTGCTCCATAATTGTGGCTCCTTCAAGGCCTTAATGTTTTCTAGGCGAGTGTCGATTTTATCACCAAAATGGGCGAAACTTTGCGGTCTCTTCTGACCAAATTGGGATACATATATCACTTTCTCAGAATTGCGGACATGTCTGCAGATGGAGACAGATAAACGCTGTCCGCATGTCTGTCTGCCGGTAGGAAGTCTATTGTCAATTGTTACCTCATCTGCCGCTTGTTTTTTTCATCATTTCGTAGATTTTCGCACAAAGAAGTGCGATACGGGTGCTTAGCGACTTAACTGGAACATGGGCTGTTTTATTGCCTTATTTTGGGAATCAGGTAAGATCAGGTTATCTCCCGAGCTCCACAGAATGTAACACGCATTGTCCTCATGAAATAATTGTTTACTATTGTCACGAATAGAACATACGGTATATTAGTAATTTCGAACCATGAAGGTTAACATAGAATTAATCAAATCATCCGTTGACATTGAACTATGAGAACTGACCAAGGAACTCTCATGAGAAACGTGCAAATGTAATAAAATCCTGTATATAAATATTGTATGTGAGGGTTCCGAAGTTAGTCTGGTCTGGGGCTACTCTTGACTCGTCGTAATGGTCATTATAATGTAAATTGTTATTAGGTCTTTATATTAATTGTTGGTTATTTATATTTGTCATTGCTACCCATAATGTTACATGTTATAATACAAATTGTTATGTTTGAATATAGTCTCGTACATTCAGTTATCCCTCAACTTTTAGTGCCTATTCGAATATCACCTCTCGCAAACTATTTAGCCAAGCAAACCTGTTATAAATCGATATGGATGGAGTAACCATCTAAGTTATCATGACGTGTCATGACATGGTGGAAACAGCCATCTATTATATCGTGACACTATAATGACGTTCTGATGGAAAGTCCAAGCAAAACAAGTCGCGGATATACGGAAAAAACGTCGAATTGATCAAGCGCCGAAGGTTTGGTCAAAACAGTGGAGTTTTAGTCAAAACGCCAAGAAGTCCGTTAGGCAAATTGAGTTCATTCCTATATAAGTTTTGAAAAATGTTATCTCAACAACTTGGTTGAAATTCAATTGTATAGATAGGTACTCATTGACAGTGCTGCAAACAATAATTATAATAATATTGAAAATTTGTGTATTACTAAGGTATACCAAATTTTGAATGAGTTAACTGGAACATGGGCTGTTTTATTGCCTTATTTTTGGAATCAGGTAAGACCAGGTTATCTCCCAACTTCCACAGAATGTGCGCATTGTCCTCATGAAACATTTTCTCACGATAATGACGTTCTGATGGAAAGTCCAAGCATAACAAGTCGCGCATAAACGGAAAAACGTCGAAGCGATCAAGCGCCGAAAGTTTTTGGTCAAAACAGTGAAGTTTTAGTCAAAACGCCAAGGAGTCCGTTAGGCAAAATGAGTTTATTCCTATAAGTTTTGAAAAATGTTATCTCAACAACTTGGTTCAAATTCAATTGTATAGATACACATTGACAGTGCTGCGAGCAATAATGATAACAATATTAAAAAATTTGTGAATTTTACATAGTATACCAAAGTTTGAATGAGTTAACTGGAACATGGGCTGTTTTATTGCCTTATTTTGGGAATCAGGTAAGACCAGGTTATCTCCCAAGTTCCACAGAATGTGCCACGCATTGTCCTCATGAAATATTTTCCCACTATGATGACGTTTTGATGGAAAGTCCAAACATTACAAGTCGCAGATATACGGAAAAAACGTCGAATTGATCAAGCGCCGAAAGTTTTTGGTCAAAACAGTGAAGTTTTAGTCAAAACGCCAAGGAGTCCGTTAGGCAAAATGAGTTTATTCCTATAAGTTTTGAAAAATGTTATCTCAACAACTTGGTTCAAATTCAATTGTATAGATACACATTGACAGTGCTGCGAGCAATAATGATAACAATATTAAAAAATTTGTGAATTTTACATAGTATACCAAAGTTTGAATGAGTTAACTGGAACATGGGCTGTTTTATTGCCTTATTTTGGAATCAGGTAAGACCAGGTTATCTCCCAAGTTCCACAGAATGTGCCACTCATTGTCCTCATGAAATATTTTCCCACTATGATGACGTTTTGATGGAAAGTCCAAACATTACAAGTCGCAGATATACGGAAAAAACGTCGAATTGATCAAGCGCCGAAGGTTTGGTCAAAACAGTGAAGTTTTAGCCAAAACGCCAAGAAGTTCGTTAGGAAAAATGAGTTCATTCCTATAAGTTTTGAAAAATGTAATCTCAACAACTTGGTTGAAATTCAATTGTATAGGTACTCATTGACAGTGCTACAAGCAATAATGATAAAAATATTGAAAATTTGTGTATTACCAAGGTATACCAAAGTTTGAATGAGTTAACTGGAACATAGGCTGTTTTATTGCCTTATTTTTGGAATCAGGTAAGAACAGGTTATCTCCCAAAATGTGCCTCTCATTGGTCTCATAAAATATTTTCTCACTATAATGAAGTTCTGATGGAAAGTCCAAGCAGAACAAGTCGCGGATATATGAAAAAAACGTGAAATTGATCAATCGCCGAAGGTTTTTGTCAAAACAGTAAAGTTTTAGTCAAAACGCCAAGAAATACATCAGGCAAAATGAGTTCCTTCCTAAATTTTGAAAAATGCTATCTCAATAACTTGGTTGAAATTCAATTGTATAGATACTCATTGACAGTGCTGCAAGCAATAATAATAATAATAATAAAGATTTGTTTATTACCGAAGTTTGAATAACTTACAAACATATTTGATAAGCTTATTGTTGATGGCTTTCTTCCTTTGTGAGATTTTCGAGTAGGGAATTTGTCTACTCAGACCATGACCCATTAATATATTAGCCCAAGATCCTTGCAACGTATAGAAACAATATATTCTTATTATCAATCAATTCTCTGGAGGTGGCTTTAATGTCTTTTTATGAGGGCGGTGAAAATAGATGATTAAAATTAGTCCGAGATCCAGTCACGTTTTTTTTGCCGTATTTTATCATCAGGCTAGGACTTTTGCAATGGGTTCCTTGCAACGTAGAAACAAAATATTCTTATAATCAAGCAATTCTCCGGGGTTGGCTTGAACGTCTATAGATGTTGGTGATGAAAATAGATATGATTACAGCATACAGCGTCAGCCTGGCACTTTCAAATATCAAAGTTTATAGTGTGGGTGATTGTAAAGGTAATGCCAGAGGGGGTTGACGCATTGATGATGCCTAACAAAATGCATCATTGACGGTATAAAATCATCAGGGTGGAATCGTTTAATGCATAGGCACACAGAGAGCTAAATTATCAATGCAAGACCAGCATACCGGTGGAGACACTTTGCCAGATCAGAAAAAAATGTCATCTGATGAGTACGAGCGAGAGAGTTTCATATTAGACGAAAATTACCCTGACTATCTCACCGAACAGTTCCACTTGGTATAGGCAACTTTGACCTCCTCTTTTCACTCACCGTCAACGAATGATCTGGGATATTTTTGACACTTCTGGAACACTAAATCAGCTTCAATAATTCATTGAGTCATAATAATGCTCCCAATTTGTTGTGCCTAGAGTAAGTCTGCTCTGGGGCTACTCTTGACTTGACAAGAGCTCGTCGTAATGGTCATTATAGTGTAAGTTGTTATTAGATCTTTATATTAATTGTTGGTTATTTATATTTGTCATCGCTACCCATAATGTTACATGTTATAATACAAAGTTGATTATAGTATGTTCAGTAAAAGCTGTAACCATGTGCTCTAAGGTGTGACCTCACCTGTTGCTGGTTCCTAGACATATGTTTACATAATTTTGAAATTAATAATTCTAGAGACTAGAGTTATTGAAAAGAGCAATTCTACTTCAACTTCACATATTTCGAGTTTCTAAGCATCAGCCGTAAATAGTCTCGTTCCAATTATCAGTAATGCACTAAGGTGGCCTGTGGAGGCAGTAACAAAAAGGACACAGAATATTCTTAGTCCTCTCGTGAGGTTGAGTTTGGTCTAGTAATTGTATACATTCACAGCAATAACAAAGCACATGTACTTATTCATATTCAACTGATAAACTATAAAGCATAGCAACCGCGGATAAAACATTGTGTTTACATCAATGTTGGCTTAAAATTTTCCTTTTCGTCCGGTAAAAAGTCACTCTTTGGACTCACAATGTAAAAAATTATCCTGAGTTCTAGGACTTTAGTTGAGCCAAGTATTAATAAAAACATGACCCATGGCCAAGCATGATGACGTTTGACCGTTGACTGAGATTTTTAACGGTTGCATTCCATACAACTGGGAATTTCTTCAAACAGAAGTCAAGAGCATCTGTTATTCACAACTTTTTAGCAAATACTGTGTGTGAAATTTCACGTCTGGTTGGATATATTTTAATCGGATTTTGACAAAGGTATCGACAGCTATCAGGTAAAATGTAAGAATCAGGAAACGGAATACAAAAGAGCAGAATTCATATTTAGTAATTCGGTATTATAATACCGGATAACTGTTAGACATCTCAAAATGTCTTACGTATTATTGAAAAGTTTGTTGTATACGGTTTGTCGGCATTTTCAAAAGTGAAATATAGACAAAAACCACATGGAAAATTATATAGCACACTTCTCAGTTTTTTTCCACAATACTGGACGATAATAAAATGTTGTATGAACCACGAGTGTTACTAAGATCCTAAGGCCCATCGGGCAGCATTCATAAATGATACCCTCCGGGCGTTAGGATCTATTTAACGCACTTGGTACATAAATGACTATTATTTTTCACTTGCCCATTAGTGCTTTATAATACCTTGGCAACGGTTGCTATTAACAGACCCATAACACCGTAGACGGCGTTGTACATGGAGGGCATTATGAATCATAACGCCAGCTAACTGTTTTATTCTGTAGTTCAATATATTAATTACTCAGAAAAGTTTCATATATAACTGTGTACATGAAAAATAATGATTTTTGTTTCCCAAATAGAAATTGAAATTTTCCAATGTTTGATTTATGATATACACAATTTTCATCTCTCTATAATATAACTTTTTTTATGTTCTGGTTACTACGAAAAGGGATATCCTGTAATGTTCCGAGAACATCGTCTTAAATTTCTGGAGGTTATATATGCCTCGGAGAACACCTCCCTTGGCAATGTGTTCCAGAGCCTCGCTGTTCGTTGGATAAACAAGTCTTTGGAAAGAGATGTTCTGCAGGTCTCCAAAGTGACCACGAATGGGTGCGAAGCCTCAACTCGACGGGTTAATCTCGCGGGGATTGCCAATGGAGGAACAATTGTTGATATTTCAGAAGAGCATCGTCCATGAAAATATCAATGAAACAGGGCCAGATCGCTAACTTGTCTACGGTATTCCAGAGAAGTGAGTGAGTTTGTGAGCGAGGCATCACCCACGAGACGAATTGTCCTTATTTGGACAGAATCCAACAGTTTCAGGGTATGTTTGGGTGCTGCACTCCAAATATGGGAACAGTATTCCAGGAGAGGTCGGATCTGTGCCTTATAGATCATAAGCAGCTGACTGGAAGTGGAATAGCTCCTGGCCCGAAACAGAAAACCAAAACTATAACGAACTGACATCTGAGAATTATTATTTGTTGACATACGAGTACCTGTCATCTGGTAGTTTTTGTTTTTGGATGCATTGAGCCAACTTCTCACAAATGTAGTATTCAAATATAAAAAAGAAGACAACAGACGGTTATTGGTTGAGAAGATGGACATATCTATAATGAGAGCAGAGTTTTTCAGAAAGTTTTATGAAAATCACAATTCTAGTTACCCTAGACAAATCTTCATCTTAGATGAAACTTGGATATTTGCGAAAGGGAATAAGATGAGATCATGGCAAGATCAAAGTACAAAAAGTATGTATATCGGATCATATACCACCCATACATACATACCAAAGTTCTGATGTTTTTGCCTTCAATAAATTGACGAATTAAAGAGTTGAAACTCGAAATATATACCAATTCTATGTTTTATTGAATGTTTCTCAGTCAAAATTACCTGGAGTAGTGAATCATTTTTTTAAATATTATCATTTATTTCAACCCAATTTCAGAAACAGCACGGCACTGCTTCACTGGAACATATGACCTTGAATTGATTTGATTCGTTTTTTGAAGTTGTGACGTACGCGCAAAGAAATAGTATGCAGACTGTATATTATGTATATATTTATTATTATACATATTTCATATAACATACCTTTTTGTGTATTGTTCATTATTTATTTCATATAAATGAGTTCAAATATGCAATAATAATTATGTACAACTTGTTTCTTTTCTATCTCCATAATCTTCTTCTCGCTGAAGATGATCGTATTTACGCTCGAAATATGAACGAATGTTATGATAATATGTTGGTGATATCATTCACTATTGAATTTGTGGAGATAACTCGGAGTTTTGACCCTTGGCATTCAATAACTCTTTTGATCTGGTCTTTCGTTCGATCGCTGTTTTTTTTTTCCACTTGATTCATGTTGAAATCATATAGAAATATATCGTATTTGAGCTGTAAGAAGGAGAAGAGACCAAATAATCTACTTTACCTGATTCATTTCCTGTTCGACCATTTTTTATACACTACCCAATAGACCAAATCTTTCGCTCAATTTACAATACGTTAAATATCTCTCTTCTTGAATCTCCAACGCAAATCCCAGAACAATATCGAAAGAAAAAACAGTAATTCTGCCCCCGTAGAGCTCTTAACTTATCCTGCTTATTCTTTCTTCTCTCATTGTAGTGTCCATTGAAACAAGATATTTTCATGGTATTATAATATATATGGATATGAATAGCCGTATCAGATGACCAGAAATGGAGGAAATGCTAGCCCAAAACAAGATATCGTGTCCAATTGTGCATGAAAATCAGATTTATATTCTACTCCAATTTCAGAAACGCATTTGGCTAATCTTTTCATTTGATCTTGTATAGTATCAGGGGGGCTGCAAATACAGGGATCCAGTTGCTTATTCCGAATCTGTTATTCTGATAAAAGTGAAGCTTTAGTCATGAGTTTGCGAAAATTATCCTAATCATCTTGAATTTTTATATTATGTGTCAATTCCTATTCGCTGAGGGATGGAAAACAACTTTAGACCTGAAGTTCATTTATACTACTTTTTCCATCACTATAGCTATATAACCTACTATTATAATATTATTTTTCCACTACTAACCTGAGAAATCACCATTATTCAAGCATTTACTTCGATGAGAAGTGACACTTTTTTAACCTAGGTAAAAAATGATAAAGAAATTTTACCTAGGTAAATAAAACTGTCAATAGTGTCAATGATATGAAGTATACACCAAGGTTGGTAGAACTGATGACTATTTTGTAGAGGAAGGTTGCCTCGATCGCACCCCGCGAGTAACTTTGAGTAACTCATGACGTAATAGGCCCTTTCTTTTGCACGAAAAGTATAGCACTCTCGTACACTTCGTGTATGATATGTACGCCGGCGATTGGCCGGCGCATGTATTGAGTTGACAGTTGTCAGTATTTTCGAATATTTGAACCATTTTGAACTTAAAAATGTAAAAATGATAATTTGTTAATTGTTCGGTCATTTCTTGTTAAAATTCGTACAAGTGTAATGAGACTAGTGAATTTAGTTTGTGTTTCCATTAATTTCCATAAGATGATCGAGTCTATTCGTGAGAAATGGATTCAATTTTGTGGACGTAATTTTAATTCATTTAATACCAAAACTTGGCGAATATGTTCTGCCCATTTCGATGCCGAGGATTTTGAACGGCACAAGCAGAATTGCTAAATCACACACCAAAGAAAAGAGAACTCAAGGTAGGAATCCCATCAATAATACCAAATACAACAAGAGAAACACCATAAGTATGGAAGTTTGGAAAAATGATCAGAACCAGACCAGTTGTGAATGTTGAGATTCTTGCTGAACGGGTAAAATGGACATCAGAAGATATCACACGTGTTTTCAAGTTGAGATATTTGAGCAAGAATGCGTTACCCAACGAAGAGGAGCTATGTTTATTGAGAGATTCCTTGAACTATCCTTTATTATAGGTTCACTTATAATAGTAGTGTTATTTTTCATTAATTTTGTTCAGCATCATATTTTGTTATTTTTTTATGCTCAAATACTTCGATCAATTGCTCTGTTTTTGACTACAATATAATCAAACAATGAAATACTATTTCCTCTGGTATTTTCTTTAGGTATCTAGGAAAGTTTGTTAATTTTTCAGAATATGTATTATATATATTGATAAAATAAGTGATCTGCTGTGTACGAATATTGGTCCACTGCTACTACTTCTGGATCATCAGTTGACTATTCTTATATTTTCTGTAGTTTCTTGTTCACATTATCTGATTTGCAGGATATTTATAGGATGAGTAGGTTCATAATCAATGCATAAGTAATCACTAGCTCCATAATTATGCTCCATACCTCAAAACACACATACCTGGTACCACGACCTGGTAAAAAGCCCCTGGAACAAAATTTCAGATAGGTATTCCTCTCTGTACTACTGATCCATCCAAAATTGCCTTCTCATTTGGAAGATTGAAGGTATTATACAGAAGTATATGTAAATATCCATATTTTATAATGGTACTTATAATTATATACTATAAATTAATATAAATATGCTGAGCAGACCAAAAAGTTTGTTTCATGTTTGTATACTCTATTTGGTAAACATTTCATGACATGTCGCTTTAAGGTTGACAACTTGTCGTCTTACTGCCTGTGACGTCACGAGTGACCGTTTCCCCCCTTGCCGCACTATCGATCGAGGCAACCTTCCTATACAAATTATAATCAGTTCTACCAACCTTGGTATACACATGTAAATACCGATGCTTATGCAACCAATGAAACATTAATTATTATAGCCGAAACGTAAAACAAATATAGTTAATACTGCAAAATTCACTGCAGCTGAAGACGATTTCTGGAATTAGTATAAAAAATGTTCGGGATTATGTAAATTATTAAATTCTAAAAATATCACAATTCATATTGAGCTGCGCTGTCACTGTCATGCGCTAATTATTAGAGATGGATATCGACTGAGAGAATATGTTCGATTGATATGATTTATTACGTAGGTACATCAGGTAGCGTGGTAACAGTAACATCTGCGTTGTTCATGAATAAGGTTAAATATTTCAAATCATTGCAAAACACTGTATTTTAAATATATACTTGCGATATTTATCAGTATCGATATTCTGATTCCGATTCCGTATACGCATGCGTATACGTGACCGAACGCATCTCTAATCTATGTTTATGATATCGATATCGTTGACACGTTGACCTTGACCCGTTTCGTTTCGTTTGTAAATAATCACAATGCACCAACCATTCTACCTACCACTTATCACGGGATATTATCACTAGCGGCTAAATTCAAATTCAAAAGGTTCCTCATATTTTTAATGCAACCAATGAAATAATATCTACCTATATTATTATAGGTAGATATTAGTTAATTCTGAAACAGCAAGGATAAAGAACACTAGGATTATCTAAACCTATACCTACCTCTACATCATGAAATATCAACATCATAAAGTTTACTTCCTAAATCCTAGATATTATAATTAGGCCTGCAGGTAGGTACTTACTTATTAATCATTATACAAAAATGTACTTATTAATATGATATCGATATACCTATCTACCTATGGATTGTCTATTTGAAATTATAGTTGATGGTACAATTGTGGCATATCATGTGAATTCCTGCATTTTTTGTATTGATTGAATTGATATTATTGACAGGTAAGTTAACCTCAGAATTATGGATAGTTGTTGTATTTTGATAATATTCATCGTGACTTGGCTCACAATGAAAATCATCAGCATGGAAGTTTTCTTCTAGGAAATTATCGCGTTGAGCAAAGGAAGTTGAAGGTAAATTTTGATGTTCATCAAATGAGGCTTGATTTTCTTTTTGCACTAAATTGGCAATTCTTTTTTTGTCCGCTATTGACTCCGCAATATATCCTTCTGCGACAGTAGCTGACTTCCATCCACCATGCCTTTTTAGACTTAGTAAGTCTCCACCATTTTCTGCCAAAAGTGTGGCCGAGCTACGCCTCAGAGAATGACCGGTATAACATTCAGGACTTTCTAATCTCAAATATTGAGCAACTGCATAAGGTACTTTACTGATAGTATTATGCCCAATATTTTGTCTGGCATGTTTACCTTTACGGTATGATATAAATAATTTTTTAATATCAGTTGGCCTGTTAGCTAAGTATTTTTTGAGTACATTACTCCATTCTGGCTCAACAATGACAAATTTTCTAGATGTTCCATTCTTGGTATTAGGAATATTGATAATAATAATATCCTCTCGAACGTTTACATCATCCAGAACCATCTTACAAAGTTCGTCTGTCCTGCAAGCTCCAGCTACACCAACTACCAAAATAGCCTAAAATATCAATTCTTGTAGAAAACTAGTCATAAAGTTATGAGTAAAATATCTATACTACCTTCTTCGATAAAAATTCATCTATCGATTTCTCCTTTCGAAAATACTTTAGATTTCTTTGGTTTATAGGAACTATTCTTCTGCTTCAAAAATGCCGTGAGCTTGAAGAATCTTGATATGTCGATATTTTCTTTTATTGATAACGTTGTCTTGAGCATCGAATAGTTGCTCCACAATGTGGATATTTTATTATTATTAGCTTTCTCTTGGAAATATGCCAATAAAACATTTTCTGATAATTTAACTATTTTTTTGCTTTCACACCAAATTTTCAATTTGCTATATGCATTCATATACAAACGCTTCGATTTGGATGGCAACAAATCGCCACTTGCATCAATTGCCGCTTTCCTAACTTCGGGCGGGGTACATGCTTCCATATCAGTGTCACTTGAATAATTATCACTCATTTTTAGTTTATATTCGAAATTTCACTTGGAATTTTATACCTTCAGCATCTAGTTTCTGACAGCCAAGTCAAATTTCATTTTAGTTTGTTTGACCACTGGACTCCCAGGCTACTTGATATATATCGACATTTTAGTAATATGCTTGATAAACACGGTAAATGGCATAGCTCCCTCCTTCAGTGAAAATGAAAATCTGGATGATAAAATATGTTGATATTTCAGTGTTAGTAGTGGAAAAAATATTATATACACTTCGGGAGAGAACGCTATTATATAGCTCGCACATTATATCCTTCGGCGCTTCGCGCCTCAGGATATAAAAGTGCTTGCTATATAATAGCTCACTTCTCACCCTAGGTGTATAATATACTATTTTCTGCAACCGACACGAAAGTCGTCCATTTTAATACCAAAATTATCTCTTGAATTGACGTTTCTATATTACTGACACAAAAATAGGTATGTTGATAGGATTGATAGGTAATGCATTCAGTTCCTAGGAGCTTGAGTTGAAATTTAGTTCTTGGGAACTAAAAAGGATGTGTACTAGAGGTCATACATTTCAATACTGAAAATATTGGTAAGTTATATTTGTATATCATAATACTAATATTATTCATCTGATTTGAGAAAAAATGTACATTTTCAATTTCAGATGATTTTTACTTCTCATGGCTTTCCTTTTGGATCTTCAACAGATATAATTCAATGCTCGACGTGGCCAGGAAAGTAGTTGTTTTCTGTTGAATGACAGAATGATATTATGTGCATATATATATTTTTATCTGAAGGATACTGCAAATTCTCTACTTCAGAACATTTTGTTTTCAAATTATCATCGTGTGTGATCAATAGATATATATTTCAATGTTCGTCGTGGCATATAGCCAGGAAAGTAGTTGTTTTCTGTTGAAGGATTCGAGAAGTTTTTCATATTTTTATCACATAGAGAATGCGAATTCTCAATGTATATACAGTGTGACCCACTTAAGACCGGAGCACCCTTATGAAATAATATATAGTTTTTAACCGATTTCTTTTCATTTTGTTTCAACAGAAGGACTATCCGGAGATCTACGTTCACACAAATTTGCAAAATAAAATTTCAATCTACAGGGCATACTATGTTAATTTTTTCATGTTGAAAATTGCGAAATATCATTAGCGATTTGAAAAAAAATCAATCAATTAGACGGAGCGCAAAATTTCATTGAAAAATTTCGATTATTGGCAACATAGTTATAACAACAATAATTTTGATTGCTCAC
The DNA here is from genome assembly GCA_918026855.4 of Phaedon cochleariae. NCBI lineage: Eukaryota > Metazoa > Arthropoda > Insecta > Coleoptera > Chrysomelidae > Phaedon > Phaedon cochleariae. The sequence goes on along the minus strand of OU896707.1, from coordinate 16,551,811 downwards.
AATTTTTTATGAATATTTCAGACGAATTCTGAGAAGCGGCAACATTGTCAACACAAATTCTGGAAATCATTGAGGTTTCTCTGGTATACATTTGAATTGATAACACAAATTATTATCGAGTTATAATCTCTAGAATGGTACCCTTTTGGAATGATCTACATTTTGAATTAAATGGCTGCCCAGTGCATCATGCTAGAATTATCAGACAATGGCTGAATGAACAGTTTCCTCGTCGCTGGAGTGATCGAGGAAGTGAATTAATAGGATGACCACCCAGGTCCCCCGATTTAACCCCTCTTGACTTCTTCTTGTGGGGTTTTCTTGTAAAAAAAGTTTACAAAACTCGCCCAAGAACTAGACAGGAGTTGTGTGGAAGAATACGTCAAGCTATAGGGAAGTAACACACGAAGGACTCAAAAATACTGTGAAAAATAGATATGAAAAATGTATTCAATGATGTATATTATTGAACTTATTTATATGATGGCTGGTAGAAAATTTGGAAATGATGAAATCAAGATGAAGTTATTATTCGATACGAAAATTCTTGGTTGATGATAATTATTGTGAGAAGCCGATTTTTCGACGTTATGGATTTTTCATTTTATGAATCTTTTCATGAATACCATCTAAGAAATTCCATTTTAGATGTTATAACTCGATAACAATTTGTGTTATCAATTCAAATGTCTACCAGGAATTTCAATGATTTCCAACATTTGTGTTGACAATGTTGTCGCTTCTCAGAATTTGTCTGAAATATTCATTAAAAATGGTGAGCAATCAAAATTACTGTTGTTATAACTTTGTTGCCAATTGAAATTTTTCAATGGAATTTTGCGCTCAACCTAATTGAAGGATGCTGAATTCAGTGGTGGGGTCGATTTTTTTTTTCAAATCGCTGATGATATTTCGCAATTTTTAACATTGAAAAAATAACATAGTATGCCCTGTAGATTGGAAGTTAATTTTGCAAATTTGTGTAAACGTATATAGATCTCCGGATAGTCCTTCTGCTGAAACAAAAAATAAATAAATCGGTTGAAAACCATATATTTTATAAGGGTGCTCCGGTCTCAAATGGGTCACACTGTATATATATATATTCATTTTTTCATGATGAACAAATGCTCCATCCCTACGGAAAAACGGGTAATAAGACAACTGGTAGTAATTATCCTTCCGCATTTATCTTTTTCACATAACTTCTAAACGGCTGAACCGATTGAGTTGAAATTTTATATGGGTATTTTGATGGTTTCCTTGATGATATAAAAATGCAATTGGACGCGGTAGGTGGCGCTGCTGCCGGTACTTTAAAAGCTAAACGGCTTGACCGATTGGGTTTGAATTTTCAATACGTATAAAAAAACACTAAAGGTACTAAGAGCATGAAAGTAGGTGTGAGTATTTAATAGTAGCTACAGGTGAGCATGAAAAATTGCAGAAATAACAAAATAAAATGTCAACTCCGAAATAGCCACAATGCTCAAAGTGGAATGAAATGTTGAATAAAAACAAGCAGCTCAAAATCATTTTCACTCAATGCTCATGAAATTAACAATAATGGTAGATTTCGGGAGTAAAACAAACACTTCCCTGACTAATGCCACGGGAGGATTTAATTCAATGTTCTGCGTGGCTTCAGCCAGGAAAGTAGTAGTTTTTCTCCTGAAATCTACCATTGTTGTTCATTTTATGAACATTGTGTGAAAATGTCTTCGAGCTTTCCGTATTTATTTAAAAAATATGTACTGTTGATATGCGCATAGCTCAGAGCGACTGCAGCAATAGTAATTTACGTAACAAATCCGGAAAATACTGTTTACCTACTGTACAAAATTCTGGCGAGTTCTGGAAATCTGCGAGTCAAAAAAAAATGTTTTTGGTCGTGTTGCACTATTTTTTCGGCAACCCTGTGGAATAACAAATCAATGAGACACATTTCCATATTATTTTTCTTTGTAGAATACAATTTCTTCTTTATTAATTCTCATTTGTATCAAATACTGAAATTTGAACAGAATACCTATATCTACTAACTGTTACATTGGAAATTTCGTATTGACATTTTCAAACTCACTATCGCAGCTGCTTTCGATAGTTTATTGCGATAGTTGCATCCAAACTTTCAAAAATCAAAATGTCAACTAATTTCATGTCAAATAGCTGTCAGCCGATATTTCGCTGCTATGATCATTATCATCTGCATTTATCAAAACCATATCTACCAAGATGTTCATAGTTACAGTGACAACAACGATGTGATACTTCCCGGCCTATTCCGGGAAATACGTACTTTCCGGACTAGGTCGAAAAAATGCGACTTTCTCAAAGAGCAAGCGTCCGGGAATTTAGCTTTTCCCGGATGGTTGCCAAAAAATTTCTGTTTTTATGGGTACACCGTACACCAACGGTGCGAAGCCGGGCAGAACAGCTAGTCATTTTATAAGTATCGAAGATACCAATATTCCTTCACCAGAAAGCGGCATCATGCAATGGCAAAAGAACCATTATAATATAATTTTGTTAATAAATGAACCGAAATCAGTTCTTCAGAAGAAACTTCTGAGATACTATCTGACATTTTCAACAATATAATCGCTATCGGTGACAAAGTAGGTAAAAGCAGTGATGAATATTCCCACCGACTAACCATTATTCAACGCGCCATGGTGTCATTATTTACCATTTTTAGGTTCCACCGTCCTGCCAGAAAAGATGCTATCGTGCCTGTGTGTGTCGCTGAAGTAGTTCTAATCCTCATTTTCGCATTAGAGGTGTACATTACACAAACGAAGATGGGGGATTGGATGAGATTCTTTGATAAATGCTCAAAAGAGATATTAGGGCTGTAAGTACCGTATAATGCAGGATCTTATTACTAGTCTCAAACACTCTTGTATACATACATTAGTGGCATCATGGGTATTGAATGTACGACCAACGACGTTCCATCTTGGATCAATAAACTGTTCAAATGTCAATATACAGGGTGTTATTTTATTGACTGCTAAAAATATAGGATAAAGTTGGGCTCAAAGAAAATCTTATACAGTCAACTCTAGCAGAACTATAAGCATACTTTATTTCGAATTGAGACATGTTTCGAAACTTCAAAACTCCATCATCAGCAAAAATGTTTGTGACAGAAAATAAAAAAGACAAATATTGAAACAGAATATTCTCAGATATTTTATGTTGAACATTGAGACCATCAGACTTTTCATGAAATGGCTGATTACACCAAGTGGCTGCGACATATAGATCTGTTCTTTGGTGCTGCTGGATATGCTTATAGAACACTCTAGCAGGTATGCGTATGTTCATTTGTGTCGAGTATTCGATCTAAATGTGTTCGTTTGTGTTGATTAATTGATCTAGATCAAAAAAAGCAACCTTAATCTACTCGGCCAAAAATGGTCGAGCAAGAAAAGAAGGTCAGTCAAGTCCGTTACCATAACCTGAAAAAACAGCAAATTTGCCATGGTAGGAAAATTCAAAAATTTTGAAAATATCAGGAGGTTCACCAACTGAAATCGTTCAGACGCTTCAATGCTAACAATGTATAATAAGGAGAAGAAAATATAATTCATTATTTTTCTTCCAGAGGGTGGTCTAGAAGGTATGGAATGATTCCTATAATAGGTAGGTATTTATCGACTTTTTATCTCTTTCAATATCCATCTTCGATTATCCGAATTCTCACTACAAAAATATTTGGGGCTGAGTTAAAAGTGTTCGTTTGTAGCCAATGCAATTTTTTCTGTCAAAATATACTACAAATCTGCTTTGTGACGACATTGATTGCCAAGGACACAAATGAACAGACTTTATGTAAACTGTCTGGATATAACTCCAAATTTGATAAGGAAAAAACAAATTTCAGTTCCAATAAAAAGGTAGATGTGTTCCATAATTTGTAGGTAGGTGGTATTTCGTTTGTTCCCAGTTGAAGCTTTAGTTTACAAAGATATTTCATCCATTGGGCCAAAGGAAAACTGGTATCTCTCAAAAATCAATCAACAGATATTCAAGAGATATACAGTAGGCATGTTTATACCTAACTTATACAGGGTGTCCGGAGATAAAACCGACAAGACTTGTGGGGTTATAGGGACTGTCAATATAATTGCAAAATGCCATAAACCAATGTCCAAAACCGCTTCGATATTGACATACAGAGTGATTTGTGGATTTTGACAAAAAATTCAATCCGCCATATCAAATATAGGGATCAACCGATTAGATTCAAATTTGGTACACGAATTACACTGAGAAGCATCAACAAGTATCTCTTTGATCGAAACCAATATCAGGACCAGAATGATATTTTTTCCCTATGCTGAGTTATTGTGAGAATAACTCACCCTGTATAATAATAAGATTCGATATCTACGGTAAAAATTGTATTGGAATCTGTTAAAAAATCTCTTGGCACTATCTTAGTTATTCCGTAATTAATTGTTATTTCAATTTTTTTCTTCCAAAATTCAATTATTGTCGGATAAAGTACTATCAAAATTGGTAATTTAATGAATATTAACGAAACCATGACATGAATATCGTTATTTTCTTCAATCATTCCGTAAATCGTAGTAAAATAGAATACTCTCATCACCCGAAAAAACTGAAAAATAAATTCGTATCAGGACTGGAATGCGGTTTTCTATGATTATATTCCTGTAAGAATAGATGATCTAGTATAACAATGATCTGATCGCAGATTCGAAAAGCACTGTTCATTCATTATTCCAGTGTTTTTAGGATCAAACTATAGTTCTGAGAGTGTGCTTATGATGCCGTTCCATTTCACTTATGAGGAATACGCAGATATTCTATTTGTGTTTGGGCTTTAACTGGTGATGTTTACCTAAATTTCCTGGTCAATACTTGACCGGATCTATTGCAAGGTGTAAATACCTGAGGTATATGGTTTCAGCATGATGGTGCTAGACCTCACTTTTCAGTTCCAGTTAGAAACCATCTCGATGCCAATCACCCCATAATAGATGGATTGGCCGTGGAGGTTCAGTAAATTGGCCACCGCTATCCCCTGATCTAACTCAGCTAGATTATTTTTTATGAGGTCATTTAAAGTAAGAAGTTCATAATGAAGAATTTCATGGAAAATAACTGCTGCATGTCTTAGTGTTAGAAATAACCCCTCAAATAATTCGCAAGTCAGTGAATCATCTAATAGCACGCTCTCAAAAATGTATTGATGTTGGAGAGCTCTACTTCGAAAATGTTTTGTAATACTGAATAGTGAAAGTTTTTCACGAATTCGTTGCATTTGTTGAGTTCATTACAAACAGTCATTGTTCGTTGTGTAGTATTCTCATAAATTCAAATTCATTAGTGAGCGAATATAATTTACGATAATCCTTCTTTAACGCAGGTTCTTATACGATTTTTTTAGATTTCGAATCTACGATCAGATTATTGATAACTATTGATGTACTAGGTCAGCTAACATGACCAAACAACATACTCATTCCAGTCCTGATACGAATTTATTCTTCAGTTTTTTCGGGTTATGAGAATATTTCATTTTACTCCGATCCATGAACTGATCGAAGAAAATGACGACATTCATGTCATGGTTTCGAAAATATACGTACTTTATCCGACAATGATTGATTTTTCAATGAAAAAAATCAAAATAATAATTAATTACGGAATAACTAAGATGGTGCCAGAAGATTTTTCAACAAATTCCCATACAATTTTCACCGTAGATTGCGAATCTGAGTTGAAATTTTTGGTGTTCATGATACAGGGTGAGTTATCCTAACAATAACTCAACATAGGGGAAAAATATTATTCCGGTCCTGATATTGGTTTCGATCAAAGAGCTACTTGTTGACGCTTTTCAGTGTAATTCGTGTACCAAATTTGAATCCAATCGGCTAATCCCTGTATTTTATATTGCGGATTGAATTTTTTGTCAAAATCCACAAATCACTCTGTATCTCAGTAACGAAGCCGTTTTGGACATTCGTTTATGGCATTTTGCAATTATATTGACAGTCCCTATAACCCCATGAGTATTGTCGGTTTTATCTCCGGACACCCTGTATATACTTACAGGTAAAAGGTAGTGCATATCGCCAACAACGCAGTGTAACCGTCATCTCTTTGTATAAACTCATACAATATAGCTATAGCTCTATAGTATTGTGCGCTCATTGTAGAAATTTTATATCAAAATTACTACCTCACAGGGAACGCTTGTCACCACCAAGGTAAACCGAACAAACCCCAGCCCGACCCCTGGTGGAATTAACAACCCCCCTGTATACAGTTCGGGTCCGATACTATAGAACAGGGTCGGACTGACACCAAAGAGGCAGACTTCATTTGAATTGCGAAATCAACGATAATAAAATAGGTATGTTTGGAAAATAAGATGAAATTCAGAAATAATTCAAAAGTAAAGAAACAGGAAAGCTGATTAATTCATGAAAAACACGATAAAAAACACTAAATGAACGACAATAAACAAAACATGCTCACTAAAATCGAATTGAAATTGAAAATAATAGCATCATCAAAGTAGCAAAAATAACATACATATACAGGGTGAGTCAAAAATGTGTACCGAGCTTTCTGGGGGCGATAGAACATTGAAAAATAAGTGTAGTTTGATGATTAAACTCATGGCCCAAAATGCATATTAAGGGAGATATATCCTTCCAAAGTTGATAAAATTAAAATAATTTCTCCGCATAACTTCTGAACGATGAAAGCCACCCGATTGAAATTTTGTGCATGAATGTATGTTGTCAAAATACATTTTTTCGTCACACTTCTACATTTCTGATATTGTTATAAAGGGTGTTTTCAGAGAGTGAGTCATGATTTTTTGTAGAAAACTTTTTTCCCTGTATTATTTTCGGTGAAAAAACAGGAGCATTTGATGGAGCGAAGAAATATTACATGGAAAAGGTACTCTTATTCAAATACGAAAAATTGAGCCGTTCGTGAGATATTTCAGTTTTTGTAGTTATATATCATTGAATGTATTTTATCAATATAATGCAATTGTGTCGATTCCTTCCCTCATCCAAGAGACAGGACAGAATCTAGAAAAATGGACAAAATCTGTAGATTTCAGTCTTCAACGTATTCATTCTTAGTCCGGCTCTGTATATCCAACCCCTTTCTATTAGAAAGTGCATTTGTAGTCTGAAATAAATAATACCGTAGATTAGAATGAATGAATGCAGTAAATGGGAGGGTGAAGGCAATTTTCGTACTTTAGAATGTGTTAATGTGTTGGGGTCCTTGAATGAAATTCTGGAATCTAGCGCAGCGTTTATGCATCAGTCAAAACTAATTAGAAGAGGAGACTCACTATATTAGGAGACTCATTATTATTTATTCATTGAAATGTCAATAGTAAATATTGAAAAGCAATATTCTCATCAGATATAAAGAAATACATAGAGAATTCGTATTCTCTATACTGATGAAAATATTGATTATTTCTCGGTTTATTCAACAGAAAATGACTACTTTGCTGGATATATATGCCACAAAGAACATTGAATTATATCTATTGAACACACACGATAAGAATTTGAAAACAAAATATTCTGAAGTTGAGAATTTGTATATATTCTCCTTCAGATGAAAACATGTATGCACTTTATATCATTCTGGAAATTCAACAGAAAACACTGAATTATATCAATTCAAAATTTCTTTCCACGTCCTGTATGATGAACATCATCAATTATTTGTCGTACATATTCCAAAAACAGTGGATATTGACTTTTGCAACATTGCAACTGTCATAATATATTATATTCGTTTACAAAAGTATATATGATATATACGCAAATGAGAAAGGCCAAATATATTTTGAGAATATCGCACCTACTCTGTATTCAAAAAAATATACCCTGTTGATGATCGACCCAAATGAAACATAATTGCAGAAGGCAAAACGACTACGCCGAGTCCAATTTCCAATCCTATCCTATACATGTACAGAGTGGCTGCAATTCGGGCCACAGCATTGGGATCTCGTAAACCGTATAAGAGATATAGAGTCGGTCATCATTAGATATGACAAATGATCTATATGAGCCATCACATAAGTATATGTTTACTACTCGATTGCCATATTGGATCCTCCATCTTGGTTTTTTAAATGCTGACGAAAGAATCATAACCTTTGATCCTGAAAACCCACAGATACAAATTTTGAATGAATTCAGATCATAATTACAAAACTGGTCCGTCATTTTCGATCCACCATTTTGAATTCATCAATTTTGACAAGAGAATCATAATCTATCCGACCTCTAAAACCCCTACCAATTTTGAATATAATCGGATCATAATTACAGAACTCGTTCACCATTTTGGAACCACCATTTTGTTTTTCGTCTAACAAACACATCTATCTACCTAATTTAAAATTCTAGCCATAAACAGCCCGCAATGTGAATTCTGCGCACGTGTGTGCTTATATGACGGATCTGATAATTGCCTGATGCCATAATATTATGTGTATCAAAATTGTTGTTGTTCAACATCATCAGTATGAAATATTTATTTAGGGTCGTTCATTTATTCACAATATCAGGCATGAATATATAGCAGGTGATTTTTTTCTCGAAATTGTTCATTTTCAGTCATATCTTCTTGATTTCTGAATTGTTTTCTTCGAAAGTTTATACAGAACGTCCTTACACCTCCCTGGTATAATAATGTATATTGGTGTGTAGACCTGTGTGTAATCACAGTTTTTGGAATATTCATATGAGATGAGAAGCAGTAGGAATTCTTCAAAAATATTGACATATTCCGCCATCTTTTCGTGGTCAAATATATTCTCTCTCGATGTATGTAGGTATCAGGATGATGGGTAAAAGAACTTACAGTCACAACTCCACCTCATAAAACAATTCGATATTGACCGGATCGTCATATTGTTATTCAATCTCCCATTGAATTCATCTTGAAGAAACACATTCAAACAACAAGGTATCCTCACCGTTTCCTGCATCTACTCATATAAAATACTTTCATATATTCACATTAACAAAAATACACTCAACAAACATTCAGACCCCCATAACTACAATACAAGGAACAATTCCAATATACAGGGTGTTATTTAAGTACGTGGCCAAACTTGAAGGGGTGATTCTTTGAGTGATTCTAAGACGAAAAGTTCATATAAACATAGGTCTGGTAATGCTTCGTTTTCAAGATACAGGGTGTCAAAATTTTTAAAAGAAATCGTTTTTTTCGTAAATATCTTAATAACCCTTCAACTGATTTCATTGAAATTTGGCAGTGTTATTCAAGGTCGTAAAGGGCTAATTTAACCCTAACTATATCAAAATTATCATGTCCAGTGGCGTCCCGGAAGGCACTGTAACCAATATTTTTGACAGAAAAAATGTGCGCCACTGATTTTTTTGCAATTTTTGTATTTGTTTCACATTGAGCAACTAAAATTACAACTTTTTCATATCAAGAATTTTTTTCGTATCTTGCTTTGTTTTTGAGAAAAAACATAAAAATCACTTCATTGCACATCCCTGTGACAACACAATAAAACATTTCAACTACCAAACCATCAAAAACTGGGGTCTTACTAATATTTTTGATATAGTTAGGGTTAAATTAGCCCTTTACGACCTTGAATAACACTGCCAAATTTCAATAAAATCGGTTGAAGGGTTATTAAGATATTTACGAAAAAAACGATTTCTTTTAAAAATTTTGACACCCTGTATCTTGAAAACGAAGCATTACCGGACCTATGTTTATATGAACTTTTCGTCTTAGAATCACCCAAAGAATCACCCCTTCAAGTTTGGCCACGTACTTAAATAACACCCTGTATAAGACTCAAGAAACCGCGTTACTCTAACTATAAAAAATCACCTAGTGATCTTTATAATGCCCTATACCTACTGATCTCAAGCAGTTGAGAGATATTGAATTCAAGAGAAATCTTCAAAAAATTCTTTTTGAATTGGTGCGTCTATTCGAAAAATAAATTTGTGGATTATTTGACAAATATTGATATGACTTGATATTTATGATATATATGATTAGTTTTTATTATACTTGCATAAATTAGTTATGTTATGTCCTCAACTTCTAATGTATGTATATGTAAACGTTCTTATTTATTATTATTTGTTTGTTAATCCTTAATCATCAGCAACATTCAGTTAAAGTAGAATATCTGTAAAAAGAAATCAATGATTGATTCTGTTGGTTCTTAAGTATCTTGAAAAGTCTAATCTATCTACCATTATTGGTAGAAAAAAAAATACTTATGAAAAGAAAACATTTTTTGAACCGTGTATAATTCGCGTAAGTTACTGTTAGGAAACATTCATTATAGCACTGTAGGAACTTATACAATTTCAAAAAATGTTTAGTTCAAAGAAAAATTCTATATAGCTGTCATAAACTCCCAACCTAACCTCAACTGTCTCAATGAACAAACTCAATTCGATAGTCTTAAATTATTCAATTTTTTATTATTTCAACTATAATTCTGTTCTGTGTTTTATGTCACTTCGAATCAAAACATTTCATGGTTTTTGCCGTGACTTGTCCTCAATGTCATTATTGTTAGGTGTCATTTTGTCGGGTGTCATTTGTAATGCCTTAACCTAATTTATCTGATTCGCAACCACATGTTGGTTCTTTTGAAAAATGTTCTTTAAACCATTTTAAACTAAAACGTTTTTGAAATATTATGCTCTTATGGAGCTATAATGGATGTACCCCTAACAGTAACTCACCCGCATTACACGCGGTTTGAAAAAATGTTTTATTCATAGGTTATATTTGTAATTTTCTTTTTTCCACCAATAATGGTAGGTGAATTAGAATTTTTTCCATATTTATAAGAACTAACACAATAAGCATTACTTTCTTCCTATACAGATTTCCTTCTTTAACTAGATGTTGCTGAAGATGACCGTTGGTCAATAGTTTATATGGAATATTGAATTGTGACGTGATGGAATGAGAAGCAGTAGGAATTATTGAAAAATAGTGACATATTTTATCTCCTCTTCCTGGTCAGATATCCTCTTTAAATAATGAATGTGTAGAAACCTTCTACGATCACTAGACTAGCGGCATCTGTGGTATCTAGCCACAAACATTCCAAAGCGGGAGTTATCGCCATCCATGAGTTTCTGTTGTAATCAATAATTTTCAGCAGGTAGCTAGATCACAAAGCTCATGCCGGAGAAGAAGAATCCTGTAATGATTGAACTTCAGTTCTAGATACTTTCTGTCGTGTCCACAAGAGGGTGCAACGTTATAATGAGCATAGATGAAATGGGTTTGTGCAGTTGTGTTCATAAGCGGTTTTCATTGAGAACACTTATTCAACATAACAATTTGGTATTGTGTTGAAATTCATAAATAAAAGGACGATAAAATATTTGTGACATTCTGAGATGAGCGATACCGAGGAATCTCAGGAATCTGCATGGGTAACAAGCTGACGTCATTTGTACGTCATTATCACGTCAGGCCTGACGTCAGGATGACTTCAGAATGACGTCATAATGACGTTTATATGACCTTCTGAGTCAAAGGCGAATGACGTCATTTTCATGTCGTCAAAATGACGACATCCCTCGCGACATCCTAATGGCGTCAAAATGACCTAATCTTCACGATTATTCATATCACTGAAATCGTCTGCACGTTTCAGTTTATTTTGTGCTATTTCGAAATTTTCTGTAGGTAAAAACAAAACACTGTAATTGTATTAGGGTTGTATCAATATTATTAGAAGAGATAATAAATATTTTTTTTGTATAATTATATTGATGTTCCTTCACCAGCACATTGAATACAAAATAATATTATAGGTACGTGCTATAATTACCAGTTTCATAAAATGTTCTTTTTATTGGGAACTTATATCCCATTCGGATGATGCATTCGAGAGATTTCTCAGAGCACTATGGCGGCCAATTCACATTCTTTTTTTTGGCGTATCCCACTTGCCTAAAATAATGGCCAAGCTGCCATCCTCAAATTTTACTACTTGAAATATGATTATGAATAAGTATGACCATTGACCACCACACCAGACTACATAGATAGCCAAATAACATGATAAGCGAAAGCGAACCGCGATTCGCAACCGGCAACCGCTTGGCGGTTATATTACATACCTACTAACGTTTTCATATAACAGAGATGGGAAACTTCTTGATTATGAATTTTCCTTGATGTAGATGACTCAATAAATAATGGTCATAATTAGTCTTGATATAGACCATCAGATGACGTCATATTGACGGCATATCAAGGACGTCTATATAACATCATATTAAGTACGTCAAAATGACGTCATTTTGAGGTCATATGACGTCAATGACCATAAATGACCATATATTGACGTAAAAATGACGTCAGCTTGTTACCTGGGTGGTTATAGTCCAAGATCTCATAAACACCAGACCTTCGTCCCAGCATAATAACACCAACCATCGGTCCAGCATTTGTAACTCACACCTCTCCCGGCAGTTCACAGGGTGTCCAGGCGGCCGCCAGCCGGCCGTAATTCACATTACCGGCGATTAAATTGTTCACTCAGAAGTGCTACTGCGGCACAAATTTCAATGCACCATTGATGGGAGCGCTCAGCCACCAACGTATATGCTCTTGCGAGTCTGTATCAAGGAGGATGAGTTTTTCGAGCACTTTCCAAGTATCTGACCGCGAACTACAAACTTTAAATGCGCACAGTTTGTAGTTCGCGGTCAGATATTTGGAAAATGATAGAAAAACTCATCCCCCTTGATACGGATTTGCAAGCGCATAGATTAAGGAGGAGTCATTAATCTATGACGCACTACACTGTTTCACCGCCAACCAAACCGATTTTTCAAACGCCATTACACTTGTTTCGCTATAACACCTCCAGGAGAAAATTCAATTGCAATCAAACACTCTTTCATTGAATTCGTTGAAACCATATACCTACTAAATATATACGTATAACAAGGATCTCCAAGTGAAGCCACAAAATAAAATAAATGACAGTCTGCGAGGGCAGCTGTATTACAGCGCATGCGCCATCTAAAAATAAGAAAAGACATCAGTTTGCAAAATTCCTTTCAGCAGGCGATGGCTTTGTAATGAACATATGTGTATTATTAAAGCTTTCGTGAAATGTGCGACATAACATAACCTGAAATTCAATGTTCATATTTTGTTATCTGAATCCTGAATCTGAATCCTGAAACTGAAGCCTCAGACAAGAAATCATGACCGAGACTTCACTGGAATTCATATTTGCGAAGTTTTGATGAATTTGATGAAGCAAACAGCTCTAATTCGCTGTTCTGGAACGAGTTTGCTGAAGTTTCTTATTGTCTCAGAATACTTCCAATAATGGCCAACAAGTGCAAGACATTATGAACATACAAATACAAATGTACAGCTTTCCAACAGATACAAAATTATACGAAGTGTGGCAGAACATTACGAAAATTGGGAAGCCAATTTACAAATATATGTGCCTCTTTGTAGCAGATACTCATTATCAGAAACAGATTAAGAAGGTGATTCCTTTCATTTTGAGAAAAATATCTTGACAGTGTTCTATGTAATGTGCTTTTCTTTCAAGTTTCAAGGGAATCCAAATACAATTGCATAAGTTGGTACATTTTCTGGGATGCAGATTAAATACCTTCACAGAATACACCAATTACAATGCATCAAAATGTAAAACCTGTGATCAATGGATATGAATGGGAAAGAGGAAGGTCACATCCATAAAAAACTAGAATATGTCTCTAATCCTTCTTCAGCTAACTCAACCAAATCATCCTCAGTAAGAGGATCAAATAAATCTGATAATGACAAAGATGCTGGAAGGATAGAACTTGCTTACCAGAGTGCTGATGCAACTTCCATCAGGACTGATCTTGTGAAAGTGCCTATGGTGTTTCCATAGAAAAGACAAGTGCAATTTCAGTAGCCAATCTAATGAATTTTTTTTTCACTTTTTTTGTAATAATAAAAAATTCAATGAGTACCTACTCAATTTTGCTTTATTTCAACATATAAACCAGAATATCATTAACACTGTGAATAATTTAAAGCTTCTAATTCTATACAAGGGATAAGAATGAAATGATTATGAAATATCTCCATTATTCTGTATATTTGTATACCTGTTCGTCTTCCACCATCGGCCGATTTTCAAGAGCACTCAAATCGTTGAAATTTCGAAATAAATATGATTGGAATCAAATGTGGAATGTGGCTCTCATTGTTTTCCCCATTCCACTGACAGCTTTGAAATCAATATCAATGCTTTTTCTACTATCGGAAACATTTTCGCGGAGGAATATTATTTTCAGAGGCATCGGAAAGAAACAACATAATAATATATAAATAAAATTTAAATGAAATTCATCCTCCATTTTGACTCGTGAATTTGACAAATTTCGCGCATGCGCAAATAGGTATTTGCACCCGCAGACTGTCATTTGTTTCCTCAAAACTGGCTTCACTTTTGACCATGGAAACATAGGATGTTATCCGTATATATTTAGTAGGTATATGGTTGAAACAAGTTCCTATAAGTGAATACAATATGTTTCTTTCGGTGATTTTCAAGTTGCTTCTACAGGAAGTTTTTCCTGCTGGCAACTGGAAACGGAAGACTAGGTTAGGTTAGGTGTCAAAGTCCATGGTTGAATTAGGTGCGATTTGTTTGAAATCGATATGTTCTAGATTGGTAAAGCGAAATATAAGGAACCTTAGTCTTTCTAAGCAAGAGCATGAACATAATGTGTTCAGCCGTTTCGTCTTCCACACATCAGCAAACCGACAGTCTAAATAAACGTAAAATATTCAGATACTGTGGAACTATTTAAATACTTATGAGTATTTGAATACTCCGAGAATAATTGAATATTTAGATTCTGACTTACGGCCATCACAGCTATGATATTATCTTCTCAAATGGAACATCCTGTGGATTTTAGCTCTTCAGAATCTGAGCTGATATCAGAGAGACCTCCACTTCCAACATCCAATATAGTGAATGGTGAATTTATTTCACCAATCTGACGATGATAATTATTCATATAGACTTTCAGAGACGAGGATAGAAATCCCAAAAAAATCGAGTAAAAATAAATGATAATTCTGTTTGAAAATATACATAGGTAACTAAGTAGGTCACTAATCAGACATCATCATTTTCTATTGATGTCGGGTTTTGACAAATTGACGCCTTCCCAGTGCAGTACAAAAAATTATTTATTTTTACATATACTTACTATTACTATGGAAACTGCTTTAGGTGTATAAAAACGTCAAACATATACTCAAGTAACATGAATGTATTCAAATCCTTGAGAATATTTGAATACTTTGAATGTATTCACCTTATTTGTAGATATTTAAATACTCCGGAAATATTGACATACTTTTTCCATATTAAATACTTTGGATATACTCAAATACTTTGAAAGTGTTTAAAAACTTTGGAAATACTCAAATACTTTGAAAGTATTAAAATAGTTACTGTGAACTATTCAAATACTTCTGTTTTCGTTATTCAAATACTTTTTGGCATTTGAAAATATTAAATAATATTTAGATTTTTTCAATATCCGAAAGTATAATACTTAATATTCAAATACTTTTCTCAAAGTATTTGCCCAGCTCTGTGACTAGGTCCATATTTATTATATTATTATTATAATCATTATCATTATGGATCGATGCTGTGTGTTTTGCGATTCATTTTCAAACCCGGCGGTTATCCCTATATTGTTGAGTATAACATTCCACGCTACTTATTTCTCAATGAATTCCCATTTCATTATGATAATAATGTCGTTTTTACCGATAAAAAAATCAATTATAGTACATATTGTGCATTCCTGAAGTAAAATTGCACATCACAACCTTCATTTATATTCTGTTGACAAGTGTGTATGTCAGTAGCTTATTATACGTTTACATCAATATAGGTACAAGAATGAAACTGACCGCACTACTCACGATGATTCTTTCATTGATCCTAGATTTGCCGAATTTATATGAAGGAGATCCAATAATCACAAAGAAATGGACTGATCGTGAGTAAAATACCCAACTTTACTGACCCAGTAACAAAGTAATATAATAACAATATTGTAGCAGAGTTTAGAAGTAAATAGTTATTTCTGTGATAGGCCTTCAAAATGAGGTATAACTCGATACCCCTTCCCCTTTGAGATTTTGCAGTTATTGGTAGCTCCCCTTGCAGGGGATGAAAGGGGGTGCGGTCATTTTGTGATGAAAATGTGTCTCCTTCGATATATTTGTTGACATGTCTCGGGATTTTTCAAAAACATACATACTTTTCGCCCTTTTCGGGAAAATTAGGGTGGGAAGTCCTGAAATGGACACCCTGTATATATTATATCGAAGGTATTGAATTTCTATTGTTGATCGAGGAAGGTGATAATTTCTGAGGGGAGATGAAATTGGGTAACAAATTATATCGTGTGTGACGATTTTATGCAAAAAAAGAAATTCGATCTCAATGAAAATTAAAACATATCCTAAACATAAAAATAATATCACATTGTTACTTTGTGATGTCATCAGATATATTCTAGATACTACGCAGATAACAACTTCATGACAATCGTATCTGACTATACTTAAAATACTTACAATATTATATATTGCCAAATTTAACGCATATTTCCCAACAGTTAATATTTTTATCGGTTTCTCATTATTTAAACAACCTGCATTCATGTGTTGACGTATATTCTGGAAATCCAGAAATTACTGAACTGATAATTGTTTTTCCGTTCATCATTCCAATTTTCAAACGGAATAGAATGAAGCTCACAGTGATCTTTATTATAATTGCATTCACGCAAGCATCATCTGGTATATCAAATGATACAATGAAAATATTGGCTGATGGTGAGTAGATTGAATGCATTTTCTTCTTATTATAACATTCATTGTCACTGTTAGAATTCTGTTAGTCAGGTTAGGCTAGGTCATAGTTTTTTCTCTTACAAAGAAAGTATAAGTACCTACAACATAACAAATTCAAAGGGGTGTACGCATGAAATACGTTAATTAGTACCTAATTGTGGAATACTGTCTGATTATCAAAGTTAATCAAGGGGTTATGTCATTAATTTTTCAAGAATTTTTTGGATGTCCTCTCTTCTTTTCTACTAATGCGAATATGAGTTTTATTTCAATATCGTACATGTAGAATGGACTTGAGTCCCTAAATGTACTTGACACTGCTGTTTTGACGTTTTTTGTATATAAGAGTACGGACACTAGACAAGCAGAGACAATCAAACATAACCACAAACGATTTTGAAGCAAATCATATGTTTTGCCAGACAAGGACAAGAATATGTTTTTCGCTTAGATAAAGGATCCTCGCATCTTCCTTCCTCCACAGGTCCTGGGAAGAATGAGGAAGAGTACATCCATATATATCTTTCTCTGTCTTTTATTTTCGTATTAGAGTGCATAGCGTCACCTCCAGTGGGTAAAAGGGTACAATGAATTGATTAGAACATTATTTCTTCTCGAAATATTGAATGATAAGGCTGAAAGACCTCAATGGAGGTCGATATCAAGTTAGTATGTACATGTATACCAACGAAATACATATATACCATTCCTATCAAATGAGTCTCTTATATACACCGTGTCCCAGCTAAAATGCCCCCCCCCCTGTAAAAAATCAACCGCTCGATCGAATGACTTGAAATTTGGTCACCCAGTATATGTGATGATGCTCACTCGAATTATGCTATTGAGTAAATCGTAGATATACAGGGTTACATCGAAGTGCACCTCAACTTCCTTATTTGGATAGGAACACCCAGTATATTATTCCATATTCAAGTAGAGTTCATTATTATGAATTCAACAATGCCGGGTTTGACGAGATTTTTTCAAACGACTACGAAGATATAGCAAAAATAAAAGAATTCAATAAAAAATTTATATGATTGAATTTTATTAATATAACACGATTATAATCGAATGATAATAAGTGTCCTGCACATAACTATACAGACCCGTAATATTATATTATGTAACAAGTGTTATAAACGTCCTTTTAGTAAGGAGTATTTTAAGCATAAGCGGAGCAGAGCGGAGCGAGTGTTTAATAAACGAGTGTCTAAACGAGTTTATAAACACGTTACGTACTATGCTTTTTCTACGAACTCCGAAAATTACATCAACATACCTGCTATTCCTGCTAACCTACAAGATAATTCGAAAGGAATGGGAGTTGAGAACATAATACATGCAACTGCATGTAACCAGCGAGACACGTATAAATGATATCGGTGGTAGATGTGTCCAGTCCATTGCTTACTAATCTTTGTTTCACGTTTATTGTCTGCTTAGCGCAAAAGGAATAAATTGTTCTGAAAGATGGATGCTTCATTTTTACACTTCTTGGAGATATGCAAGTACTAGGACATTCTCTTCGATTTCTCTTTCGTCTACATTTCGCATACATTTTTGATGAAAAATTGTGATTCATTCAAACGAAAATTGTTTGATTAATTCTGATACAAAATTCGAAAATTACAGTTGACAGTTCCTAGAATTGACAGGCCAGACATGTCTCAAATTACTGAAGCTGTGTTTAATGAACTGTGTTGCCATGGTATAATGTGTTTAAGAAATCGTGTTGCCATGGTAACGTGTTTAATACTATGAATAAATCACAGATCGTCAATCTGTAATTAATCGATCATTTAGCGTGGTACATATCCGTACGCTATATGCCATTTTAGTTTTGTGAGTAGAAAAAGAATTATCTTCGCCATCGGTTTGGAGAAAATCTAATAACCACCAATTGTCTCGATGGTGATAGCAACTGGCCAGCTCGGTCGCCAGACCTCACCCCACTTGATTTTCATTTGTGTGACTACTCGAAAAAACAGGTTTATGAGTCGCCAATTGTGAATATGGAAGAGATGAAAGAGAAAATCACAAATTTATGCGCAAAAATTGATCGAAACGTGATACATAGGGTCATATTGAACGTTATCAATAAAAACAATTATTATTATTATTATTATTATTATCAAAAGAGCTAGGAAATGTTTGCAGCAGAATGGACGATATATTGAACAGTTGAGGTTTCAATTATTTTTTTTCCATTCGGTTTCAATCGTGTTATATTAATAAAATCTAATCTTATAATTGTTTTATTGAATCGTTCTATTTTCCGCCATATCTTCGTAGTCGTTTGAAAAAATTCCACCAAACCCGGCATTATTGAATTTGTGATAATGAACTCTACTTGAATATGGAATAATATACTATATTCAGATAGGAGAGTTTAGGTGCACTTCGATGTGACCCTGTATACCTAAGATTTATTCAATAGCATATTTTGAGTGAGCATCATCAAATATACTGGGTGACCAAATTTCAAGTCATTCGATCGTGCGGGTGATTTTTTACAGGAGGGACATTTTAGCTGGGACACGGTCACGGTGTATAGGTGTATATATATACATTCAGTTGAATATTTTTATATCACAAAAGTTCAGAATGGGGTAAAAACTGATAAATTCCAACCAATAAAACATACTTTTATTTCGTATGGAACTTGTACAAGGTATATAAATGGACTTCAGCGCTCGACTCACTATGGATCGCCGTTCACACTGCTAAAGGAGATTGTTCATTTTCAATACCTAACATAAATGGTGCACTCATTATATAAGCGTTCTTGTTCTGTGCTCTGATGATACGAAAAACAATAATAAGAGTTCAACTTTGACACTCGGTATCTCAGAAACGAAGAACTTCCGGACATATATTTATACGAACTTTTCCTCTTATTTTGACGTCAACAACATCCTCCTGAGTTCTCTATACGTACTCATGGCTGAAGCCTCTGGATATAATCTTAGTCCCTACTGAGATTCTTTGCTAAAGTTTATACGGAGTCAATTGAAAAAGCCAAAAAAAAAAATTTAACCGGCTGCATGTCGGCAAATCCTTTGACAAGCCGCAGGTAACAGCGCCGGGTAAAATAGTTTTTTCGCTACCACAAATTGAAGCTGTTTTCAAATGAATTTTTTTATTGTTGAAAAATTACCGATATATACATTTTGGAACATGAGAGTATTGAATATTGGTAAGTTTCCAGAATAGTAATATTCTCTCAACTGTGGTATTACCATGGCTCGTTACTTGTTTTCAGTGGGTGTTCATTTATTATTGGAATATGAAATTGAACTGAATCAAAATTCTCAACAAGATGAAATATGAATATAACATCAAAATTAATGAAAATTCTCAACAAAATCAAATAAAAAATAAAACATTAAACTCAAGGAAAATCCTCAGTAGTATAAGAAACTTCAAAATATGTATGTAACAATATGGAAATGCTAATAATTTTTTTTTCTTCAATTGCATAAAAAAAAAAAAACAATATGGAAATGCTAATAATTCTGAATTTCTGAATATTCGAGATTATACAAGGTATAACTTGCTCAATTGAACGTTGTTCTGATTGGTTCAAAATCATACGAAGGAAATAATCAACAACATAAAATATAAATAACATTGAAGTTATTGAAAATTCTCAGCAAATAAATGGTATATTCTGAAATGGTTTTTTGGTGAAATTAGAAATAGGCACAGTTCCACAGTTTCACTACACATGTTTCACCACTTTCCTACACTTTACACAATTTCACTACACATCGCTTTTCTAAACTTCAAACTTTGGTGATGATAATCACAATATGATTCATAATACATCACTCATTAATTTTCATAACTGTTATACATGCACGAATACTGGATGATATATCACCAATTACTTTCGAATAATTGAATTGAATTGAATTGAATAATATCAGCCTTTTTCGTGTTGTTGAATTCCCTGGAATATTTGGTATATAAGCTGCTGCTCTGCCCATTTCTCAAATAATTCTGCCGTCATATCCTCGTGATAATCGGCACAGGATTGCTTGATATTTGTAGCAGACAACAACAATGCATTGTCAACAAAGCCATTTTCGTTGCCGGCGTGAAGGAATATAATTATCTAACCCTCCTCAGTAACCTGAAGTCCAGTAATTCTTTCAGCCATTCTTCATGATATACACAATTTTCATCTCTCTCTGATATAAATAAAATAATAACGAAACTTACATCTGAGAATAATTGTTGACATTCAATCCCTGTCATTTGGTTCTGGTTTTTGGTGAACTGTTCAAGATATGAAAAAATGTAAAGTGACCGATTTTCTCGAAAACGGCTCGTTTTACGGCATCCTAACAAGGATAACTTTTTTATGTGGTAGTGTTTGAAGAATCATATCATGGTATTTTATAGTAGAAATGAGATGTGTCTTGGAAGAAAAAAACTTTGTATAGCATTTGTATAGCATCGGTTAAGAGTTTCACACCTCCCTGTGATTTGTGAGATCGAATCACTCCAAGGTACCAAATTTCGTGATTTTGGGATCGATGATAAAGAAGATAATAGGAGAAATCTGCAGTTACGGACGTATATACCTTCAGAATTACCTCCCGTAGTATGCATGGGAACGTTATTCTGGGACACCGTGTATAACGACACCACTGAAATTGCCATCAACTTATTCGTTGTTTTTTAGATATTTACTCCGTGTTTTAGCAGAATATCTCGAATTTCCATCTAGCGGTTTTCAACTAATTTAAGAAAAGAAGAATACTTTTTTCTGCAACCGACACAAACGTCGTCCATTTTAATACCAAAATTAGCTCTTGAATTGACGTTTCTATTACTGATGCTAAAATAGGTATGTTGCTAGGCAACATATTTAGGTCCTAGCAGCTAAAGTTGAACTAAAAAGGATGAAGTAGACGTCATCAAGAAAAAACAACACTGTAATGGTTGGTTATTTGGGTTGGGACGTATACCTTATTTGATTCTGATATCGGCAGATCTGGCATTTATTCATACCCATGCAGGAGATATAAATACCTTATGATGGTCCATACACAAATCTGTGGTTGTATTTATATTTAAACTACAATTCGAACATCCTTGAAAATTTAATAATTATTAATGCAGGTAGAATATTCTCACCACACAGATTTTGCATTGATTTTGATTTGTTGCATTGCATACATATAGCACAGCATTGGTGGTTACTTCACATATTTATTTGAGTTAATTGTTTCGGTTGCAGAAAAAAGAGCATGTTCCATTCGGATCAAAAGTGACTTTGTTTGACTCGCAAATTTTGCTTTCGCTGGGCTTCGCTATACGCTCCGCCTCACAAATGCAAAATTCGCTTGTCAAACAAAGTGTCACTTTTGATCCTGGTAAGACAATCTACTATCATTTTCAATTTCTTGAAGACAGAACGAAAAAACTTTCAGCCCTAATATAAGTGTATTTATATTTATTTTGATATTATGAATTTTATAATGTTTCAGGTGCATGCAGCAACTGCTTCGATAAGTTATTGCCATACTTTTGTCCATTTTCTTTTGTTTGTACGAGCTTTTGCCAAAAATTCGAAAATAGTTCCATGGGAATGTGTGCTCAGAATAAATGTTCTTGTATACAGATATGATACCGAATATATACATCAAAATGTGAATGAATATGTATGAAACTGAGTTTGAAATGTAAGATCAATAAAATTGACATAAACATTAACTTGCTGCATTGTTGATTTAACGTCAAATTTCACTACTGAACTTCTCCTAAGATATGAAGAAATATTTTCTATGGCTATAACACAAAATTGCTATTGTTCTACTGTGTTCGATAAATCAATGAGGTACTTTGTATGTTACCAATTCTGTTTCTGTATCTGATATCACAATGAATTCATTCGTTGAAAAGGAATATTCTCAGACAAATTATGAACATACAAAAATGGATATATATTTATATAAAGCAATACATTGAGAATTTGCATTCTCTATGTGATGAGAATATTTACTCTTTTTCAGTTTATTCAATAGAAAACAACTACTTTCCTGGCTATATGCCACGACGAACATTGAATTATATCTATTGAACACACACGATAAGAGTTTGAAAATGAAATATAAAAACTTCTGGAACTGAGAATTTGCATTCTCCTTCAGACAAAAATATGTATATGCACACATTATTCTGAATATTCAACAGAAAACAACTACTTTCCTGGCTATTTGCCACGTCGAACATTGAATTATATTTGATGAACGTTCAAAAGGAGAACATGAAAAATAAAGAATATAATCCATCGAAATTGAGAATTGACATTCTTCTTCAAATCGGATGAATAATATGATGAATAATGATATAGACATATAACTTACCAATATATTCAGCATTGAAATGAAAATTGGAATGTATATGAGAAGTATACTGGCATGAACTCTGATCTTGATGACAAAAAAAAAACAATATTATCTCTCACTGCGCGAGGCATACTAATATACATATATTGAAATTTCGTCGCACTCAAATATATAGAACATTTTTCACACGATATAAGAAATTTTGCATATAATATTGATCGTATATTATATAGGATTTTTTCTATATTTTGAGCTAAAATGTCTATATATCGAAAAAGATAATTATGAACCAAACGGCGCCTCATATTTATACGAGTCGTTACATAGATTTCGGGAGGATGTAATTCTATGTTCTGCGTGGCATTCGCCAGGAAAGTAGTTGTTTTTCTCCAAAAATCTACCATTGTTGTTTATATTTGGAACACTGTGTCGAAATGACTCTGAGCATTTTGTATTTTTTTTATTTTTGTTTTAATTCATGGTCGTTGAAAAAATAGTGTATCAAACGGTTCACGTTACATGGTGCTCGTGTATTGATAGCAATCATTACATGATCATTTCATAAAATACTATTATCCAATGAAAATATCTTGCAATGTCACATTTGCAATGCGATTGGAGCATGGTGGCAAAATTTGTAGTTCGTACCCAGCCATCAGCAAAATACAATTGGTTATTTCAGTGGTAAACATATTTACATAAATCCAAGACTTTGGCTATTAAAACAATCACAGTTGGCGGTGAACTCGAATGCAATAATCATTATATCATCTTCATTGTTTGAAATAAAACTGTATTATTTCTGCTAATAAAGGAAGCTTGAGTTGATACACGCATTGAAGCGATTATCTTGATACCCACTGTATATTGGTTTGATGAATATCTACTTATGAGCATATTAATGCCTATATTTTCATTGGACCGCCTCTTGTTTGGTCGATAGATATACAAACTCTGAAACAAACATTCTGGTTCACTGTCCTGATACCTACTAGTGGAAAATGTCTTTCCTCAAAAGATATTTGCTATTGCACGATAATAGGGGTGAGTACCTATATTATCTATCTGAATACTTTCTATGAAATAAATGGAAATAATCCATAGCAGGTGGGGGAGATTGGTTTGCACGATGAACGCAAATTATAATATATCAGATGTCCAAATTTATCAACGATATCGTTCCACCCTAACATGGCTCCAAAGTTCGTATACAGGGTGTATCTAGATAACACTGAGAAAATTCAAGGGGTGATACCTTGTGATATTTAAGGAAATAAAGTTCATATAAACATGTGTCCTAACTTGCTTCGTTTTCGAGATACAGGGTATTGATATTTCCATGAAAAAAATTTTTTCTATTCATTTCTCAATTATCTTTTCATCAATTTCAATAAAACTTCGTGGTTTTGTTAATAGTGATATGGAGCTTCTTCTAGTGCAAATTAATGCGCAATAATATTTCCAGTGGCGTCACAGTGGGTAAATTAATCGATATTCATGGTGAATGTGATTGTACACACCGGTTTTTCGTAGTTTCGTATTTTTATCAGATTGAACTATTGAAATAACAACTTTTTTCACCTCTGTGTGATTTTCGTATCTAGCTTAGTTTTTGAGGAAACAATAAAAAATCTAGTTGACTCCAAATTTTAATGCAGGTGTTTTCAAGACTTCCATTGAGATTACTCAATAACCCCAATTAGAATAATCATTCTGAAATTTTGGGGCTTTCTCAGTCTCCATCCATACTGATTTTTGGCCCAATGAAAGCTTATACAGAGGGGTTATGAATAAAAACAATTAATACTTCCAAATTCAACATCCTGTATCTCAAAAGCGGAGGAAGTTAGGACAAATGTTTATATGGACTTTATTCGCTAGAATGCCACAAGGAAACACCGGTGTTACTTAGATACACCCTGTATAATAGTATATTACACACCGAGATGGGAAGAGATTCTTTCCTGTCGTGAGATTAGTTAGTTAACCGAGACGCAAAGCGGCGGCAAGTAGAGGTGTGTAATGTGACACTTCCCAACCTTAGTTGTTAATAAAATGAATAATTTTTGCAGGTTTCCAATACGCCATGCAATTGTAATTTTTTTAAGGACATAACACATATCAAAGTGCACCTTAAGAGACTTTAGAGGATACTATAAATATACTCATCAAGGTTTTTGGGCCACCCTTATCACTGTTGTTCATTTATCATGTATACAATTAATTTTTTCGATCCACTTTTTCATTACGGTATTGTCGAGTGTATTGATCTCAATTATAAGCAGTTCAATTTTTATCACAAAAATCTTGGTAAGACAATCCCACTTGTTATAGTTTCCATTTTCAAATCCACTAGTAGGTACTTACTATAGTATATAACTAAGTTCCTTCCATGCGTCAATAGATAGTCCTAAACATGGAACATCTAGGTTAGTAGAACCTGTAGAACTGATGATATTTGCAAAACAGGTTATACCTATACATTCATCAGAAAATGCGATGGAGAGAAGTGGTATACTTATGTTTTTGACTCAGTCGTCACATTTTTATGTTGGGCTCTTAAAACTATATATTATTTCAGATTACTTACAATCGAATTGCGAATGATCTCTTTTTGAGAATGTAATAAAATGGAGATTCCCATGACTGCAAAGTGGAATTTTCGATGAAATGACATAATCGAATGGCCACTTTTCCCCTCACAGTGTTTTCTGATCCAGGCAACCTCCAATGGAAACACTTCTTTCGCGTACACAAAGAAAAAATATTTGTTGCACCTACAAAATAATCTTGGTCTTGTCATGTTATTTTGTTGTTGAATTGGATACATTTTCGGTGAATTCGACAAAATATACCGGGTGTCCCATTAAGCCTATCGACCGGCTTTATCTCAGAAACTATTGGTCCCACAGTTTTAGGAAAAAAACTATCTTGTGTAAAGCAGTCAAGAAAAATTCAACTAAAATAGTTTCAAGTTCCTAAAATGACCGCTAGGTGGCGTTATACAGATTGAAAATTTAAAAACTCATTTTTCTTGAAGAAGTCAAATACAAACGTAGGTATTTTTTAAAGTATTCTGCATATCCTAGTCAATACCTAAAACTTTTGTAAAACACTTTTTGTTCTAACTCTTCAAACAACGACAACAAAAACAAAAGAAAAACGGTATACAAAAATCACCATAACTTCGGTTTGTCTTATCCGATTTAAATAAACTTTTGATCGTTTGATAGGTAATTCAAGGTAGAATAAGAAAACGATTTCAAATATTCTGGCAAATTCCTCAACAAACCACCAGATGTCGCTTTTCGTAATTGTTACCAATTATTGATGATTTCTCAACAATTTTAAATGTAATGACATATTTTTCAATAAAGTGTCATATTCTGCAATAGATTTGGAGAAGAATGCCGCAAACCGGAAGTCTCTAGTGTATTTTAAACAAAAGTTATGAATAAAAATGTGTTTATAAGATTACGAGCGTAATAAATGCATATTTTTTCAATATCAAGAAGGCTATAAATACAAAATAAATGGCAAATCTGTCAAGGAGATGATGAAATCTGTCAACATTTTGCCGTTGAACAATCTTATGCTAAGATTTTAGTGTTTAATTATCAAAAAATCTTTTTTTGTTAAATAATGTCTTACACTGTTGCAGAAGCATATTATGATATGCTTGCAATATTTTTTCGAAGTTTTGAAAATCCAGTGATTGCCTCGCGAGAATACAGTTTGGTATATCCAGAACGAAGGCCACATTCCCGAATGGTATTTCTTCGCCTGTCTCGACGCTTAAGGGAAACCGGAAGTGTTTTGCCAATACCACCGACCAATAGACGTCGAAAAGCAAGAAACGAAGATAACATAATTAATGTTCTTGCTTACGTTGAAGCACATCCTCACTCCAGTATCAGAGACATGTCAAGAGATTTGGGTGTATCAAGATCAACAATCCAACGTATTTTAAAAGATCACAAAATGCATCCGTATCATGTTCAACTGCATCAAGCACTGACAGCTTTAGATTTTGACAGAAGGCTGGAATTCTGCGAATGGATGCGTAATATGTTAACAGAAAATCCAAATTTTTTGTCCAGTATTTTATGGACCGATGAGGCAACGTTCACCAGTACCGGTAAGGTAAATTTGCATAACAGCCATTACTGGGCGGAAAATAACCCACACTGGATGATTGAAATTGATCAACAACATAAATTCTCTGTTAATGTTTGGTGCGGTATTATCGAGGGCAAAATTATTACGTACATTTTCGAAGAAAATTTAAATGGGGCAAGATATTTGGACTTTTTAGTCAACCACTTACCAGCTTTATTAGAAGATGTTTCTTTGGAAACCCTCAGGAACATGTGGTTTCAACATGACGGTTGTCCGGCGCATTATGCTCGCAATGTAAGGGAGTATTTGGATAACCAGTTTCCTGCTAGATGGATTGGAAGGGGTGGTCCATTTGCTTGGCCACCTAGGTCTCCCGATTTAACTGTCTTAGACTTTTACTTATGGGGAAGAGTAAAAGATGCAGTTTATACGACTAGACCAACAACGCGAGAAGACATGATTTTGCGCATACAAAATGCAATACAGTCAATTTCTGTAGCAGAGATAGAAACTGCTGTATCATCGACCCGACGAAGATTTGATATGTGTATTGAAAATAATGGCGGCCATTTTGAACATCTCAAATGAAAACTTATAGCCTTAAGCAGTAGGTAGGTACCCAAGTTATTTGTTTTGTATCTAGCCTTTAATTTGTTTGTCCTTTTCATTTATAAGATTGTAATAAAAAAACAACATTTTAAAACTTTATGAGTGAAATTTCATAATCAGATTCAAATTTCCTCCTGACAGTGAACTTATTGTCACATTTTAATTTTGAAATTATTTTAAAAATATCTGACTACCGGTTTGCACCCGTGTTTTGTTAGGCTCAGCATTGGAATATTTGGTTTCAGCATGCTCGCCATGTTATAATTGTTATTTACAATTCAAGTTACAAGTACATTAGGATTTCACCGGACGATTCTGTGTATGACGAGTTTGACACAAAAAAAGTATTATTCTGACATTCTTGAAATGGACAATTATTTTGTATTTATAGCCTTCTTGATATTGAAAAAATATGCATTTATTACGCTCGTAATCTTATAAACACATTTTTATTCATAACTTTTGTTTAAAAAACACTAGAGACTTCCGGTTTGCGGCATTCTTTTCTAAATCTATTGCAGAATATGACACTTTATTAAAAAATATGTCATTACATTTGAAATTTTTAAGAAATCATCAATAATTGGTGACAATTACAAAAAGCGACATCTGGTGGTTTGTTGAGGAATTTGCCAGAATATTTAAAATTGTATTCTTATTCTACCTTAAATTACCTATCAAACGATCAAAAGTTTATTCGAATGGGATAAGACAAACCGAAGTTATGGTGATTTTTGTATACCGTTTTTCTTTTGTTTTTGTTGTCGTTGTTTGAAGAGTTAGAACAAAAAGTGTTATACAAAAGTTTTAGGTATTGACTAGGATATGCAGAATACTTTAAAAAATACCTACGTTTGTATTTGACTTCTTCAAGAAAAAGGAGTTTTTAAATTTTCAATCTGTATTACGCCACCTAGCGGTCATTTTAGGAACTTAAAACTATTTTAGTTGAATTTTTCTTGACTGCTTTACATAAGATAGTTTTTTTCCTAAAACTGTGGGACCAATAGTTTCTGGGATGAAGCCGGTCGATAGGCTTAATGGGACACCCGGTATAATTATTCGAAATTAGCCACTCGGTCGAAACGACAAAAACCTTTTCCAATTGGCATGTTAGCACAATTCAACAAAATTTATATATATAGTCGACATCGAATAGATTCTGTGTATTCAACAATCATTTCATTGTTCAATCGATCAAATATTTTGTATATTCATTTTATAAAATTGAATCAGTTTTGAAAAAAAGACATTTTCGAACATTTTATCCATATCATTCAACATCATATAGATTATGTACTCATTTTCAAAAAAAATTTTCAATTCTCTTCTCGTTTCAATAAAATAAAAATATGATAATTATTCCGATATATGATGATCAGATGATTTGTCCTGGAATGTCATTACGTTTGAAAACTTTTTCATCAGGGAGCGGGAAAGGTGAATTTAACAGATTGTCAGTGACAACTAGTTTTGAAAAATGTTTGGAGGAGAAAATATATAGATATTCAAAATATCAAACTTTTACTTGTCTTTGGACATTTCGATAACAAATCTGCTATCGTTTTCAAAATAAAAAATGGAAAATAACATACTTGTCAAATGCTCTTCTATTTTAGTTTTGAGCATGTCGAAATGTATGAATCGTAATTAAAGGATTGCGTCTGAAACTACCCCTTGGGTTACACCATGCTTATACATTTTGACAATTCACCTACTGAGAACCACAGAAGTGGTATACGGACCTATTATCCATAGGCTGTTTGCCTCATTCCATAAAGATATAGTTTTCCAGTAACTACATCATGACCTCTTCAGTCGAAGGCCCTTTTGGAATCTCAAGATATAAATATCCTACGGGGGGTTGAATTTTATTTTTTTTGTTTTTTTTTTTCTAATATCTCTAGCCAGATACGCAAGAAAAGGATAAAATGTGGTATACAGTGGTTTTTCAATGTAATTGTCGAACTTATTCATCATTGTTTTCGCAAATAAATAAAAAAATTTAAATTCAACACCCCGTATCTTTCAACCGGAGGCCTTGCGGACCCGTGTTCGTAAAAAAGTATTTCCCAAGGTTGGTAGAACTGATTATAATACAAAATAATCATCAGTTCTACCAACCTTGGTATTTCCTTATTTTAGTGCCCTCTATTGTGTGCCACTATGCAATGTACTTTTTTCTATGTCTGTATAATTAGTAGCTGATATATAAAGGGTGGACGTTCGAAATGAAACACGCTGTATGTATACAATCAATATGTGTTAATTTACTTCCAGACAAAATATGAGAATAATACTATCTACCTGAAGTACAGTGTGTCCAGTTTTCGATGCTTTTGCCTGATATCTCAGTTATCTTTGGAGATAGAACCTTGCGGTTTTCGCAGTCCTGTGCTACTTATTTGTGGAACTCGAGATGGCCTAATCAGATTTTGCAAGACTGTTTCCGTTTATGAGATACAGGGCGATTTTGAAAATTTATACTTTTTGGACCCCCTCTATATCCACGAAGTTTCTCAACAAAAATGTGAAATCAAAATCTAATCGCATAGAAAATTTCACGCATAATTCAGTGTCGCACTTGAATTTTTTTTTCGGGGTATGGTTTTGGAGATACGACTCAAACTTATGATTTTGTAAATGGAACACCCTGTATTTCATAAGCTCATTAAATTCCTTATTTTTCTGTCTTCAAAATGATATATAACGAATGAATATAAAATTTTCAAAATTGCTCAAAATCACTAAAATATTAAATTTTGATAGTTGGTTATGGATTTTTCTTATGAAAAACGTTCCATTTGAAGAAATATTTCTTTAAATTTTTCCATGGAGAGGTCAAAACCAATATCAACACTTATTAATTAACAAAACACTAACCTTGGGTACCTGATAGCAACAAATTGATAGTAATAAAAAGTTCATAATGTAGAATAAGCATCTGATTAAATATTTACTGAAATAATTGAATTCCGGAATTATTCAGTAACTTATTCATTGACATGTTCACATTGATATCCATTTTCCCCAACAAACAGTTGACAAACTTTCTCAATACTTCTTAATACAGTGAGTGGCCCAACATACTTGAAGAACTTTGTGCAACAACAGAGGCAGTTTTCCAGGAATTACAAAGACATCTTTAAATGATTAACATGTATTGAGAAAGTTTGTGATGAAAAATTGACATCAATTTGAACAATTCAATGAATAAATCACTGAATAATTTCGAAATTCAATTGGTTCAGTAAATATTCAGGTGCAGTCGAAGGGAAAAAAATAAGGAATTCAATGAGCTTATAAAATACAGGGTGTTCAATTTAAAAAATCATAAGTTTGAGTTGTATTTTCAAAACCACACCCCGAAAAAAAAATTTGTGCGCTACTGGATCCCGCATAAAATTCTCCATGGGTTAAGATTTTGATTTGACATTTTTGTTGATAAACTTCGTAGATATACAGGGGGTCCAAAAAGTATAAAGTATAAATAAACGGAAACAGTCCTGCAAAATCTGATTAGGCCATCTTGAGTTTCACAAAAAAGTGGCACAGGCCCGCGAAAACCGCAAGGTTCTATCTCCAAAGATAACTGAGATATCATGCAAAAGGTTCTATCTCCAAAGATAACTGAGATATCATGCAAAAGCATCGAAAACTGGACACACTGTACATAGTCCAATAATACTATCCTCTTTAGGAATCCTCTTGATTGGTGTTGTTTCAATGATATTTTTATCATAACTATTATATAAAGACGTATTTACTAGAAATTATTCAAAACGATCTCCACCTACACATGCTTTCCTATTATGTCTAGATCTATGAATTATTTGTTCCTCGCTGAGTTTTCATTAGAGGTCACACACTTACGAATGCAAATAAGAATCAGTAACACATATGAGATCGCTCTGGTAAAATGGTGATTCTGATATTCGTGATTTGGATTTGTGTTCTCATGAGAGACATGTTTTTCCGGATACCAACATTTTTCAGTTTGACACCTCATAAAGATGGTAAGGTTAAAATTCCTGACACAATAACATCAGTTTTCGATACATCGCATTTTAAATTTTTATTTATTCACCATATCTAACCCCTCACCACGACCTGGATGAATATATTCTGGAGTATACTCAGAGCCGCTAATATTTTCAACATAGGTAATTGGCTTTTTTATTCGTGACATTATGTGAAAGTGACAATTTTTGACAGGAGGAAAAATGTTTCCTTATCTGATAGAAGAACGTGAAAATAAAAAATCTTCAAGAGGAGCTTCGCCTAGGAAGAGTTCGACTGAGAGGAACGAAAATCGTTCGACTGCCAGACTACAAAGTATTCCTGTTTCAAAAAGTATTCCTCATTCTCCGACATATCCAAGTGAGTACCTTACATTGAGTTTTGTTAATAAAGTACAGCAATGAGATTCGTTTAGATTAGGAAATATTGTTTTGACTACTTTAAACATGCTATATATTCTCACAAGCCACAATTTGAAATTCACCAGGAGTTTCTCCATCAGTGCAGATAAAGGGTCAGTAGTCAATCAGAATGTACCCAGCCTTATGTGATTCACTGCCACAATCGCAATAAGAAATTTATAGGTGCAACATAATAATTCATTATGACATAAATCTTATTTGACTCTGGATTTCGATTTCATTCACTGATGCTCCCAATATTCATCCAGAGATAAGCTGTCGTCTTGTTGATGATACCACACCTATAAGTGAGATCTTACTTGTTCCTAGCCATCTTCGGATCACCACAGGAATGTTAGCGACCCTCACTTTCTCATAATACCAATAATAATACACCTAGTAATCTCCACATATATATTTTCCCAGATTATGGGTTATAAAAACATGTTTGGGGCATATATTGCCCGGCATCAGTCTCGTGAAAAATCGACCCAATGTATGTAGATGAATTTATATAGACGATACATATGCGAAAAAAATACATTGAAATATTATTTAAAATTCATCATCCCCTTTATGGGGGCGAAAAGACCGTGACTTACAAGTTATTGGAGATTACCGCTTAGTCACTTTTCCTCAACAGCTGCCATCTTGGAGAAGTGACTGAAATGGCATCTGTGGGAATTATGTAAGTACAAGACCAAACGCCAAGAAACGGAAATGGAAAATGACCTCCATGAATTTCGGTTATCATCCCATCACTAGTAATACCTACCAGTAAGGCACACCCGAAGAAAACTCATAAATTGCAAAAGTCATCAATGAACATTCCAATACCTACACCAAGAAAAGTCCAGTTATACATGTCTCTATTCAAACACTTCTTATAACCGCCAATTGAAACATTTCAACCACGAAATGTCATCTGATTTTCAACGTGAAATAGGTCACCCTTTCAAATCACTCTTTTTGTTTCGAAAAGGTTATCTTTCAGATTCGAAATAAGACAAGATTATAGTTAAAAGATGGAAATTTGAAGATAATCATTTAAATCCTGAAAGATGTCATTTCACAGTTATACAATTATCATTTAATTTCATCCCTTCTATCATTTTCCATCTTTGTCATACTCGTTTACCTCAATGAGTCATCTCACTCACCTATGAACACTTGTTCGATGAGAATCGTTAGTCGTCTCCGGATTCCTGATATGAAAGGACATATTAGCTCGTGGCAGCTCGTGAACTCTTCTTGCAGAGTGAAATTTTTTTTTGAAGTGGTTGAGAGATCTAGAAATATAAGGGACATATTTGTTCATATAACCCCCAAGATTTGTTGAGGAACTACAGAATGTTGAACTGCCTCTGGGCGTTATAGTGTTTTCACGATATATCGGTAAGTGTATGTATCGGAATGTCTTCCAAATTGGAAAAACTTTCATTTTTTAACTCACCTCACTATTCACTAAGTGGCAAAAGCTTGGATTTGAACAGTTTTATCGGTGATAGATTGTATTGCGTATACATTGTGTCCAAGATTAATGATTACAATCATGTGGATCTCGAAAACGTCGTAAGAAAAGTCTCTCAACGCTCTTTTGTAAAGCTCAAGTGGCAATAATGGTGAATAAAATAAAACGAAATCTGCGAATGTGAACTCTAATTTACTGACGATACTGTGTAATTACATTTTTGGCCACTATGTTAACTAATAATCCAATGCACTGACAATGAGAACAAATAGTCCAAATTGGAAGCATTTTTGTCCTACACAAACTGAGATATTGTAAAATGAGTATATCGTCCTTGTGATGCACTTCAATGCACTGTAGTTCCTAAAAGAAAACTTTGCGTGGGGATGAGTATATAAACTAAGTATATAGGTCTTCAATATTTCTCGAAGAGTTTCAACCCACTTCATTCTTCTGGAGAGAAATTAATCATCCTAATACTGAAATACCATGCACTCATTTTACTATGAAATTGAAAGCAAATTATATTGATATGAGTATTATTTAATTTTTATAATATCACTATTCAATATTGAAATGCTTTTTATTTGACTATCATATTGAAAACATGTCAAATTTATATGAGTATCTTCTCATTTTTATATTATCATCGTACAGCATTGAAATGCTAGTCATTTGACCCCTATATGAGTGTCATTTCATTCTCATATAAGTGATATTTCACAGTTATATGATTTTTTTGAAATGATGAACGTGATTACAGTGAAATGGGAACTATGCTGGAGCCTATTCAATTCAGAAATCTTTTAATGGTTATAAAATTTCGTATAACAGCTAATAGATATTTCTCTCGGTGTACATTCTGTCTCTATCCGCCCCAGATATGCACAATTTTCACGAATAATTTGAAAAATAAAAAGGTATAGTTTTTCCAAACTCACTTGAAAGCCAGAAAAATGTTTCTGCTGTGAACTTTTTATGAGGGCAATGTCCAATAATTTCTCCCATGTTTACTTAAAAAAAGCTCCCTCAATAATCCCTTCTGTTTCACACTGATGAAAGTGAAATCATTTCTGTAATTCATGATTTAAAAAAGACATGCCCTGATCCAGAAGGTTTGATTCCTAAAGACATATTTGAATTGCGACACATTTCATTTCATAAAAGAAAGTTTTCCACACGAATTGAAACATGCATCAGTAAGAGCTATTTACAAAAATGGAAATGCTCAGGATCCAACTAACTATGGACCAATAGCTTGATAAGCATATTTTCTAAAATTTTTGAAAAAATTCTCAAGAAACGCATTGTAGAATTCATCAACAAGAAATATAGCTTTGATTCGTATCAATTTGGTTTTCAAGAAAACAGTGGAACAACTGGAACACAAGTAGCAGTTTTTCAAGTGATAGAATCAATCCAGAGAGGACTTTATTCAGGAAATTATGTGGTAGCTGTTTTTATTGATCTCAAAAAGGCTTTTGACACAGTTTATCATATCAAACTTTATTAGCACAGTGCTCTTCATTACAGTTAAATCTACAATAATCATACAACACTTTTAGAAAACTTAGAAACAATGGGACTCAGAGGCAATGTGAGAAATATTTTGAATTCATATAAATCTTGAAACTAGGACAATTAATACAAAATCAACCAACTCTGTGTCAAATAAACTATATATCAATAAGGGTTTTCCACAAGGCTCTGTTTTAGGACCCATACTATATTTACTTTGTGTCCAAAATATCATTGAAATTGGTCTAGCGAATGAATATACCATGTATGCAGATGATACAGTACTTTTATATGAAGGCAAGAATAGTTCAAATTTAGAAAATATGAAGACTTGAAAATATTTGAAAAATGGCTCCACTCTAACTTTCTTCCTTCGATAAATACTACAAAACAGAATATATGATTTTTCACCAAAAAATAAACAAAAGAAGTATCTCAACCTCAAAATAAAAAATTAACTCTCAAAACAAACTGACCAGATAAAATATCTTGGTATTTGGTTTGATGACAGGTTGAAGTGGGACAAACATATTGATGTTCCGACAAAAAAAATATTTCCAATTATTGGTACATTGAGAAGATGTCCCTTGACTTAATATTGAAATTGCAAACATGATTCTCTACTCTCATATACTGAGTCGTATCAACTATTTAACAAATGTTTGGGGATCTTGTTCAAAAAATAATTTCAATAAAATATCAACATTATAATATAGAAAATCGTTAAAAGTAATGTATCGTCTTCCATTTGATACATCAACCAATCAATTGTATGGAATTACAAATTCGTATTCTCTAGATGAAATATATAGAATTGAAACTCTTAGTATATCATATAATATCATTAAAAAAAAATTGATGTCGAATATTATTTTGATACGGAATTCTGAAATTTATAATCATGAAACTAGACAATATAACTTGTTTCATCTCGACGCCGCTAGCTCCATATTCGGACAAAAAAGATTCACTCATTCAGCCATATAAGAAATTGCAGAAATATAGGTTAACATTCAAAAAGGAAGTGAAAAACTGATTATTTCTGAGCGAACTGGATAAAATTAAGCATGCAATTTTTTTTTTACAAATATTATTCTTCGTTTGCCAATTTACAGTTGTTGATATATTTTGAATGATGATATGTTTACCTATAGGTATATAATTATGTACTTCCTTATACCAGAGCCTATTTTTTCTGGGGGTTATTTGTTCAAAAAATAAATAAATAAACAAATCACAATTCTACTTCTGGACTCAGATATTAGTTGTAGCCCTGAAAATGCAAGGTCTGCTGACCGCAACCACAATGGGGAAGACCACTGAGGGAGGAAATCCGTGCAAACCTCTTTCAATCGACGAATCATGATTTACATTTTATGTACAATCAATATTATGAGTTGAAGTTGAAGGGAATCGAATCTTTATCGTTTTGAAATCAGCATAATTCATTCGATATTTCAAACAGCCAAATATGATGGTGGAGTCGTGACGTATTAGTCCCGAACTGTATAGCTATCTCTCTCTGATACCTCGTCATTCTGCAGTGTTGCAGTGTAATTGGTCAGTTCAAGGACAATAGGCGTGTTGGGACTAAGACGTCGCACCAGTCACACCAATGAATTGATGAAATTTCAAATGGCGCAGGAATTGTGTGTTTTGAAATGGACATATACTAATTTATTTTTTTCATCGTCTTAGCATGAATGAAAAAATTCAAAATTAATTCACTGGTAGTTTTTCAGTATAGAGTTCACGATAATGTCGTTTTAAAAAATCAGTGGTCTTCCCCATTCTTCGATTTGTTGTTTCATCTCCCAACACGTGTTTGCCAAATTTTTGCACACTTTTTTCACCGTTCTGATGAGGGCCGAAATTTCGAAACACGTGTCATCAGAAATTTGTGGAGAAGAAATAGATTTTTCAGGTTCGATGTTTATTCCACCGTGACCCCCAATGGTCTATTAGTGTGGCTTACTTCTTGAAGATATACTGTAAAGTTTACTCAACATCAACCTGTTAGTTTTCCACAAACTCCGTGGCCGCGTTTGTCTATGCGCTGAAATTCGATAGATAGCCGTTCACGAGTGGCAGAGGTACTGTCGGTTCGAATCCGGCTATCGGCTGAGCATTTTTCTTTAAAATGTGTGATTCATGGTTGTAATCCTGGCAGCACCTCGATGCCCTAGAAGTGGTTCGGATTCTATAAGCTGTAGGTCCCGCTCTTCCTAACCCCGCACAAGTTCCGACTTCTGGGGAGTTGGTTCCCAACTCTGAAGTAGCGATATACAAATTTTACAAATTTTTTTATTACAAACTCCATGATGGTTGAATGGGGTGAGATTCTCCTGGAATCGTCAGGTTCTAAATTGGTGAGAGATAATGTATTTAATACCTCATTTTCTTCAAGAACAAGAGTAGGCAAGGTCTATTAACTTCTATAAGGTTACCTCATAGTATAGCATTAGGGTGTGGTGGTGCGCGGAGGGGCGTGACGTCACTGTTTTCCCGCCACGTGATTGTAGATTTCGTTTGTGTCACTGTCAAATGGATTGAAACATTTTTTGAATTTGAATTCGAAAGAATCGCGAATTTTAGACTTTAGTTGAAAACATGGTGACAAGAAGACTGAAGATATCTTTGAAAGGGGCTTAGAGGTTGTATAATAATATGGTGTAGTATTATTGAAGGCTGGTCACATCATAATATTATTATGTGTGGAGTCAAGAGTGGATATAGAACAAACAAATGTTATAAAATGCCTGTGTTTACAATCATCTGCTCTTGGGCAGCCTCCACATGAGATTCAGATAATTCCAAAGGAAAATGATGAGCTGTGGCAATGTGAATGTCCCTGTGAAGCAGGCATGTCATGGTTTTGTAAACACATTTTATCGGGACTTATATTGACAGGTAGGAAGGTGCACTTCTGATCTATCACACACACAGGTAAAAAATACATGAAATTTCAGGAATGAAGACTTGTAATATGTGAAGCTGCATATATAACAAAAAGAAGTGGTGAAAATATAAAAAGAGAGTAGATCAATCAATGATCTATTTTACAGCAAAACCATTTCAATAGTTCTGCTACCCGCTTATTAAAAGAAGGTTTGTTAAATAATGTGTATAACATTCAGCTTGAATTATTTTCTCAAAATTTTAGGTAAAGGTTCAGAACATTTTGTGGAACAATGCCATTTCTTGATAGGAGATGGTATAAAAAATGTGAAGTTGGAAGAGAGACACACTTATTATGGATAAATTCAGTTGGGAATAATGGCCCTAAAATGTCCCTAATGAACTTGAAATGAACTAATTTTCTTGTATAATTCTTCTTCCTCCAAAACTTACATAGAGATTCCAGTTAATTTTATGAAACATTTTGTGTTAATCTTATGAGGAAGATATCTTAAAGATATTTCCATCATGTTGCACTTTTATTGCATTAATAAAATGGAATGAATTGTGATGACTTCTTTATTGATTCATTTACTTATTATTTCATTTACAAACAATAATATGTTCCAAATTCATACTGAAATAAAACCATTGTTTCTTGTTTCTCAGAAATGATGGCCTAATCAATTTCAAGATATTTCTTCACATCCCTTGTCAGCATGCCCTTATCCACCATGATTCCATCATTAGGTTCAGACTTCCCAATAACATTTTCTTTATTGAAAAATGCTTTATCAGTAGCTCAACCTAGCCTATCACTAAATGCCAACAGTAATCAGTCCTAATGGAGTGATATTGCAATAAGAATTTGACTGAGTTTCTGTAATCTGTCTGTACAACAGGAGCACTGAGGAACATAACATATCTTTCTAGATTTCTGTTTTCAGTCTTTTGTACTTGCTGCATGTTTTGGGAAAACAGTGAACTATCTCGTGGATACAAAAACATATTGGAAAACTTCAAAATTTATTAAAATTCACTGGATTGCACAATGCTAAATTTGTTTGTTTTGTTTATCACCTCCGCCGTTCGACAAAAGACGACTGGGGAAACAGTGACGTCAGGCCAGGTGAATATGAGGCAACCTTATAGAGTTAAATAGCCTTGAAGAGTAGGTACCTATTAATATTATGTATTCAACTGT
This sequence comes from Phaedon cochleariae, assembly GCA_918026855.4. Classification (NCBI taxonomy): domain Eukaryota; kingdom Metazoa; phylum Arthropoda; class Insecta; order Coleoptera; family Chrysomelidae; genus Phaedon; species Phaedon cochleariae. The sequence goes on along the minus strand of OU896707.1, from coordinate 16,512,226 downwards.
TTTGACTTGGACACAATCTGTTTGTTGGTTCAGAGACCTACATGCTTCCTAGGTGGCAGCTCGAATTAGAGGCACAAATGACAGTGAACTCTAAGCTCTCCTGTCAGAATTTGAAGGTGTTACTTCAACATTATAGAATCTGCTTGGTTGTGTTCTTTCCAATGGTTTAGGCAGTTCTGGTAGATCAGTTGAGTACGTAAGTCTTTCACCCTCCGACCATACTGAAATAATGACCAGAGAGACATAAACAGATTTGGTTCCCCTTCGTTAGCTTCCTCTTTGTCCCATAGTTAGTGGAGATTCAAAGTTTTTCTACCTCTTTTAAATGCATAATATTTCAGTTTCAGTATCCCCTACTAGTCCTACTCCAAGTTCTCCTACATCACCAGATACCAGAAGAGGATCGAGGGGAAAGCGAGATTCTCAGTTCGATTATAAATCTGATGCCGCCAAAAAGGTAATGATTGATTGGGGTAGAGCTGCTATACATAGTTAGTTTTCGTTTCCTGATAAGATTTTAGGAAATTCAGGAAATTCGTGTTTCCGTCTTTGTTATTCTAGTTGTGAAATCATTTCGTATGTGCATGACAGCGTCGCTTATACTTTGTAGGAGCTCTTTGTGAGTATTTACGAGGGTTTCATCAAATAGCGCTTTTATATGACCCCACATATAATGATCAATAATGTTTTTACTTCTAGTAGTTTGGAATTTATCTGCTATCTGCCTAGAGCAAATAAACGAAACTGAAAAACAAATTGATTTTGTATCGCCAAAAATAGATACTGATAGGTATTTCGAGTATGTTTTTCACTATGCGTTCAAAATAACAAATCCGTATCAAACACATTTATTTTAATTTGTACCCAGTTTTTGACAAATGTGACAGAGATTTTTCTGAGAATAACCGCTAGAAAATTTTGAAATCTACAAATCACAACAAAAATACGACTTTGTATTTGAAATTCATCTATGATCTATTTTATTTCTGGAATTTTTTCATTCCAAACATAAGACCATAGTGTTGATCATGTATTCTAGTTGGAAGGTCGCAAAAATGTACAGAAGATTTTCGGGGAAATAACTTATGAACCTGTGAAGGCCACCCTTTGGAGAAAAACAGACAAATGTCAATATCTCAAAAACCATTAACTATTAGGGTTAAATTCACTCCTTACCACCTTCCCTATCATATATCCGAACCCAGCAAGGGGTAGGGGTTTTAGGGGTCAAATGGATCTGAAATTTCTAGTACCTCTTTATTTCACAACATAACCCTCTCATCATAAATCAGACACATACCAGATTTCAAGAAAACAATTTCATGAATGACACAATGATATCTTCTCAACCTCTCTGTTCTTCAACGATGAAACTACTTATTGGGTAGCATTCCTTCGAAGTTGATTCTTCGTTGTGAGGTACTGTTGAAATATAAAATGCATCATTTGTTTTATATTAGTGGTATATGAGTTGCATGAGTTTATAACTTGATAATATAGTCAAATGACGTGATAACATGGAGCTTTTCAATTCTCATTATGGTGTTGGCACAGGTAATTCTGTAGCTGAAATCTTATTGTTATTCAGTTATTCAATATAGAGATAGGTTCACATAACCTGAGATTGCTTTTGATAGCAACAAACAAGTTGAAAATGATGGTTGCTTTTTGAGAAGTAAAGTTAACTCCAATTATCATAATCATTAGGTATATGAGGTTACGAGATACCAAACACATGCATCAAATAATGACATTCAAAACACTATGTAGGTACATTGATACTTACTCAATATTATCATAATTGAAGACTCTGTCTTCTATTATTATCAATTGAGAATACTCCTGCCATAATAAATAACCACCACGGAAAGAGAGGACCACAATAATTCGACATAAACAAACTAGTACGCGATCAACACTCGCGAGAGTCAGCCATCTTAGTCACATATGATATTGATCAGCTGATTGTTGATGTAGACGTTCTCAAAACACCCGCCAGGGGGACGGGTAGTGAATATGAAATTGGCCAGCAAAGGGCCAGATCTCGTTAGTATTCAATTAGTTCCAGACATCTTACCATCACAAGGCCATCATCGTATTTTTAACTGATGGTTACTTGGCATGGAAAAATCATCGGCCCATTACCTATACCCCGGCATCGTCACTTTCCCAGACTAACCTGCACTAGGTCGGACTTCTCCCGCTAGTTCAATGTTTGCTGGGAAGGAATGTATCGAAATACCAGAAACTCTGTATATTTGTTAACAGAAGAAACGTATCTTTCACGACAGTTGAAAATAAACAGGATGTTCCCATTTTAAAAGATTGATCTAAAATCTTTCTTCCATTTTGAGATTCGAAATTATTTATTCGAGGAGCGCCAAAAGATAGTACAAATGAAACCCTACAACTTCCATATCTGAATTCCACCTGGAGCAGAACAACCCCTACTGGGAGTTCTCGCAGATGATCGACAAGTACAGGGACGGGCTGGAAAATTTAGATCTATGATCAAAAGCAAATATATCTTTGATCCAAATATCAAAAGTCTAACATAAAGGACAACTGAATGCCGCCCTCTGGGCAATAATTTCGTTGTCACTCTGTAGATTTCAGAATTCCTTCATGACTATTACACTCTTGTTCTCGAGAATCAATCAGAGTCGACTATTTTCACGGATACTCTTGTATTCCAGCGATATTTTTTGTTTACTAAATTCTATCAGACTTCCTCTACCAATACAGAAGCCGAATTGACACTCACGTGACCAACTCACCTTGTTTTTCAGCCATACAATTTTTAAAGGAGGAAGGAAAGCTCAAAGTCATCTCCACAACTTTAATATGAAGTTTATTCAACGGGACATGTTTCGAACTTATAAAAGTTCATCTTCAGCCATATTTAAGAAATTACTAAAAGTAAAGACATTTGAAAATATACAAAATGTTATAAAAATTGTTTTTTGACTTACATGGGGGTGAAACATTGTTTGTTTTAACAATGATGTCGATGTCTCTCATCATAATGTCATTGATGAAGAATAAATAAATTGAGGAATAAACGGGTTTTCATTAAAAATGAAGGGCCCCGTGCCCTGAGAACGCGCACTTATGAATCAATCAAAAGTCAAGTCCCAGAAGGGAAACTTGACGAACACACAAGGTGCTCAAAGTAACCATATTGGTGTATTACAGGAAAGGGTCCCGTACCCTTGAGAGAGCGCACTTAAAAAGCAAAAATCAATTTAGAATTGATGGGGCCAAAGCCAAAAACGTGTTACATCCAACCTAAGGTTAGAAACACAGAATTAATTAATTGCAAGAACTTGACATAAGTCAAAGTCTTAATAACATGACATTATTAAGACTTTGACTTATGTCAAGTTCTTGCAATTAATTAATTCTGTGTTTCTAACCTTAGGTTGGATGTAACACGTTTTTGGCTTTGGCCCCATCAATTCTAAATTGATTTTTGCTTTTTAAGTGCGCTCTCTCAAGGGTACGGGACCCTTTCCTGTAATACACCAATATGGTTACTTTGAGCACCTTGTGTGTTCGTCAAGTTTCCCTTCTGGGACTTGACTTTTGATTGATTCATAAGTGCGCGTTCTCAGGGCACGGGGCCCTTCATTTTTAATGAAAACCCGTTTATTCCTCAATTTATTTATTCTTCATCAATGACATTATGATGAGAGACATCGACATCATTGTTAAAACAAACAATGTTTCACCCCCATGTAAGTCAAAAAACAATTTTTATAACATTTTGTATATTTTCAAATGTCTTTACTTTTAGTAATTTCTTAAATATGGCTGAAGATGAACTTTTATAAGTTCGAAACATGTCCCGTTGAATAAACTTCATATTAAAGTTGTGGAGATGACTTTGAGCTTTCCTTCCTCCTTTAAAAATTCCACTCCACTTTGAGCAAACATGGACTTCTACCAGAGATCATACAATTTTTGCCCTTTATAACGTTAATTATGTTGGAAGCCGAAACGATGGACGCAGTGTGCGCAACTCTCGCGAGGCACTCGTTTATTGCCTCAATCATGAAATATTAATTAATCATTCCAGAATTACGTCATTTGACAGGTTGCTGAGGGGCAAACAATGTATTTTGTCAAGATTTGTCATATAAAACCAGAATTAGTGGGATCGTTTTCCTTGGAATCAGAGTTGGAACCAGAAAGAATTTCATAATTTTGTTTGGTGAAACTGTTATTGTATTGTGGATGTGGCAGGCATGGCCAGGGCTATGCTCATCAAAGGTAACCTAATAGATAGTTTGTGTGCCCCTCAAGAAACCATGTCAAAATCACGTGTTCTAGAATGATCAATACGAATACAACTCGTGATGCCATTTTTCTTTGAAATATTCGTCGATTGATATACACCAGTTCGCTGCTTTAATTTCGCTCAAGACATTGATTTAAAACTTGTCTACAGCTCGAAAGTTTTAATACAAGCTGTCGTAACAGTCGCCGAATATTTCCGGCTAAATAGTATCACTTGTGGAATTAAATATGATAATAACAATTCAACATTGCTTTTACAAACAAGGTAGAAATAATAGCGAAGAACCGCGACGAGCGCCGCCAGAAGCAAGCCGACGAGCGCGCCATTCGTCACCAAATCCTCCACCTGGAGCAGAACAACCCCTACTGGGAGTTCTCGCAGATGATCGACGAGTACAGGGCCGGTCTGGACTTCCGGCCGCTGCGCGACAACGACGCCGTGGTGGAGAACCAGATCGTGGTGTGCGTGAGGAAGAGGCCGCTGAACGAGCGGGAGAATCGGAGGAGGGAGGTGGACGTGATGTCGGTGCCCACCAGGAACCAACTTGTAAGTCGCTCTTTCGAAATAGATAGATAGATAGATAGATAGATTTATTTGACAACTTTACAATTAACATGTTTGCTGCAAGTCAAGTTTTTGAAAGGAATCAATACAAACATTTAAAAATATGATTGAAATCCGATAAAAATTAAAAACGTATAACATCGATGGTATTCAGACCAACATACACAAAAAAAAACATAGAATTGTATGAGCCTAAACACAACATGAATATAAATAAATTAAAAACATATATGTATCTATGAAAAATAACAGCACTCTGGCAAGATAAAAAAGTGTCTCTTTGAATCATGAGAAATCTGTGTTCAGATATTCCTCATCACTATAAAAACACTTAGACAGCATGAAATACTTCATTTTTGACTTGAACTATTCATAGTTCAGTACTCTGATTTGATCTGGTATATGATTGTAGAGCTTCAAATTCAGTGAGTTTTTCTGTGACTTTGTCAATCTGTATCTTGGCTGAATGAGATGCTCTGCATTTCTCGTGTGATAATTATGGACATCCAGATGCCTAGAGAACAGCGATCTATTCTTGTGTATTTCAAGTACAGTATTCAATATAAAAAGAGATGGTAAGGGTAATATACCTATTTTTATGAAAAGTGGTTTACAGTGGTCTCTAAACTCTGCGTTCATCATAATTCTGATTACCTTTTTCTGTTGCTTGAAAATTTTAATAGCATGAGAGGAGTTACCCCATAGGATTATGCCATAGTTTATGTTTGAGTGGAACATGGCGAAGTATGCACTTTTCAGGGCATCGATGTTCAAGATTCTTTTGAGTTGTCTGAAAGCAAAAATGCACCTAGAAAGTTTACTATTCAACTCTTCAATATGGTCTGACCAGGATAGGTTTCCATCCAGAATTATACCAAGCAATTTTCCATTCTGATAATCGGCGGTGGTGTTATTTCTAGAGAAAGTAATTTCTTTTGTCTTCTCTTCATTTAATTTCAATTGATTAGCTGTAAACCATCGCGAAGCCTGTTTGAGTGCTTCGTCTTTATTGTTCAAGAGATTCTCGATATCTCTACTAGTTGACACTAAGGAAGTATCGTCTGCGAAAAGAACACATTTACCAGGTGACATATATTTACCAAAATCATTCACATATATCAAAAACAATATTGGCCCCAATACAGATCCTTGGGGGACACCATGTTTGACCTTTCTGATGCTAGAAAATGTATCGTTCACATACACTGATTGAGTTCTGTCCATCAAGTAAGATTTAAACAATTCCAGAGGTAACCCCCTCACTCCATAGTATTCAAGCTTTTCATAAAGGATAGCATGAGATACACAATCGAATGCTTTAGAAAGGTCACACAGTGTAAGAGTCACGTGCTCTCCGTTCTCAAGGCTCTCCACTATGTACTCTACAATCTTCAAAATGGCATCAATTGTTGATTTTCCAGGTCTGAAACCATACTGTTGCTGACTGAAAAGATTATTTGATGCAAAATAACGGACTAACCTATTCTTGAGAATTATTTCTAAAATCTTACCCAGAACTGGGATAATTGAGATAGGACGGTAATTGTCAACAATCGATGTATTTCCCTTTTTCCATAGCGGCAGAACTTTCGCGTATTTGAAGCAGTCTGGGAAACAACCCGACGATATACATGAGTTGAAAAGGAGGGTGAGTGGGTCAATTATTGTGTAGATAATCCCTTTTATAATTTCACTAGATAAATCATAGCAATCCAAACATTTCGAATTCTTTAGTGACTTTACTGCTTCTATTATTTCCGAAGGAGGTATAGGTACTAGAAAAAAAGAATTACTTGACGGTGGACTAGAATCAAGTAAGTCAGAGGAAGTTTCTGCCACAAGAGGTAGTGAAGAAATTACATTTTCAGCAATATCAGCAAAAAACTTGCTGAAACATTCAATCGGTACATCAGGTACTGCTTGTTTTCTTGGTTTCCTATTTAGTTCATGATTTATAATTTGCCAACTACTTTTTGACTTGTTATCTGACTCCTGGATATACTCATTATATGCCGTTTTTTTGGCGACTTTTAGCTGATTTCTATAGTATTTACGATACGTTCTGTAGGAATCATAATCTTCCGTACTTCTTGTACTGTCACAAATAATTTTTATGCAGGACAGGTTATCTCTAATTTCTCGTAAAGAAGCATTGAACCACCTGACTGGGGCTTTTATATTATGATCACTCACCTTTCTTTTCGGAAAACATTTTTCTGCGCTGTGTATCAAGGTATTAAGAAATTTATTAGCATACTCGTTAACATCACAGTTACATATAGACATCGTTTCCCAGGAAACATCTGCCAATAAGGAATTCAGCTTTTTAATATTTTTTTCATTTACCTGTTTCCTCCACACTATTTGAGTCGAAATACAGTTTTTATTTAAAATAATGAATTGTCCATAGTGATCAGATAGGCATGGCTCAAATACTCCCGTTTCAAAAGAATCGTCATCGAAGTTCGTCATAATGTTGTCAATACATGTAGCAGATACTGCTGATACTCTTGTATCTTCATGAATTGTTATGTCCAAATTAAATGAATTTATCATACATATGAGTTCTTCGCGTTCCATAGAAGATGATTTGAAATTAACATTAAAATCTCCACAGATAATTATCTTATGGCATAAATTTGTACATTTAACCAGAAGATTTTCGAAATTGTGCATGAATAGATCAAAGTTACCTTGACCAGACCTATAGCAAGCAATTAGAATGGTCTTGAGTGATGAAATTTCAATACAACAGAATTCAGAGTCAATGATACTATTCGAATCACTGCATTCGATTTCTTTAAATTCCAGAGCGGATTTCATAAAAATACATACTCCACCATGTTCCCTCGTCTCCCTGCAAAAATGAGAAGCTAGAGAGTAACCTTGAATATTGATTGACTTAAGAGCATGTACATTCAGCCAGTGTTCAGATAAACAGAGGATATCGTAATTATTGTTTTCTAGGAATGAATTTATTTGGTCTACCTTATTCGAAAGGCATTGTATATTTATGTGAAAAATAGCTATACTGTTATCAAACTTGCCAGTGACTGTTTGGGCATCTATAAGGTATGATCGAGGGTATGTTATGGGTTCTGTTGAGGGTTTTTCCTTCGATGAAAAAAACGATTTACATAAGCACCTTTCGGCCAAATGTCCGGGTTCATCGCTTTAGTTAGATTTGTGTGATCAAGAGTAACTTTGAATGAAGAATAATATTCGGGATACATCGAATTGATTTTATCCACTACAACTTCCGGAAAGGAATCAATTAGTAGCAATCTGAGCTCCTCTACAGTCATTTGAGGATTGATTTTATAAACATGCAAAAAAGCCAGCTTAGGCAAAATTTTCAGACTGATATTATTTTTGGTTTCTATGGCACCTACTATAGGTTTGTTTATTGTCTTCCTCCTTTTATGATTCACTTGGATGAATGGTTGGTTATCTTCAAGATTTGAGTTTATATCTTCCGGAACTTGTTGATTTGAGTGGAGTTGGGAGGCACTTGACCTGTTAGTTTTACTGGATATAGATAGTGTCTCTGTCGCACACTTAACGGCGTATGATACTTGCGCTGTTGTTATTGGTTTCAGCATAGATTCTTCCAAACCATCTGAAGCAACGGGAGTAGTAGCAGCAACCTTCTTTGCAGAAGCCTGAGCTGGTTTAAGAGAGCGTTCAGTAGTTTTCTGTTTATTCACAGTACTGTTGGCGGGAGTATTATCAGCAGTCTTCATTAAAGAAGCCTGCACTGGTTCAAGAGGCTTATCGGAAATTTTCTGTTTGTTGATTGTACTGGTAACGTTTCTCTGAATTGATTTGATGTTCGTACCTCCATCGCTAGATGTCGGCCTATTGTCGACCTTATTATTATTCAATAATCTATTCAACAAATCGATTTGGGCCTTTAAGGACTCAATATTGTCTTGTTGTTGACTAATTATCATGTCCTTTTGTTCCAAAATGATGTTCAAGTATGATATTTCCTTCTGTTCAAGTATGATATTTCCTTCTTACCAGCACTTTCGTCCATGATTTCATCTATAGCGCTGCTGAAGGTCATGTCAAGATCAACATTAATTGATTCACAACAAATGATTGTTTTTTCACTTTCACTAACCACTGTCACATTTTTCATTGAATTAACACAACTATTATGGGACATTGTACCACACTGTATAAAAGTTAGGCCACTTTTGGCAATTCTCAAACACTTTTTACAAGCTTTTGTCGAGACATGAGTTCGGTGATCTTTACCCTGACCCTCCATGCTGAAATAACTTGATTAGTTCGAGCAACGAAGAGAAACTAGCGGAAATAATTCATGAAGAAGTGAATTTTGCCACATTTGTAGGTAAAGGTGTACTTCACAATATGATGAAAGTACTGATGAGTGGTAGCATTGTCTGCTTAATATGGAGACAAAATCTACTGGTCTGCTCTATAGCTCAGTTGAGTGTATGACCACCAGACGATGTTACTTTATCGGACGAAATGTTCTTCACTTTTTTCTAGAAAATTTTCGGAATTTGTGGTTATGTAAGTTGTCAGTGTCAAGAGCTGTCGTGCCATCGTGACTTGTATTGTTTTTTCTTGAAAAATAATCTTTCTTTTCCAATTCTCATTGTTCTAATATGCCTTTCATTTATAGATATAGTTTTATATTATGCTCCCAGTATTATAGTTTATTCTGATTGATAATATCTTACAAACTCTGTCTCTCAATTGTGCCTACCAAAAAGTGTGAAACCGTCTCCATTCATAGATTTCCAAATGGTATTCTTCTGCGACATAAGTGAATAAATTCGATATTGAGTGTTCCAGGCTCATCACAAGTGAGATAATCAGAGCCCTGATCAATCCATACTACTCATTCTACCACCCATTTAATTTATGTGTATGTATTGTAGTGTATGTAGCAACCATTTTGAGAAGGAATGATTTTTTGAATTTTTGAGTGACTGAGTGACCATGACCCGTGACTATATTTTGTGATCTTGAACTCAAACTCACTGAATAACAAACTATGCGGCAGGCCGAGAGTGCCGATACGGCCGAGAGCACCGCTGAGGGAGCTGCTAAACACGTTTACGACTTTCAAGGTTATGTAGGTTTGACAAGAAAACAATTGAAATAAGTGTTTTCACGAGTTGACCGTATGGCGGCACTACTGTATCGGCCACAGAAACCTGTAGGTGATTTCCTTTGTTTGAGCAGACCAGATACTACAGCTCACTAGATTTTTTCTCCATATTTAGCAGACAATGGGTGGTAGTTAAGCTAGGCAGTTTTCCATCAATAACTCAACAATTACAACCTTAGCATCCTCTTTCCTGGCGTCCATTAAGTCGACTTCTACGACAGGTATAATAGGACTAAGCGTGAGGTTATTTTAATTCGACCGCCACATGGCTTCAACTTGATAGTCATCAATAAACATATATTTCTCCTATATTTTCCGTTTCTCTCCATTCTAGCCGTGAAATTGATGGGACTTTTCAGTGAAGAAATTTATGCAGATAAGTTTAGGGAATGCATCTTTTTCCGCTAGTTGTATAGTAATTTTCTTGTTATTGATGAATAACTGACGAATCGTACTTTAAGAGAACACTTCTCTTTTCCACTTCAGTAAACAATTAGAAACGATAATTTTAGGATATTCCAATCATTCCACTATGATATTTTAGCTCTATATCTATACTGATTTCAGCAGAACTGAGAATTAGCGTTGATTGATATATTACGCGTAAGCGATCAATCAACGGAATTAGTGAAACTGAACTTAGTACCCCAATCAGATGATGATGATGATAATATTATCAAGTAATAATCCAATGACGTCATTTTACTCACCTTTTTTTACGTCAGCCACCAGCCTGGAAATATTTTGTAACGACATGACATGACATGATTATCACGTGATTAGTACTCATCACCAGTTAGTATATACGACGACTTAAAAATAATGCCAAATGAGACGTCAAAAATACGTTTCAATTTCTTCAAGATGTAAAAGAATCCTTGACATGATGTGATGGTAGATACACCATAGACAACTGATTTAATACCAATTATAATGAATTAATCGCTGATGTGGTAGTAACATTATATCGAAAAGGATGAGGTGGATAATGGGTATACAGCCTAACTTGCAAAGTACTCAAGAAAGAGTACTTGTGTACTCACTAGTTCTTGAGTTAGCATGCGAATTGGTGCATTGTATGTAGCATCGCAAGTATGGTACTGCATACACACTAATCCCCTTGTTCTTTTCGAGATAGCATCAATAATTCCTTGTATTGTGCGAAGTACCATGCAGTTTGGCTCCGAAGCTCTTTTCTTCTATGAAACCTTTGCTTTAATTATTTGAGTATACTGTTGATGAATCTCTTCTAACTGGCATAGATTTAACTGGCATAGTGTTATACGGGAATCCCCTCAATATTCTGACTCTAAAGCTTCTAGATCTTAGGATTCTTGAAACTGTATACTTTATATTTCAGGTAGTTCATGAACCAAAGCAAAAAGTTGATCTGACAAAATACGTTGAAAATCAACACTTTAGATTCGATTATGTGTTCGATGATACCTGCAATAATGATTTGGTGTACAAATTCACTGCGAAACCTCTAGTGAAAACCATTTTCGAGGGAGGAATGGCAACATGTTTCGCATATGGACAAACTGGTTCCGGAAAAACACACACTATGGGAGGAGAATTTAAAGGTAAGAATAAACTATAGTCCTTCACAGATTCGTATATGGATTTCTGGAAAACATAAAATTATTTTCCACAGGAGGGAAGAGGAAACAACTGAAACAGTTTAATATAATGGACAGGGTATACGGTAAAGACCACTTCAAACCTAGGAGAATGTAAATCAAAGGATAACCCACCTGCATATGACAAAATTCCCATTATAAAAGTCTTACCGTTTTCGAGATTTTTTTTCAAATGTCCACCAAATTTTCCAATAAAAATATTTCTCACAGTCCCCTTCAAAATGTTCGGAAAATGTTTTTAATGTACACGTTGAAATCATTCTTCAGAAATATTTACTGGAAAAATGAACCGAAAAGGTGTAAAATTGTACCAAAACCGTACAGACAAAACTATTGGAAGGGGGAAAAAATTCAATATTTTCAACAACAAAAAATATCTCGAAAACGGTAAGACTTTCATGATGGGAATTTTGTCATAGCAGGTGGGTTATCCTTTGATCTACATTCTTCCTAGATTCGACGTGGTCTTTACATGACACCCTGTATAGGCGTTTATATAACAGTGCGTCCATAAAATAAAGCATTAATTCATTATTGCGGCAGAATACAAAATTAATTTGAACATTGTTTGAAACATGTCGATTTTTGATTGTGATTCACAATTTTTCCCACTCATATAATACATTATACAGAGTGAACCACCTTCGTGTAATGACGTCATCACCTTTTTTTTTGACCCGCCTTATTTCTTAATTCCCGGATTGCCCTTTCAAAAATGATCTGATCCAGCTTCTTCTGATATTCAAATACCCACTCATTCAGACCTGCAGAAACTAGTTCCACACTCTGAGAAATAGTCGGTAGTGAGTACCAAACGTTTAGTAAAATAGGTGCTTGTCACTATATTCATCAAATAATACCACAACAAAATTGTATATCATTTTTCAGTGGTGATATTTGACTGGCGCCTCTTACTAAACTTTTGGTATTATCTACCGACTATTTTTTTTTCAGTGCAACAAGATGTCGCACCGCCACATTTTGCAGTAACTATGCGCGATTTTTTAAACACAACTTTCCCACAAAGGTAGATAGGAAGAAGATGACCAGTGAAATGGTTTGCTAGATCACCTGATCTGAGCCCATCACTCTGCATAACTACGTGATTCCATTCAATTAGTTCATTACATCATTCAAAAACCTTCATAACTCTCAATAATAGTTATTTATATACCAAGGACGAACCACTGTCTATTATAGTCAAGTCTGCAAATTGATAGACGAGGCCTTAACCGAGGCTAACAATCAGACGAGACAATATACAGTTTTTGCCAAGGTGCATATTAAATTTTTTCGTCGACCTCAAACACTGATATTCACATCACGGTCCTTTTGACACGTGAAATCTATCGGATTCTGTAAATAATTAATCTGACAACAACAAATGACAGTTGTTGTCAAGTTATGCTTCGCAGGGACCAGGGTTGCCAGTTCGATTTTTATTCTATCAGTAAATACCTTGTCAAAAATTCAGTAGATTTCAATAGAACTGTTTATGATCTATTTTATGCTATACGAATTACAAGAGAGGATAATAAAATGAACCTATGACGTCAAAACATTACGTACTTTTAGTAAACATAAAATAACCTATTTCCACCAAATTAGAAACAAACAGAACAAACATTCTCATACAAAAATAATAGTATTCCTAATTCTCAATTCAAAAATACACACAAATATCACAAAATATATAGGTACTTAGGTATGAGAATTGAATATATAAAAAACTGGATCGAATAGTAAAAATGAACAATAGAAATACAAAACGAATGAAGAAATTAAACATGAGAAACAACTTGTTCCAACAGAGTTAAATAAAAAATTTTATTTGGTCAGAATCAGAAGAAGTATTGTCCTGTTTTGGTTCATAAATAGCATCACTACCTATGTGAACATTCATTACTTATTTTGTAAAATCAATTCAAATAAAGCGTGCCGAAATATCATGCAATTAATAAATGTATATGATCAATTAATGATTAACAATAATTAATTTCTGAAGGAAAGTAGTTGAACTATTGTGGTCAGGACTTTGAGTTTCTCTCTCTTTGTGGTCATTGCATTCCACATTAAGTATTTGGCTTTCAACTGGTTGAACAATATAGGTAATTATAATAATAAAAATGTCAAAATATTTTTCAGTAGAATATTAAATGTTTCAGTAGATCAGTAGATCAATATGCAAATCAGGAGATTTATTGAAAATTTTGTAGAACCGGCAACACTGCAGCGGAAGGAAGGTGTTTGCGGACGAAAGGTTAGTGTCAGCGGACTAAAAGTACATGCCTTCGGAAATAGTCGGTTTTTCTTTTTCTATTATCTATTGTGGAACTTCTTGAGAAAATGGTGGAGGAGAACCAAAATAGAAAATGGCGAAGTCGCACGAGTATTGTAGTCTAAGAGCCAGCTGCAAATTTCGACCGTTATCTGATAACGAAATGATATATATCCCAAGGGTATGTATAAACTTTGTACTTCATCGAACGGCACTTGTGCCAATCATCATCCTGAGCGATTTGATAACGAAATGAGAATTATGCCATCCGATACCAATTGAATAGTAGATCTCAAAAACCTACCTGTGCCATCCCTTAATCTGAGCCCAATCCACGTCACAGCGATATATTTGCTTCTGTTATTCCGGACATGAAGTAGTAAGTGGGGAGGCTGTAGCCAAGCAAGTAGTCCCCGATGGGCCCTTTTTGCTAACCCCTGCTCTCCACATATCTAGGCTTCCTCCACCTAGATTTCCTTCACGAATCTCCCTGACCTTCTGATGAAAGCAAGTGTGTTCGTCCACTCTAATATAATCAAGTCCTTCTGTTGAAGTTTGACTACTCCAAAGATTTCAAATCTCAGCCTTCCGTACGCCTCGCACTCGCCAAGGAAATGGAGTGACGTTTCCTCGTCTTCCCCGCATATGCGGCAAGTGGGGTTGTTCTCTATTCCCATAAGTGATAGGTGTCTGCCTAGTCTGTTGTGTTCTGTGAGTACTTGGCGGTCTCTGCCAAGCAGCCACTCCTTCCTTGATTTGCTTGGACCGGCCATGAATTCCTTGGCCTGCCTGCAACCTGTGATATTTATCCTATTCTCCTAGCCGGGATTGGCGCAGTGGAAGAGCGTCCGTCTCACGACCGCAAGGTCGTGGGTTCGATTTCCAGCACGGGCAAGGAACTTTTTTCAATATTTTATTTACGAATTAAATATTGTAAAGTTTCGGAGCATCGGCTGGGGATAGTCCTGCACGATTCGCTGTTGCGTTCCAATTAACAGTGCTGCTCCTAAAGTGGCGTATGGAGTTAGTAACAAAGCCTACACAAGGTGCGTTCGGTTATAACATATCTGTTAGCTCGATTCCATCCGTTAGCTCGGAAAGCGTTCGATAAATCAGATCTACTTCCTCTGTCTAATCTGCTCCGTGTTCGTTAATTGTCAGAGCGAGCTGAAAGATGTAATCTGTTTGCTCCGCCTTGAGGAGCAGATCATTCAGATTTGATCGGTTATTCGGTTGTCAATTGTCAACAAATCAATGTCAACAACATGTTATTGAAATTATATCTCTTTTATGTCGAAAAATTGAAGACTCGATCCACTGGAAACGAAACACGAAACTGAATTTTGTAGAATCCTCCTTGCCCAGAATCGCCAGAATGACCGACGAATTTGCTGTAGGTAGCATATTAATTATATATCTGTAATATATGCGATCACAACTGCCCTGGATCCACAGTTAATGACCGATCATATGAGACAGAATCATTCCTTCCCTAGTAATTTTCAAAATATAAACAACAAACATTCAAAAGAACTTTGTTGCCCTGACGTGTTTTTAAAAGTAATAAGGTTAAGTGAATTGTTTCTGTTTTCTGTTACTTCTGACAGCTGGCGCTCGCAATCTACTATTTACTACCTCGTTGAGCGTTCGTTAAATACCATTAGCTCTATCTGCTAGGTGATCACGTGACACCAAATCTGCATCTGCTCGCTCGGCTCCGATTTTGTTAAACCGAACGCACCTACAGAACACGCAGAAAGATATGATGATGTGGTTGTGAGCATCAGAGAAGAAGTAGGACGGTGTATGTAGGTGGGTGTGGAAAAACTACCAGCTGAGCGTGAGAGCGGGCCAGCTGCTTAAGTAGACCTCGGTCTCGGGGGTTAACGATGATAGTTAGCAGGCCTGCCACTGCGCATATGGTAGTGAGTACATTACTAGCCTACAAAACATAGCTGAAAAACTCTGAAAAGAGAGCTGATGGGCGGTGCCTGAAAAAGGATGTTAGCCAGCTCTCTTGAGCGAACCACATCATTCATTGAAAACACTTGGGGTTTGCAAAAAGGTCCCATTGGGGACTAGTTGCTGACGTGGAAACGTCCCCCACCAGTACCAGTATCCTATTCTCCTAGTGCCTTGTCCGCCCATTCATCGATGGCTGATTTGGCTCCTCGATATACCTAGTACAGGCTCCGGCCCCAGAAACAGATCCGCGGATCCGGCCCTAGCAAGTTTGTCTGCTGTTTCGTTTTCAGGCACCCCACTGTGACCCGGGACCAATTCCAGTTCAACTTCCTTTGTTTCTGCTAATATCTCAAGGGCGTTTCCACATTCCTGTACCAATGCTGAGCTCGGTCTGGGATGACAGATTGCCTTGAGTGCTGCCTGACTGTCCGAACAGATGTAGATCTTCTGCTCTGGTCCCCCTTCCACCTCTTGTCTCTCTGCTACGACCAGGATGGCGAACAACTCAGCTTGGAAAACTGTAGTGTATTTTCCTAGCGCGTAGCTTTCTCGTATGTTTCCCCCTTCGAGATAGATTCCTGCACCCGAGGCCTGTCTGTCAGTCAGACGGGATCCGTCTGTGTAGCATACTAAGCTTCCTGGGCGAAACTCTACTGTATTGTTTTTGCATTCCTCTCTGCTTGGAATGGTAAGTTTGAACTTCCTATTCCATCACAGCTTGTCCTGTGCTGCATTCACTCTGAGAGTGGAGATAGGAATCTCTTGGTCCGCCCACTCTGCTATTTTCGCATGTCCTGTTATTGTTCCTCCACTTGCCCAGTTTCCGGACATACTTTCGTCATATGATAACGAGTTAGAACACGGGGGGAATGAATAGGAATAATATTAACTTTGCGAATATCAAAACTTGCCGCTATTCAAACTGAGCTAAGTTAGTGGTAGAGCGTCATTAATTCCGAGAATATTTTGCCCCACTCGGATGATAATATCCGATGGACCAGTGTAAAACTCAACATGTGGATTCGAATGCTTGTAGTGCGAGCACCACATGAATTTCACACTGGTCCATTGGATATTATCTCTTGACAGGGACGAAATAATCTCGGAAATACTGACGCTCTGCCACTAACTTAGCTCAGTTCGAATCACAGCACGTTTGGATATTCGCTAACGGGGCATTATTCCTTTTCTTGTTATCAAATCGCGAAATTGAGTGCAAATTACCGCACAGGAAAGTGCCATTTCCAATAATTCTGCTCAGGATAGTGATTGGCACAGGTGGCACAGGTCGAACATATAACATTTGGTTGTCAGATGACGGTCGAAATTTGCAGCCGGCTCTCCTACTATTATATCAATTTTCTTGAGTTTTTGTACCAGGTTGTGGTGGTAGCTGTATCATTAGTTGTTTAAAAGATTAATGGTAAAGTGTGTTGTTTGCGAATTAGCGAACAGTGAGAAGTGGATCATTGATATTCAGGGGTTGTTCTCAATCTGAATTTAAGTGCCTCCAAAAATAATCCATGATGCAGTTATATCAAGTTACAATTCCATATATATATACAGGGTGACATAGAAAAAAGTACATTGCATAGTGCCACACAATAGAGGACACTAAAATAAAGAAAAAAGGTCCGCAAGGCCTTATCGGTTAAAAGATACGGGGTGTTGAATATCAATGGAAAAATGTTTTGAAGTACAAGGGCAACAATTTGAACATCTTCTAAAAACTTAATATTTTGTTCTAATTAATCATATTTTTCATCATACCATTAAAATGTAATTGTTGAAGTATTTATCATTGTTTTTGGAAAAGTTACTTTGGCGCTTTTCGAATAATTTGCGTGCATTGTCGGCTTTTAGATGCATTTGTACTGGAACCATTGCTTCTAGTGACTTGGACAAAGTATACCTTTCTTAAGTATAAAAGAAGGGATAACAAATTGTTTCCGTCGAAAATGACATACAGTGTATAGCAAAAAAGTTACGACCGATTCAATAGGGATGGAACTCTGTATGTAGCGCCCTCTATCAGTCATCACACAACTAAGATCATATTTAAATTCAGCATGATGAAAAACCACTGTATACCACATTTTATCCATTGCTTGCGTCTCTGGATAAAGATATTCAAAGAAAACCCAAAAAAAATTCAATTCAACACCCCGTATATTTTAACCGAAGGCCTTTCGGACCCATGTTCATAGGATTTTTTTTTTCTTATTTTACTATCCTCTATTGTGTGACACTATGCAATGTACTTTTCTCTATGTCACCCTGTATTCTGAGCACTATCACAATTTCCTTTCGTATAGCTAACAATTCGAAGGATGAATAGGGGACGATGAATTCCAAATATTCTTTGAACGACTTTATTCGAATGAACTCATTTCAGATAAGTAACCTTCCTCAACATGTCCAGTTATTCTTTCAGCTATTTTCCATGATATAGACAATTTTCATTTCCTCATAATATTAGATTCGTGATTAGGTTTTCTCAATTCAGAATTTCTTTCCACGTACTGTATGATGAATATCAATAATTTGTCATACATCCAAAAATATAAATTTCAAGTTCACTTCCACCTGAAAAAATGCTTCTGAGTGTAATTCGGTAAGACAATCTGAGGAATACGTAAATCACATTATTGTTGGTGGATTTTCCAATGTCTCCACTCCAAATCGCGATATTTACAAAGATTATAAACTATTCTGACGACGCAAGATTGGGAAACATTGACACTGACGCCATTTAAGATTTGTTCACAATGGGCGAGTGGATTGATAATGAATTTTTGTCATTTAATTACTCCACCTTGTCATTAGGAACCTAAATTAATATTTGTAACACTTCTAATGCTTTTTTCACGTGAATAATGTGTCTATGCGTCGTTCGAAATTGTTGGATTTCAGAGCTCATTTCGAACGAACCGTCATGGCCGCCATATGGCGACACGTCGAATAAATGGTGACGTCAGATAATCTTCCATTTCCATTTATGAAGCAAGGTTGTCAAGTCACCAACTATAATGAAGTTATCAAAGAGATGTTGAAGTCCTGTCGTTGCATAACACATAATAGGAGGAACCCATGATATAATAGTTCATTCTTGACTTCTTCGAGCAACCAACATGTCGAAATATTTCTTATTCTCGATAACAAAATATCATGTAAATGTTGGAGACTTGGCAACATTTTGCTGAATGCTGATAACTGACAAGACCACGCCCACAATTCACGCGCTGTTGTCACGTTTACCGATTCAAATGTCCTCTAGTGAAAATATATATAATTATTATTCACACAAACTTATGATATCCAGTAAACCATAAAGCATAAGGGAACATTTTGAGACAATTGAATTTTCATTGCTTATTATTACCAATACTTGATTTTGACTTTATGGATTATGAAATAACTAATATTTCTCAAGCCCCCAATCGTATTTCAACACATGGCAACTGTGCTATGGTCTGCTCCTGGCGGTAAATTTCTAGCCGTTTGAAAATTTCCTTGGCATCATTGATGATTTTAGCACCTAAGAATCGTCCAAAAAATTCTTGAAAAATATGGAATTGAAAAGTATTTGAGTGATGATTCTATTTAGGAAGTGAGGAAAAATTGTCCACTCGCCTATTCTGGTTGACATAGTTTCAAAAGCTAGGTTTGGTTTTGTCGTTGGAGAACTTAGGGCAAAGTTTGTTCGCTGTCAGAATGATAAAATCACAGCGGCTAATGGGATTTTTTATAAATGAGTCGAATTGTCGGCAGAATCACTTCCCGGAGTATACGAACGTGGTTCTGGGACACCCTGTATATGAAAATAGGGATCAATGTGAATCAATTTTATAGGAAATTTCTTGAAAATAGTGGGTTGCAATAGATATTAAAGTTCATATTATATTTCAAGGAAGGAAATCGAACTCTCAGAGTCGAAAATATTCTCATCAATACTCTTTTTTTTTAGATTGTCTATACTGATTTATTCAACATTTTTAGGAAAGCAGCAAAATTTCAAGAGTGGAATATATGGTTTAGTAGCTCAAGATGTTTTTAAACTCTTAAATAATTCCAAATACGCCAGAATGAATTTCACAGTATCGGCTAGTTTTTTCGAAATATACGGCAAACTAGTTTTCGACTTGTTAGCCAAAAAGCAAAGGTTGCGTGTTTTGGAAGATGGAAAACAGCAAGTACAAGTTGTTGGTCTCACCGAAAGGATAGTCACAAAGGTAAATAATCAATATCAGATTTGATTAACTTGGATTTCGAAAAATATTTTCTGTGAGGTTTTGCATTTATCAAAAATTTCGAAAAAGTTTGAATAACTTAATAATAGCGTAATTTAGACATATTGTGTTCTGAATGCAGGTTGCATTGAAATTCAGCGTAGATTCCAAATATTCGATAAAATATGGTAGATATGAGGTGTTTTTGAAATGAGTATGCATATTTAGGACATCAATATAATATACAGTCATACAGATATTCCCAAATCTTCTGATTAACGAGAAAGTCAATCCAGAAAATTGAAGATAAAACGGATGAAAAATTAGGTACGCCACTTTAGAACCATTTAAATTGAATTCCGCGTGATTTGAGACTTCCGCACGGGAATTTGAAGACTTCATGATTGCTACAGTGTATAGAACTTTGGGTGGAAAAAATGGTCTCAATCCAATTTTTATGTTGATCCGTTTTTCCTCATTGGTTCCATTCGATAGTATACATCAAGCATTTTCTTGAACTATTTGTATTTATTTCAATATCACCCTGTATATTCAGTTC
Organism: Phaedon cochleariae; assembly: GCA_918026855.4. Taxonomy (NCBI): domain Eukaryota; kingdom Metazoa; phylum Arthropoda; class Insecta; order Coleoptera; family Chrysomelidae; genus Phaedon; species Phaedon cochleariae. The sequence continues at coordinate 16,491,542 of OU896707.1, read as the reverse complement.
AAAATAACAAAGTTGAGGTCAATTTTCGGTATGACCGAGAGTTCCAGAAAATATTTTTGTTGAAATGAGCGCACTTAAGAAATCCCACTCATATAAAAAATTGCATATTACTACAGTCGCAATAGTTTTGCATATATGGACTCATCACGTCGTTAAATACCCTGCATTCTTGTAGTAAGAACAAATCCGATGGTTAATTGTACTAAAATTTCACTCAGTTCAAAAATGTCTCGATATTAGGAAGCATAAAAATAAGAGATTCTATCAATAGTCATCAGTGCCTTATTTCATTCAATCATCTTCTGAAGTTTCGGGAATTAAATATAGACCACCCTGTATAAATTATCAGTGTAAAAACTTCACGAACGCCTAATTTCCGAAAATGGAGGTTTATCGTACCTGTCCACAGGTAACTAATCCTTCAGGTTGGGAAAGTAAGATAAATATAAAAGTTAAGCAAGCCAACGTTAGATTAGTTCATTGTACCAGTATATCACCTGACGAAGCTAGTGTGTTAGCGAAACATGTCGTGTGTTTAAAAATTTTGTGGAAATCTTATCGTTTGTGAAGTTTTTACATTTCTCATGGATTTCCATCAAGTAACGGCCGAGTCAATTCAAAATTATCAGTGATCCTGAATTATTCGCCACACGATAATATATTGTGACATGTGCAATTGTGCCGTTTAACCGGAATTAAAATTACTTACTTCAACGACAAAAACACATTGGAGCATTAATAATGATTTTTCTATTCATAACAATATCAAAATCTATTTTCGATTATTTTGAAAATAGTAAGTGGTAAATGTGGATTAATTTCTCTACAGGATATTTTTTCAGGTAGAACATGTTCTAGACCTTATTCAGAAAGGAAGTTTGGAAAGAACATCCGGTCAAACGTCAGCAAATTCGAACTCATCTAGATCACATGCAGTTTTCCAAATCATTTTGAGGAAAGGCGGGTCGAAGCAAGTTGAAGGAAAGTTCTCGCTTATCGATTTGGCTGGTAACGAGAGGGGAGCTGATAATGGCAAATCAAACAGACAAACTAGAATAGAAGGTGAATTGCTAGTGTTTATGATGGTATTACTGTAAAATCTATATCTTTCTCTAAAGTAAATACCTCTATTTCAATCGTAGAATCTTTTTAATCTCTTGATTTTTTACAATCATAAATTCAATAATAATTCTGACACTGTCATCATTCTTCTTTTTAACAATATACAAAGCGTATAGAAACGACAAATATAACAAAAAAAGATAATCTTCCTCAACATTCTACCCCCTGGTGAAGACTTCTTCACAAATTCCTTTGTCCGTTAACATCCAATTTGCAGAGTTTCACGACAGGTCGTCGATAGGTTCCGTACTGGGTTTTCACTTCTACAACTCTTACGATGCCATCGCGTCCAGGATAGGTATTAATTATTTTCCCAAGAGGCCATGTATTTCGAGGTAGGGAATTATCTACAATAATCACAACATCGTCTTTTTTCAGATTCTCGACTTTCTTGATCCATTTTGTCCGCTTATTCAACTCAGGCTTATATTCTTTCACCCATCTCTTCCAAAATGGCTCTGATATAACTTGTACTGCTTTCCATTGTTTTCTCATGTCGTAATTGGGATCTTTTATTGTGTCTGGAAAAGAACCTTTCATTCTTCCTGAAGACATTTCATTTTCGATGGCATCTTTGTCAATATTTTGCACAAGTGTGGAAAGCTCCTTATCAGCTCCATGAAAGTTGGTACCATTATCCGCGTAGATATCCGTCACTGATCCTCTTCTCCCAATTAGTCTCTTGATGGCCATTATTACAGAAGCTGTATCCAATGACCATGTAATTTCTATGTGTACAGCTCTAGTAGTCATACAGGTGAAGATAGCACCGTATCTTTTCTCGTGCCTTCTACCAACTGTCACATACAATGGGCCAAAGTAGTCCAAGCCAGTTTTCGTGAAAGGTTTTACAAATGCGGCCAACCTTGCTTCGGGAATCATTCCCATTTCTGGAGAAACTGGCTGTGCTCTCCTATTTTTACAAAACTGACAATTTCTCCATATTTTCTTGACACAATTTCTCAGTCTAGGTATCCAAAACTTTTGTCTAATCTCGTTCATAACATATTCATATCCATTATGCCTCGATTTCCGGTGGTAGTCCTCGATGAGTAGTTTCGTGAAAGCGTGTCTGGCATCTAAGATGATGAGGTTCATTGCCAAATCTTCATTATAAGCTTCTCCAGGTATCCTTCCCTTCATACACAAAATATCGTCTTTCATAAATGGTGATGACTTATAGATAATATTTTCTGTTCGGATTTCTTGTCCCTTTTTCAGACTTACGATTTCTGCTGCATAGAATTTATTCTGAACTTCTTGGTACCAAAGTTTTTCTGATCTTTTTATTTCTGTCACAGATAAACAGTTTTTATTCTTCACGTCCTTCGTACAATTTTCAATGAATCTTCTCACCCAAGCAGTGGTTCGAACTAATTTCTCGTAAGATGAGAATCTTTCTATTTGGGGTAGAAACTCTGGTGTCTGATAATGATGCAAAACCAGCAGTGATTTCTTGATTTCTAACTCTTCTTTGGGAATATCCATATCTATACCATCTTCATCGGGCCAGTGAACTTCTTCCTTCTGTAGAAAATACGGACCGTCAAACCATCTTTGCGAAATCTTCGGTTCCTTGTTCAACCTAGTAGCTTCATCAGCAATATTCTCCTTGGTCGTAATCCAATGCCAACTATCTTTCGTCGTTAGATCTCGTATTTCACCAATCCTATGTGATATAAATAGAGGCCATTCCTCCGGATCCCCATTGAACAAAGGTAGTTCTCTGATCGACTGTCGAGTAAAAAAGGTTTCTAGCTGTCTATTGACACCCTTTTCTGCAAATTTTTCACGATCTTTATCCGAATTATCGGGTATCATATATTCAGTGTGGTCGAATTTCAACTTATTTTCGTCAGATTTGGTACTTTTTTGTTCTGAAGAGTCTCGTTCATGTTCAATTTGATTGGTTTCTGGGATTCTTAACCAATTCTTCACTTTCTGAATACCGTCTATAGTACCTTCCTCGATATTCTCAGAGATACTAGATATTTTACTACCTGCGGTACTAAGTTGCACATTCAGCTCCATATCTATCAATTCTTTCTCTCGGAGATATCTACGTTCTTGTATTTTCAATTTTTCTTCTTCCATTTTTTCTTCTAGCGCAGCTTTTTTCCTAGCAGATTCCAAGCGTAGTTGTAAAATTTGTCTTTTAGATAAACTGGTGCACAATGATGAACTTTCTTTCCTGGAGCCTCCTATATTTTCAATGTGTGCTTCTGGAAATCCAACTATTTCCTCTGGTATCGGTAATTCTCTTCCAATTTCACCAGAAGGACTTCCTCCTTCACCACATATAATAATATCTGATTTTGCTTCCTTGTTTTTACCAGTTTCACTATTCTTCTCATAGTGTACTTCCACTTGAATGATTGATTTTCCAGACATTTTCTGTATTCCTTAGGGCTTTTCTGACTTTCTCGAAGGACCAATGTAAAATCTATATCTTTCTCTAAAGTAAATACCTCTATTTCAATCGTAGAATCTTTTTAATCTCTTGATTTTTTACAATCATAAATTCAATAATAATTCTGACACTGTCATCATTCTTCTTTTTTAACAATATACAAAGCGTATAGAAACGACAAATATAACAAAAAAAGATAATCTTCCTCAACAATTACAATTAAAACAACTATTCAGGGTGTCCCGTACATAGAAAGATTTCGACTGCAGATTCTAGGAACTACAATAATAATAGTAGGGGGGCAAACAGGCTGAATAGGGATCTACTCGAGCGTCGTGGGGACGTATTAGATTGTGAAGATTAGATGCGGAAATTAAAAAAAGTTTAATTGATATGATATGACCTTTCACTGGTGGGGAGAGCGTGTACAGGTGTTCAAAAATCTCACTCATTGTTATAACATGAGAATTACTGCACTTTGCACTGAATTCAACAAACTTTTCTCTACAATTGTCAAAAAATGACAAAGTACAAGCATTGATGACAATATACGAAGTGATACTTTTTTTTTCAGTGTCCTACGTTACCACAATTACATACATAGTTCCCAGTGGCTGCAAGCACCACACTTGTTGATGATTTTCGCTACTTCGGCTTGTGCAAATCGGCAGATTGTGTTATTTTCGTGATCCGTGACTAAAAGTCTTCAAAATAAGAAAAAAATTAACCGCGCTAGAGAATGTACAGATGACGATTTTTTTGCAACTTTCAGGCTCTCTCATTTCCTTATGTCACGCTCAAATCGTCAGATTATTGAAATGCACACTTTTCTGCATGTTATTAACGTACCATGTCTTAGTCTGACGCGCTCTAGTATTTCTGATAATTGATTTTTTTTTACTTATCTGATCGGCTGCCCGAAACTCCTTATGTTAATCTGCCGCGCTCGAGTAAATCACGAAATCCCCGCTTGAGCATCCCTACTAAAAAGAAAGATTATATATCGACATGAAATGCCCCTTTGGGAAAAAAAAATCGAAAATGTTTGTTATAAAATATCCAAATTCTGTACATGTATCAAACTTTCCATGTCTATTTCAAAAATGTTAGGAATATCCAGGAATTTTCATCAGGGGCGAGAGAAATAGGAGGAGCAAGGTGCATTTTTTCTCCAACTCTTCTAGTTTAACTGAAGAATGGTACGTTCGTTCAGCTTCGATAGCATTACTTCTAAATCATGACTGCAAGTAGGGAATAAGAATAATGCTTTCTCCTAACTCCTTTCATGAGTTCGTCTCAATTCATTATTTCATTGAAAGGAGGAAACTTTTCTTAAAAACAATTCATACATTTTGGGGAAATTCAGACTTTCACGAGGAAATGGAAATCACTTTGAGCATCTATAACAGCTACTGGTTGACAAAATTAAGAGATGAGAACTCTATATGTGATTATCCTGATTAATCTGGATCGGTATACCAAGTTTCATAATTTTTGATACGGGGGTTCTGGAGAAATTTAGAGAAATCTCAACTTTTTTCGTACTTCTGACACCCTGTGAGGATGCATTTCAGGACATACGTTTATACGAACTTTTCACCTCCAAATGAAGTGAGAAATCGGTGTACGAAGTACTACGTCGTATTGTCGGTCTTATTCTTACTCACCCTGTTTATTTATCTTTCTTTCTCAAAATATCGACATTCGAAACTAACAAATTTTCCTCGTGATTTTCGAAAGCTGGCCTTTTCAATGATCACAATATTGATTTTCAGTGATCACCGCCAATAAGAATAGAATACGATTGGTAGCGGTATAGCGAACATACCGGAATTTGCAATCATTTTCATGGCGTTTTTTCGAAATACGTTCAAAAATCGATAAAACTCTGTTAGTTTTGAATGCTCACAAATAAATAAAAGAAGAAAACAGTAAAATAACACACCCAAGAAGAAATAATTCTTTTTCAAGTTCAACTGAAAATGATTCTCAATTGACTCGGCTGTTAGGTACCCAATTGAAAACTATAGTAGCTGTACGAGATAACTATGAATGTCAATATTACAGGAATTGATGTTTCTTGATTACCTTTTTACATTTTCTAATCCGTTTAATCATTTTCAAGTTATTTGGCAGTGAATTGTATTCTATCATTCCATTATGATAAATGGATTTTTTACCAATATCTGATTTAATTTTCTTGACAGTTAAATGATCTGCTTGTCTAGTTGTATGGTTGTGGTGACTATACTATCAATTTGGAAAATCAAATTTGAATGCTTTTGACAATATTTAACTAAATGAATGAATGAATGATAATAATTCGAATTTATAACGTTAATCTATATCTAATAACTCACTCCTTCTGTAATAGTATATTATGTAACAAGTGTTATAAACGTCCTTTTAGTAACGAGTAGTTTGAGCACGAGCGGAGCAGAGCGGAGCGAGTGTTTAATAAACGAGTGTCTAGAAGAGTTTATAAACGCTTTACATTCTATGATTTTTCTACGAACTCCGAAAATAACATTGACATACCTGTAATTCCTGCTAACCTACAGAATAATTCGAAAGGAATGGGAATTGAGAACATAATACATGCAACTGCTTGCAACCAGCGAGACACGTATAAGTGATATTGGTTGTAGATGTGTTCAGTCCATTGCTTACTAACCTTTGTTTCACGTTTATTGTCATCATGCTTAGCGCAGAATACATAAATTGTTCTCAGAGATGGATGCTTCATTTCTACATTTCTTGGAGATAGGTAGGTATGCAAGTACCAGAACATTCTCTTCGATTTCACTCTCGTCTACTTGTCGCATATATTTTCAATGAAGAATTCTGATACAAACGAAAATTGTTTGAATAATTCTATTACAAAATTCGAAAATAACAGTTGACAGTTGATACAATTGACAGCAGGCCAGACATGTCTCAAATTACTGAAGCTGGTGTTTAATAAACTGCGTTGCCATGGTAATGTGTTTAAGAAATCGTGTTGCCATGGTAACGAGTTCAATATTTTGAATGAATCACAGATCGACAATCCGTGACTATAATAGATCATTTAGCGTGGTACATATCCGTACGCTAAATGCCATTTTAGCTATGTGAGTAGAAAAAGGTTCTTAGTAGGTTCAAAATAATCTTGTCTATATTACATTTGATAATTTCATTTTGAAGAGTTTTGAGAGGCTTCATAATTGACAGTTTTGTTAATCCCTATACAGAAATCAAATATTCAAGTTTAGAATAAATCAAAAAAGGGCAATTCGTCTCGTGGGTGATGCCTCACTCACTAACTCATTCACTTCTCTGGAACACCGTAGAAAAGTTGGCGATCTGGCTCTATTTTATAGATAATTTCATGGACGATGCTCTTCTGAAATATCAACAATTGTACCTCCCTTGGCAGTCCTCGCAAGATTAACCCGTCGAGTTGGGGCTTCGCACCCCTTCGTGGTCACTTCACCTTCAGAACATCTCTTTCCAAAGACTCGTTCATCCAACGAACAGCGAGGCTCTAGAACACATTGCCAAGGGAGGTGTTCCCCGAGGCATATAATCTCCAGAAATTCAAGAAGAACACCAATTCCTACCTTATTTCCCTTGGTTCTCACGATGTTCTCTGAACATTGCAGGATATCTCTTTTCGTGGGAACCACCAGAACATAAAAAAAAATATAGATTTAAGACATTTTATAGGAACTTGATTCCGTACCCTTAAAAGTGTACCTATTATTAGAGATATTTGTTTTTCGAAGTATTTTAATATGTTTTGACCATGACAAATTTTGATCTATGTACAGACCAAGAAACTTGATATTATTTGAATATTTCATGACTCAATTCACTATAATTTATACTCAATTTTTAACATGATAACCATGATAATAATATTTTTGAATCACTTGAAATGTCATCCTTAATTTGTTGTGCTGAACCTGCTGAATATATATTGAGATTGTGTCATCGGCAAACATATGAATTTCACCTTTCACCTTCAAATTTGCAATAGAGGCGATAAAAATAGGAAATGAAATAGGCCCAATACTGATTCTTGTGGTACACCGCATACTGTTGAATTCAGTTGTTCCATCAGTTCAGTAGATTTGTGCAAGACATAATCATCACTACTGAAAGTGCTGAATTATGTATGAACAATCAACTTTAGACCCCCATTACACAGAAATCATTTTTTTTTTTCATTTATACCCTCCATTTATTGTGTTTTATGGTTTATTTCTTGTATACTTTGATCAGTGTAATCACATTATTTATATTATGTTTCAGGTGCGGACATCAACAAGAGTCTACTAGCCCTGAAAGAATGTATACGGGCCCTAGGAAGACGAGGTGCCCATCTACCATTCAGGGGCAGCAAACTCACTCAAGTACTCAGGGATTCCTTCATAGGAGAAAAATCCAGGACCTGCATGATTGCCCTAATTTCGCCAGGAAACTTTTCAGTGGATCATTCTCTGAATACACTGAGATATGCAGACAGGGTAGGTATAAAAACTGACATATCGAACAACAATATTTTTCGACCAGAAGGCTATGAAGTATTTGGATGTTTATGAAAATTCTTACGTCTTTATATTGATGAACAATTATCGTGGACTAAACATATAGATCACCTGAGAAAAAAGCTAAATCCAATTACTGGCATTTTAAGTGCATTTACAATTTACATTATCTGGAACCAAGTATTTATCTTTACAACCAAAGAAATCTGTTGAATTTATCTTCTTTATATAAAATGGAAGTTTGTTCTTAAATATAAAAGAAATAAAAATATCCTACTAAAGTAAATACAAGTCATACTCATGAAACGAGACAGTTGAATTCAGTAATAGCAAACCCATCCATTATTGGCAAACAATCAGTATTCTAAAACGGAATCATTGTATATGATTCTTATGATTTGAAACATATTGATGATGAAACAAGATTCGAAGTCAATATGAAAAAATATATACGCATGACACTATAATCGGATTTGAATACTTGGAATGGTTTTATTTCAATTATTATGTTATATTTACATAACTCATTAATTAAAGTTGTTTTTTTCATTGTTATATATATCATGTTTACATATCCCTATTATAAACAAATATTTTTCTTGGGGTTATAAAGAACAACAACAACAATATGTTGTATTGTTAACATACCTTGCATCCTCGAAATTTCGAACGTGTACTATACACTCGTAGATCAATCAGTGATGATAGTATACATACAATTGGAGTGGGCGACATCTACATTTGAAAAGTCAAACTATGAACTCCGGGGAAAAAAAGGGAAACAAGTCAAAGGAAAGGTGTCAAGGTTAACTTCGTAAGGTTTTTCCCAGTTTATTCAAATTACCTTTATGTTTATTCCAATGTATATTTTGTAAACGTTTTTGAATAAACTTATATTATTATTATTATTATTATTATTAATTGTTAAGATGAATATAATGCCATTTTATGGGGTCATATCATTGTGGTGATATATTATCGATATCGAATATATCCGTTTGTTCCCATAAATTGATAATTTTGCGTTTGTAAATCTCACGTTCATAGTTTTGTTATGACCAGTGAATCGAAGAATTTTTGTTCCGTACGGGAGTGTAATCATCAAAAAAGTTTTGATGCACTTCTTCCCAAGAAAACCAGGAATTGGATTGGAAATATGAAAAACGATCAATAAATATATCTGTGGTCGCAGTGAACACTTCACATACAAACAATAAAATTTTCAATTCAGGAAAATTAAATGTTGTCTCACTCCTCATGGAAGCACCCCCGTATCTCACGTAATTATTGAGGTAGGGTTTTGAAATTTGCAGGAGGAAAGGAAAGTCCAAAGATAAAGTCAATTATGTAATATACGGGATTGCTTCCGTGGAAAGTGCGACAAAATTTAATTCTTCAGAACTAAAAATTTTTCAGGAAAAATATAAATAGTTAGTGAATTGGGCGTCCTGATACCGAATCTGAAGTGATTTTTGCCCTATTTGAGAGTGCATTTTTTGCATATCTCTCGCTCCAGAGAATTTCAGGATCCATACCCAACGATTAGGTACCTAAGATACAGGGGTGTTTCCATTAGAAGTGGGTCACACTGTATGTCGAACCCGAATATTTTGAAGTACTCATAATATTACTACTGATGATCTCCTGGTTTCAGCCCGAATGTAGTTGAATTAGATGATTTCATGACGGAATTTTCAATCAATCTCACTTTTTATTCCTTTGATTCACCCAGTATTACTGAAAAATTTCAACATTTTCACCCCCCTCCCCACGTATTTTAAACGGAGATATGATGCTTGGAGGGCATGCACCATTCGAAAGACAACATCATCTGATTCAAAATTTTGTTCTGAAATCTCCAATATCTCATTTAGGTTTCAAGATATTTGGTGTTGAAAGCGTGAAATCCATATTCAATCATCCTACTGTATCTCATTGTTTCATCGACTAGCTACAGCAATTTCATATTATAATCGTAGAAAACGTTATACATTACATGAAATCAATACGGAAAAAAATTTTCCTTCATCAAATTCATAATTCTGATCCCCATAAATTTTCCTGAATTTCCTGTATTTCAGTTTGCCGTGCTTTATTCCTCAGGTGAAAGAACTGATAGCCAACGACAGTATGGAAATGGACGACGATCCCCCTCTAGCGATACAAGAAGAAGAGGAAAACACAGAAGTAGACGAGGAAATGCTACGAGCGGAGGAAAAGCGACTGCAACTCTCCTCTCTCGAATGGGAGCTGCGGGAAAGTCAGCGACATGTCATACAGAGCTGTGTGAATTTCCATGACATGGCGTGCGATTTGTACAACAACGCGGACGCAAACGGATTCGACAGACTGTCCGATGCTGAACAATGGAGGAATCTGTTGAAGGAGATAGTGGATATTCAGAAAGGAGCACTGATCAAAGCGAATGAGTTTTGTCTAGCACTGGAAAGTGAATAAGTGCATTTTACTATGTTGTTAATTTTGGGATTTATTGAAATAAACGCATACATTCATTATCAAAATCCGTGTGAATCTCAATTATCTGAATGATACACCAAGTCAATTGGTGAGCGGTAACAATTGACAATTATTTGGAAATGTCTAATATTTCGCGTAAGAATATCCTTCAATATTATACCTTCATGAAAGGATCTCAGACCGTTTTACATCATTACATTTGGTGTTCTCATTATCAATAATTTTAGCAGAAAATCTATTTTCCACTTCAAGCTATAGAACACACTATATTATGTATCCTATCATCCACCTGAGAAATCGTTTTTCTTCACTACTTGTCAATAACAAAAATTTTTAAGTTCCGAAAAAAATATCTGCTGGGTTTCCTGTCTTTTACACTATATCAAATCAGGGCAAGCCCTCTTATTCTAAGAACATATCGTTATAAAAAACTGTTTAGAAAAATAATTCAGACAAATTCGACTTTAATTTTGATGACTAGAGATGAGGATAGCAGAAGGGTTCAACATGGGCAGACTTCTTTTAAGATTCTTGAGTTGGAGGAGTGGATTTATGGTTTTTTTTTCAGGTTTTAACAGACTAAATGCTTTCGCGCATCTGGAAGGGAGAGCCTAGGTCGCTTGAATCTTGAACTTCCTGCAGGGTCGTAGTCAACCGCATCCCTGATTAGAGGGTTGGCATGTGCATCAGCCTCCTTCCTCAAAGCTCTTGACATATTGCTCTCCCGGATAAGTTGTCTGATAACGTGGATTTTGAGATCCCTAGCCAATAATTGAGTATTGCGGACATACCAAGGTAAATCAGTAACCTCTCTCGCGATTTTCTTCGGAATCGTTTGCAATTTAATCAGAGTGGAATTTTCGGCCTGAACCCAAGCTGCTGAGGCCCAGACTCAACTTGCTTTTGTTTAGGAAGAGAATCAATCTCTTGGTCTTGATGCACCTAACCTAACCTAACCTGACCCCAAGCTGCTGAGGCATACAATAGGATAGGCCTAATCACTACTTTATACATCAAGACCTTGATGCCCAGACTCAACTTGCTTCTTGTTCAGGAAGAGGTTCAAGCTCTTGTTCATGATGCACTGAGCATCAATCTGGTAGCTCCAGGTGGGCCTTTGGGGGGCTACTATGACACCTATAGATACTTCACTTGACTCCACCAGACTTGGTTTTGACCACCAACAGAAATAATTGTATTTATAGGGGGAAAGGAGTTCGTTACCAAAACAAATTAATTGAGATTTTTCAGGATTAATTCTGATTTTTGAAAAACCGAAATATTGTTCTGAAAGAGAAGGAATCTTGATGATTTCTTGCTGTCCTTTCTCCACCCAGAGAGTGCAAAACGACAGGCAGCAGTGTCATCAGCAAATAATGATAATTTTGTCATATTTAAATCTGGAAGGTAGAACGTGAAGAGACCATACAAAAGAGGTGCCCCTTGAGGCACTCCCGCTTTGATGGGCCACACTCTAGATAGTGTTTTGTTAAGTTTCACCTGGAACTCACAAGGATGATCAGATTTGGTGGAAAATCATTCACGATCATCTTTTACAGCAGCCCATCATGGCACACCGTGTCGAGAGCTTTCTCCACGTCAAGGAGGGCAAGACAGGCATGCTTCTGAAATCTCTGCCGGATAACCTTCTCTGCCACCGTGGAGATTGGACTAAGAAGACTGATTGGGTGTTCGGTAATATATCAGGGTTCTGTCGCTAGAAAACTTAGACATGTGCCCTTTCACACCTCTGTGGAGAATAGGTTAAAGCGAGAACTACATTGATTATTCTGGTAAGAAAAATCAAGCAGTTCTCCTGGCATCCATTCAAATACCTACCTCCTATCCCTATCCTTCCTAGGAACGCACGATGTTCTTCGAACATTATAGGGATTCCCTTTCGTGCGCTCCAAGCGATAAAAAAAACCTTTTCAGGGTTCAATTCGTAATGCCATCCAATTCTGGAACCTTATCGGTTTTGGTGCCTTCAATATAGCCTTTAACTCTCTCCACTATCCACAAATGCAGGTCAGGTCACACGAACATTGTCAATGCCCACATTCAGAGCAACAGAAACCTGATCTATCACAGCCCTCCCAATTAGGGTCACGGTGAACAACATGGTAAGTAAGTAAGTATTTAGTAAGTATTTAGTAAGTATTTAGTAAGTATTTAGTAAGTATTTAGTAAGTATTTATTCAGTTAATATGACAGTTAATATGACAGAGCACAAGAGCACAATAGGAAATGTGTGTAAAAATATAGCATTAACGTAATATCAGTTACAAACATAATATAGGAGCTGGGGATACAAATTTATAGAGAAGGAGATGCCACCTAAGCAAGCTTGTGTTGTGGCATCATCGTTCTCATTATATGGATACAATTCATTGGATGGAAAATGTAGACAAGTTCAATGAGAGCAAACATGTGTGGCCATTAAATGTTTTCCAGTATAGCATTTAAGCAATCAAAACTATTCTTCATAAAACATTTCAATTTTGGTTTAATTTTTTTGATACTGGTAACATTCTTCAATTCAGAGGGTAATTGATTATAAAGTTTGGGTCCAATATATGTTACGAATCTCTGATTATGACGAAGTCTGGCAAAGGGGACATCAATATTCTGGTTTGTGTTGAGGCGGGTGTTATAAGGGTGTGTTTTAAAATTCAAGGGTGTGTTCATAATCCACAGGAGACAATGATAAATATAAAGTTTCTTCACATTGAAGACATCCGCTTCTTCGTACAATTTCGTGGTGGAGAATCTTTTATTTTTCTTCAATAAGATTTTCAGTAAGGTATTTTGGACTGTCTCCAAATTCCACAATGTAGTTTTGAATGTTCCACCCCAAGCAATGATACAATAACGAATAATGGATTCTGATAGTGCGCTATAAATCATCATGAGAGTTTTTTTATTCAGAATATTCCTGAGTTGGTAAAATTTGTAAATCAATTTACGAAGTCTTTTTGTAGTGTATGTGATATGCTCGTTCCAGCGCAGAAATTGGTCTACCATAACACCCAGGTATTTTATCGATTGAGTTTTTTTAACGGAGGGGCAATGACAATTAGTGGATGCATCACAGTTGACATTATGGATATGAAGGGTCTGAAGTGTGGGTTGATCTTTGGCCGTCGAAGAGAATGCCATGAATTTGGTTTTTTCGATATTGAGGCTTAGTAAACTATTACTGAGCCAGCTAGAAATTAATGCCATTCCCTTTTCAGCTTTATTGTATGTTTCATCCCAAGTGTTACCTACAAAAGACACAGCGGTGTCATCAGCATAGGATGTCAAGTTACCGTCGACATGTTCAATAGAGAAAATACTGTTTATGTACAACAAGAAAAGGATAGGACCCAATACTGTCCCTTGTGGAACCCCCATGGTGACTGGTAATGGATCACTCAAAGAAGTATTCACCTTAACTACCTGCATTCTTTTCGAGAGATAATCTTTCAGTATATCCAATGACACGCCCCTGATTCCACTGCACTCCAGACGATTGAACAGTATTTCATGATTGACAGTATCAAAAGCCTTAGCCAGGTCTAAAAATACTGTCAAGCATTTTTGTTGATTTTGGAAACATTCAAATACTGAGTTTGTCAATTGAAATACTGCTGTTTCAGTAGAGAGGTTTTCCCTGAATCCAAATTGGTTATCCGACAGAATATTATTTTTAGTACAAAATTGTTTATTACAGTTATTGGCCTATAATTGGTAGCTTTTTTCTTGTCACCACTTTTAAATATTGGTGTTGTTGTTGACTCCTTGAACCGGGAAGGCACTATTCCACGACTAAATATCAAGTTCAAAATAAAACACAATGGTTCAACAAAGATTGTATGAAATTTTTTTAAAAGATACACAGAAATTCCATCGGGTCCCGATGAGGTATTATTTTTTAGAGACGATATAACGTCGACCAATTCGGATATCGTTACAGGGTGTAAGAATAGCGAATCTTTGATGTTCATCTTTCTTTCTGGGGTAGATTGATCGGATTTTAATATTTTTTCTGCCATTGTTGTACCTATATTGGAAAAGAACTTATTGAAGTGATCTGCTTTTTTATCCGTGTTCAGTTCTTTATTTTCATCATCATGGATGTTGAAGGTGTATGAGCCCGAAGATTTTTTGTTATGCGTAATTTCGCCGATACACTCCCATATTTTTTTCGAGTTGTTCTGTGCCACTTCGATTTGGTTTCTGTAATATTGATTTTTTGTGGTCCTGAGGAGGTTTGATAAGAAGTTACGATATGTTTTGTATTCTGATTTAGATTCGGGACTTTTTGATTTTATAAATTTTTGTTTCAGACGATCTCTGTGTCGTATGGAATTCAGTAAACCAGTAGTCATCCAAGCTTTAAGCTTTGTATTATTATTGTTCATGTGAAATACTTTCGTTATTGTACTAACTTCAATATAATGGGAAACTTTTCCAATGAACAAATTATATGCTGTTTCTGGTTCAACCGATTGATAGATTTCCCCCCAGTTTTCTCTTTTCAATAACTTATGGAGTTTATTATAATTGGTAGTTTTTTTTTGTTTTGAATCGGAATGTTCAATCACCTTTATTGGAGAATCCAGATGGACGGAAAGCATAAGTGTGTAGTGATCGGTTATGTCTGTTTTAAAAATATATGATCTGACTCTTGTATCATTATGAGTATTTGCATTTTGCATCTTGACATAGATATGGTCAATCAAGCTCGATGTACTATCTGTTACTCTTGTTGGTTTATTGATTTACGGGAAAAATCCCAATTCTGCTAATATACAGGTATAATTGATGACATTCCTGTCTGCAAGGTTTAGAGTATTTATATTTATATCCCCGCAAAAGATATTTATATCATGATGAGTGTCTAGCGAGGAAAGATAATCTTCAAGTTCCGTTAGATATAGATCCACGTTGGTGGATGGGGGTCTGTAAGAGGCTATCAGAAGGAAAGATAGGTTATTCAGTTTGAAGCCCTGTGAGGGGTAAATTGATCTTCCAGGGAATCGGAAAAAACTTCAGACTTCCCAACGTTATCATAAAGAGAATCTATTCCTCCCCTGGATGGAAGGTATAGGCTTTTTCTTGGATTTGACATTCTTGACAACCTTCCACAGTGTCTCTTCTCCATCTCATTTTTGCTACCGATTTATCACGGATTTCCATTATGAAACAGATTTTGGCCCATGAAAATACGTGGTACTTTTCATTTTGAAACAAATTTTCGGTCTATATATACAGGGTGTTTCATGAGAAGACTCACATAGCCAAATGGTTTATAGGGGAAATCAAGACGAGTTGATGTATATATATATAAATGAAAACATTTTTTGACCCTCCATAACGAAGATACAGGGTATTATGTGAAATTATTTAATAACTTTCATGGCCGATATTACAGAAATGATTCATCTTAATCTGCTGAAATTTGGCAGCGACGTATCTCTACTGAAACTATTCAAGATAACATATTATGAAGAAAAATATCCAGGTCCGGACTTGGGAAAATTTCATGTTTCATTGTTATGTCAAAAAAGTTCACTATGTGACCTTTTTTCTCGAAAAATTCTATTAGATTCAGAAAGATCAGACAAAATGCTATAAGAACTGCTCTTCAATTTACACGGCACACTTTGACCGGTTCAATAAAAAAGTATGGAACAAAAACGCTCCATAGAATTTTCAATTTTGACCTGGCTGATAACTTTTATCTTTCAACTGGATTCGTGTAAATTGATTTTTTTATCATGTGAATTGATTTTTCCTACATTTTAATTGAATAGTAATTGACAGAAGAATAGATGATAAGTAAAAACACGATATTTTTTTATCGAAATTCCAGGTAGATATTATTTTTCCTGACTTTGTTTCACGGGTTTCAATTGAAGTAATGACAAGATATCTAGTAGGCCATGTTTCACATTTGTGTGACGAGACGTGACGTTTGTTGATTATCCGAACTGATAGGTAGGTACTAGGCTAGTACTAGGTAGGTACCAACTGATGAAATCACGACATGAGGATTCATGTGCCCATATTATGGTGATTTATAAAATTAACGTAATAATTCTGAATTCTGAATCTTGAACCACCCTGTATTTGTTTCAAATAAATGTCAGTAGATAGTAAATCACAAGTTGAGATCGGGACATGAGAGCCGTTTTGACCAATAATGAATAGTTTCGACACAAAAAAATTTTAAAGTTGAAAAATCTCGATTTTGAACACTTAATGAAATTAGCTCTTCGGGGAGAATCTAAAAATGCAATAAAATACAAGGTGTTCCATTTGAAATAACAAAGTTGTTGCTTCTTTTCTTTAGAAGCGGCAACTCCGCAGGGCTAAAAATATTTTAGAAAGATGTCCCCCTCGAAAATGTAGTTGACCTGTTTCAGTTTTTTTTGATAATCCGGTTTTGGCGACCTACAGAGCCTCTGTTTCGTTTTCAAAGGCCCACTCTGTATATTGAAGATTGTTTAAAAAAAATGGTACGAATTTACTTTTTCCAACAATTCATTTCGCAACAATCACCTCCAGATTTTTCCGTCCGACGGACCGTTTTCTCATGAGAAATTTGAAATCATACCAACAAATTCAATAAATTCGTTTCACTTGGATGGAAATAAAACAAAAACACATCTTACCCACAACCACATGGTGCTTAGTATGTGCATGTCAAACTTCATGAATATATCTAGAACAGTATTTAAATTTTGAAGAAAACGATTTTCATCTAAAAAATTCTAACACTCTGTAGATCGAAAGTTGATAGCTTTAGAGTATAATGTTCATATGGAATGATCTACTTAAAATGAACTATCATATCCTATATTCTTATAGCCATCAATTAAATTAGACCTTGTGTTCGCGAAAGAAAATAAGCGTACGACACCTATCGGACTACTGGAAAGTTGTCAAAGCAGCCTGTTTACTTCGTTTTTATTGGTTCACATTTTTTGTTTGTGCTCATTGGTCATATCATCAAAACAAAGCGCCCAGAGGTGTTTAAGTTGTTGCCCTTAGGAGGGGCGACGTGCTATTTTTTATCGCGAATAGTTCCCAGTAAAGAGGGTGGAGTTTGTAACACCCTGTATATACTCATATGAGACTCATGTCATTCGTGGTGCATTCGTGAAATGGAAAACTAATCAAGAGAAGTGTTAACTTTCTATTTATTATGTAGCTCGAATATAATGAAAATTGCTGATATTTGATTAATGCCTAAAGAAAGGTATCTACGTTAATGTCAGATATTTTGGTCGTTGCCAGTAGGGTTCCTTGTTCAATGGATAACACCATGAGACTTCATTTCCTGTAACTTTCAGAATATCTTCACTGAATACTTTTGAAGACTGTGAAATATGAGAAAGATCCTCTAAAAACCTGCAATAAAAAATGCTTAGTGTTCATGATATACAAACAACACACAATATTCATGGCCACCTAGATGCAATATCATTGAATCTGAAAAAATGAAGGTTGCGTAAAAACTCCTGAGAATGACATGTAATAGTCGCGTTTTTTTGTGATTCTCTAGTGTAGAAATTGTGTAGGAACGAATAAAACGGCAAAGAATGGAGAATTACAAATGTGATGACAACCTTGTGACAACCACGTACAATTGAAATAACTCACAATCAACATAATTATCTATGAAAAACATCAAAGATCAGATTATATCAATTTTTGGATCTTCAGATTGGATTCCCTAGGAATTAATGATGTTATTCGATATTACCTATTAATGCAGTGAATCATGCAGTGAGCATCATAATTGATATTGAATATGGAAATGGAAAGTGCATTGAAACTTATATTTGTTGGAGAAGATGATACCTAGCGATATTCTTCATGAAATTATGGATTTGTTAGATGACATCCAGCCATTTTCGGTGAAACCAGAAGTAACCGGGAAGCAAGGAACATGCAAAAAATTTCTTCTCCGCATACCATATACCCATATTAGATTTCATTTTGATACACCGAATATTCTAGAAGTTATCGCTTGTCTAGATAGATTCGTTGACACCCATCATAAATATAATGGAAAATAGGCAGCCCATACTTCTCTGCTCGACTTGCATGTCAAAAAAGTGCAAACACCAACGTTTTTTCATCATAGGAAAAATTAATTTCATCCGAGGTTTCTGCGCAGTTCCTACTCAAATTCAAATAGCATATTTAATCAAGCTATAATACAGCATGGCGTAAATAGAGATTTTTATTTACAAACTTAACAGTGCATGTGCTCAACAAGAATATGGAAATTTGTGAGGCTAGGAATAAAAAATGAACAACTCAGTTCATGTACATGTTTCTACGGTATAGGAAACTGTCACAATGAGGGCGATTTTTGCAATTAACAAACATTATTTATACCACTCAACTACTAACTAGCTTCTCCATTTAGATCGACAATGTTAAATAGCGATAAATTGAATGATGTTCGAGTTTACATGAAATTTGGACTAGAAAATCAGACCTTAGAGCGAACCGTTCAACTAGCATCCCCTATGCAGGGTGTATCTATACATAACACCGAAAAAGTCCAAGGGGTCGTGTTTCCTTGTGACAATTTAGCGAATAAAATTCATATGAACATGTGCCCTAGCTTGCTCCATTTTCTAGATACACGATGTTAAAGTTGGAAGTATTAATTATTTTTATTTATAATCCCCCTGTATAAGCATTCATGGTGCCAAAATTCAATATGGATGGAGACTGAGGAAGCCCAAAAATTTCAAAATGATTCTAATTGGGGCTATTGAGTAATCTCAATGGAAGTCTGGAAAACATCTACATTACAATTTGGAAATCAAAGCGAATTCTTATTGTTTCCTCAAAAACTAAGATGTTATTTCAATAGTTCAATCTAATGAAAATATGAAACTCAAAAAAACCGGTGGGGTACAATGACATTCACCATGAATATCGATAAATTTACCCACTGTAACGCCACTGGAAATAATTTTTTTTTTTTTCGAATCTAATTGCCTTAGAAGATGCTTCATATTACCACTAACAAAACCACAACGTTTTATTGTAATTGATGTAGACAATTGAGAAATTAATAGAAAACAGATTTTTCATGGACATTTTAATACCCTGTATCTCGAAAACGAAGCAAGTTAGAACACAGGTTTATATGAACTTCATTTCCTAATATATCACAAGGAATCAACCCTTAAATTTTTTCGGTGTTATTTAGATACACCCTGTATAAGAGTCAGATATAAAATCAAATTCATGCGATATACTCAAGCTTCTGAAGCATATATTCGTACAAAATTCTATCACAATTTTGCCAGTAGTTTTGAAGTAGTACCTAATGGTCAGAGATTTGTATAATTTTTGTTTCGACACTTTTGTGCTTGAATACAGATGCCGTTACGAAATTCTGAGCAAACTGAACTCATTTTCCAGTTTTATACCTATCCCAGCAACAAGGTCTACTTTTATGGAACACCCTATATAACTCTCTGAAGAACAATATCAAGTGCTACTTGAATTTCTTTGTACAGCAACATATAAAATCGAGCTTACCCCAAGCAGCACAGTCAAGGAGAGTGGTGCAAATTTTCCAATAGTCAAGTATACAGGACGTTGCATACGAGTCATGGTGATAATCATAGACTTCTTATATCGAGCTGTGCTACTGAACCAGTCAGATTCATAAAGAGCAGTTGTTACAGATTCACTCTAGAATGGAAATAATATAATGGGTATGATTATCATACCTATAAAATTGCATTTTCAAAACTGATGTGTGTTGCACATTTAACATTAAAAACGAGTGTGAGAAATATAATTTCTGGATAATGATTGTCCAATAGTTATTTGTTCAACAAGAATATAAAGTGACATGCGAGGTTTCATAATTAGCTCGATATTATTATCATATAAAGTGAGTTGAAATAATGATAGTACTCACTTCATGTAACAAAAATGTCTATCGCACTTCGTTACATAGTTATTGACCTTACAAGTTTGTGCAAGTCTCTTCATATGCATACTCAACATTACTAAACTCATCCATGATGTTACCAAAGTATAAATACTGTTAAAATCAAAACAAAGACTGCAACTACCATCATATTATTGAATAAATAGAGCTTTTCTTACCTTTGAAACGGTTGGGATGTATGTTTTTAAAATACGATTTTCCATAGAATGATACGAGATATCGATAAAAATAAGGTATACTATTTTTGTAGAGAAAAGATGAAGGAATCAAATGGTGGAAGAAAAATGTCTGATATCATTGACTCCGTAACAAAGTGCGATAGACATTTTTTATATCAAAAGTACTGACATTATTTTGGCTCACTCTATCAGCCCTATCATTTACGACATGACTTTTTCAGACACCCTGTATATCTACCAGTAGGGTGAACATTGATATTTCATCACATTATATCAGGAATGGTATATAAAATTATCCTACGTCAATATGCAGTAAGTGATCAAAGTTCAAATAACAATTTGAGCTTGCTGAATATTGTCTTATTTAAAAATATATCAATACATAAAAGGCATACTAAGAATACATTCAGATTACAATAATATTATTCATAAGTTCCATCAAATAATAGGAATATGAGTGTACATAATTATTTCACCATCAAAAATGATAATATATTCAAAATGAGCATGACTAAATTCTACCATTCTACCTATGGATCGATATTCGCTCAATATCAGAGGAATTGAAGTGATGACTTCCTCCCTGTATTGATTCCATGAATAAACTTTACTACTTAATAAAAAGATCCGCTGAAATTTAAGATATTCCAATATGCGCGTTAATGAAATACAGTGTTCAACACACTAATTGGACCACTCCTGTAAAAAATTTTCGAAAAATGCAAGACCTCTGAAAAACTTCATCATTTTTGTTACAATCGCGAATTAAGGAAAAATCACTAAAGCGGTAGCATCGCAAATGTTAACAATTGTGTAATGGTTCCACTTCACACCCTGTGTAAGTATCGTTCTTCGGAGTTTTCGACATTAAATATCACATTTGATATCGAGAACCTCATGAGAATCAGTCAATTGCCTAAAAAAATACAGGTAGCCGATTCATATTTTTTCATATAATTGGGATAACTTCGGCAATATTTATTTTTGCAATGGGTCATCTCATTCTCTAACGATTATAACACATGAAATGAATCGTTCCAGAATCAGAATTGTAGGTATATTTTCTAATATTTGTTTTCTAAATTGGGAAATTGGGTGAAATATTTAAGTGGACCACTAAGAATATTGGTGGACGATGACCAAGTATACATTTGCCATGCAACTTACTGCAATCGTGATTTCATTTCCGCACCAACATATCAATGAAAACTGTACTACGACACAGACGAAATATTCCAACTGGCTAAAAAAATTTGGAGAGCCTATCGGAACCTGAAAAAACATTGAGTATTAACTAATCATCAAAGAGCGACTATAAATTAAGTACAAACCCACCGTCGAAGCCACAAACAAACACGATGCTATTATGAATAGAGAAGCTATACTTTGGCTCAATGTTACGAACGTGAACATGAATTCTATCTCGTCTCTGACTCTGCAAAATTATTCAGAATTAAAATTTGGAATTAACGAATAAACGAATAAATAATGTATGGCTCTAGCCCAATCAATAAATGACCCAATGGTGTAAGTAGAAACTTCAGAAACTTGTTCGAGGTGTTTAGAGAGGAGGGGCAGTAAGTTTCCACTTTTTGGCTTGTCGCTTATAGCAACTTATAGGTCTGTACGGTTCGTCGTAGAAAAAAAAACTTGAGATTTTCGAATTAGATATTATTACACATTTTGTATCAAACATCTCTTTATATTCTCTAAGTGATTGGTTTCAGCAAGCAATTCCTTCAAAAATATGAAGACAGTTGAATTTCCTTCAAGAATCTATGTACAGGGTAGAGACTTCAACTGGAATAAATTCGCTACTGGGGGAGTGAATGATTTTCCTGAAAACTCGCGAGACACGCCAACGTTTGAATGTATTTACCTACATTTGGCGGACAGAATGGAGATTATAACCCTCAAGAGGTAGCTAGAATCAACATGTTTCTTCAAATGCAACCCTATTGCTTGAGACCCCTCATTTCAAAGTTGGTTGAAAGAGGAATCCAGCTTACTGATTATATTTCAGTTTGCATTACATTGGCATTATTGATGACTTTAGCACCTAAAAATCGACCAAAAATATTCTAAAAGAATATGAAATTTGAAGGTATCTGAGTGATGATTCTATTTAGGGAATAAAAATAATAATCCACTCGCCTATTCCCCGCTGCAGAAATCTGTCTGATGAAGAAAGTGTTTCATTCCTTGCTCTCGCAAGTCTCTCGAAGACTTCGTAGTATCCCGACTAGGGTTTATTCAGGTTCGGCAGATAAGTGAATAAAAAACACTACTTCAGTAACTAAACTATATTAATTATCATACAGTACCTATACTATCTATCACTAACCCTAATTCACCTCCTACGAGGTGATGACGAACGACAAAAGATTATTGAGTTCGTGAGCTCACAATGTACCTTCCACAGACCAGTGTTGATGCCAATCAGATCTTGCTCCAACCGTTCAATACCGAATAACCGTTTCCACAATCTCAGCTGGAGTTACTGCTTGGACTCAGCCTCCAGGACTCCCTTGGTTATAATGTCGTATGAATCAATACCGCAGTTCCTGTTCTTTTATTTGGTCATCTTTTTCTGACATTTCTCGCAACAATCTCTTTTTGATAATTCTCCACAACCCCCTTTCGTCTCCTATCAGTTCCTACCTACCGCATCCACAACTATCTGGACTAATCTCAATGAAAATGAATATACAGAGTGGTCTAATGTATATACATACATAGTGGTCTATTACAACTTCTGAGGGTTGCTCGTAAGGGGGCAACCGAATGACGGATAGAACAATTTCTGTTTCGTTTCCACTCACTTCATAATTTTATTTTTAATATATTTTGTTTATAATTCAATTGGGTATTTGGTATTAGTCTAAAAAAATCTCTTTCTATTCTTTTTAATATAAATTGAATTTACTTATACAATTTTGGCGCGTTATTCTGCTGTGATTTTCCACAATCTCGTGGATTAAAACCACGGAAGAGACGACGCGAGTTTTTGGTGCGTAGGTACCTGCGTACCTCCCATGGTACGATTCGGTGACAGCGAGACAGTCGAAAAATATACGTTAATGGTACCACTGTGGTGTTGTGCACAATCTCGACCGACTCAAGAAATCTCGATCTCGCTCAGGAACATTTTGATCGACCACTCTCTCGATCTACATCAATCTTCACTAAAGGTAAGTGGTTATATCACAGATCGTTTTTCTCATGTACTAAAGATTTTGTTTATGAGATATACACATATTCACAGAGTGCAAAACATAGTGAAAAATAAATACAGTCCATTGATTCGTAGAAGATAAACATTTCTGTAGAGGCGAGAGGGATATTAACGAGGCCCATAAGTATCCAACCAAGAACTGTTTCTATCGCCACCGGTTCATCTTCATTTCCAACTAGACGTCCCGGACCAAGTGTAAGAGGAAAGAAGTCAGCTCCTAATAAGAGATCTATAGGACCGGGAGTGTGAAACTTGGGGTCAGCTAGATTTAATTGAGAAATATGCGTCCAAGAATCGTGAGGAATTGTAAATTGAGGCATATGGTTGCAAATTTGAGAGAGAATAACCGCATCTATCGAAAACGTTGGTTCAGTTTTGGCGTGAAAACCCGACAAACTAACCCATTAATATCAGATGTTTTTCGAAAAATTAAAACGTCGGTAATTTCCACCCAAGAGCAAAAATATTTTAACAGATCATGTATCGTAATGTTAACATGATTTACAATGGACAATGCTGTATTTTGTGAAACCATCCAGAATCTTGGGATCAAAATCTTTACATTATCGATAAACTGGCTGTTGTTCCTACTTTTCAGGTACCAAAAACAATTATTTAGTGTGTTTGAGTTTGCATTTTTCAATGGTTTTATTTCCATCCGTCGTTGGGATTCAGATGTGAATTCGATTGAAAGAAAACATATTGGACCAAGTTCACAATAAAGTTATTGTTTTTCACATCAATATTATCAGACTGAATTACTTCACGAAAAAGAATCAGTTAGCAATTGACTGAATATTAGAGCCACTTCAAACCATAGAATGGAAATAAACCAGCGCTTCTTCACAATATGAATATTGAATACTCACCTCAATAGTATCATGAGATGCCTGATGACTCCATTGAGTTGCATATACATTTCTTCCTCCAAAACTGGGTTTTCACTGTCGTGCATAACGAAGTGATTCTCCGGTAAATCGAGTTTCTTCAGCGTTCTCACCCTAATCGTTGTAAAAACATGACAAACGATCATCAACTGAGTCTTCAGACAACCAAGGAGTCCAACAAATAGCCCATCATTACCTACAGAAGATTGTTGTCAATGTATATTTCTGAGAATATTCGAATCTATTCTCACATGCAATAACCCCAGCAAATAACTGCAATCCAATGTTCATGAACAGAGCAGCCATTTTACACTCCCATTTTTTATTTGTGGGAAAAGGAATATAGAAAACATAAGGCATGAAATCATAACATGTTATATTAGCCATTTCGAAAGAGTCGTGCTCCAGACCCATATCCAGTGATAACGTTGTAGACATGTAAGCTGACATACCACACATGCCGTATAAAGCAAAAAACTGAAAAGAAAGTATAATCATTAGTGTTGGAACTGAGTTTGTGGGTAGTTGGAATATTGTTTGTTACTGTTTTACAATGCTAATATCGTTGATCTCGAGTTCTTGTTTCACTTACAACACGTATTAAAATCCACAAAATGAGGATGGATTTCACACGGACATTTTATATCGCAGAAGAAAACATTTTGATGATGTCGATGACGATTATGATGATGGTGATGATGAGGATGATGATTATGTTAATGGTGATGATGATGATGAAACAGCAACTGTATATAGGGTGTCGCATAAGTCATGTATCAAAAGAAATGGGGTGGTAGGGGGGGGGGGTCATTTCCAATCAAACTAACCGTATACATAGTTGTCCAATTGTTGATGGTTCAAAACATTTTTTTTTCATTTCTATAAAAAGAATGCATTACAATGAAGCTACTCATAGTACAGTGTGACCCACTTGAAAGCGGGACACCTCGATAAAATTTGTATTAATTCACCGATTTCGACGAACTTTTTTTTGAATTGTAGAGTTCGAAAAACTGTACTTTAGGACGAAACATATTTATATTTCTACAAAATCCAAGGCCTACTGCGTTTATTTTTAGAGGATAAAAATCAAGAAATCGTATTAGCGATTTTTTTTACGAAAAATTCAAAATCACCATTAGATTCAGCACCCCCACAAATGGTTGTATACCAAATTTCATGAAAAAATATTCGATATTAATAATTTTGTGGCCAAATCAAAATTCGAGTTCGTATTATAAGTTAATTCGAGTATATGATGAAATGAAAAGTGAAATGAATAAAAAGTAATCATTGATGATTATGGGGCAAATGAGAGAAATGAATGAACCATATTTATTCTGATCAAGTAACCCATGGAAAGAATGAAACAATTAAAAACAATAACTATTATAGCTAGACATACAAATGAACGTTCATCAAATTCTTGTTGTTTCAACCAATCCGCCATTCAGTGCAATGCATTTATCATATCTTCTTCTTATATTCAATATAACTTTTCTCAGTTGTTCTGGCGTGATTTCTGCACAAGCTGCAGTTATTCTGATACGAAGTTCTTCTACTGACTGCGGTCTAGACTTATAAACTTTTTGTTTCACAATACCCCAAAGAAAAAAATCCAGTGGTGTCAGGTCCGGGGATCTTGGCGGCCAGTGAATGAAAGGACTATTCCGACCAATCCACCGATTTCTGTAATTATCATTCAGCCATTCTCTCACCAAGGCTGCGTTATGTACAGGAGAGCCATCTAATTGAAATTTCAAATTCAGGCGATCATGTACTGGTAAATTATGTATTGCGTCCCAGAATTCATTGCTTAAAAAGTCCAAAAATATATTTCCATTCAGATTACCTTCAAAGAAAAAAGGGCCGATAATCTTATCATGGAGTATTCCACACCACACATTTATTTTATAAGAATACTGCCTTTTTGCATTGATAACCCAATTAGGATTATCTGTAGACCAGTACCTTGAATTTTGGGACGACACAACTCCGTTTGTAGTGAACGTAGCTTCGTCACTGAACAAAATTTCGTTCAAGAAGTTATTATCATTCAGATATTCTCCCTGAACCCAAAAACAGAATTCTAATCTTCGTTCTTCATCTCCCGGTTCCAGAGTATGTAAAACTTTTGGCTTGAATGGTTTGATTTTATTCCTTACAAGGCATCTCCTGACATTTTCTCTAGGAATATGCAAGTCCAGACTAGCCGTTCGCAAGCTTGAATGAGGATTATTCCGAAAATATTGCAATACTCGCGCATCATTCCTATACTCACGACGTGGATTATTTCTGTTTTTGAGCATATGCCTCGATACACTACCTGTTTCATTGAAAACAGCATTAATACGATTAACAGTACTGCTACTCACTGGAAGTTTATCAGGATGTCTGTTATGAAATTCTCTGGCAGCTTCTCTTGCTGAAAGAGCATTATCTCCGACAAGACGCACAAGTTCAATTTTATCTCTTACACTTAGTTCTCCCATAATAATTAATCACTTCCAAATATTCCTCTAAATAATCGGGCAAAATCTGACGCTACTAATATTCCAACACACTTTGTGACAGCGGCAATAAAAATCAACAATCGTCTTTTGTTTCTCGCGCCCAGTCAGGAGCACGCGATTTCGCATATCCGCGCGGCTATACTGGTGCAATGTGAATTTTGATTTGGCCACAAAATTATTAATATCGAATATTTTTTCATGAAATTTGGTATACAACCATTTGTGGGGGTGCTGAATCTAATGGTGATTTTGAATTTCTCGTAAAAAAATCGCTAATACGATTTCTTGATTTTTATCCTCTAAAAATAAACGCAGTAGGCCTTGGATTTTATAGAAATATAAATATGTTTCGTCCTAAAGTACAGTTTTTCGAACTCTACAATTCAAAAAAAAGTTTGTCGATATCGGTGGATTAATACAAATTTTATTGAGGTGTCCCGCTTTCAAGTGGGTCACACTGTATATGTAACATTCCTGATTTTTTGTTTTGTCAATTTCGTCAAGATGGATGCACTTTACCCCTTAAAAATAGTTTTATGACATGAGTTACTCTTATCAATTACATGAAAAAAATTTATTTTTCCTGGAGTGTTGTCATTGAATGAAATATTTAAGTGTTTTCAACAACGTCTCTCGCCATGCTTTTCTTTAGATTTAGTAGGTACCAAATTTAGCTCACAATTGATTATTTAATACATTATAATTACCTACCAAGTGGTGTACTCAGAATCAGTTATTGATAAATTGATTTCACACACTCGAATTCTTACCGCCTGTTTTTGCGTTTTGAGATTTACTTCCGATCCTGAGAACAGCGCTCCTAGCGACGAAAGCCCAAAGGACCTGGGATTTCCAGAGTCTGACACCGCAATCACCGCATGCGAGAGTAGCAATTTTTGTGTAAAAAGTTTGTGAAAAGCTCCGCGATTTTCGGTGTTGTCAAACCTTGCCCAACGACAGATCACGTTTTTTTATGTTCTGATTCCCATGAAAAGGGATATCCTGTAATGTTCAGAGAACATCGTGAGAACCAAGGGAAATAAGCCAGGAATTGGTGTTCTCCTCAAATTTCGAGAGGTTATATGCCTCGGAGAACACCTCCTTTGGCAATGTGTTCCAAGCCTCACTGTTCGTTGGAAGAAAGAGTCTTTGGAAAGAGATGGTCTGCAGGTCTCCAAAGTGACCACGAAGGGGTGCGAAGCCTCAACTCGACGGGTTAATTTCGCGGGGACTGCCAAGGTAGAAACAATAATTGTTGATATTTCCGTCCTACAGAACACCAGCAGTATTGGTCAAGATCAGTTTTTCAACAGGATATACAAACAAAGAAAGGGCACAAAAGAACAGAAACAATACTTTCAATATCCTTCTAAGACCTCTTTGGGAAGTGCATATTACGCCTCAAAAAAACATCCTCATGCCTACAGTTCTAAAACATCCCAAAACATCCCAGGGATACCTCTCAGTAGTCAATCAAAGAAATGCCACAGAAGAACAAAAACAATATTTCAATATCCTTCAAAGACCTCTTTGGTCAGTGCATATTCGTCTCAAAATAACATCTTCATGCCAACATTTTCAGAAAATCCCAAAACATCCCAGGGATGTTTGTGCTCGCTGGGGTCGTAAATACCTGATATGAACACGTACTTTTCATTTCTTTACTTCGCTAGTATCATCACTTTTGTCATCTATCACGACGGAGACTTAAGATTCACCAGATACATATGTTATCTTTTCGAGAGCTCCTATAATGTTCTGATACAATGGGCATGTTTCAGTAAAAAATTGTATTTCAATATTTCTAAGTACAAAACCTAACTAGTTCACTGTCGCAAACCGTTTTTTCCTCAGAATTCTGGAACTTCTTTAAATAATTATCGGAATTCACGATATTTCAAAACTTTGAGAACGCGGAAAAACGCGTGACTTAATCATCCGAGAACACCATATGAGAATCGTCTCACGTATCAATTCTCAATTTCTGATAGACAAGTGCAAGAATATTTTTGATTGTCATTTCAATCAGAATGTGAAATAAATTTTCTGGATTGAATACTAAAAGCAGATAACTGAGAATACAACACAACTGAAGACTTAGATAATATGAGGATTATCTTTGAATATTCGCATCTTGACTATATAAAACAAGGATTTGGCGAAGATGATAGCCGATATCAACGTTAGGGAGTTAGGTTGACCATTTACTATGTCTTCTTCTTTTTTGGTATGTCTGGAAACTTAGAGGCATTACACTGTTGCCCGTGCAGCAAAATAATTTGGGATTGAATAAAATCTCGATCATTTTTAGGAATACTAAGATATTTCCATTGGTACTGGAGCATCTTGCAAGTATATAAGTATCCAATAAGTGATCATTAGGAACTAGGTCGAACTACTGTCCTCTGTGGATGTGAATACTATTGTGATTGATCATATTGGATCTCATAAGGTGAATACTAGTTACAAATCTGGCAGCGTCTAAATATGTGGTCCTACTTCTTATGCGAAAGCCAGAATTCGATTCATGACGTCATCGAACCTGGCGTTTTTCGAAATCGCCGAATTTAATTATAGAAATATATCACAGGAAGGAAGGAATGCTCGAAGTCATCTCCACAAATTTTAATGATATTTTTAACTAATTTATGAGGGACATGTTTCGGTCTGATGAAAGACCATCTTCAGCCTAATTGAAAAGTTTGGAGTTGAAAAAATTATTTTCTGCCAATGCCCATAGTCGAGAGTTCCAAAATGAAAATTGAATAAACGGGTTCTCAAAAAATGAAGGGCCCCGTGCCCTGAGAGCGTATACTAAGTTTTATTAAAGAACATTTCATATACCCAAAATGGTATATGAAGGGTATTGTCGAACAATTTAATGAATGAAGGCCTTATTTGAAGCAAATATCAATAAAATTGATGGGGCAAGCAGCCAGCACGTGTTTCAAATCTAAACTTAGTTAGTTAGTTAGTCTGCTTTAAATAAGGCCTTCATAAGGGAACGGGGAACCCCTTTTTTAAAAACCCGCTAGTTCATGGTGTTGTCAGATATTAAATTGTTTGACAATACCCTTCATATACCATTTTGAGTATATGAAATGTACTTTAATAAAACTTAGTATATACGCTCTCAGGGCACGGGGCCCTTCATTTTTTGAGAACCCGTTTATTCAATTTTCATTTTGGAACTCTCGACTATGGGCATTGGCAGAAAATAATTTTTTCAACTCCAAACTTTTCAATTAGGCTGAAGATGGTCTTTTATAAGACCGAAACATGTCCCTCATGAATTAGTTAAAAATATCATTAAAATTTGTGGAGATGACTTCGAGCATTCCTTCCTTCCTGTGAAATATTTCACTCCACTTTGAGCAATATGGACTTCTACCAAACTTGAATTGTGCGAATCTCCAGTATCATCCAAATTGTTCTGACGCTACTCACCAAGACAGATAAAATGGAATTAATCGTTTTTTGTTTTTGCATCATTTGTCCAGGATTAAATTCACCCAGAGCCGTATAGTGATATGTTTTATCCTGCAAAGTATCCATTATATTCCTGATTTTTTTAATCCCAAACGCCACAATGCAGAACTTGAATGCCCCAACAAGATGGGTTAGCAACATACTAATGTTGCTGATGAGTTTGTCGATATCTGCCAGAGACTTGTAGAAAATGACGATTTCACATATCAGAAATATTATTCCGATACCATAAAGCATTGCAACAAAGGCCATATATAATATTCTGAGTATAATGTTAACATCAGATCCCGGAATCCATATTCCAGATAATTTTTGGATAATGTCGCTTACGGAAAATACATTTTCCGGATATGCGGAATCTTGTTGGTTCACGGACATTATTGTTTTATTCTCGTTTCTTCGCCAGGAAAATGAATACTTTCTGAAGGAATGCTGCTATATTATACATGCACTTTCCTGAATATTATAGCCATGTGTCTACTACATTTGAATTGTTAAACATTCCAGTGGTGTATCAGAACAAGTTCAGTCGTAATTTCTGTGATTTTATAACAATAATTCAGAGGGTACATGGTACAGTAGGGTACCATGCACCCTGGCATAGAGGAGATGGAGAGTAGATTGGCTTCGGAATTTTCATTGAAATTTGAAGTTATCATATAGGTTCGTGAAGGTGGGAACAGACCAAGCAAACATTGTTGTGCAACAGTTGAACAACAGGTAGGCAACTGTTGGCTAACTTGTTTCCGTTGGGAGAGAACATTTTCGAAAAACTGTTGGGCAACATCGACCAGCCTGCTTTCTCCGGTGTTTGTCCAGTGTTCGTTCAGTCAGGCATCATGAGCGACGAAGAACATGCGTCTACACTGCAGACGCTGTGTGCGCACTGTTGTTCCACATCTCCTTTGAAGTACCGCCTTGGGAGCAAACACCGACCATCAGTTTGGCAACAGCTGCACAACTGTTGTGCAACTGTTGCGCAACACGTACGCACTGTGTAAACTTGAGTGATTCTCTAGTGTTGTTCCACTGTTGCACAACAATGTTTGCTTGGTCTGTTCCCACCTTGAGAATACTTCCTTTGTGGCGAAGTATTCTAAAGATTTTCCGTTCTACAGGAATATTAGACTAGTCATAACTTCTAGAATATAACAGGTGTATTCGTTATAGGTAAATGGTATGCAAAGAGGAACTTTTTCACATATTGTTCACGTTCCGGTCACTTCCGGTTTCACTAGAAATGGTTCCAGTTATGAATTTCCAAATGAAACACACCTGTATCTTGTATCATTTTTGGATCTCTGAGACAATCCTGGATCATATGTGACCTTTTTGATATTTATTCATACACCAAGTTAAATTAAAGAATATCGTAATTACTCAGGGACCAAGATTATATCCCGAGGCTTCAGAAGAAGGGTAGAAGGTCCCGTGGTAATAGTATTCTTTACTACCAAGGTGTATATCACATTATTTTCACCACTAGCAATATATCTCAATCATTATAGTTCTGTGAAACTGAAATGTGTACCCATGACACTATGAAAGTACTTCTTTTCAATTCTAATTAAAATCTAGTCATGCCATGACAGCATATGACAAGTCGATATTGATAAATACCTACTAGATTTGAGTGCCATTCCTGTGAATAAAGCATCAGAACAGTGAATTCGGGTTAATGGTGACAGAGGTGCCTCTGTCTTTATTGACTAGTCGTTGATAAAATGACGAAAACTACCTTGGTAGTAAAAATACACTTCACACCTTCCAAAGGAATAATTAACGGTAGGTTCTATCGCTAGTGGTGGAAAAAAGTGTTTACGCCCTCATTTCATTAGAGCCACTTTCAATATTGCATCTAGGTAGACCCGGATCGGACATATATGATTCTGGGGACCCCAGGTGAAGTCTTATAAAATGACTATCATGAGGTTTTAGTGACTGCTATTATGATCAATAGGGAAAATATCATTTTTTTCCAAGCGGTATGACGGAAAGTGGGTTTTCTCTGACACTTTTAACAGGCAGAATAGGTGTACTTTCTCTGCCTAGGCAGGAAAAGCGTGTTGCTATAAAACGTTCCAAGTAATTTTAATGAAATTGGTTATCAAAGTTTTCAATATTAAATTACACAGAATTGGTTTTATAACATTTGGAGAAAAATTTCATGTTTCACACACGGCAGTCAATCCACTACACTTTGCTGCATAGTAAAACAAATAGCTAGTTTCTCCGAATGACATGGAAAGTAGCTTCTTAATGACACTGAACAGGCAGAAAAGGTGTACTTTTACTGCCTGGGCAGAACAAGTTTGCAACGTTCCGAGTAATAAATTTGACTCAAATTAGTAACCAAAATTAACAATGAATTTGGGTGAACACAAAATGATGGATAATTTGGACTTTGCGTGAAATTGAAACAAATTTAGAGCAAGAATTATATGAAGAAGATTATTCAATGCCGCGGCTGGCATTTCATATATAGCCAAGGCGTAGTCGATACTAGTAAACCAGCTGTTCTGCCTAGTGAAACAAATAACTATTTTCTGAATACGTCAAAATATCACAAGGGTCGCGCATTTATAATAATATCTCAAGTGACACATTCTTTCAGCGTCCTACGTTGTTACCATGACACCGTGGGCAAAACAGTGTGCGAAGTCAAATAGTGTTCGTAATACATATTTCGCACACTGCATGTAAACTATAGGGGATTTTTGTATTTATTATTGGTCCTCAATCAACCAAGCATTCATATCTGAACGTTCAACAATGAGATCATGCCTTTTAAGGCCAGATCAACACTATATTTTTCATATCAATCTAAAACATAATATTTATTTGAGAACATTATTTTTTGACGTTTATGGGAAACATTTTGTTAGCAACCCGTACGTGAAATACTTTGGTGATCTCGACTGAATCAGATCTCGATTACCAAAGTATCATTTCGCGCACCATACAGGTTGGTTCGGTTTGGAATACAAAATATTCAACAGTGCGTTGTACTCGTTGAAATATTCAAAAAAAAATTACATAAACATATACTTTCAAACGCGTCGTTTTCGAGATACAGGGTGTTGGAAATACAAGTCTGAATATTGTTTTCTGATGAGAAGTTTGAAACGGTTTGAGATAAATCATTGAAATTTCTCACAGATACTGAACTTGCCACTTTCTATAATAAGATGGAATGAAGATTATTTCATAAAGTAATTCAGTGGCCGCTGAATCTATGTGCATTTCTTTTTCAATTTGTAGTTTAAAATCTGAAAAAACATAGGTCTTTGCTCACTTGTGAGTTTTTGATGCGATTGGCCGTTTTCGAGTTGAATCGGTTCAGCAATGTCGTAACATTTTCAGTTCAATAATAAGATTCTGTAGTTGAAACAAGAGTGCTATATGCTCACTGTTTCATCTCATAGAGCGTAAAAAGTGTAGTATCTGCGAGAAATGTTGGTGATGTATCTCAAACCGTTTCGAACTTTTCATCAAAAAACGTTATTCAGACTCGTATTTTCAACACCCTATAAGATGAGATAAGATAAATTTATTCGTCAATCAAAGATTATACAAGGTATAGCTCATACACAATGTACAAAACTTATCAGACTAGTCAAACGAAGAAATGGTTACAAATATAATACAATGCTAAAATAGTGTACCTATAGGTAAAGTCACAAAGACAAAATATGAAACAAACATACATACACATTGGAAACTTTGACAATATTTGAACATCAACAATTATAAAACTCCTCCACACTATAAAATGCATATTCAAGAAGAAAGTTCTTCAATTTATTTTTGAATGAAATATCATTCAAGTTTACATCTATTATGTCTCGTATTTCATTGAAACATTTGATACCCATATGCTTTGGTGAATTTTCACAGACTGTCAATCTTGAATAGGGCTGTCAAAATTTCTCTTTATTCCTAGTATTATACATATGCATATCTTCATTTCTCATGAATTCATTTTGGTTCATTTTTATGTCATAG
Organism: Phaedon cochleariae; assembly: GCA_918026855.4. Classification (NCBI taxonomy): domain Eukaryota; kingdom Metazoa; phylum Arthropoda; class Insecta; order Coleoptera; family Chrysomelidae; genus Phaedon; species Phaedon cochleariae. The sequence goes on along the minus strand of OU896707.1, from coordinate 16,456,710 downwards.
TTAGTTCAAAAATATACAAACATGGTAGGGTTAGAGTATTTGAAATTTCTTGAAGAGTGGTTCACATGTTTTCATTGGATGGGCATGACAAATTGTTCTCATTATCCTTTTTTGTGTTACAAATACCCTTTCAAAGTGACAAGAGGACCCCCAAAATATCAGGCCATATTGCAGAGTTGACTGAACCAGCCCAAAATAAAGTAACTTCAGGATGTTTGTAGATACAGTATCTCGCAGATTTCTTATTACATAGCATGTAGTGCTTAGTTTCGAACATACAGTATTTATGTGTGCTTCCCAATTTAGCTTACTATCCAAAGTAACACCTAAGAACTTGATAGTCTCCACTGATTGTATAGATTTTCCAGACAAGTTTAGGTATAGGTCATAATTTGGATCTCTATCTCGAAAACGAAGCGTTCAGAAGTATATGCTTAGGTAAACTTTTTTCGTCCTTTGAACGAGTACAACAAACTGTTGAATTTCATGTATTACGAATTAGACCACCCTGTACAGATAAAAAATAACTATTTCGTGGCTAACTATTATTTTTCATATGGGAACCATTTTTTAACAAACTCTTTCAAGTTCTGCTACTAGTGCTACTCTAAAGTGGACCACCTCATTCATCGTTGATTTTTTTATTTTATTATTTTAGTACTTTATGTTATTTCCTTTTAGGACAGCAATGGTTACATTGATCGTGGCCCAATGTACGGCTACTGAAACCGCCCGTAGGTGGCATCTCGTCCTGAAACTTCAAACTCTATAAATATATGTTTCGGGAATATATTATGTTGGATTTGTTTATTCCTTTTCTCCACAAATAGTCATTTTAATTACATATCAAAAAAAGTATTCATACATGCCATCACGCGAAAGACGAAACAAGGTCCAATAATAGGTTGTTGCAGAGGCGGATCGATCTATACATGATGATTCATGAGGAACGTCACATAGCCAAATGGTGAATAGGGGAAATCAAGACAGGTTGATGTATATATACTAGGTGTTTTCGAAATAAGTAGATATAATCAGCAGATCGATATGATACAGTCTAACGAATATTCCCATGATATCAGATTTTCACTAATAAATTTCATCCCGAAAATTTAACAAAAAACGAGAAAAAAATTTAGTACGCCACTTTAAAACAATTTGAATGATTGAAATCCGCGTGATTGTGCAGATAGCACAAGTACTATGGATATACTATGGATATCCATCATGGATATTGTGGATGTCCATAAGATATCCAATAAGGCTCTGGTATATCCTATGGACGTCCATAGGATGTGACAGTGTGACCTTTTTGGATGTCTTGAAGATATTCATAATGGATATCCATAAGATATCAACTATGGACATGGATAAGAGATAGTTAACCCTATCCTAAAAAATCACAAAAATTGGGAAAAGCACTCACGTCTCACTGCGTTCGAATAATGTATAGTTGTCAGTTCTTATGCATCATCAATTTTGGACAAATTCGTAGGAATCACTTTCAAATTCACTTCAAATTAATAAAATATGAGAACAGATTGACATTATTTGACTATTCCCAGGTTGGTAGAATCGATGATCTATATATAATCATCAGTTCTACCAATCTTGGACTATTTGAGACGTTACGCCACCTCGCGCTGTTTTTGAAAACCGAATCAATAATAATAGCAGATAGTGCATCACAATGTGTGCTATCTTTTGGAAGAACCACGCACAAGTGTTACTTTTGTGAATCTCTTTCTATTTATTTATCATTTCATTCATTGTATATACTTGATTTGAAGTTTCTAGGTATTGATCCTTTGTCTCTGTATCTGATGGATATCCTATGGACGTATTCAGGACCTTTGTTTCGGATATCTCAAGTACATCCGTAATCGGATATCTTATGGATATACATTTTATGTCCACGGATATCCCGCCTTGAATAGGACTTAAAATGGATATCCATAAGATATTCTGTGTTAACTGGGTTTTTCACGCGTAAATTTGAACAGATGTGACGTCAGAGTGACTACAGTGTGTTACTTTGGGTGGAAAAAGGGGTCTAACCCTATATTTTTAGTTAGTACCTCTCGATAGTATATAAACGTCGAGCGTACTCAAGGCTTCAAATATTTGCACTTATTTCAATGCCACCCTGTATATTGTATATATATAAAAATAGCTTAGTAGTGGGTGTCGCAGCAAAGTGCTAATATAATATTTTACCGATTGCACTGTGCTAATTCATTGTTATGTAACCAAAATACAGAAGGAAATTATACATGAACATCATGTCAGCGATCCTAAACAAAGATGTAAGTACATAATTTTCACAACTCTGAATGCATGATAGTCATGAATAATCTCGTTACAGTATCCCTGAAGAAGAAAATAAAGATTTTCGAAAGCTTGGACAAATTTTATAGAGTACTCTATTGACTGTTGCTGCATCCCCAATACTCCCTAGTTTATATCTCTTCTGGTTCAATGGAAGAATAATTAAATGAATTTTCAATTTTCAATCACGCAGAAAACTGTAGATGAAGGGATTTATCATCATGCATATTGTCATAGAATTTTTGTAAATGTTCAACGCACCAAAACGAATCCCTAATTATATTTCACGAACATCGTACCCAATGAGGATATAGGGAGAGAAGGTATACATAATCTATTTTAGAATTTTGGAGGTCATGATAGTTTTTGGGAATACTTCCTTGGAGAAGAATTCAGTGGCGTAGCTACGCCGGTTGGGCAGTTTGTTTTTATTTTATGAATATTTTATATACAGTCTGTCCAAGATAAGGTTGAACAGCATGGGGATCTCGGAAACGGTAGGAGATACGAAGTCGCTTAAATGGGGAAAAAGTTGCGCATTCGGAGGCTCATATCCAGAGCCGTCGAAAATTTTAAAAATTATTTTTAGTTTTTGAGTTATATCGAAAAAAGTGAATTTTTGGAATTTCTATTTTATTTTTTTTTTCTCCGTTATTATCAGAGATACAGAAAAACTGAAAATACTTTTTCATTGCAACTTTTGATGAGGTTTAACGTGGTGATACCGATTTTGTTATGCGACGTTTCGTATTCGTGGAACCATCATCAACTTTTGTTTTTTAAACACGGTCCTGATAATTTTTTCACAGATTCTGAAAGGTTTTTTTATTCTGAATTCAACAATGTACTATACAAGGTGATTCGAATGTGTTTCGACCTATTTCTATCCATCATCAATGTTTTTTCGAACTTCCAAAAGAAAAAAAGCCATCAGTTCCACTTATTTCTTATCATTTAGTGTCAAACTTGATGGATTAGTTATTCAATACTGAAAAGTGAATAAAAAATATTTCACTACATTCGATCAATGCAGCGTTTAAAATTTTTTGATGAATTCTTACACGAATTACTTTAACAACTCAACTTTGACAATACCTACAGAGACATTCATAACAAATGTTCAAAATGATAACCATTATTTTCTGAACAAAGATATCCTCTTCTCACAGTTGTTTCTAAGACATTGCTAAGCATTTCTGGGGTTATTCTATTGAATGCTTCGAAGGCACTGTCCCTTAGTTCTTCTTCATCCTCAAAGTTATTTGCGTGTACAAAGTTCGATATATCCCCTAAGAAAAAATCCAGCTGTGTCAAATCAGGCGACCGCGCCGGCCAAGGGATGAAAACGCACGGACTTCTCTGGAATTATGTACCGGAGCGCCATCTTGTTGAAACCAACAGAGTTCTGAACTTCCGCAATCGGTAAATCATCCAGAGCTTCCTCAAGATGATTCTCAAGCGAATTTCCATAACGTTCGGAAGTCTGTGTTTCATGGTAAATAGAAGGAACAATAATTCGTGTACCAAATATTGCAACCCACATATTAAAGCCGAAACGGTGTTGGTGTCTCGCTGTAATGTATAAATGTTCATTTTCTCGTGAACAATAATGTGTATTTTTTCTATCGAAGCTACCATGATAAGTGACCATGCTTTCATCAGTCCAGATGATTGTTCGAAAGAAATCTGCAAAATTTTAACATTTCCTGGTATACCACTCACAGAATGTCTTGCGCCTTTCGTCATCGCCTGGTTTTAGCGCTTGACATATTCTGAATTTGTATGGATGGAATTTTTGTTTCTGCAAAATGAAATGGGTTGTTGATTGAAACCAGTTGATGAGGTATTAGTGTGTTGACTAATTCTCCTTCAAAATAAGTGGAACTGATGGCATTTTTCCTTTGAAGTTTCGAAAAAACATTGATGATGGTCAAAAATAGGTCGAAACACAAATGAACCACCTTGTATCATACATGGTTGAATTCAGAATAAAAAAACCTTTTAGAATCTGTGGAAAAATTATCAGGACCGTTTTTAAAAAACAAAAGTTGATGATGGTTCCACGAATACGAAACCTCGCATGAAAAAAACGGTATCACGACGTTGACCGTCATCAAAAGTTGCTATGGAAAAGTATTCTCAGTTTTGCTGTATCTCTAATAATAACGGAGAAAAAAAATAAAATAGAAATTCCAAAAATTCACTTTTTTCGATATAACTCAAAAACTAAAGATAATTTTCAAAATTTTCGAAGGCTCTTGATATGAGCCTCCGAATGCGCAACTTTTTCCCCATCATTTCATCAAAAGTTGCTATGGAAAAGTATTCTCAGTTTTGCTGTATCTCTAATAATAACGGAGAAAAAAAATAAAATAGAAATTCCAAAAATTCACTTTTTTCGATATAACTCAAAAACTAAAGATAATTTTCAAAATTTTCGAAGGCTCTTGATATGAGCCTCCGAATGCGCAACTTTTTCCCCATTTAACCGATTTCGTATCTCTCACCGTTTTCGAGATCCCCATGCTGTTCAACCTTATCTTGGACAGACTGTATACAAGGTGTTTTTGAAATAAGTGCACATATTCAGCACATTCATATAATAATAATAATAATGATAAATTGCCTTTATTTAACCAGGCGGAGTTCAGCTGATGCTGCTCTTCCACTCAACCAATATGATACAGCTTTGGAATATTCCCATTATATCAGATTTTTTCTAATTCTGCCAATTAACTAGAAATTCTATCCCAAAAATTTAACAAAATACGACAAAAAAAATCAAGTACGCCACTTTAAAACAATGCAAATGATTGAACTCCGCGTGATTGTGCCTACCGCATGGAAATTTGAAGAGAGGTGATGTCAGATTTGCTACAGTGTAGTTCTCTTTGGGTGAAAAAAGGGGTCTCTCAAATTTTATTTTGATCCCAAACTTTTTGTTATTAGTGTCATTCCATATTGCACGTCAAGCTTTCTCTGTGCTTGAAATATTTGCACGTATTTCAATGCCACCCTGTATATTTCCTCCATATCATGGCCGCCATCAGCCGCGAGACCGTGAGCCGATCGCAGTCGACGGATATAAGCCAACATTCAAACGCTTACAGGCGGAATATGCTTATCTGTGGAAATTTGCGATCTTATATGTGTGTCCTGGATTTTTTATTGTTTCAATTTGATTGCTCTGTTTGAGTCATTTTTATGCTACCAATATTTTGAATACATATATATATATAATGGTAGGTACTTTATTATTGATAATAACTGTCAGATTAAGAATAGAGTATTTCTTTCCTCAATATATTAAGTGTTAAGTTGGACTTTTCAGTCCTGCGACCGCCCACTGCTGGCTGGAGACTGCACTGCACTGATGAGAGTCAAAGAGCTCGAAATTGGTCAGTAGGTGTCCTGGCATGGCCTGGCTAAATCGAAATCAATTGGCATTCATGAAAGAATCACTTGTATCAGTATTCGTTTATACGAGTCGATGCATAGATTTCGGGAGGATGTGTTTCAATGTTCTGCGTTGCATTATTAGACAGGAAAATAGTCGTTTTTCTCCCGATCTACCATTGTTATTGTTCATTCCATGAACATTGTGTGGAAATGACTTTGAGCATATGTTAGTATTAGAGTCGTTTATCCAGTCATTCATATTTACATCACATAGTAACAAACACATTACATAAATAAAAGATTTTGTATAGGTTGCGAATCTATATATATAAAATCCTCCGCGTGAAACAGAGGTGACTGGTGTTTGGCCAAAAGTATGTGAGTGCATATGCGCGAGGTTTTCGTCACAGAGGCCTTTCTCCTAGGGCTAAGCCCTTTATATCGGTAATTTCGCTGGGGATACCCAAGGGGGCGGGGAAGTTGCTCAGTCGTTATCAATGGTGAGTGTGTGAGTGTGAGCACACAACACTCACCACTGGTGAAATACGGGATCCGAACCAGCGATATTTTGCTTATCAAGCAGGGTACGCTACTCTACTGACCATTATATTATACTTCTTGCGAACTTCAAGATATTCATGCATAGGGGGAGAAAATGACACATCAGTCTGATAATGATTCCAAATACTTATTTATTTTTATGAAACCACTGAATGATAAGCCGTATTCATACTAATCCGAATAGACATTTTATTCAAAAAGGGCATAATCCGCAACTCCACTGCCAATGAAATAGAGGTACCGCTCCAAAACTGGTGCTGCTTTCAAATTTTTTTTTTTTCAATACCACATGAAATCAAAAATATGATAAACTCCCCATTCGCATATGTAAAAAATCAATCGATTGGCAAAGGGGATATATCGTGGTATATTTCAATTCGACAAAAGAAGTCCAATAGACGTTCATCATTCTATCAAATCTTCACGTCCAGTATGAACGAAAACTCAATGTCCAGTGATTGTCCCTAAACGGTTGTCCATTTTGAATTAGTGGTTAATGGACATCCATAGGATGTCAATTCAGTGTCCATATCGGTATGTACCGAGTGTAGGATATCCTGTATCTACTGAGCAGGTATTGTTGCCATGGCTTGTCAACGTTTGCAAATACTATTTCACCTTTTTTTACTACATTTGGAAGACTATGCTGCATCAACTATTGTAGGAAAACCACATGCATTGAATTTTTGTTCATTGGAAATTAAAAGAATATTGAGAGTTCTAGAGTCATACTCAAGAGATAAATGTATTCGAATTCTTGCATTAACCATTCAGTTTAGGCGACTGGACCTTGAAAAATCAAAAAATTCAACCTGCGGCGCAATATTTCTTATATTTTGTTACCAGCTTCCCCACAAAACTCATCTATTCATATTTACAATGACTTTTTTCAATATTTTTGTTCCTAGAATCTGCAGTTGAAATCTTTCCGATATAAATATGAGTTTTTCTGCAACCGACACAAAAGCAGTCGTCTATTTCAATACCAAAATTAGATCTTGAATTGACGTTTCTGATCCTGAAACAAAAATATGTATGTTGCTAGGCAATTCTTCTAGCACCTGATGGGAGCTTAAGTTGAACTTTAGCTCCTAGGAACTGAAAAGAATGTACTAGTCATCAAGAATAAACAACATTGTTTCGGTTGGTTATTTGGATGGGGACGCATACCTGATTTGTTTCCGATTTCGGCAGATTTGGCATCTCATACACATGCTGGAGATATCAATAGGTACACCAGATAGTTGAGTATTTTTGTTATCATTAGGAAAGTCTTCAAGGTTCACATTCTTGCTCGGTCCATTCTTTATTCTCGGAATCTGATTGATTGGATAACTGGTTTTTGAATAATCACGGCCAGCAATACCTTCTTGTCTCACTCAACGATATTGTTAAACTTCATTTGATTACCGAGCCAAACGCAGTGGAATATGGAGAGAAATTAATATTCGTTATTATTGTTGATAATGTTGAAATGCTCACTAACTTAACATTTTCCACTTCTTGTTCGTATACCTATCACTAGCACAGTATTTGCCATTAGGGTTGACACCTGGTCCAAATGAATTCATCGATTCAATAGAATACATAAATATGTCACTCTGTGCAAGGTTGTATTTTATATTGAAACTAAAATTCGAACATTTTTGAAAATTGAATGGAGATTTATTCAAATTTTACTTTCGCTCGGCTTCGCTGGACGCAAATGCAAAATTTGCTTGTCAAACAAAGTGCAACTTTTGATTCTAATAAAACAATCTAGTACCCTTTGCAAAATACTACTCCTTCCTTATATTTTGCAACGAAATACCTATAGGACCATGCATGTGTATATTTGTCTCATGATGAATAATTGAATAAGAGAGCTGCAAAATTGAATATACCACGAAATAATCACCGTTAGACCTATAATTACCAATATCTGATACTGAAATATATATCACAAAGATCGACAGATATATGAGGTTGTCAAAAAAAACGGAATTTCGTTTTAGAAAAATAACGTTTTTATTAGTGGACCGCGTTTCAATCGACTTTGGTCTTGTTCGAATGAGAATTGAACAAGAAAAAACTTCAGCTCCATATTTTCCAATTTTTTTATGAAACAAAATAGCGGACACACCGAAACTTGGCCGAGCTTGAAAACTTGCTTGAACTTTTTTGAGTCATTCTGGAATATTTTTGCGTGTATTCTGAGATCGTGGACTTTTCTGATGAACAGAACAAAAGTCAAACATGCAAATCCGCCGAAAATACGGAGTTATTGACCTCGACAGTTTCTGCAAGTCCTTGTATAAACTTTCAAGGTCAATAACTCCGTAACAAAGAAGTGCGATATACATTTTTTTTGCAAGCAGCAAAATGTCAAATTCGCCTCCTTTGTCAAAAATGTGAAAAAAATTACACTACCCCCTCAAATTCCCACATACTGATTGCTCCTTGACATATTATGAAAAGATGATCTCCTCATCATTCCTTATAAAGAAAACGCAATATGAATTTCATCTTGGATTGAAGTCACAGCCAGACAGCACCAGATATTCCATGAATCTCCCTATCATATTCCTTTTGGAAAATTGGAATATTCTAGAAATAATCTGGAATATTCTGGAATATCTGTGGAATATTCTCTAAATATATGCGAATGGGAATTCCTCAGATATTCATAGAATATATCCAAAAGAATATTCCTGGAATATTCCAATAAACATATTCTAAAATAAAAAAAGTGACCCTAGTAGGGATCGAACTCGTGACCTCAAGACTATCAGACCAAAAAAAAAAAAACTTAAATTCATTTATTCGTTGACACAGTTTTTACAATACAACACATATAACATCAACATATTTGTGTATAATGGGCTTGACATATCTATGAGTATGACTGAACGTCCCTCCGCAGTCGCAGAGGTGGCTGGTGTTAGCCAAGGAATATGAGAGGATATGTGAGGTGTTCGTCGCAGTGACCTATCTCCTAGGGCTAGGCCCTTTATACAGGTAATCTCGCTGGTGGTACCCATAGGGTGGGGGAGCTGCTCGTGCGCGATCAGAGTGGAAAGGGTTGCTGAGTCGTTGGAGGAAAAATAAAATTAAAATAAAATAAAAAACCTCCTTCTTGTTTGTCTCGGGCAGTTGTGCGCATGCGTTTCCACATGGGCACTTCTGACCGAGTTCAGTGTCTTTTACGACACTATGTTATTTTCGTGCTTGGGATAGTGCTGTCTAGAGTCTCCTCGGTGGCTCGGACATGTCCGAGCACCCGGGGATGTTCCCGACTATAGATTGTCAGGCTCCCTAAAAACATCGGTTGATGCATATATCAGTCCGTGTTTTTTATGGATGTTATGGTGTTGTCTGACTGTTGTCATATTCCGGGTAAGGTCACTTCCAGCGATGTGGTATTTGTAAAATCTATTAGAGATTTTCAAGATGTATTCGTCGATTCTCGGCAAATTACCACATCTCTCGTGGAGATCTGCCACCCGAGAGTATCTATCACCATTAGTGATAATACGGAGTACTTTATTCTGCAGCACCTGTAACCTATTCATATGAGTAGGTGAGATGCTGCAGAACACTGGACACGCGTATGTCATCACTGGCCTAATGACCTGCTTGTATACCAGGACCTTATTCTCCTGCGAGAGAGCTGAGGTCCTGGATATCAAGGGGTACATCTTTTTGATGGCATTTTGGGTTTTCTGGATGAGGTAGTTTGTATTCTTTCTCAGACTCAAACGGGTGTCCAATTTGACTCCCAGGTATTTCACGGTGGTCGTGTCTGCCACCTCAACCCCTTTCACGGTCAAAGGTCTGCTCAGTCGGGAGTTGTTGACTTTTTTGTGGAAATTGATGACCTCAGTCTTTGCGCTGTTTTTGCAGATCTTTGACTCGTCAAAGTACGGTATGATTCCCCTGTCCAGATGAATCTGGATCTGTGCCCTGGCGATATTCGAGTCGTCCGAGTGAGCATATATTGCCGTATCGTCGGCATACAATGCTGTACTCGTCCGCTCGAATACAGGGAAATCATGCGTGTATAGGGTATATAACAGAAGTGAAAGGCACGACCCCTGCGGAACACCTGCCTCGAGTGGAAAATCTCCCGATATACTTTCGTTGACCTTGACCCGGATTTTCCTGTTGCTGATATATGCATCGATAATCTTAATGATAAAAATCGGCATTCTTGCCTTATGCAGTTTGGACATTAGACCCTCGTGCCAGACGGTGTCGAATGCCTTCTCTACGTCCATCATGACCATGACGGTGTTCTTGTTGTTGTTGCTGGCCTCTTTAACCTCGTGAACAATTCGGGCCACTTGGGACACTGTGCTGTGCCCCTTGCGGAACCCGAACTGTTCCTTTGGTATGAGGTCCAGCTTATTAGTGTGGTGTGTGATGAGTCGTAAGAGGACTCTATCCACGACCTTGGCCACGGCGCTAAGCAGTGATATGGGGCGGTAGCCATTGGTGGACTTAGGGTCCTTGCCCTGTTTTGGGATAGGTACCACAAGCCCAGTCTTGAGGCATTCTGGGTAGTGCTGGCATTTGATAATAGCGTTTATAATGTAATATAGTTGTACAATTGCTTTGCGCGACATGTTTTTTAAGAGAACCACGTCAAGTCCATCAGGCCCTGGGGCTTTGTTGATATTCATATACCTAATGATTTCATTGATTTCTTTTGGGGATGTAATGCTTTTCCCCAGGGCTTGTCGCGGGAGCAGGATGTCCGGCGATGATCTTATCTGCTCTGCTGTTGCCACCATGTCCTCCTGGACCGCACCTATTGGCCTTTTGTCAATTTTGGAGATTTTTTGAAAGTGTTTCCCAAGCACTATCGCCTTCTCCAGATCTGACACCGCTTCCTCGCGCCCATACTCCAGGGTAGGTATGGGTGTGAATTTCTTCTTTAACCTTTTTGTCATTTTCCATAGAGTATTGTCGCGAGGGTCCAGACTCTCCAGCTTGGCTCTCCAGGAGGAGTTCCTGAACTCACGAATTTGGTTTTCAATTTCATTACAAATTCTTTTGAAGGCGCCTCTGGTTTCCGGGGTTTTAAGCCGTTGCCAGCGACGCCTCAGGACCTTCTTTTCTGCTATGAGTTCAAGAACTTCCTCCGGGAGTTCGTCCTTGTTGGAGTCAATGCTGACCAGTCGCGTGGTGGCATCTCTGGCCATCGTGATGCTTTGGATGAGCTTTTCCATTTCTTGATTTATCTCTGTCTTCAGGATGTTACTTTTAATTGTGGTTCTTTGGTCGAGCTGAGCTCTGAACATCCGCCAGTTTGTGTTCTTGTAATCATATATTTTCTTAATGATTTCAGGTGGTTTTTGTCCGAACTCGAATAAAACTGGCAGATGGTCAGAGCTCAGCTCGTCCACCACCTCTAGCTCAGAGATGTCCACCATGTTTTTGGACAGCACTATGTCTATAACTGTCGGTGTCATTCCATTGATGGGATAGTGCGTGGGAGTGTTAGGGAAGTCCAGGTTGACATTGGCGGCTTGCAGATATGCCTTCAACGTACGCCCATTGTAGTTGTTCGTGACCTGGTTCCCCCAGTCCGCATGTCGCGCATTAAAATCGCCCCCGATTATCACCTTATTGCCAGCACTAACCAGTGCCTCCAGGTCTTGTTCAGTGAGCTTATTTCTGGGCCTGTTGTACACTGAGAAAATAATCTCACCACTCCGCAGTCTCACCCCTGCATGCTCGATTGAGGTTTGCCTTGGTGGGACAACGGTGTGGGGGATATTGTTCTTAATTAGAATGGCTACTCCCCCACATCTATCTGTATTAGGCCGATCGACCCTGACCGTGGTAAAGCCTCTTACTCTGAATTCATGATCATGATGGAGCTTGGTCTCGGACAAAAGTATAATGTCCAACCTGCGGCGGTAAATAAAATTAACAAGTGACAGCATCTTGTTATTGAGGCCGTTAATGTTAATCATACATACCTTAAGGCCGATTCGTACCATTAATATTGTAGTTACCGATATTCTTAGAGAACCTGGTCACTATTTCAACTATCTCCCAAGGGTTTGTTTCCCCTCCGATCGCGTCGTTCAGGTCCCGCACGCATCTGAACACCTCAGCGAGATTTACCTCTTGCTCTAGGAGCTCTGTCTCTGCGGCGATACTCGTTATCGTCTCTATTCCTCTGCCAACCCCAGGTCCTCTCTGCGCGCTTGTGGTGGGGCGTGCAGGCGCTCCTCTTCTACTGGGCTGTCTGGCCTCTCTGTTCTGCTCCGGGGCACCAGTGGAATCCTCCTGCTGTCCTAGTTCTACTACCATGGCCTCCCTTTCCATCCTTCTTCTTTCCCAAGCATTCGTGCTCAGACCAACGCCTTGACCACTAGGCCAGTAATCGAATTGAATAATGTTGTATACATATCAATTTCTTGTGAGAGCGTTGTTCGAAATCGGATCATAAACACTTTTTGTTTCAAAATCCCCTTACATCTAATTTTGATGTTCGATCCTCACAGCTCTGAAATAATGATGGGTATTTATGTGTTGAGAAACATAGGAATATTCATGGAATATTTCATGAATATACACCACAGAATATTCAGTTGAGAATATTTCATGAATATACCGCACAGAATATTCAGTTGAGAATATTTCATGAATATACCCCACAGAACATTCAGTTGGGAATATTTCATGAATATACAAAAGAGAATATTCATTTGGGAATATTCCTGGGAAATTCATACCTGAATATTCCCTGAACATCACTTTGGAATATTCCTTCTAGATGTTCCAGAGGCATGTATATATTCTAGGAATAATCGATGAATAATCGGAATATACTCCTCCTTTTTAGCATATTTAGAGAATATTCTAGAAATATCCAGTGCTGTCTGGGATAGAGCAATCAGTAGGTTCAGTAGATAAACTGGAGTGAATTTGGTTTGCTATGACCATTTTTTTCGGGTTTAAGGTGGCTTCACGTATGATGAAGCATATGATCGAGGAGTTCGCTTCGTCATGTCCCAGTCTATTTAAATTTTTGTTGGGTGACAAAGAATGCATCAATATATATATACAGAGGTGTGCACAAAAAACGGCTAGAGCTGTAACTTCCGAATCATTCGAGATCGAAATTTGAAATTTGGTGGGTAGCAACTATACCATATTGTTCATTTATTGACGAGAAAAAAATTATTCCATCACTTCCGGTCTAACCGGAAGTGACCCCAACTTTTAGTTTTCAAATGGAACCCCCTGTATATTTTCCCATTATTGGATTCAGGGTATCATTTTACATACGCCAGTAGTTTTTCTGGATCAAATATCAAGAGGATTTTTTTAAATTCTTTTTTGTGTTCAAACATTGCCCATTTTGGTAATAGTAATCAAGATCTAGGTAGCCTTGTAAGTCAATTTCAATGTGACAGTAACACTTTGGAAAAAGGTGGATAGGAACAAATGGACCGATACGGTGGCCAGCTCGCAGTCCAGATTTGACAGTCATGGATTTCTTCCTTTGGGGTTACTTGAAGGATCAAGTTTATCTATTTCAGCCAGAGAATATAGAAATCCTTAGGCATCGAATATTAGGGGCTTGCCGCAATATACCCCAAGCTAGAAGGTGTCAGCAATGCATTGCACAAAATGGGGGTGACTTTGAGCATTTGTTGTAATTAATTTTTTATCGCCCCTCTTTCTATGCTACTGAGAATAATAAAGATTGATGTGGCGTTCATTTTGTTGTTATTTCTGTTTCACACAAAATGATCCGAAAAAACTACTGGTGTATGTAAAATGATACCCTGAATCTAAAAATGGAAAAATATACAGGGGGTTCCATTTGAAAATCAAAAGTTGGGGTCACTTCCGGATAGACCGGAAGTGATGGAATGATTTTTTTTTCGTCGATAAATGAACAATATGGTATAGTTGCTACCCACCAAATTTCAAATTTCGATCCCGAATGATTCAGAAGTTACAGCTCTAGCCGTTTTTTGTGCACACCTCTGTATACATTATTCAACGAAGTGAAGCCAAATTCGCCAAAATCCTTTCCATTGCTATCGAAACTATTCTTTGTTTGCTTACATCTCGCCGACACAAACTACATAATTTCTGATACAAATACGAGTAACTGATTGCATTCTGATGGAGATGCGTACTGAAGGATAGCGCTGCTGAATAGGAAGACGCCGGAAGCCAGAGGCGCCTTCAAGAGAGTATGTAACGAAATTGAATTCGAAATACGAGAGCTCAGGAACGCCTCCTGGAGAGCCCAATTGGAGAGTCTAGACCCTCGTAACAATACTCTATGGAAAATGTCAAAAAGATTAAAAAAGCAATATACACCCATGCCCACCCTGGAGTATGGTCACGAGGAAGCGGTGTCAGATCCGGAGAAGGCGATAGTGCTTGGGAAGCATTTCCAAAAAATTAGTAAAATCAATAAAAACCCAACTTGTGCAGTCCAGGAAGACATGGCGGCAACAGCAGCTCGCATTAGAGCACTTCCCAACATCCCGCTCCCGAGACAAGCCCTGAGTAAAACTATAACATCTCCAAAAGAAATAAGCGAAATCATAAGATACCTGAACATCAATAAAGCACCAGGGCTTGACGGTCTGGACATCATGGTTCTCCTAAAAAATATGTCTCGCAAAGCAATAGTGCAACTCCACTACGTGATTAATGCGATCATCAAATGCCAGCACTATCCAGAATGCCTCAAAACTGGGCTTGTTTTACCAATACCTAAACCCCAAATCCACAAATGGCTACCGCCCCATATCACTGCTTAGCGCGGTGGCCAAGATCGTGGATAGAGTCCTCTTACGGATTATCTCACACCAAGTGAGCTCTCACTCATACCTCATGAACAGTTCGGGTTCCGCAAAGGACACAGTACTGTATCTCAAGTGGCCCGAATTGTTCATGAGATAAAAGAGGCCTATAACAGCGATAAAAACACGGTGATGGTCATGATGGACATTCCCAGACAGCACCAGATATTCCATGAATCTCCCTATCATATTCCTTTTGGAATATTGGAATATTCTAGAAATAATCTGGAATATTCCGGAATATCTGTGGAATATTCTCTGAATATGCGAATGGGAATTCCTCAGATAATCATAGAATATACCCGGAAGAATATTCTATGTTGAATGTTCCTGGAATATTCCAATAAACATATTCTAAAATTAAAAAAAGTGACCCAAGTAGGGATCGAACTCGTGACCTCAAGACTATCAGAGCAACGCCTTGACCACTAGGCCAGTAATCGAATTGAATAATGTTATACATATCAAGTTCTTGTGAGAGCATTGTTCGAAATCGGATCATACACACTTTTTGTTTCAAAATCCCCTTACATCTAATTGATGTTCGATACTCATATCTCTGAAATAATAAATGGTATTTATGTGTTGAGTAACAAAGGAATATTCATGGAATATTTCATGACTATTCACCACCGAATATTCAGTGGAGAATATTCCATGAATATACCGCACAGAATATTCAGTTGGGTATATTTCATGAATATACCGCACAGAATATTCAGCTGGGTATATTTCATGAATATACAACAGAGAATATTCAGTTGGGAATATTCCTGGAAGATTCATACCTGAATATTCCCTGAACATGTCCGACTATTCACTTTGGAATATTCCTTTTAGATGTTCCAGTGGCATGTATATATTCTAGGAATAATCGATGAATATTCGGAATATACTCCTCCTTTTTAGCATATTTAGAGAATATTCTATGAATATCCAGTGCTGTCTGGGTTGAAAAGGCCTTTGACACCGTCTGGCACGAAGGTCTAATGTCCAAGTTGTACAAGGCTAGAATGCCGATATTTATCATTAAGCTTATTGATGCATATATCACCGACAGGAAAATCCGGGTTAAGGTCAACGAAAGTATATCGGGAGATTTTCCACTCGAGGCAGGTGTTCCGCAGGGGTCATGCCTCTCACCTCTGTTGTATACCCTATACACGCATGATTTTCCTGTATTCGAGCGGACGAGTATGGTATTGTATGCCGACGACACGGCTATGCCCACTCGGACGACTCGAATATCGCCAGGGCACAGATCCAGATTCATCTGGACAGGGGAATCATACCGTACTTTGACGAGTCAAAGATCCGCATCAACGGTGCGAAAACGGAAGTTATCAATTTCCACCGAAAAGTTAATAACGTTGAGCAGACCTTTGACCGTCAAAGGGGTTGAGGTGAAAGACATCACCCCCGTGAAATACCTGGGAGTCAAGTTGGACACCCGTATGTCATTCTGGAAAAACACTAACTACCTGATCCAAAAGACACAAAATGCCATCAAGAAAATGTACCCCTTGATATCCAGGACCTCCCCTCTCTCGTTGGAGAACAAGGTCCTGGTAAACAAGCAAATCATCAGGTCTGTAATGACATATGCGTGTCCGGTGTTCTGCAGCATCCCACCTACCCATATGAATAGGTTGCAGGTGCTGCAGAACAAAGTACTCTGTATTATCACTAACGGTGATAGATACTCACGAGTGGCAGATCTCCACGAGAGATGTCGTGGTAATTTGCCTAGAGTCAGTGAGTATATCCGAAAAATTTCCAATAAATTCTACAAATACCACATCGCTGGAAGTGACCTATGAATATGACCACAACGAGAAGGCATCACAGACAACATCCGCGAAAAACATGGGCTGATATATGCATCAACCGATGTTTTTGAGGAGCCAGATAATCTATAGTCGGGACCCCCCCCCCACAGCCCAAAACATCTACAGGGCTCTGAGGAGGGCCCGGACTACACAATCACAGATTACCAAGGTTTGGTAATCTGTGACACAATCCCCTCCCCCCCCCCCAAAAAAAGAAACGCAAATAAAATAGTATCAATGCCACTCAAGGAGTGACAAACTGACACTGAACTCGGTCAGACATGCGGACGCTCCTGGGCCTGATTACTGGCCTCACAGCCAGAGTCGGGTGCAGGGTGTGGGTAGGTCTGGCCGAGACAAATCAGAAGGAGGTTTTTGTTTTTCCAATTTTAATTTTCCTCCATCACAAAGAAGAACCTATTCACCACTGAGAGCGATTGATCAACTCCCCCACCCCCCTGGGTGACCTCGATGAGACTACCTATATAAAGGGCTCGGCCCTAGGAGATAGGCCTCTGTGACTAACACCTCGCATATACACTCACATTCCTTGGCCAACATCAGCCACCTCTGCTCCACGCGGAGGACACAGCACACAGGAGAAGTTCTGTTTTATGTTCTTTTATATCTATACAGAGAAGTGCACAATAAACGGCCAGTGCTGTAACATCTGAATCATTTGGGATCGGATTTTGAAAATTGGTACGTAGCAAGTATATGAAATTGCTCAATAATTGACAAAGCAATTTTTGTTCCATCACTTCCGGTTTCACCGGAAACGACCCCAACTTTCGATTTTTAAATAGGACACCCTGTATTTTATTCCATAATCGGTTAGGGACAGTCATGAAGAATTCAACGATATCAGATTTGATAGGGTTATTTCAAACGATTACGAAGATATTCGCGTTCTAAGTTTCCATATGCTCAATGGGTGTGACTTCCATATATCGAAACTTCTTTCTCTGTCCCACTTATTGAGCAAATGGAAACTTACAATGCGAATATCTTCGTTGTCGTTTGAAGTAACCCTATCAAACCCGGTATCGTTGAATTCGTCATAGTAATCCCTAACCGATTATGGAATAAAATACAGGGCGTCCTATTCAAAAATCAAAAGTTTGGATCGTTTCCGGTGAAACCGGAAGTGATAGAACAAAAATTGGTTTGTCAATCAATGAGCAATTTAGAATACTTGCTACCCACTAATTTTCGAAATCCGATCTAAAATGATTCAGAAGATACAGGCTTGGCCGTTTTTGTGCGCTTCTCTGTATGTATTTGTAATTTGCGAAGTGATGTTAAAACTATGATGACAAATAAATGATTTAAAGTGAATAGGCGATTGAATGAACATGACACAGGAGGGATGATACCCACCAAACCAAGCAGGCTCAACGATGCATAATCAATATTATATAATGCCATCAGAGGTCAGTGGTGTTTATCACACCATGTTGAAGGAATCTTTTTTATGTATCATCGTCAAATTTAATCGTCATTTTGACGTCAGTCGGACGTCACAGATTGGTGAGTAAATGCCGTCGATACGACGTCAGTAATATGACGTCATTGGGCTGACTTATTCACGTCATTATCACGTCATGCGACATCAACTACTGACGTCACCTTGGTCATTCAAAAGTAACGTAAAAAAGACGTCACTGGAACGTCATCTGGTTGCCTGGGGTCTCTTTGGCAGAGACAACTACAAGTATTATGCGAGGGTGACCGGCAGAGTACTATACGAGTGCAAGGGGAATGGATATATGTTCCTTCCAGTATCCCCCTCTAACCTCGAACGGGGTATTTCCAACTGAGTGGATCCTCTGGAATGCTACTTGAGGGGTGAGTTTTTCAGAGATGATTTCAACGGTCTATATAATATATCCATTCTGCTGATATTTTATTTCTTATCTTGAAAATCACATTGGTGGCATTGATGGTGGAGGTTATGATGCATGGATTTTGATATAAATGCCATATGTCCATACTTCATATACCATCATCAATTCCCGAAAAGTATTTTTTTCATGAAAGTAGGTATATACTTTTTGATATCATTTTCTCAAAGTTGTGACTATATCGTATGCTTGGTTTTTTATTTTGTGTGGAAAATGCAATGTCAGTGTTATGATAATAGAAGTTGAACACAGACATTTCAAGAACAAATCACTGTGTTTTGCTGAAGTTTGTGGATATATTACCTATGCTATGTTCTAGGCTAGACTTTTTGTAATAATATGTATTGTCTGCAGTAATTTTATAATTTATCAAGAACCTCCTACCACACCAAAAATATGCAGCAAAGAATCCTCAACGCATTTCAAAACATATTACATCTTATTACCGACCTATAATACGAAGAGTGACAAGGTCATTCTATAGTCGTATTCGCTTGTGCCTCCAAGAGAACGGAAGACATATTGAACGAATATTTCAATATTTAGGTTAATATCAAGGGTAATACTCCCATTTGTTTGTTTTTGAAAAGTTTATTTACTAGTGTTGAAAAGGAATATTCTCAGATAAATTATGAACATACAAAAATGGATATATATTTATATAAAGCAATACATTGAGAATTCGCATTCTCTATGTGATGAGAATATTTACTCTTTTTCAGTTAATTCAATAGAAAACAACTACTTTCCTGGCTATATGCCACGACGAACATTGAATTATATCTATTGAACACACACGATAAGAGTTTGAAAATAAAATATAAATATTTCTGAAATTGAGAATTTGCATTCTCCTTCAGACAAAAATATGTATATAAACACATCATTCTGAATATTCAACAGAAAACAACTACTTTCCTGGCTATTTGCCACGTCGAACATTGAATTATATCTGATGAACATTCAAAAGGGAAACATGAAAAATAAAGAATAAAATCCTCCGAAATTGAGAATTGACATTCTTCTTCAAATCGGATGAATAATATGATGAATAATGATCTAGAAATATGACTTACCAATATATTCAGCATTGAAATGAAAATTGGAATGTATAGGAGAAGTTTACTGGCATGAACTCTGATCTTGATGAGCTTGAACACGTCCAAAAATAATCATTCATATCAGTGATATGGGAAATATTATCTCTCACACACAGGTTATATGACTTTATTGCAATGAACCCATTTCGGATCTCTGAATCCTCATCAGTAACCATGATGTCCACTTATTTACTAGAACTACTGTGATTTTCTATACTTTCATAATGTTGTATAAGATTTTGACGAATAGTTCTGTTGAACTTCTGATATGTTGTATAAAGAAATTTATGTTTATCAAAGCTACCTTCGCTTTTTATTCTTTCAAACGAATGTTAGAATAGTTGATGAAATGAGTTTTCGGCAAATAACTTTTGATACGATGAGAATTTCGATAGGGTTGTAATAAGAAAAAAAGTTCCAGGAGTATATGCAGGTATAACCACTGGAAGCACTCAAATGTGCAATTAACAAAATATATGGCATGCCATTTAAAAAAATATATCATTTTGACGTCACA
The DNA here is from genome assembly GCA_918026855.4 of Phaedon cochleariae. Lineage (NCBI taxonomy): Eukaryota > Metazoa > Arthropoda > Insecta > Coleoptera > Chrysomelidae > Phaedon > Phaedon cochleariae. The sequence goes on along the minus strand of OU896707.1, from coordinate 16,436,247 downwards.
ATTTTTTGGGACACCTTGTATAATCGAAATTATTTTCCTGGTATGCGCACAATGAGACAATTGAAGTATACAAAATATCAAAATTCTGACTCAACTGATAACTGAGCTATAGACGACGGGAGGTGAGATGCAGGACCCTGTATATCTATGCATATATCTGTTATGAATGTTGTGATGATGATAATTATTAATTGAATATTGGTTCCTATTCGAAAGTTAACCGCAAATAAATTGTACACACATATCATTTCAATAAAAGGTGTATAGTATAGCTCAGTTATTGGAATATATGTCCGATTTGTAACCAAGTGAAGCGCGGAAGTGGGGTTCGAATCCTGTGGCGATCGTCTTTTTTTTAATTGAATCTATCGGCAGACATGTACTCTGGCCCTGACGAAGGCAAGAGACTCCTATACAGTGATACTGACCCATTAATGTTCACAGAAATTTCGCCATCCTTTCAACATAATATGGGCTAGCATAAGACCGACCAAAATTGTTTGCTGGGTAATCTGATTCAGAATATCATATCAGATAGATAGATATCAAATTTGGAGAAAATTTTGACATTTTTCAATGAGTTTTTCACTATTTTGCAAAAAAAAACTTAAAAATTAAAATGAAATAGTTTATTAGCAAATGCCGTATGAAAACACGTTCATTATAGTGTGAAATGAATGTCTCCTCCTGTGAATAAGCGAGATAGTAGGTACGCGTTTCTATTAGAAGAAGGGACATTCACCGTTACCACCGATACAACAAGGCCTGCATGCTCCGTGGGTGACATCACTTAGTGAGGCCTAACCAGCGGCTCGAAAAAAGCAAGCGCTTATAGCTCTATAAGGCGACCGCGTATTTCGATTTTAGTTTTAGATCATCATTGAGCCGATTTTGCTGTTTTTTGAAGGGCTTCCAGTAAAAAAAGGATGCCAGTCGTTAACTGAGCCCTTCTTCGCACCCCATTCGAATTCATTATGGAAAAACGAAGTTTTAAAGCAAAAACCAGGATAAAACACAAATACCCACCTACAGCAACCCATTCGAATTAAATATATTGGCAAAAATTGTGGTGAAGGTAAACTTCACACCTACTTTATACAGGGCCCGCAGAACATAAACTTATCGTGAGATTGATCGAAAGAAAATTGTGGAAAATGTATTTTATTTTGATTGACATGCCGTTTGTTACAATTACCTATATTTATCTTGGAGAATTCCTATTACCTGAAAAAATAACCAGTGAGTGTTTTCAATTTTCTGTTGTTGGATTTTTCACCCGAGTGGATCGTCACACTTGAAACCGTAATTTTTAAGGGTGAAACTGCATTTATCATGCGATTGTTTTTTTTTGAAAATTTTTTTCGGTACTCACGTATTTTTGTCTAATAAACCGAATTATATAATGAAAATGTGAACAAACCACTATTTGTTGACATATTTCACAAGAAAAAGTTCGAAATTTCGCCTTCTTTCTCCCCTTGTGTTGGGGGCATTTGAAGCTACTTGCTCTTATTTTGTCATTGGACACTTTATATACCGTGGGCCCTTATTAAATATGTTCCCGACCCCCAACCTTCAACTTTATTAAAAAAATTTTAAAAAACATTTTTATCATATAAACAGTAAGTTTCGCTCATATTGATATTTTTTCAAAAAATTTTCACTGTTCCTTTTCATGGAGCAATGGCTTTTGCTTGCTCCGTTATTGCTTATTGTATACATCATTGCAACATTTTTCACTTCCATATAAGTAAAATATTATTGTATCATACCATAGGTCAAATCTGTCCTTTTTTAGAACTTTACATTTTCTTGGCTGATGATGGGCTTATATAAGCCCGAAACATGTTCCCTTATATGATCTATGATCATTAAATAAAAGTTGTGGAGATGACTTTGGGTTTTCATCTATGGACTTTATATATACTCATGATGTACTTCGATGGCACATTTTTATATAGAAAATTCAACAGGAAATATGATTTTTATTTAGTGAACAAGCATTCCAGATGACGACCATTTAATCAAAAGTCAATCAAAATACGAGATGTCAAATGTCAATAGATTGCTTTCGAATGACATTACACACGCCATTATTTTGAATGATATTCTTCCTTCTTTTCACTAAATATGGATTAATCTCAAGAAAATCATATTTATAGTTGAATTATATATAAATTGTCCAATATGATGAAAAAAGAAGGGAAATTTGTTCTAAATGCCATCCAGAAGACAGGTGAAAAAGAAGGTGAAATTTGAAACCTTTTAGTCAAATATCTTCATGATAAATATCATGATAAATGCAGTTTTACCTTTTTAAGTAGTGTTTGTAGTTCATGTTAATATGATAATTGCAATTTGATCATTGCAATGAATTCTGCATTCATTGCCACGAGGCAAATGACCGTTTTCAGAAAGAAATTTGAGAATAAGAATTAAAAATGCCCGTTTATTATGAACATTCAAGAAAATTTCCTCGAATTCAGAGATGATTTTGTTGACTATAATAAACGAATACAAAACTAACTGCACAATCAAAGCTTTTCTATTTTTCCTCTACTTATACTTTTTATGAGAGAGTAATTGTCTTCTATTATTAATTCATCATTATAAATTAAGCTCTGTTTACTACTGAACTTAGATGAATTAAAATCCTCGCGGTGAATTGCATATACCCACATTTTCGATAGCTCCTCGTCCAACGGGAAACTAAAAGCATGAACTTTTGAACCACCCACATAATTCCCCCGACAAAAGGGAACACAACACTTGAAAGGCATTGTTATTTCGCCGATCACAACACAAAATATTTCACAAAACAGTAATTTTTCCGCCAATTAATTTGATGAATAAACAACAAAAGAATTCGGGACCGTTTCAAAAACATACTTGAATCACCGATGAATTAACACGAACTGACGCGTTAGTCGACAAGCGATAAAATAAAACACTGGCCTCTCTTGGTGACGTCACGAGCTGTTTACGTCAGAGTCTGCTGACCTTGTTGTATCGGTGGTAACGCATTCACGCATGTTTTTCAATATGTGGTTAAAATATGGATACTCTAGGCCTGAGTCTAGGTGACAGAGTAAAAATAATTAGTGTTGTGTCTCCATCGCGCGACCACTAGTACACAAAGGGAATATATTTTTTATGTTCATTTTCAAAGGCATCTTCTGAAGGTTTGTCAAATTCCGAAATTCCTGTTTTTCTTGATAGGCCGCGGTACTTACCAAACCTGCTCAGTAGAGCGTGAATATCGGAAAACCCTAATAAAGGTATTGATGATGGAATCAAAATCAGAATAAATTCAATATAAAACTATATTTAAAAATATATACATTTTACAAAATCACTTTTCTATTATTGATCATAGAAATGATGTTATTCTATGAAAATTATAAACATTCACCTATTCGATATAATGACACCAAACCAAGTAGGTTTTAAATTCTGATAACAAAATGGTCAACCTTTCAAAATGCGGCGTGATTGGTTGACAATGAAACAAAAACATATATATGGATACCATATGGGACGTTACTGGTAGTTGCTTTGGTTTTGAGAATACAAATTGAAAATTTGATCCATCGATACAGTAGGTACGAGTACTTTTTCATTTTCCAAATAACAAAGAGCTGACTCCTGTTTCGCTGAAAGTGAATCAATTTTTTTATCACCCATTGTTCTGAAGGATTTTCGTTGGCCCAATTACAAGGTTATTTGAATAACCCAATGATATAATGGTATAAATTGACGAACTGTTTCTGTAGTAGACCATGGTCGATAATTTTTGAAAACGGAAAAAATTCATTGTAGAATGATACCCATTGAAAGGGTAGAGTTTCTAACAAAAATTGAAGAAAAAATAAATAACGGTTGAACTGAGGTCGGGAAGTGGAAGGGAGTGAGGTTATTTTAAGGGTGAAAAACGGTCAATTTATGGCAAAACTACGAGTCCTAAGGAAAACAGTTATACAACAAAGTTGTAGGTAAAAAAAAGATCTATTACTTTTGATTGTGAGTACACTTTTCTCACATAACCTCAAAATGTATGTGAAAAATTCAAATAACCAAATTTTCGATTTTTATAGTTATATTCCACAAAAAAATGAATACTTAGGTACCTCTCTATGTCCCAAATACACTGTAATATTTTTGTTTGAAATGTTCTTTTTTTCACATTATATTGACAAAAAACCACCCTAATTTTCAATCGAAAATGCTGGCGTCAAGATATCTGCTTTTTTAAAAAAGTCGGGAATTTTGTTCTATGGAATCTCTACCTTCTGATGCGGTAAAATATATATATATATACATTACTAGGGTAAATGTTCTTAAAAAATGCAAGAAACGAAACTGGAATCCGAAAAAATATTTCAATCATTATGTACAATTTTGAGCTATTTATTGAAACTAACACTAATTACTCGAAAAACTTCAGGTTACATTGATGAACAAAAGAAAACAAATCCATAACATTGCAAAAAACATGCGAAAATAGTTTTTCTAAATAATGAAGGGGATCTTATCTGAAAAATGTGACTGCTGCTTTTTTGTTTCTTTGCATTTTCTGAGAACATTTACCACAGGAATATATACATGCTTTCACACCATCAGAAGGTAGAGATTTCAAGGAACAAAAGGCCCACCGACTTTTTTGAAAAAGCAGATATTTTAACGCGAGAATTTTGTATTTGAAATGAGGGGTTCTTCGATATTAAGTCAAAATGAGGTGAAACAATTAATATTTCGAATCAGAAAAATTACAGTGATTTTGGAACAGGAAGAGGTAAGTTTTCACCAAATTTCGTGATTTTCTTCCTGTAAAAGATAGAAATAAAGAACCAAAAACTAGGTTGATTGAATTTTTCATATAAATTTTGATGTTATGAAAAAAAAGTGTGGATATAAAAGTTAGAGATCATTTTATCATCTACAACTTTGCCATTCAACATTTTCCATAGGGCTTGTAGTTATGTCAGAAATCGAGATAAATCGTTTTTGACCCTTGAAAACTCACCACTTCCCGACCGTAGATCCCCCGTAATTTATTTTTCCTTCCATCTTTGTTATATTCTCTTTCTTTTCAAATGGGTTTCATCATACTATTTTTTTTTACTTTTTACCATTTTCAAAGGCTTCTGCACTGGTCTGTAGTTTCCACTATGTTCACTCGATTTACACTATAATTGAGTCATTTTTTTTTTTTCAAAAAATAGCATTGATAGTTGTCATAAGAATGTTGGGGGAGTGGGTATAATTCAAAACATTAATTATCAAAAAACATTATTTTTCTACGGCTACAACACACAATTGCTCTTGTTTTACTGTGTTCGATACATCAATAAGGTACTTTTGTATGTCATCAATTTTATTTCCGTATCTGATATCACAATGACTCCATTGTGTTACTATATCAAAAAAAAATTAATCGCTCATGGAATGTAAAATTTCAAGCAATGACAACTCTGTCTAATAGATGAGCATTACTTGAGAGGAAATCAGATGGCTGTAAGACGAAGAAATCAAAAATGCCACTGTTATTCTACCTAAACCTTCATTTTCGGAAAATGGGCACAACATCTACATTAAAATACGGAATACCAAATTAACTTGAGAAGGCTGACAGCAAATACGTATTATCACCTGCTAAGAAAACAAATTCAACCTCAATAGTTCACCACTGCGAAAATGAAGGTTCATCGAACCTTTCCACAGGTAATTCTAATCCTTCAGGTTGGGAAAGTAGGATATATAAAAGTTAAGCAAGCCAAGGTTAGTTTATTTCGTTATGCCACTATTTCTCCTGATGAAGCGACTGTGTTAGCGAAACATGTAATGTGAAGAATTTTGTGGAAATCTTATCTTTTTTGAAATTTTTAAATTTGCTATGGATTTCCATCAAGTAACGGCCGATTCAATTCAAAAAAAGTATCTATTCTATTTCAATTATCAATTTAGAAATGTTCAGCTCTTTATGAATCTCAATACATCCGTTTCACTTGAAAAAGAAAAGATGTATTCACTTTCAGTTAAATCGAAAACGTAAAACAGGAACGCCATAGCGGTTGTCCAAATATCAATTTTTTATCTCAAAAACACAGCAAACTTCAGGGGTTTATCATTCCACATGGTGACCCGGTATATTCATGTTCGTGTTTTCTTCAGTGTAAATTGTCTTCAGAACAACAATGGGGCAAATGATGAAAGTCTATGCCAATTGAATAAATTTGAAATTAGAATCGACCAAATTTATTAAAATAAAATGGCAAACTGAATGCTCATGAAGAGATTTCATTCGCCCTATTCTTGTTCGGAAATAAATAATAATAATCAAAGTAAATAAAATTCTGATTGAACAATCATAAAACTTTCGTGTTAGGCATTGAAACTTGGAGAGCCTATATCCTTATTAAAAACAGACATCTTGTTTCTGAGCTACAGATTTCAAGGATTAATAACATGAGCACTTGAACAAGAATTTTGACAGACTGAGGACTTCGACAAAATCAAGTTTCCATTTTTCAATAATTCTATTGCAGCTAACGACCAAGAAAATATTGGAATATAGGAAATGTAATATACATTTCGGTTTATTACATACAGATATGTTCCTCATAAATTATATAATCCAACAACTACAATAAGGGATTCATCAACCTCATTGAATCACTAAAAAAAATTGATAACTGATCATTCGATTCCTTGATCTTAGGATTTACTAACAGCTTTAATTAGTTACATCATAACAAGTTGAACCATCCCTATGAAGCCGGAAATTCGATTCGGTAGGTGCCAAACTTAGGCAGAATATGGATTCAATAAGTGGATCATCTTGTTACAAGAGTAAATAATCAAAGCTAACAGTAGGTATAGGACTAACTGAGATAATATCATCATTAGCGACGCCAAAATATTATTTCCTCATGTTGCTTGTATGCCTTTTTTATAATAACAAGGAAATAAAAGGGACGATTCCGATCATTCATGTATCTTTAAGTCTAGACAGGAGATTGATATACAGTTTGGTTGATATACAAAAGTAGGAAATAATAAGAAGTCTACTAATTTGATGAGTTGCTTTCAATTATTATTCTCGTTTGATGACTTTTCTGTCATCTGACATTGAACGAAAAGTAACGTTACAGCTGATGGTTTTTACTTAGGTAGCAGAAGTAGGATGACTTAAGAAGATGTCATATTTCATCACGATATATTGACAATACTAGGAATCGTAACGACCCTACAGTCGTGCATCCTTCTGTTCGACCGAATGAGAGTCAGTCGTTTTCTTTCGTCAATTCCACGAAATCAGAGTTTGAATATACGTTTCTCAATAACGTTTATAGATTCATTCGTCAACTTTCGTTACATTTCTGTCAAATTACTTTTAGTCCGCTGACATCTCGCGGCCGCTCGCTACATAATTTTAGAAGCTAATAAATCAATATACAGATGTAGACGGCGGAGTAGCGCAGTGGGTTGAACGCTCCACTAGTAACCAGACTCGACAATTTATATTCATAAGACGAGCAAAAAATTAATTTTCGTAGCCTCGGCCGGAGATGATTCCGTGCGATTCACTGTTGCGTTCCAATTAACAGAGCTGCTCCCAAGGTGGCGTATGGAATGAGTAACAAAGCCTAAACAGAACACATATGTCTGATTGATCTCTCCTAAGGTCGATGGCCAGTTAGTGTGTACATACACACCAACAAATGGTAGCGCCAGGGATGAGCACTAAGAGCACAACTACCCATAGGGACCATCGATCAAGTCACCCCAATACATAGGGTGTGGTGTGACATAATTTTAGGATGTCCTCTCCGTCATTATTTTGTGACCAAAAACTGACATCAATGAGACGTCGCTCTGTTACCTAATGTACTAGATAAAATTGAGGAAAATGATAAGACATAGTAGTAGGTGAAATTTAGGCTTGTACTAGAAAAAAAAATCAACTAGCAACTTGAAAAATAATGAACTTCACGAATGATCAGCTTCTCGAAGACATGATATATTCATGTTTTATAACAGTTGTTTGTTGTAACTGACATTCACTTTAGACTTCCTATTTACGAATCAACTCATGGAAATGAACGATTCAGTATTCAAACTAAGGACGAAGCTGAATGTCAATTCAATCTAATCACCCATTATTCCCCATCACATAGTTGATGTTTTCATCACTGTAACCTCTTTTAAATAACTACATATTTATTTTATGTCTGATGATTGGTGGTGGCCGAAACTAGTTACACCTTCTTGATTATATAATTATTTGTGGTTGAATAACTTTAGGACATCCATTTGGTTTTATGGGTGAAACTAATTTGGTTCTGTAATTTGAAAAAGATCAGTTGAAAAAATTTTGAATAGATGCACATGCAGATGTTTTCATTGCAACCGTGTCCAAGAAAAAAACAAGATTAAGAAAGCTCATATGCATTTTCGAGGTCTTGAATGTTTCTATTTCAACAAAAAATTGTTCAAATCAGGCCAATACTACCTATTTTGTATTGTGAATCGGGGAATAATATAAACAATAAACAATGAGATACATTATCACTATATTCATAAGGAGGTCATCATGCAAAAAAGGCATACGAGTTAATTTTCCTCAAAACATATGACGAAATATGCCCCATAATGAAGTCCTAGATATAGTGAGGAATAAAATTTTCATCAGTATACAAAAATAAGCCCAGGCTGGGTATATCTCGTCAATAACAAATTCTATGTTGTTTTTTTGGTTTTTTCAAATCAATATGATTTTTTTACTATAGATGCCAGCACATTTTTATTAAATAACTAAATATATTCACTTTCACGCTAAACTAAAAATAACATTATAAATATTGAAAAACTTTACACTGGATCATAAATATAATCCAGGTATCATTTAACGAAAGCTTGAGGGGGTACAATCCCTTGAGCATTCAAATTTTGGAAAACTAAACTAGCTCTTTGATAATCCCATTGTGTTTCTTCCAAACATCTGAAACAAATATAGCATGTTATATCACCAGTGATATTATTTTGTTGAAAACATTCATTGATTGTTAGTTATAGAGTTTGTCCACGTTAACTTTGGGACAGCACGTGGTCACGTATGAATTGAATATGCATTTGCATTGAATCAAATCACGTGGTGTCCCAAAGTTAACGTGGTCGGACTTTAACAGCTTGTTGCTCAACAATGGGCTTATATCACAAAAAAATGTTATTTCATATTTCGATAGAACTCACCCAAACTAGCTCACCACCGCAAACCGTTTCTTGCTGTGAGCTCCCTACGTTTTATAAAAAATTATTGAAATCCCCGATTTTGCGGACCTCTGAAAACGAGGCGATGATGTGACGTCAAAACCCTAATACTGCAACAAGACTATTCCAGACAGAGACGAATGAAACATGATTTCTGACAAAGTGAATTAGCTCGAGATCACAGTTGAAAGAATTGATATATCAGTTGCCTCAGTCTCCGTCGGGCGTTTGGTATTTTCTTTTAACTATGGCGAGATGAGGTTTCTACGTCAAAAGAGGGTCCGTTTTCAAAAGGTACTATTATTTATGTCCAAAAATAAAACATTCCAGTTAATTTTTCGATCGAATTATGTCGCCAATCATTATTTATGTATAAAAGGATCATTATAAACATGGTTTGAGTTAAAAGTTTTACTAAGGTGTACACGCCCATTATGTGAATGACATTGTAAACAAAACTATAGAGCCATAGGCGACTCATATTCGTTTAAATATGTCAAGATTCAATAGGACAATAAATAATAATGGTGAAATTCAAATATGCGACAAAGTCTGCATAGCCATGGAACAACAACTTTCAGCAGCGTATTCCACTGGCTGAACTAGTGTGATAAGTTCCTTATAAGAAAATATATTTGCACCGACTTGAGCAGAATTAATTTGTAAAAAACTGAGAGATTGGGCTACTTTCAACCTATTTTTCATAATTTCATTCAACTCAAGTCGTTTTATCGTATATTATTCAACCCAATAATATAACGTGAGCAAATTTCGTTCAAACTAAATAGTACTCTGAGTTTCTTATGCCGTGTGGAGGCAGATAGCCCTAAGGCCCCATTCTAAATCTAATCTAACCTTATGGGAATAGTATATTATGTAACAAGTGTTATAAACGTCCTTTTAGTAACGAGTATTTTCAGGACGAGCGCAGCAGAGCGGAGCGAGTGTTTAATAAACGCGTATTTCCATCAACTTCATTGGAATAAAGTTAGTCAAGTGTGTAACCAAAGTAGGTATTTTGTCTACGAACTCATAATGCCTCTCTTCAACAAGATCATATACATAATACTATGCAACTGCATGCAACCAACACATAAGTGATATCGGTTGTAGCTGTAGATGTCGCTAGGTTAGGTTAGTATTCATGAATGACTTGCTTACTAACCTTTGTGATTGCTTTGTGAATACGAAGTTTTCATATGACGTAGAAGATGAAAACTCTTCTATTCATTGAAGCATCAAACTTTTCGATTTCTCAGGTTTATATCCATATTCTGAATGCATGATTTTGCTCACATAAATATTATGTTTTACGTTTATTGTCATTTAGCACACTAAAGAATGTATTGCCCACAAAGATGAGAGCTTCATTTTCACACAGAGCTCTCGAAAATATGCAATTACCTAACACATTCTCTTTGATTTCACTTTCGTTTACATTTGTAATGAAGCATTCTGATACGAACAGAAATTGTTCGAATAATTCTGATTGCAACAAAATTCCAAAATGACAATTGACAGTTCCTACGACATACTGTCCCTTTTAACAAAAAGTATTTCCATCAACTTCATTGGAATAAAGTTAGTCAAGTGTGTAACCAAAGTAGGTATTTTGTATATTATTCAGGGTAATCTTAAACTAACATTTTTTTAAATGGTATAAAATTTTCTTACTGAAAATCACTCTAACTTCAATTAGGAACCGGAAGTTCTTTCTCGAATACGAATATTAATACAATTTTCAAAACATTCCTGTTCTCTGAAAATTTTCCGGTAATAATTGAAGCTCTCGAGGTATTATTAAGTGACAATTCGACAGGACAACTTCTCCTCTGGTATAAAAAAAGAACACAATAGTTGAATGCAGTGAATCTGAAATTCACTCAAAGAATAAAAACTGAATTGTTGTGAACCCAGGAGAGTGAATTCTTGCTTTTGTGGTGATACTCTCAACAGATGTTGAGAGATGTCACTATTGATGCTCATTGGTGTATCATTATTGAATAAAGTATTCGTCATGAAGTGAATAATGAATGATTGCATCAAATACTATTTATTCATGAAATTATGTAATGTTTAAAACCTTCAAAACAAATATCATTAGAACCGGCTGCGAATTTCGACCGTCATCTGATAACGAAATTATATATGTCCCAAAGAAATTTAGAAACATTGTAGTTTATCTAACGGCACCTGTGCCACTCACTATCCTGAGCAAAATGATCGAAGATTGCACTTTCCTGAGCGGAAATTTGCACTCGATTTCGCGATTTGATAAGGAGGTAAGAATTATTTATTTATTTATAAATTTGAGGCCACCCAACAGGCAGGTGTTTCACTGCCCAATAATAAAGTGCCCAATAATAAAGTGGCACATTTTAACATACAATTTATCATTTAGTACTGGGTATGTTTTCTATAGTTATAGAATGCTTAAGATAAGTATTTGTGCTTAGTAACTCTGCTTAGTAACTATTATGACATCCAATACCAATTGAATTATCTCAAAACCTACCTGTGCCACTCCTGAGCCTGAGACAAATCCACGACACAGCGATTTATTTGCTGCTATTATTCTGGATATACTTCCGTCATGTGATAACGCGTTGAAACAAAAAGCAAATGAAAGGGAAAAATGTCCCCTTTGCGAATAACCAAACGTGCCGTGATTCAAATTGATCTAAGTTAGTGGCAGAGCGTTAATATTTCCGAGAACTGATTGCCAAAAAGTTGCAGCCAGTTTCGTTTTCGGAAGATCTATGGTGTGTTATTTTTTATGCTTTTAGGACTTACTTCAAGGACCATTCGAGGTTCATCCCGGACTGTGCCGCCATCTGCTTGACCATTTCATGTTTGGTGGCGTCATCAGGTACGATTTGAGGGGCTGGTGGATGTTGGGGTGCAGCCACGGGCACACTGGGGCCCGGTGAGGACACGTTGGCTATAGGTTGCGGTTGCGAATTCACTGTGTGTATTGTAGTTTTGAAGGCTTCCTGTGAATTATTCAGTATTGTGTATTGTTTGAAAATTTCAATATAAAAAATCGTCAGTCAAATTGGGTGTGTTTATAAATTTCGAATTATATTCCATTACACTACATTGTGAACTTTGGAACTATTTTTTGTTTCATGTTTATTCATTATATGTATACATATAAACCAGGAGCCCACATTGTGTTTTTGTGTCTCATTTGTTCACACTCAGCAGTATAAGATTACCCCCAAGTTCCACCTTCCACTACACGGATATGAGCTCGCCGTATGAAAATCGTGGTTGTATTGAAGTTGTATTAAGAAACCCGAGGTATCGAATCATTACTTACCGTTCGGCGTGACACTTAGTTTTTGCGAGTAAAACAAAGTCACTTTTGATGAATGAAACATGCTATTTTTTCTGCAACCGAATATGTCACTCGCTTGACAGATTATTATAATACCTTTATTATAATAATATGAGTAAGTAGATATAGAAGCAAGACCTCAGATTACTTTACTTTGTTATAATTTGTGTTGACATGCATCATGTCATCAGATACAACAGGTACGAATTCAATACTATACCCGAAACTTGGATGTTGTGCCATATGTATGTACTGCAATAAATAGATTTCAAGGATGTTCGCATTGTAGTTTCAATATAAATACAACCACAGAGTGACCCATTTGTGTATGGACTAAGTGTCAGCCCTAATAGCAAATACCGCGCCACTGCCAGGTATATTAAAAAGACGTAGAAAATGTTGGGTTAGTGAGCATATCAACAACAACAATACTATAAGCGATTATTTATTTTTCCCCAGACTCCACTGTGTTTGGCTTGGTAATCAAATGAAAATAAATAATATCGTTGTGTGAGACAAAAAAGTATTGCTGGCCGTGATTATTCAAAAACAAGTTATCCATCCCGAGAATAATGAATGAAATACAGATCAAGCAAATATGTGAATCTTGAAGGCATTCCTGATCAAAACAAAAATCTTAAACATAGTATAACTGCTTAGCCTAAAGCGACGTATAGATAAATTAGTTGGGTTGAGGGGATCAAGAGTATTCAAATAGTTGAAATGATGGTAAGTTCCCATTTTTTAGGATATGTGTTTAGCGAATCTAACTTGGGCTTGTTCGATTATTATGATATCACATGCATAATATGGTGACCAAATCATACAGCCATAGTCCAATAAGGAACGTACAAGGGAGCAGTATAATATATACAATGTGTTGCATGAAAAATGTTTTGTATTACGTGATAGAAAACCTACCATTCCATTGGCGGATGCTCATACTTTCAGTAAATGGCTCTTGAAGATGAGACGTTCATCAAGGATGATTCCAAGATCTGTAATCTCGGTTAATTTTCTCAAGAAGGTATTGTAATTATATAAGGAAACAGTATGAGAACGGGAAAACGATATTGTAAAACATTTGTTGGTATTTAGGTCGAGATTGTTACGGACCACACATAAAGGTTATCAAGATCGTTTTCAAGAAATTGACTGTCTAGGATATCTCTAATGATGCGAAACATTTTCAAGTCATCAGCAAAAACTGAAAAGCTTGCACTTTTGAATACAGCGGAAATATCTTTTATAAAAAGATTGAATAGTAAGGGTCCACAGTGAGAGTCCTGAGGGACACCTGATGTGACCAGAATATCGTTAGATATATAGTTATTGATTTTAACTCTTTGAGAGCGGCCACTGAGGAAACTACGTAGCCATTCCACGATATTATCCGCAAAGCCAAAAGAACGAAGTTTCTCTAATAAAATTTTTTTGTCAACTCTGCCTTGGAGAAGTACGTGTAAATTGGGTCGACTTGTTTGTCCCTCTTCAAGGAATCTAACAGGAAACCCTGGTAGGTCAGCAGATTGGTTACCGTGGATCTACCCGAACAAAAACCATGCTGCTGAGGTATTAAAACGTTTTTGCAAGACCATGTTGATTTGGCAGTAACCAGTTTGTCTAATAATTTGGTAAAGTAAACTGTATACAAATCAGTCTGTAGTTTTTGATGAATTCACGATCCCCAGATTCAAATATTGGAATGACAAAACTGTTTTTCCAGAATCCAGAGACAAGATAAAGAGGTATTGAATGGGATAGGCTAATGTACAATTACACAATTTCAATAGTACTGGAAGAATACCATCAGGGCCACTGGAATACTTATTCTTCAAACTCTGAATACCCTCAAACACTACAATTAAGCTTAGATGGAGATAATTGATGTCAACTAGGTTTCTATTTTAAAATGTGACTATTATTATCAGAATAGACAGTTGAGAAAAAGTCAGCAAAAAGATCTACAATATCTGGCTCATTAGTACAGGTGGTATTATTGAGGTGCATAGTGTTTGGGTAGGAATTAGATTTGCGTAAATTATTCATAAAGTTCCAAAGACTGTTAGAGTAATTTTGAATACTCCTTTCTGTATATTCTGGATAACTGAGGTATCATTGTTCATTCAATGATTTACACTGTGAGCAAAGTGTACAAAATTCTTGATAATAATAAGTAGAGTTTGTGTCTTTATAGCTCTTATGAGCCATCTTTTTCCTGAATGTAAGGTTTTTCAGTTCTTGAGTGAACAATACTGGGAAATTTGATGTCTTGAATGTTTTTACTGGTACATACAAATCGATTGCATTATAAATTATATCATAAAATATATGAACTGCTGAATTAATGCCCATAGAATTATATAATGCGCTCCAGTCATACCCAAATGATCATCACCAACTGCATTACATCTCTTAAAATCAAGATTTTAGTTCCTATGAGTTTAACTTTAGCTCTTGAGAACTAAAAGTGTGCCTAGCAACATACCTATGTTTGTGTCAGTAATAAAAACGTCAATTCGAGAGGTAATTTTGGTATTAAAATGGACGACTTTTGTGTCGGTTGCAAAAAAATAAAAGTTTAGGTGGACGGCGTTGCCGAACGTGTAGGGTGGATACGATGAGCAGTGGCACTGTATATTGTTGTCAATAATATTCAGTTGGAAGTTTTCATTTGTTTATGTTCGGCATTTTGTGAATTCGACTAATTATCCACAAAATCTCAAGTTAATATTATCGCCGAACATTTTGGCTAGATCGGGCACCAACCCCCCCCCCCCCCCCGTACTAATTTCTTTAGGGTATAGAGTATGCGTTTATAATAAATCAATTGGATATTGACCTTCATAGTCTTAAAATCCAATTGCGTTAACAAGATGATTTGTTTAAATTCGGCGTACCATTTTTAGTTAACTTTCTTCTCTCTATCAGATGCTTCTGTTTTTTCACAGAAAAGAATACAAGGAAAAAAGTTGTCTTCAACAAATCATCACCTACAGAAATATAGAAGTTAATCAAAAAACTGTATTTCATCAACATTCATTTATGCAGGAATTATCGATTTGGTGGCTTCTATTGTTTATAAGTTATGTGAAGGATATATCTCCTTCAATACACATTTTGGGCCATTAGTTTATTCATCAAACTATACTCATTTTTCAATGTACTATCAAGCTGAGCACACATTTTTGACTCACCCTGTATAAAAAATCTATGAGTAATATAAAAGCTGAAGATGCAACTGATAAAATGATATAGCCACCAATACCTGTTCATTGCAGGTTTTTAGATTATTTTTCAAGTGGATGATTTGATTTATCGATTGTGTATTAAACATATTTATATTGACTCCATTTTGGGTACTTGAAAAAATATAATTATCAATCGACATGGTAAACATCAACCATCGCCGTTCTGATCATCTCTTGTAACCATGGAGTTATGGTTGTTAAATGACAATACCAACGATATACATATATCTTACCTTTGCTTGGTCAGGTATTGCATTCGTCACGTGGAGTACTTCATTTGATATACAAAAACCTGAACCAGCAGGCACTATCACAAGGGTTCTGATGAAGTATCGCAGAGGAGGTATCTTGTGACCGCTCTTCAGCTCTTTGAACATACCAGTGACTGTGAGACATAACATCAGAGGCTGGAAATTAAAACAGTGAAACGTAAAATATACTCACTTTCATATAGATCCTATGTCATTTTCGCAATGGAGTATTTTCACATTTTTGAGATGAGTTCATTAAATTTATGGAATCCGATTGATTGAAAATTATAGGAAGCAAAATGATGTTATTTCAAATTTTATGAAACCAAAACTATTAGCTAACAAGGAAGACCTCTACTCTAATATAACCAAATTGTCGTAGAGAACTTAACATCTCCATAAGCATAGGCGACTTAGCATTTGGTCGACCACATAATATCAAATCCTCTTGTCCCAATAATAATAATAGTGTTTTTCATTTTGCTTAATTTGTCAAGTTTTTTTACCAATCGTCACACATAGGTCATATAAATGAGACAACTGATTCGGCTATCGGCTGCTAGACAGTAATGAAAAATAAAATAAACATCAGTCTAGTATGAACTCACTTAAAATCATGTAGTTTAAAAAAAGAAAACTCGTTGGCGATGAAATGCATAGTAAGTTGGAATGTTTCCGCAAATTGTAATAATATATTATTGTATTATTATTTTTATACTCGAATACAAAATGAAATCAAGATAAAATTGAATAATAAGTTTCAATTCAGGTATGAAAAAATTTAAAAGTATGAATGAACATTTATGCGGTAGATATTAAGGCTTTGCGGTAGAGCGGTAGTCACACTTTACAAAACGGTAAATTAAGCGCCAAAACGGTAGACTTCACAACACTGGACACCACAGTTAAACAACCGCTATTCTTCGCAACTGGTCACGTTGCCAAATGCAAATCTTTCATAATACTCCTAAATGTAATGATTCAATAAAAAATCTATATATTATAATCATCATGTCCCTCAACAATAGAGTTTTTCATTTTGCTTAATTCATGTAATGTATTAACTGCGATTGCAGCTATGCCAAGAATGATGATGCAATGGCAGCCTCGTTTTTTCATAAAACTGAACTTGGGAAAATGTATAAAATTTTCTAGGAAACCAGTTCCAGTTACAATCCAAAAATTGTTTCGAAAGTTATGACAGTGGCCCAGGAAGAGCAAAGCCTTAGAACCCACTGCCCAAGAAGTGATCAAGTGAAAAATAATTCTATGACATAATTTTCTCCTTACCGTAAAGAGGGTCAAATCGACAGTAAAGCTATGTATATCGTGCTTCGTTTGCGGCATCTCCTGCAAAAACGACACGACCGACAGCTGGCCCTGTTTCAGCAACTTCGCCCGCCTCTCCGGGTCCTGCAGTCGCAACAAGTTCCTGTTGTCGGTTGCGTACCTGCAGATCATTATTATATGTAATATATGTATGTATAATGATGTATCTATTTACTAATCAATTTATTTATTTCTTTAATGTTATCACTGTCCTCATGTTGTTTTTTATCTTTACAAAATGAAATGTCCTTTCATAAATGAAAATTGAATATTCCGAGAAGGCTTCTACATAGTATGAAATATATATATATATATATATATATATATATATAGGATATATGTGTCACATATCATTTGATTGAAAATGATGCCTACTTATGGATTATAGTCACTCAACACATCAATATTGCTTATTACATCTTTTCCAGTTGTATTTCAGGAAGCGTCAATTGAATTTCAGAATGATCAATTGAATTTCAGAAAGCATCAAATGCATTTCAGAATGGTCAATTGAATCTGAGAACACATCAATTGAATTTCTGAATCGTCATTTGTATTTCGGGAAGCATCAATTTTATTTCAGAAAGTGAATGAATGAATGAATTTATGACGTTCCAACAAACATAAAAATGTCTTCTAGGAACACCTCTGTTACTATTTACAAGTCATTGTAGTTTTACAAATTACATAATATCGGACATAATGATTAGATTATTATTGATTCAAACCTGTATCAATTTAGTGAACATACGAAATACAAAATCGAAAAGACGGCCATGTAGGTATCCAGTAGCCAATCAACTGCCGAGGTACAAAAACGAAAACATCATGTTGCCGATTATCAACACAGACATTTCAACCAATTAAAAACGTGTATTTTATGAGGAGTGAAATGATCAAGTCAAATAGTTCGCTGGAATATCGAGCTACTCGACTTGATGAATCTCTGATATGAAAATGAAAATAAATCAAACGATCCCGTACCAGTTCAGCCACGGCACGGTCTTCTCCTTGCCGTACCCATAAGGGTACGCCATGGTCATCGAGAAGACGGCGTGTTCGTGGTACGCCTGCAACAGCGGCTGCCTGTTCTCCGTGTCGTAGATGAGGAAGTACTGCTCGAGGAAGCGGCGCACGGTGGTACCGCCCTCCACGTTGCACAAGAAGGTTTGCTGGTGGGCAGGCATGTGGTGTTCTTCGGCTATGTCGAAGCTGATGGGGGGCGGGAGGTCTACGCCATCCTATGTTCAGAGTGTAATGGGTCAGGTTATTTTAATTTATTTATTTATTTTCATTGATACATTTCATACAAATTATACAGGGTGTTTCTTAATGATATGCTAATATTCAAGGGGCCGATTTTATTTATTTATTTATTTATTGAACAAATAACTTCCAGACAGAATAGGCTCTGGTATAAGGAAGTACATAATTATATACCTATAGGTAAACATATCATTATACAAAATATATCAACAACTGTAAATTGACAAACAAAGAATAATATTTGTAAAAAAAATGGCATGTTCAATTTTATCCAGTTCGCTCAGAAATAATCAATTTTTTCACTTCATTTTTGAATGAACCTATATTTCTGCAATTTTTTATATTGTCAGGTAGTTTATTGAATTCAGTTAAGGCTGAATGAGTGAATCTTTTTTGTCCGATAATGGAGCTAGCGGCGTCAAGATGAAACAAGTTATATTGTCTTGTTTCATGATTATGAATTTCTGAATTCCGTATCAACATAAAATTCGACTTCAATTTTTTATTTATGATATTATATGATATTTTGAGAGTTTCAATCCTATATATTTCATCTAAAGAATACGTATTTGTTATTTCAAACAATTGATTGGTTGGTGTATCAAATGGGAGACGATACAATACTTTTAACGATTTTCTATATAATGTTGATATTTTATTGAAATTGTTCTTTGAACAAGTTCCCCAAACATTTATTAAATAGTTGATACGACTCAGTATATGAGAGTAGAGAATCATGTTTGCAATTTTAATATCAAGTTTGGGACATCTTCTCAATGCAAAAATAATTGGACATATTTTTTTTGTCAGAACATCAATATGTTTGTCCCACTTCGACCTGTCATCAAACCAAATTCCAAGATATTTTATCTGGTCAGTTTGTTTTAAGAGTTCATTTTTCATTTTAAGGTTGAGGTAAATTTTTTCTTTATTTTTTTGGTGAAAAATCATATATTCTGTTTTTTTAGTATTTATCGATAAAAGGTTAGAGTGGAGTCATTTTTCAAATATTTTCAAGTCTTCATTTATCATATTTTCTAAATTTGAAGGATTCTTGCCTTCATATAAAAGTACTGTATCATCTGCATACATGGTATATTTACTCGTGAGACCAATTTCACTGATATTTTGAACATAAAGTAAATATAGTATAGGTCCTAAAACAGAGCCCTGTGGGACACCCTTATTGATTAATAGTTTATTTGACACAGAGTTGGTTGATTTTGTATTGATTGTCCTATTTTCAAGATATGAATTCAAAATATTTCTCACAGTGCCTCTGAGTCCCATTGTTTCTAAGTTTTCTAAAAGTGTTGTATGATCAACTGTGTCAAAAGAATAAAACTTCATATGAACATATGTCGTAAACGTCCTAACTTTTGAGATACAGGGTGTCAATGTTGAAAATATGAATAGATTTTTTTTGTCCACCCTGTATAGCTTTTCGAGATGGCAAAATTCAGTCTGCTATGTAACTGAATTGGTGTACAAATTTCAAAATGTTACATACCTTGGTTATCCAGTAATGAATGTTCAGGACATGGAGTACTCAGACATCAAAATTTGAAGTCTGGTCTCGTATTTCCGTTTTTTCTCGAAAACGAAGCGTTCTATCGAGTACCAACAAGAGGATCTTTTTCGTACATAATTAAATAGCCTTTCATGACATTGTATGAAATTTGAAATTTTGTTGTCGTTGCTCACTTTAAAGTAAAATACAAACAATAATGTTCAAGTAACGTGGCCACTGGTAGAGAATACGAAAATTTTTAGAAGATGCACCTTGATGCATGAAAGACGTGCACCAAATTTCATGGAGATGTATACAATATTGTCTCAGTTATTATCAAAAAACTGAATATTTTCCAAAACTTCATCACCCTGTATCTCAAAATTTAAGACTTTCATATGAAGTTTTCTTCTTAAAATGAGTCAAAGAATCATCCCCTTGAATATTAGCATGTCTTTAAGGAACACCCTGTATATAGAGTATGATAAATTTTCTAGTCATGAATGATCAGACAGTAATTCCTGGTATAAGCTCATTCATGCAGTATTATCGACTGTTGTATAATTGAAATTACAAATAGTGAACAAAACTTACATATCATTAAGATATCTCAAAATAACAGGCATATAATAGTGAACAACAAGGGGAAAAACAGTGAAGAAAAAAAAAGAAGGAAATTCATAGTCTTTCAGCTTTGATCATTCCTTTGCATATAAATATATTTCTTCACTTTATTTTTCAATTGTATAATATTTGGGCTGGTTTTGATATCATCTGGTAATTTATAGAATTTCAAAATCGCCTCATGTTTAAACTTTTTTGTCTAAGTTTAGAATTTACAGCTTCAAGATGAAACAAGTTCCTAATTAATATAAAATTTGATTCAAGCTTTTTGTTGATGATATAATAGGAAATTTTGAGAGTATTGAAAAAAGAGTGCTCTCCCAAAGAAAATGTGTTTGTTTCCCTATACAGTTGATTTGTTGGAGTATCATATGGAAGACGATACAATACTTTCAATGCCTTTTTATATAGAACAGAAATTTTGTTGAAACTATTTTTGGAACAAGATCCCCAAATATTTATGAGAGAGTATATGTGGATAGAGAATAATATTCGATGTATATGTACTAAATTTAGGACATCTTCTCAAAGCACCAATAATGGGAGATACTTTTCCTATGAGGATGTCAATATGCTTTTCCCATGTTAATTTCTCATCTATCCAAATACCAATGTATTTGGTATGGGCAGTTTGTTTCAAACGTTCATTTTTTATTTTATCGATCCAAATACCAAGGTATTTGGTATGGGCAGTTTGTTTCAAACGTTCATTTTTTATTCTAATATTAAGATCAACATTTTGTTTATTTCTTTGGCGAAAAAATATATATTGAGTCTTATTAGAATTAAGAGAGAGAAGATTGGAATGAAGCCATTTATCAATTTTTTCAAGTCCTCATTTATGATATGTTCTAGAACTACTGGGTTTTTATTCTCATATAGAAGCACTGTATCGTCTGCATATATGGTATGGTTTCCTGTAAAATTCATTCCTTCAATATTTTGAATGTATAATAGATAAAGAAATGGACAAAACACTGATCCTTGAGGAACCCCTTTGTTTGAATATAGTATCTTAGACTCACAGTTATTAATTTTAGTTCCAATAGTTCTATTTTCAAGATATGATTTCAAGAGATCGTGTCCAATTCCTCTGATTCCCATTGAAGCAAAGTTTTTCAGAAGTATATTGTGGTCAACTGTATCAAAAGCCTTTTTGAAAGTTGCTACTACATAATTTCCTTTGTCCTGAATGAAATTGATTACTTGTAGTACTGTTGATTGTGTACCAATGTTTTCTTGATATCCGAATTGGTTTAAATCGAATCCATATTTTTTATTGACGAAATAATCTACAATTCTTCTTTTTAGAATTTCTTCTACAAATTTGGAGAAAATACTTAATAATGCTATTGGCCTATAATATACTGGATTTTGAGCATCATCACTGCACTTTTATATATAGCCCGTAAGGAGGTATTTTTCAATTCATCTGGAAAAATACCTGTTGTGAAAGATTTATTGATCAATTTTGTTAGTGGTTTGGCCAAAATATTTTTCAATTCTATCATCATTACAATATTACATACAAAGAAACAGATACATCATTAGGCCAGTCGTAACGCACACAAAAATTTGCTGCACAAAAACATGGGAAATTGGCTCTCCGTCAAATTGGCTGAAATTCCACTATGTTGTTATCGAAGGGCCCATCAGAAAAATATGCAAATTTAAAAGTATATTATATACGTAGGATGAGAATCGAGCTATTAGAAAGGAAATAATGTGCGAGCTATATAATAGCATTCTCATCCGAGGTATACATAATATTTTTTCCACCACTAGCTATAAAACCTACTAAATTCAGTGCTCAGATTATAGGGGACATGGAATCAAATCACATTTGTGAAATTAAATTGGACATGAGCTGTATGATGAATAAAGCATGAATTACATCGTTTTCTTGTGCCAGAAAAGTGAATTACTTTGTGGCAGCAGTTTTAGCCAATTTTGGTCGTGATTTAGCTCCCTGTGAAATATGAATTATAAAAAGAAGGGCCTATAGTCCAATAGATGAAGGAGGAAAAAAAGGCAGAGTTAACGTTAATTACGCACTATTTTTATCTTCCGGTTGGAAGTAGCTTTTGGTACCTCATTAAACATGAGACAAAGTTTGGCTGGAAAACGCGTGCGTTGGCGGAGAAAATGGCCCCAAAAAGACTAGGAAAATAGGTTTTCAGCCAATATCTCCTAAAATATGGCAGTTAGAGATTTTCGGTTCAGATAAAAATTGAAGTTCAGTTAATTTTCTATAAAAATGGTCCTTATCACTTTTCTCGAAAATTTGCCCGGTTTCGAGAAAAACGGCACGAAGCGCACCTCGAATAATGAGCTTCTGTTGTATGCCGGAGAGCACAGTCAGTGTATTTACACATCGGCGGGGGGACAAATTATTCAATAACTTTGTTAAAAATGCATATTTTCTCATGATTCAAAATTCATGTGGAAGAGGAATTCTGCTGCTATCTTACCCTGCGTGGCCGCATGGTTTGTAGCAGACGACCCGAGCGCCACGTAGAGCACACACGCGGCGAACGACGGAGGAACGAAAGTAATAAATTATAGCGTGTACATTTAGATATACTGGTTTTTTCCCGGGATATCAAATGTATGACTTATATACATCGATGGAAAGGTGGGAATTTCCCCGTTACACTAGTTAAGGTGTTAAAATGTTAGAAATAAATAGCACGCAGAAAAAAACCACCGAATAAAAGTGCGTTTTTTCCTTGACCCCGCTTTTTCTAATTTTATTGAAAAATGGACAACTTCGTCTAACAAAGTAATTGCACAATCGAAAAGTAGACCTTCTTAGCTTTCAAATGATGTATCATAGAAACCAATCGGATCATGTATAAATTTTTAATTGATGGTTGTTCACAAAATTTCCCCGCGCTCCAAAAACAGCAAAAAATTGGGAATCAATAAACAAAGATTAAATGCAAATTAAAAAAAAAAATAGGGTATATAAATTTCAGGGATGACGAAGGATCTTATGAGGACCCATAATCAAGAGAATTTTGAGTAAATTAGTGCAATACAAAAAAAATAGGAACAAATTCCTTTCGAGGTCAAAATTGACCGGGAGCAGAAAGTTTGACCCATATTCCGATATGGCCAAAAGAGTCAAACGTGACTCAATTCACAGGGTATGATAGCAGCAGAATTCCTCTTTCACATGAACTTTGAATCATGAGAGAATATGCATTTTCAACAAAGTTATTGAATAATTAGTCCCCCCGCCGATGTGTAAATACACGGACTGTGCTCTCCGGCATACAACACAAGCTCATTATTCGTGGGGCGCTTCGTGCCGTTTTTCTCGAAACCGGGCAAATTTTCGAGAAAAATGATAAGGACCATTTTTGTAGAAAATTAACTGAACTTCAATTTTTATCTGAACCGAAAATCTCTAACTGCCATATTTTAGGAGATATTGGCTGAAAACCTATCTTTCTGGTCTTTTGGGGTCATTTTCCCGCCATCGCACGCGTTTTCCAGTCAAACTTTGTCTCAAGTTTAATGAGGTACCAAAAGCTACTTCCAACCGGAAGATGAAAATAGTGCGTAATTAATGTTAACTTTTTCCCTTTATTTATTGGACTACTAGCGGCAACTGATACCTGACGCTTTTGCAACAATGCAAACAAAACCGCAGAACACATACTTATGTAATTAAATGTACTAGGCTGAATCGCCTAGAACAGGTTTATCTAACGCCTGATGAGGTGGAAAATTCAACCGTCAAAGAAATCCCATGCTTCATCAGGAGTCTAAGGTTAGAGGACTAGAATTATAGTTAAGAGTAATCACATTAGATTATCTAGGTCGCAGTGTTCGAGAGGTCTTCCAGCCTATATACGACCCACCTGCAATCTACAAATGTGAATCTCAAGTGGTTTTGAAGTAAAGTCAATTTTCTAAAAACTTGACAAAAGACTCACCAATTTCATGCACTTCGGGAACCTCTTCCGAACTTCACTGTAGACAGAAAAATCATCGAGGCCGTACAGGCCCACGTGTTATATAGTTTTTCCTGGGAACACTCGCACAAAGCATAAATAACATTAGTTATTTATGTAGCAAGGGCGTAAAGTAGGCGTTTATGGCCTGTGGCGTGAATAATGGCCCGATGGCGCTAGCCGAGGGCCATTACACCCTGAAGGCCATAGACGCATTTCACGCACGAGATACATACAAAATTTTATGCACTAGTTGTTTATTTTCTGACTCATAAGTAATGACTATAGATTTCGACAAACTAATATTCCCCAGAATTTAATTTGTTACGTATTAATTCAGTAATCAAGAGAAGCGTGATGTTCATGGATGATTTACATATGAAAATTATCGTACGAATATTGCAATTATCGTAATAGTAAAACTCTTTCAGCTCTAGAAGAGATTCATTCTTCAGAGTTTTACAATATGCATACCCAGTATATAAACCTAACTTATTTAATTTTGACGTTGTCAATCAATCAGATGGTTGTTGTCAATAGCAATACATCCAATGAACGAGCTGAATTGTCATTCTTCGACTGAAAAGTCAAATTAGTGATAATAATAGCGAGACTATGGAATCGGATAAAGAAGAAGTTAATGATATACCGCTCGATATATTAGAATCTAGGAATATGATCATAGGTTTTTCTCGAATTGATATGTGGATATAAGGTGACTGAGAACAGCGGGCGGTGAAGTGCACTTTACGGCCCGTGGGCCATAAAGAGCCCGCGGGCGGTAAAGTGCGACTTAACGCCCGCAAAACCGGGCGGTAAAGCGCATTTTACGGCCCGCTAGTGCATAAAAACAATTATGAAACAATGTGAAATCCCGACAAAAAACATGTAGTGATAAATTATATTAGGATAATTATAATCACACTGTAATTAGTGCAATGTTAGGAGATTTTGACAACAGTCAAGTTGTAGTGTCTTGGAAAGGATAAAAAAAATAATTGTTATTCTTAAAGATTATTCATTCAAGTCATAATCATCCAAATATAATGTATCACTACATACATGTCTACAACTTGAAACACATTTTTTCGGCAATCTGAAATTCTGGAAATCACAATACACAAATTTAAACTCCGCAGGCGGAGTTGGATGGGATGAAAAAGTGTTATTTTTTACACAATGGAGATCAGATGAAAGTTTCATAAAGTAGGTCAAAAAATATTAATAAATACAATTTGTGCTCACAATACTATTGCAATGAATTTGAGTTAATTTTTAACAAAATGACTTAACAGCATTACGAGCACTCATTATATCGAAAATACTTTCTTACTCCATGACGTTACATCATGTCAAACAGTAATTGTGTTTGTTCATTGTGATTTTGTTGTTTGTTTTTTGAGTTTATTGGTTAGTTTTTGAACAGGAAATTTAAAAATAAATAAATACATATTTCGTGTTACTGATGAGAGATTTTCCATGAATTCAATTTGATAATCATTGAATGGCATGAAAAATATCAATGAGAACATCCTCAAACATCAAATAGAGCTGCTGCAGACGCATGCGCGTTTCGGTGATATTGTATATCATCAGCATAGCCAAGCTACAAGATTTTCAGCAAATCACAATTTGCCCTACCATGCATCTGCAACTGCTTTATTCGATTTTCGAGGATTTTACCAAATTTGTTTTATAATATTATATAATTTCACCCCGCTCCTACATAAATTAAAACTTAACATTTATGATTTGTGATTCGCCTGGAATTTATGGCTGATATCTTTAGTGACAATTCTTTCAGGATACTGATTTCATTTTCAATATATACAACACCAATTGATACACTAACCAGGCTTCCATACAAACGTTGCACCCGGGAAAAACCTATAATTCTATATAGAAGCAAACAAATTGAGTGTCAACTTTTTTTAATATTCCTCACATTTCTCTGTATCTTTTCCATTCTTTTTCACTATTTCTTTTTTTTTCATATTTTTTTTTTATTTTTTTTGTTATCTTTTATGTATTTTTTTTTTTTCGTTTTTTTCTTGTTAACTATTAAATTTCAAATTTGTGCATTCAAACTAGAGCAATCCCTTAAATGACTCATTATAAGCACATTTATTTCGTGATAGCACACTTTTGGCAACAGCTGATAAAACCCCAGATAAGTCCTACTGTTACTAATACCATGCTGGTAAAAGCAGAGCAGTTTTAGACTTATACGTAATCGTTCACCAAATCGTTGTTATGCTGCCGTATATTTTTCTTTTCACTTCCATTGTCTGAGCAAAATCTTGCATGCCTCAAACATCACCAGATTGTTATCCAGACGATGTATGTCGATAGTGACTGCTCATCACAAAATAACGTGCCTATCATACCATTATCTTTAAAAATAGTTTGAACGCACAAAAGAACTACTTTATTCACACATATAAGTTCGCCCCTACATAGAAGAGTGAGAGAAAAATTTAGCAAATTCATGATTTTGCCTTATTAGTGTATTCATTGGTATTGATATTTAGCAAATAACTTCTGATAGGTTGAAAACCGTCCCAAGTAATGTTTGAAGAAAATTGTACAGTTGTATTAGAAAAAAGCGTAGGAGTATTAGATTGAGAAATTAACGTCATCCTTGTTGCGTAAAACGAGCTATCGGGAATGATTATTTACCAAATGTTGACAGTTCTCACAGGTTGCCAAAAATACAAAGCAGTGGCTGAGCCAGTTTTACACAACTAGAACTAGGATGATGTTAACCACCCTTTTCATTACTTGTACGCTTTTTTATTGAATACAAGTGTACTATAACACTATTAGGAATTATTATTATTGAATTTTCATTACAACTATCGCCCTAGTTATTGCTAAAAGTCTAGATAGATAACTATCTGTGAGAATTCATATTTCCTCTGAAATTTAAAGAAAATGCTTAATAAACTTCTCACTAATTGGATATTCGCCAATTAGTATTAGTGAGAAAAGTAGGTGTCATTCTTTTGTTATATCTGAATTCCTTTCAAACAATCCATACCAACAATGGAGGTAACATCTTGGACAATGGATAATAGCTACTAAAGATCTTTTAGTAGATAAACTATATTTTCACTATTGATAGATAAAAAAGCTGATTCTTCGACTTGTCCATATTATATCTATATAATGAATTTAGAATTTTGCAGAATATGTACAAAATAGCAAGGAGAACAAAAAAAATAGTAAGTAATCTTCTAATTATTTCAGGGAGAGAAATGCAAGGTGTAACAAGCTTCAGTTGAAGCAAATGAATGAATATGCCTTGAAACATTATTATAGCACATCGGCTGTCGGTGCTTCATAGATTAAGTTAAAAGTCATAATTCATTCAACTAAATCAAGAAAGTACCAACAATTATTCATAGTTCATAGCCACTCCAATCATTGTTTTGAAATACTGACTTATCCAACTGACACCTATACAGGGTGAACCAATAGTGTGACAAAGCGAGATAGCAACTCTGCTATTAGAGATAGAAAAAAAATGTTCACAGGAGTTGTAAGTCCATGAGATGCATATTTTAAAATCATGCTACATTTTACAGTGTGACATCAAACTTATGTTTTTTTAAATGAAACACTCTGTATTTCATTGCATATTCATATTCTCTCTGAAGAACTAAATTCAACGATCTAGCACACTTGGGGTCTGGCAGGAATGATTACCGAGATATAGGGTGTGGAAATTCGAGATTTTTCAACTTTGGGAATTTTTTGTGACCAATCTATTCATTATTGGTCGAAACGACTTTCAGATCCCCATCTCAACTTTCCATTTACTATTTACTGACATTTATTTGAAACAAATACAGGGTGGTGTTGAATTCTGTCCTGCACCACCTTGTATCTGTTCCAATTAAATATGAGTAGATAGTAAATCAGAAGTTAAGATATGGACATGAAAGCCCTTTTGACACATTATAATTTCGACCAAAAAAATTCTCAAAGTTGAAAAATCTCGATTTTCCACACCCTCGGTAATCATTCCCGTTAGACCCCAAGTGTGCTAGATCGTCGAGTTCAGCTCTTCAGAGAGAATATCAAAATGCAATAAAATACAGGGTGTTCCATTTGAAAAACATAAGTTTGATATGTCACACTTTTTTGAGACACACTGTATAATGAAGGATAATTTGAAATATGCATCTCTTGGACCTACAACTCCTGTGAAAATTTTGTTCATCCATCTCTGATAGCTGAGCTGCAATCTCGCTTTGTCACACTATTGGTTCAGCCTGTATATCATCCAAACATCACTCATGGAAAATCTTTCAATTTACCTATATCATCAAATATATCTCCATCCTCATGAATATCAAAAACCTGTGCAATATTATTTTTGTTGACTTTTTTTTTTTCATAGGTTTTAACCATGTTCAACATCATTGACTTGAATCCATTAATTTGTAAATATTGAACAACTTTCTCAAGTGATACTAAATTGAAAGTCATACCTTATGTATTGTTCTTGATCTCTGAACTTATTACAAAGTGGATTTCCATCAAGAACAAGATCAACTATTTGTAATTCCTGCAGAGTATCTAACTGGGAAAGTTCGCGGACCTGTAAATGAGAAAATATCATAATTGAACTGTGAATGCTTCTCCTGACAATAATACCTTATTATTGCCCATATGCAAAATTTTCAGATTCGGCATCTTCTTATTCGCCTTCTTCAAGTAATTCAAAACTTGAATTTTATTATCATACAAATTCAACGCCTCCAATTGGGGTATGTTTTCTCCTATGATGTCGACTACGGCCAAAAATACGATGGGTTTGAACAAAGCACAAAAACAATCTTGCAAATCGGGATCGGCATGAAATCGAGTGAGGTCCAGCGCTTTGGTAGCATCATTGTAACGTTTCGCCATGACCAATTTCATTTTTTCTTTGGTAGCCGCATTCATGTCGACATTGGGACAACCGGCATGGACTCTGACGAACAGTCTGAAGCCATTCGGCATTTGGATCTCTCTGTCGAGGTTGTTCAATTTTTCCGCTATTTTATAGTCATCAACGTAGAATGTTACGGTGGTTCCATATACTTTCCACTGAAAATTGGATTTACTTTCATTTAATACAACTACTTCTCAATTACACCCCAAAGATCATAACTCAAAGGGAACGTTCTCCTTTTTAAAAGCTTTAATTTAACTTGCAATGAATGGATGATTGAACTCAATTTTGAAGTAGATATCTTCAACCGATTGAGCTGAAATTTTGTATACACGTTTAGTTTGGATGACAATGCACGATAAGGCGGAATAGCTATTTTTAATGCACTTCTACAATATGGGTATCAAATGAAGGAGCTCGTTGGGAGTAACTCGAAAGATGTGATGTCATTCTGAATTCAATATGGCGGACCATCCAATATGGCGGAATAGTTATTTTTAATGCACTTCTACAATATGGGTATCAAATGTAAGGGCTCGTTGAGATTAACTCGAAAAATAATGTAACGTCATTCTGAATCCAATATGGCGATATAGCGGACTATCCAAGATAGCGAACTATCCAAGATGGCGGAATAGTTATATTCAATTCACTTCCACAATGGGTATAAAACAAAAGGGCTCATTGAGAGCAACTCGGAAAATAATGTGACGTCATTCTAAATCCAATATGGCAGACCATCCAAGATGGCGAAATAGTTATTTTTAATCAACTTTTACAATATGGGTATATCAAATGAAACGGCTCGTTAAGAGTAACTCGGAAATTAATTTAACGTTATTCTAAATCCAATAGGGCAGAACTTCCAAGATGGCGGAATAGTTGTTATTCATGCACTTCTGCAATATAGGCATCAAATGAAAGAGCTTGCCGAGAATAATTAGAAATAATTCAACATCACTCTAAATCCAATATGGCAACTATTGAAATTGTTTGTGCTTTCCTATAATGAAGGGGTTCGCTGCGGCAAACGACCTTGCAACAATGATGCGTTGAATGAAAGAACAGAATGAGAAACCTAGCCAGCGATAACTAGAAATTGAAAAATAAATTATAAGTAATAACAAATTTTTGATAAAAAGCTTTTATTTAAACGCTCTAAAATGAATAAAATGATATGTTGCTTTACAATTTTAACTATGAACTCATGAACTCGTTATACACAATTTATATGATCATAAAAGCTTGTCGCGATGATCAATATTTGATTAAATTGAAATGTTAAAAATTTAAGCTCAGCAGATTCTACAAAATTCAATTAGTACTAGTTTATTCACACAAGTGAATCGCGCGACAAGCTTTTATGATCATATAAATTGTGTATAATGAGTTTGTAAGTTGATAGTTAAAATTATAAAGGAACATTTCATTTTATTCTTTTTTAGAGCGTTCAAACAAAAGCTTTTTATTGGAATTATTTTTTACTTATAATTTATTTACGATGATGTCGAATTATTTGAGGTCAACAATCATTATTTATCTATCAAGCGTTTATGGACAGCAGCGTAAATAAAGGCCCAATGGCTTCGGTAGACACTCAATATCTACATTCGATAAACAGTGACAGTTAGACATAACCACAAATGATTTTGAAGCAGATCATTTGTTTTATCAAAAAAGTACGTGAATATGCTCATCACGTATAGCTAATTCCATTAGCAGGAACTGGTGGAGAGTTTCTGCACTCAATGTATATGTTTTCTTCGTACTCGCATGAGTTAAATATACACTCAGTGGAGAAATACTCCACTAGTGTCCACCAATGGAATTCGCTATAAGATGAAAGCTTTTTGCAATTTCATTTTTCTATAATATGATCAGAGAAGAGTACAGCAATATATCTCTTGTCTTTCATTGTTGCATATCGTCTCATGATCGTCTCATCAACTGCCAACTAGGGCTCATTCTTCATGGGTACCACCATGATCAAACTCGCCCTCTGGTTAACTTTTGAACGGCCAGGATTTTGTTTGCTCAAATAGTACTTCAGGTGCTACATTTTGACTTCGGTGAGAATATTGGGCGCCAATTTGAAATATTTTTAAATAGAATGGGGAGGTAGTTGAGTGATGCTTCATTCGAAACCTCATTCAAGTCTCTAGGGATAGGATATCAGAATTTTAGATTAAATTATTTAAGTAAAACAAAATCGCGTATGACATTGTTTGAATTTCCATAGCAGGATCCTTTCGACTAGATGGCTATTAGCGAGCACTCGTGTAAACTACAACTCTCCATCAACATCTAGAAAAGTTATTTATTCAGAAGTAATTATTAAACACTTTTGAAAAAAACAGTTTCGGCTTCTCCGGAATTCGAAAGACGTACTTACTGAAAACTGAAATACGACGCTGCAGTTTTGATTCAAATGTGTCGATATTCATAAATTTGGCACTAGATACGAAATATAATCATGTGAAAACAGAATCTTCATATTTCTAATAGTTGATGATGATGGCTTCAAACAAAATTACTGACCATCTAACAGTTAGCCATCAAAATTAAATGTCCGTTAATGGTTTCCTATTACCGCCCCAAGAATCATTTTAATGCAATATATTGACAAAGTTGATGATATCGATCGTTTTAATGGTTATTTTAGATAGTAAGAATATAGTTTTTCGAGTATTATTAAGTATTTATGAACCTATTTGTTGAAGGCTATTCAAGAGGAAACCTCTCCACTGAATTTGATTCACGACGAACATTATAATCTTGTAAAAAGTGGGAACAAAATTGAGGTGGAGTAGCTTAAATCTTTCCAAAGAACTTCTGACTACTCATAATAATTCCATAATGTTAATTTTAATCTACGAATCATTACTATTATGGGTTCATACTCACGGCAATTGGCCAAAAAGGAGAAGGAGCCATTTTATCCATCAAGGATTTTAGGATAAATTCCTTATCAAATTTGTCACCATGGGGCAACTGAAAATAATAAATTGAAAATTAATCAAAGTTGCATAATATACGCTGTCAGGTACAGATGAATTTATAAATGATTGTGTATTCTATCCAAACATATAACGAAGGATCACATAGGTGTGATGTACCAATTTGGTGAAACTTGGCCGTACAGCAATTCCACTCGTCCTAACGAACTTTTAGTATTGATCAACAACATAATTTCGTAATAATAATAAATACTTTAAGAAAGGGCCAGAATTATTTCGAATATTCAGAGCAACGGGATAATGCTGTTGAAAACATCACATCTATGAAGTTGCAGTGACATACCCAGTTAAAACACTTGTAATATTTACATACATATGCCATCAGTTTCATCATATAACGGATGTTCCATAACTCAATTCTCCCAAATCAATGTGCTGTAAAATTTGGAAACAAAACTTACATACTTTCATTTCCCTTGAATTTTTCAGCGGTGTTCCATATAAGAGTGATATTTCTTTTCTTTCATATTGATTATATAACATCTTCATAACTATGATTATGTTCATACAATATCTAGAGAATTATGTCAATTTTATATAAATTCATTCACAACAAATTTATCTTCGACAAACGGACGTGACAACGACCAATATAATTGCAGTATTTCTCGAGTTTTCACGAACGAACACGAACGATAGATAATCGAGCTGGACTCGGTCGAACGGGTATTATGTTTTGTTGTGTTATTGTTCCTTGACTAGCGAGTTGAGCTAGTGCCTTGAGAATTGAGCTATCAAAGTTCAAAAATATGAATGGATCGTGGAATACTCTATTTTGGTTAGTTGAACAATATGTATAATGCATGTTTTTTTAATAAATAATGTTCAATAAAGTATTAATCAGTCTGATAATTATCTTTCATTTACATTCACAGAAGTAATATTTTAGATTCTGACGACACATTAACTACTCATTGATGTAACAATAAAATAACATTAGAATTAAATAAAAGTGATGTAACGTATGATGTAACGTCATGCGGATATTATGCACAGGTAAGTCATGAATTTTGAACCTACTAATTACCTCTTTTGTTACGTAACTGATCAACGAAATTATATAATGTTTTCTGGGTATAGGTGACGTCCAAAGAACACATCGGTCGGTATACCAATTTGGTGGTGTTTGTTTTCCAAAGAATATATATCACTAATGTGCTATTTGCTTTCCTGTTGAGTGACGACGAATACATACATCTACGTTTCTCATTGAAGTTATGCTCCTACCCTAACATTCAATGAACTGCTATCTAACTATTTTCGGTATCTTTACATCTCGCCGATACTCACTATAAGTACATGATTTAAGATATAAATTCGAGTAACTGATCTTACTCTGACGGAGATGCGTTGTTGAAAGAAATGGATATGACACACGTGGAGTCGAGGAACCACCAACCACCAATCATATCACAATGACGCATATTGAATATCAGATATTCATCAAGTTTGAGGAGACTTCTTCCACGACTCATGACCAAATTTAG
Organism: Phaedon cochleariae; assembly: GCA_918026855.4. Lineage (NCBI taxonomy): Eukaryota > Metazoa > Arthropoda > Insecta > Coleoptera > Chrysomelidae > Phaedon > Phaedon cochleariae. The sequence goes on along the minus strand of OU896707.1, from coordinate 16,401,998 downwards.
ACATCATTTCGACGTGACCGTGGTAGGTCCCTATAGAATCTGAGTGACTAACGTCAGTAATATGACGTCATGACTGTTATTCACGTCATATGACGTCACCTAGGTCACCTACTGACGTGAATAAATCGCCAATGTAACGTCATTTGGTTGCCTGGGATTTGCCTTGAATGAAGGGTATCCAAAATCATATCAGTGATGATTGGCTGTGGAATGGAAAGAATAATCATACTTTATTTCCACTAAGACAAATAACATTGTTTAGGAATTGTCACTAGAAAACAGAAGAAGAAAATGTAGAAAAGTTAGATGAATAAAGAAGAGAAAATAATAATAGAAATTGGTAATGTCTAAAACTAATATTATTTAAAAAATTCTGACACTGTATAAAAAATTGTCTCCAATAAATAGTCTTTCAACATACTTTTGAACACACCTACTTAACGTGTTTCACAGACCTCAAATTATCAGAAAATTTACTATATATTTTAGGTCCGATGCAGTCAGGTGCAAATGAACTCAGTTTAAACCTTGCCAACCAACAACAAATCAAAATTAATAGTTCATCGTAGATGAATAAAAAAATCTAATAAGAATGTTTTCAGAGAATAATTTTGACAATTGAAAGTACTACTGATCAATTCAAGTTATCTATCACAACTCTTTGTTTTTATCACAGTACTGTAAAAATCCCTTTGTAGGGAGGGTGAAATATAATTTACAATATAAGTAGAAGTTTTGGATCGGCTACTGCTTACAGTTGAGAAGTAATCACTGAAAAAGTTGCTAATAGTCTGGGTAGCATGAGCATTTCGAAGAAGCTGTACACCACTGCCTGTAGTTATTTTGTGCTTCTTTGATTATTTTCCAAGATTCTTTCACCTTGTTTTCTGCTGAAGAGATTCTATCATTACACGTGTTTTTGGCATGTTTCAATGTTACCTGATATATTATTTTGAGCTCTTGATCCTCATCATGATATAAACCATGTTTATATATTTTATTAAGCTCAGATAACTCAGTTAACTTCCTGCTCATATCTCTCAATTCCTCAGTGATCCATTGAGGTTTCCCAGATTTTTTATTCTTGAATAATTTTTTTGGGAATGAAAGATTTAAAAAATGAGAAATAATATTATGAATATACTCAAACTAAGAATTTACACAAACTTCATCATAAAGTAAAGACGAATCAGTTCCAGAAAGCACAACGTCGAACATCTGGATGTTATTTTCACTGAAGGATCTAATGAGTGTTTTGCGTTTATCAGAATCACCCCATATGCCTGTTGGTTCGCTAACATGTTGCTGTAGTAAATTCATGAATAGGCGAGTGGACTAATTTTTTTTTATTTCTTATATAGAATCATCACTCAAATACCTTTCAATTCCATATTTTTTTAGAATTTTTCGGTCGATTTTTAGGTGTTAAAATCATCAATAATGCCACGGTAATTATCAAACGGATAGAAATTTACCAGGAGAAAAAAACTGCCGTAACGATTTCGTAAGTAAAGGCCGACCATAGCACAGTTGCCATGTGTTGAAATCCGACTGGGAACTTAAGAAATATAAGTTATTCAAACATTCATGAATTTTCAGTTATGTATTGGTAATATTCCTATTTAGCAAAACAAAATCAATTGTCTCAAAATGTTCCCTTATGATTTGTGGCTTATTGCTTATAATATGTAGGTGTAGGAGATTATTATGACCCTCGATATATTATATATTGTATTGACGTGGTATTGTGTAGTGATGACGACAAGATAGTATTAACAGTATTTTATTCATACATTAAATATTTGCCTAAACCAAATTTTGTTCATCTAACAACTTGTTCTCAACAACCGTTCGAAACAATTCATATAGACTTCGGAGAGATATCGAAAGAATCAGACCTGAACAGGAAATCGAAATCGTTCATTATTATTATCGATGAAGCAACCAGATACGTTTCAGCTAAAGCAATAAAGGAAAGTTCAACTGCAGTTAAAAATTATATGAACCATCTACCATATCTAGAAAATATAAAAAATATTGTTAGCGACTGTGGAAGAGCATTCATGTCTTCAGAACTAAAAGAATGGGCTTCATCTAAGGGCATCAACTTGATTCATACCACCCCATATCATCCAGCAGGTAATGGCATTGCGGAAAGAGCAGTTCGAGAATTGAAGACCTACCTGAAATGTTACGAAGATTTTCCAGGTGGATGGAAAAAGTGTTTAGAGGCATCAGTTCAGCATCACAACTATTTGCATAATGACTACTTAGGTTGTTCACCAAATTATAAGTTACCTGGGAAGACGACAATACTACAAGCCGATAGAGACCTAGGAATAGAAGTATGTTCCAGAGAGAGTCTTAAGACTGTGGAGGAACAACGCAAATATAAGGAAAAAGTACAAAACAGGCAAACAAGTCAAGAAAACTTAAACCACCCCGGTTGAGAATAGGCGACTGGATATTAGTACCAACACAACGAGTCGGAAAGATTATATAACAAGAGGTCCTTTTCAAATAACGAAGGTCAAGTACATTGATGGGATTCTTGGATATGTTCACTTCAAAGTTGATGATATGGAAGAGACAGCACATATATCGAATATACGACAGTTTCATCACAGGAGCGATGATTTTTTTAAAGGGGGAGTTCTGTAGGTGTAGGAGATTATTATGACCCTCGATATATTATATATTGTATTGACGTGGTATTGTGTAGTGATGACGACAAGATAGTATTAACATATTTATTATGAATGATTCATGTATGAATAAAATACTGTTAGAATTATTCTACATCAGTTAGATATTGTTACATAATACATTCGTGTAAATAATAATTAGTAATTATATTAATAATTCACAATAGAGGACATTTGAACCGGTGAACGTGACAACACTGCGCAGACGATACTTCTCACCATACAGCACAATGTTTCCAAGTCTCCAACATTCACATGATATTTTGTTATGGAGTATAAGAAAAATATTTGGACATGCTGTTTGCTCGAAAAAGTCAAGAATGAAACCGGTGTGAAAGCAGCAACGCGACATCATCCAGCAACGAATGAGATCAACAGGGGCAGGCCGCAGAGAGACGATATCCATATAACTCTTGCAAATCGAATTAGAAATGCATATATTATGAATTTCATGATTTGTTCTGCTATAATGAACACTTCACTTGAAAAGATCAGATAGTTGTGTGATTTTGTAGCATCCATTCCACCCATCTTCCACCCTCTTTTCAATATAATTCAAATTCCAATTTGGAGGTCAGGAATTGATTTTTCCAAAAAAATTTTTCTTGAAACAGATGTCAAATACTTTCCTGAACACGATCAGATAGTTGTCTCATTTTGTAGCATCCATTCCACCCCTGTCTCACCCTCTTATCAATATATAATTCGAATTCCAATTCATGTCAGGAATTGATGCTACAGAATCAGACAATTCAGGAAGCTATTCGACATCTGTTTCAGGAAAAAAATATTGAAAAAATCAATTCCTGACCTCTAAGTTGGAATTTGAATTAAATTGATAAGAGGGTGAGAGAGGGGTAGATTGTAGATTGTAGATGGGTCCTATAGGCTGGGAGACCTCTCGATCACTGCGACCTAGAAGATCTATTGTGATTACAACTATCTAGTTTTGGTCCTCTAACCCTAGACTTCTGATGAAGCCTATGATTTTCCTGACGGTTGATTTTTCCACTTCAGCAGGGGTGAGATAGGCCTGTTCTAGGTGGTTCAGCCTTTGGCGGTGAGAGAGGGGTGGAATGGATGCTACAAAATCAGACAACTATCTGATCGTATTCAGTAAGCTATTTTACATAAGTTTCAAGAGAAAAATCATTCAAAAATTCTTTCCAAAGCTCTGAGTTGGAATTCGAATAATATTGATAAGAGGGTGAGAGAGAGAGGTGGCATGGATGCTACAAAATAAGACAACTATCTGATCTTGTTAAGTGACGTGTTTTCTATTTATTATAGCAGATTAAATCGTGAAATTCATAATATATTCGTTTCTAATTCCATATAAAAGAGTTTTATCGATACCGTCTCTCTGCGACCTGCCCGTGTTGATCTCATTCGTTGCTGGATGATGTCGCGTTGCTGCTTTCACACCGGTAAGAATGAACTATAATATCATGGGTTCCTCCTATTATGTTTCATTCAACGACAGGACTCTTACATCTTCTTGATAACTGAAGATTATCTGACCAATAACGAAACAGCATAAAAGCTGTCGTCACCATTTATTCCACGTATCCCCAAATGGTGGCCATGACGGTACATTTGAAATGAGCTCGGGAGCTCCGAAATCCAACAATTTCAAACAAAGCATACACTCATTATTTACATAAAAAAAGCATGAGAAGCAATGCAAAAATTAATTTAGGTCCGTAAAGACACAGTGGAGTAATTGAATGCCAATAATTCATTACAAGTTCACTTGCCCATTCAGACCTCATATTGCTATTTTTCAGCATATTAATATTGAAGTCTCTGCAAATTATTATGTCAAAGTTCTTGTACTTACAATAAAGCTGTTCAATGGTTGGTTGAAAGTTCAAATGAATCAAATAAGATTTGAGTGTTACCTATATAGAGGTGATATGTATACTGACAAAATGATAATAGGTACTACTATTTGGTTTCAATTCCAAACCACATATTTTGATGTAGTTCTGGACACTAGTAACACAGGCAGTTTTATTAACATTTCATAAGGTTATAGTTAGCTAATTTAAAACTAACAGCCAGCTCTCACTTATACATAAAATATCTGGAGACTGTTGATCTAGAATGAATTCAATATCAAGTAAATTATTAGAACAACCTTGTACATTGAAGTGCATCATGCACAATTCTGAGTTAATTGTACCAAGTCTTCTATCATAGTCAGATGGAGCACATTGGTTAACTGGGGTTAATTGTATCATTTATTAAATCATGATTTTCCCTAATCATCTCTAATGCAGTGGCTCTAAATCATATTTGTGATAATAAAGAACAAAATTGAATCTTCTATAACCAACTCCCATTGGCCAAAAACTAGGACTATGAAAATGGTTTTTAATGTTCTCAGTTTCTTGACAAAAAATTCACCTTCAGTACCAGTCTTAGTCTTTAAGTATTCTTGAGTGTCCTGACCATTTACATCCTGGTTTACTCCATTCAGAAACATTCAAACTTTCTAGACTTTGACCTCTAAGTTTTCGATTTTGGTTTTCAGTCAGCCTAGCCCATGGCTCTCTTTTCGTGTTTATTTTTCTTCTGATTAATTGCCATTTGTGTTCATTTGAAGGCTCAGCAGCATTGTTCTCACCAGAGAAATGATGATTTATTTCAGAGGAAATGCCCTTCCAGAGATTAGTGTTTTTCAAATGCCCCCAAGGGTAGGAGGATGATCTAGTTCTAAGAGCCATCTAGTGGCAGAAGTGCAAAGGTGTATAAGTAGATTATTTAAACAATCATACCTTGTGAGTATGTCAAATATAGACAATCACAACACTAGCATTCTCACAGTGGTTTATTGTCCCACTGACAGATGGTGAGAAACCTAAAATCTCATGACTAAGAGATTTTAGGAAAATTTTGCAACTGATGAGGCTTGGTAAAGCTTTTCCTCTAATAAAGTGATTTTGTCTTGCACTAATGAAATTATACTTTACTTGTCAGTGATTATTGTATCTTTGTTTGAGTAATTCATTCTTCCCCCTGATATGCTTCTGCAGTCAAAGATACATTATTGTGTTCATTTCATTAATTTCATACACATTTTTCAACCAATTTCATTCTTGTGTTTTTGATATGCACAAAAAAATCAGGCCATGTTCCTGCTAGAAATGAGGAGGGGCAAGGTGGAACAAAGCCATTGTTATTCTGAATTTCTAGTGAGTCTAATCACAACAATGTTTCATGGGTGGTAGGCAAACTTTCTGTAGTCTCAATTCTATATTCCAGTTCAACAACCATTCACCAGGAATTTCAATGAATAATATTTACCATATGAGTGTGTTACAAGAGAAATTTTTGAAATGAGACTGTCAGACCAAGTTTGATAACCCTTTGATAATTGTCTTAATATGAAATATTGATACTATAAATATCCTGAATTATTTCACCTACCACCAATGAAAGGTATTCATGCAGGAATTAATGTGATATTTGATTGGATGTAATAAGGGCAATAATTAGCTGAAATTGGAAACTGCCAATTTAAGTACCTCTACATTGCTTTTATTAGTGTAGTGAAGTACCAGCTCATTACAACATTGATATCTACTTCACTGAACTAGTGACATCAGAGTTCATGTGCTTCCTTCTTCATCATGTTGAGGAGAATAATTTTAGATGCAATCTTATAGGAATACCATCTTACTGGCTAAAGAACATAAGGTAACAGCACCTCACTGATTATGCATGAAGACACCAACACATAGGCTATTGGTCATTGGTGGCAACTCTCATTTCAAGTTACATATTGGAATACACAAGTACCTAGTCATTTTAATCAGTTAAAACATGTCAGAACTGTTATATATAAAGGTTATAAAAACATGAAAATATATCAATGCAGTGCAAGGTGCTGTGATAATTCCTTTATCTCACCATGTATTTCTTCTTGCAATACCAAACTTCAATTATTCAAAATGTTACTGGGTATTCACTTACTGAAACTTTATACCAGTTGGTGGGTCCTTCCATCAACTTTCTCTTTCCATTAGAAGGAGGCATTGGGGAACCTTTCCTTCCCCTCTTTCCCCTATTGTTGAACTTGTTTGATCTGCCAGAACCTGATGCAGAGAATCCCATATCCACATCTTCATCCTGAAGATGCTCTCTGAGGGCATTGCCCCAGTCTCTACCTTTGTTGTCTTTTCTGCCACCACCTCTATTAGATTTGAAATGTACTCTACGGTCTGCAAAGTCTCGGAAGTCCCTATCCCTCTCTGAAAAATTGAATAATTACTCTTGATCTTGGAATAACCTGGACAAACCAATGGAAATAATCATCACACTCACGGTCTCTTGCCACCCATGGTGTTTGTTGTTTGTTATAATGCTGCTTAGGCATTTTGTTTGGAGTAGTTATCACCAGCAAATAATATTCACAGTCAACAATTACGTTGAATCAAACTTATAATTCGCTTCTTTTTATCACAAAAATCATAAATTTCACAACGTTATAGATTTTAGATTTGCTTTTTGCAGAATCTATCTTATCAATCTTATCATCAACCATCAATATCTGCTGCTTGCTTCTGTCAATTGCTGTCATCGGTGTCACCTGTCATGACGTCATGTGTCATTACAAGGTGTGTTCGGTTTAACAAAATCGGAGCCGAGCGAGCAGATGCAGATTTGGTGTCACGTGATCACCTAGCAGATAGAGCTAAAGATATTTAACGAACGCTCAAGGAGGTAGTAGATTGCGAGCGCCAGCTGTCAGAAGTAACAGAAAACAGAAACAATTCACTTAACCTTATTACTTTTGAAAACACGTCAGGGCAACAAAGTTCTATTGAATGTTTGTTGTTTATATTTTGAAAATTACTAGGGAAGGACTGATTCTGTCTCATATGATCGGTCATTAACTGTGGATCCAGGGCAGTTATGATCGCATATATTACAGATATATAATTAACATGCTACCTACAGCAAATTCGTCGGTCATTCTGGCGATTCTGGGCAAGGAGGATTCTACAAAATTCAGTTTCGTGTTTCGTTTCCAGTTGATCGAGTCTTCAATTTTTCGACATAAAAGAGATAAAATTTCAATAACATGTTGTTGACATTGATTTGTTGACAATTGACAACCAAATAACCGATCAAATCTGAATGATCTGCTCCTCAAGGCGGAGCAAACAGATTACATCTTTCAGCTCGCTCTGACAATTAACGAACACGGAGCAGATTAGACAGAGGAAGTAGATCTGATTTATCGAACGCTTTCCGAGCTAACAGATGGAATCGAGCTAACAGATATGTTATAACCGAACGCACCTAAAGTTGGTAAACCTGGGTATACCTTGATATTGACAAGACACTTGAACATCGCTGGCTGTGTCTAAGTCACGGTTCATCGTGTGACTAATTGTGTCATCGACATCGACGTGTCGAGTGTCGACAGTATCGTAAATTCTGATTCTGATGGCTGACCAAATACAAAAGGTCCCAAAAGTCGTACAATTTTGTAGTTTTCTACCCCAGTTCCTTCCTGCTTCAGAGCTCTGTGCGAGAGCTATATGGCAGGAAATGAGGTGGTTGCAGGAAAGGTGAAATATTACAAAGTCGAAAAATACCTCCTACTAGGGTCCCTTGATGGAAATTGACGTTAAAGTCATCTCAACAGGGTACGGACAGATCCTCGTCTCCTCTAACTCTAAAGTGTTTGTGAAACAGTTATATAGTTCCATCCTTATTCAATTCTGGGGATAAACACATAAACACTAGATTTTTGACATTCGTTGTTTTTTAGGTTATATTGAGGTCACTGGCGTATCATACGTAATTTCCATATGGAATTCCTGATTCAACTATACCAAGATATAGATGAACAATCCTCTAGTTTCAGAGTTTACTACTCCAGCATAATCTTTGCGAGGTAGGGAACATATAAATTGTACCGAAAGCTTAATACATTTAACCAAAAGAGACTAATCTTTGACTGTATACCAGGGTTGACTGAATTGCCTGAATGAATTCTGATTTCAAGCTGAGCAGTAGTTCATCTATGAGCTGAATGAGCAGAGCCTTATTATGATTGAGAAATGGTGGAAACCTTGATGTGGGTATCTAAACTAATGTACTCATGTCATGTGTGCTGAATATATTTTAGGAAATCCAACTCGGAGAAGAATCTATGGAGTTACTTATATCACACTATGTTAAAACTTCGTCTAGGACGAAAAGTATGCTGATAAAAAGTAATACGTAAAATGTGTAGGAAAATAAAGAATAGAATATACTTCACCTGATTTTTCCGTCTCCCTTGAATAACAAGTCATTTTCGAATAATTTATTGATGGAAGTAACGAAAGACGAAATAATTATAATCTCCGACCCACGAAAACCCTCAGATACCAATTCCTAAATAGAATGAGATCATAATTAGAAATTTCTTCCGCTATATTTCGGATCCGTAATCTTGAATTTTCCAAGTTTGACGAAACAATCATTATCTCCAACCCCGGAAAACCCCAGACACCTTTCAATTTTGAATGAAAATGGGATCATAATTCCAAAACTCGTTCGCCATATGATATTCCTCAACAAGTAAATACCCTGTAAATACCTATTATCAAAATTTTGAATGATTTTCTGTAGCGCCCATGGATGTGGACGTGACATCAATGTCAGGGATGCCAGTAGACAAAACTAAAGTCTCTAGATCATTGAAAAAGAATGCAGCTATGATCTCTTGATCTGTCCGTAACTTTAACGTCAATTTCCATCAAGGGACCCTACCTCCTACAAGTCCACATCAGGGTTCCGCGTGAAAAAGGCAGCCCTAATGAATCCAGATATCCTATATATAAAAAAATACCATCACTAATAACTAATAAGTGAGATCTAATAAGTCACAGAAGTCTCATACCAAATATGGTATAGTGAATACAAAAATATGAAGATTCAGCCCAACATGCATCATAATATAAAATGTTGCAGATACAGGGTGTTCGAGTGAAAAATTCTATTTTAAATTTCTCCATATAACTTTTGTCAAACTTTCATCCATGTTCACTTCGAAATTCTGTTCGTTTTTAACGTTTGATACTGTTGATGGTGATTGTCATTATTATTGTCTGCTAAATATGGAGAAAAAATCTAGTGAGCTGTCATATTATATAATCATTTTATCAATATTTTATATCATCACTGTATTCTCTTCCACTGTCACTTTCCTAATAAATTTATGACTTAAAATGTTAATATGTATTAATGAGAAAAAAAATTCTTCAAAGTTGAATAAGGCAAAAACATAAATAAGCTAGACTATTTGAAATTTTTATGTAGAATTGAAGGCACTTTCAGATTTTTTACTTTATTTAATCATGGCATTTGATGGACAAGGAATTAGGCATGCTAAATCTTCATATTTTGGTGTTCATTATCTGTACTTTAGATTATGACCATTCCTAATGCATCACCCTCTTTATTGTCTATCAAGCTTTGGGAATGTTTTTACGAAATCAATAATAAATAATGTGTTACCTCTACTCTGAAATGAAGATAGATAATATCTATCCCTATATTATAGGGATATGCAGATTTTCAAGATATTTGATGGAAAATAAAAGTGCAATGTTTGCATGAATTATTTATGGATTCAATATAAAATATAGGTATGTGATATGTGATGTACTTAAACTCCACCAGGTTTACTTCTATGGTTGTTGGAGGATTCAATTCAAGGATTTTGGGCAATATGAAGGGTCTTCAGCAATGGTTGGGAGCCACGTGACAGATTACTATATGCAACAAAGGATACATATTGGTATCTCTTTCAACGTGGGTGCATGGAAAAGATGTGCTGCAACAAACATGTCATATGGCATTATTCAGTCATTGTTGAAGACCTACTCTGTTATTATAATAATCATAACCAATATTTATATAAATTAAAATAACATTTTATTTTCTAAAACTGCAGAACAACTTTTACACTCTATCTGTAAACTTAGATTGTACAAAAGTATTTGATGTAACAATGTTCAAATAATTTAAAAAATCGTTGGATAAATTATCAATTCTTGTATATAATAATAATAATTGGATATTATAAAACACTTTAAATTGACACTTGACTTCAAAAATTCACATTGATTTCTTAAATAAAAAGCCAAATAATCAATACAAAATAGGTTTTGAATAAAAAGCAGAGAACAGGGTGAGCAAGAATATTAATAAATTATTTATTTTCACAATGTTCATATTTGTTACACTTCTCAAAGAACTGAAGAGGTTCCAATATTCTACCCGTTTCAACATTTCTGGGGAACAAGACAAAACTAAAATTCAAGATTATCTAGTCTGACTTCTATCTGAACAAACCATGGAATTATTCTTCAACTGGTGCTCAACCATAGATATTTAGGAAGCACAGTTCACTTATGTATTTTAATTGTATATACACTATAGCAGAAACGTCAACCCCTTATACCTAACTATATTTCAAAATTTGAGTTCTGACTAAATTCTTATAATTGCATATTTCTCTGGAGAGAACAGTTTGACCCAAAGGTAATATTCATAAATTCAAAATATTGCATCAAAATTACATGAAAATTGGATAAATATGAAATATATATAAATATTGGATCAAAAAACTGAGAAAATTAATATAATCTATTATTATTCACAAAAATAAATATTAGAAAAATGAGACAGATGAATGCTATGGGCTAGAATGAAGTTGAGACCTCGGCAGTTGATTATAGTCCTTGTTTTAAGTCGATTTTTCACTATGTTCCTCTTCATGTTAATCCCTTCTGACAAATACCCTTCCACTGAAAAAATAAGGTTAATCAAGTTCAATTCAGCAATCATGTCATATCTCGAAAATCCAGATTATAAATGACATTTTGTTACATTAGGGTAAAAAGGAGAAATACACATCTTTGGCAATTTTTGAATGTTAACTGTCAGTTTTATGCTTTTTTACCAAATGATATGACGGTTGGTGCAAGTTATTATTGAAAATGCTTGTTAACTACTTTTATAACTTCACTAATTAATAAATTCGAAAACTTGATCATCTTAGAATTGGGAAACAGATCCCAAAGTACAAATGAACAATATATTTCACTATTCGCCGATAGTACATTGTTTTATTTGGATCAAATGTGACACTTTGTTTGACAAGCACGCAAATTTTGCGAGTCAAAGAAAATCACTTTTGATCTGAATGAAACATGCCATATTTTCTACAAGCGAAATAATTGATACCTTATTGATAAAAAATAAGTGAAGTTACTATTTTGAATCACTTGAGCATGTCAGTGTCGAAGCAGCTAACATATCAGCTGCCAACCGACACGTTTTTAGCCTAGGAGTTAAACTTCAACTTCACCTCCTACACTAAAAGTGTTGCCTATTAACATACATCATCATTTTATTGTATCAAGAGGAACGTCAACTTCAAGAGCTAATTCCGGAACAAAAATGGACGACTTTTGAGCCGATTGCAGTTAAAAAATCTCAGCGACAAAAAATCTGACATGGAATTTTTCGTCAGCGAACCGACGCTTTCCTGCCCGATCAATAAAATTCATTCTTCTCATGTGTGGTTAGTTTCAAAAAACTATCTTCCTTTCTTGGATTTCCTGATGAAAGGCAAATGGTTTTATCACCTCCTATTGAAAGAAGTTTCAAAATCTCATCTTATCGCCAACTTTGTAAAAATAGCCAGGCGTGGGAGAATCTTGCTGAATTTTCGAAATTTCAAACCAAATTGACAGGCATCATGACACATCCATTAGAGTCCACACTTTCATTGTCACAAAATTTTGTTTAAATGGAAACGGTGCGTTTTATTTAGTAGAAAATTGCACATATTTTCCTAGTGTTGAGTAGATTAAATACTATTCAAATCTCATTCTGTAGCTGAACAGAAATAGTTATTCCAGGCATAAGGAGACAACACAAATTTTTGTAATTTTCTACTACTGAGGAAGATGAAAAATTACTATGCACACTTCTATTTTGGGTCAAATATCTCGATAACTGTTCATTTTAGCTCAGTTAAAGGTGATGCATTTTTTCAACATAATTGAACAATCAATTCGAGAAATTGGAGATGATCGAAATTTCATCAGTGGCATAGAAAATATGGAAGGAAAAGTTATCACAACCATCTGTTGTGCACCTCTGGATAAAATTCTCGGAATGTCTTTCTGGTCAAAAAATTAACCATTGAAAAATTGATTGTCTTTATTGCCCCAAGAAACATAGTTGTCTATAATAGGGATACATAAACAATATACATAATGTCATACATACAATTATGAAATAATGATGAGATATAACAAGTAAAAAAAAAATGCAAATGATCATGCAATATCAACCTTGTCTTTTAGTAGGTATTCAAATAAGAAATGGAATTATCAAAGTCTCTGAAGCAGATAATTTTTCAAATTAATTTTGAATCTAGTTGCTTCCTGTATATTCCTCAATTGACTTGGTAATGAGTTGTATAGAACGAATCCTGTGTGAAAAATGGATTGTATTCCGATATTTGACTTATACGTATTTGCTATTAGTAAATTTGATTGTCTTGTTCCATGATTATGTAATGCATTATATTCAATTTTTCTTGAGATATTGCGAAAAACTATTTTAATTTCTTAACCTCAACGCCCTGTATCTTGAGAACTGAACACTTGAAGACCGTATGTCCCTATCTCAGTAATTATGAAATCACGAGGACTATCACCTGTCAAGCGTTGTCGGTCGAATTTCGCAACAACCCTGTATAAGTTATTTTTGTGTTTTGTTAACTATAAAGTTTGTATGAATTTTAAGCTTTGTTTATTGTAATGACTTTTTGTAGGTCTGACATTTCTGTATAACTTTGCCGGTTACCCCGTTATCCATCCCGCGTATAGGTATTTTCTTATGAAGGGGTGCATTCGTTTTAGTAGCTCACGGGCGTCGAATATCTTAAGACGACCCAATTTGAATCGCGACACGTTTGAATATTCGCGAAGGACACATTATGCCGAGGATTTGACTTTTTTCAATAACTTTGCTCAGGATAGTGATTGGCACTAGTGGCGTGTCTCAACATGCGCCCAGGTCATTTCGTAGTCAGATGACTGTCAAAATTTTGTAGCCGACTCTTGGACTGAATAATTACCTCATTGTCTTCTTATCCGTCGCCTTTTCTGGCCTCGCCCTATTCAACACCTTCAGGAAATCCGAAGTCTTGGCCCTCATCCTGCTCTGGATGTAAGCTTTGGAACACTTGATGTGATAGTGCAAGTAGTGTCGGAACATGTGAATTAGATTGATGGTATTGTCCCGGGTGGCCTTGGACGTGTGTCTCGGGAAGAGCACGAACGTTACGTAACCCACATTGTTGTCCACCTGTACGGAGAACGTTTTCCTCATCAGACAATTAAAAAACACTGTATCGATGGATGTTTTAAGAATTTCGTATTTTGGTCTGGTGCAGTCAATACTGTCATATGGACTTATTTTTTGGGGGCCTTAGCTCATTTTAATAAAGTTTTCATTCTTCAAAAGAGAATTGTACGATGCATGAAGGGAATCCACCCTAGTGTCTCCTGCAGAACAGTATTTATTGAATTGGGGATCATGACTCTATATTATCTCGTGATTAAAGATATAATGAATAATAAATTTGTAACAAAAAATCGTGATGTTCATAATTATAAAACACGTGGTTGTAATCAGCTACATCAGTCTTATTCCAGACTCGCAGTCAGTCAAAACTCTCACACCTATCAACAAATAAAATTTTATAACAAATTCCAAAATCTCTTTAGCGAAAGAAAAAATGAAACCTAATTTAAAGATGAGTTGACAGCATATTTCTTAAACAACGCATTTTATTGTACAAATGAATTTTTACCAATGTGAATAATTTTAGATAACTGTAATGAATTGTGTCAATTGTGTATACCTACCTGTATTAACTAGTAATGTTAATGAATAACTGTTGTACTGCCTACTTATTTTAATTGTGTATTTTAAATTTGACTAGTCCAATGAGTTTTTTGTATATTTTATACTCTCATAATCTGTACAAAAGTTTCCAGTGATGAATTAAGTATTTGTATTGTATTGTATGAGTGGAATTGAGCCAGGGACATTTTCAAAGAAAGGTATGGAGCATTTCATACAATAATATTAAAATTACACAAACATGTATAAATATATTTAAGCTTTCAAGCTACATTAGCGAACGGTTAGAGAGAACATTAAATTGTTGACACAAAACCATCACAAAACACTTTAAAATGAAACAGTCCTACAGTAAACACAAAAATATGATGATGATGATGAGGTTGTTTAATCATATTTTTTTTATTGAGTACTCAACGTTTTTTGGGTAGATTTACATCTTGGTATGTCGGTCGTCAGTATGCCATTGTTCTTGTAAAGTATCATCATAGTCAATTGGAAGTTGCTTTCTTTTCTGGAGGTATGAATTGATAAGAAGTAGTGGCACCCCTCTGATTCCCATACGATCCAGATATTGAATTATTAATTCTTACTAAGGAACTCTTATGAGAAACGTGCAATCCTAAGAAACTGTTGTATTTTCATCACTATAGATATTGAATGTGCGGGTTCTGAAATAAGTATGATCTGGGGCTATTATTCCTGACTGATAAAAACTCCTCGACTAAAGATAGTCAAAACATAAGCTGTAATAAGATCTTTAAATTTACACATTTTCAGTTATTTTATCATCAGTTTGACTAGTTTCGTATTTCAAGATACCTTTTAACTTTGATGAAAATCTGTGAGAGTAGGAACATACGTTCTAACAAGAATCCCAAACAGAGATCAAAGACATTCTCGCTTGTTGGTCGTAAAAATTTTCGCGCCTCCAAATATATATTGTCCTTCCATTTGTTGTTCATATGTCAATGATTTAAATACAGAGTGGCCCATTGAAAACGAAACAGAGGCTCTGTAGGTCGCCAGAACAGGATTATAATTATGATTCAGCGCTGCGGCGTTGCTGCCTCTAACGAGAAATCCTAATGTTGAAAAATTTTGATTTTGAACACCCTATATCTCTGTAATCATTCCCGCTTGACCGCAAGTAGGATGCATTGATGAAATCAGCTCTTCAGGGAGAATCTAAAAATGCAATGAAATACAAGGTGTTCCATTTGAAATAACAGTATTGTTTTGTTAATGAACAGTTTTTTTTTCAATTGATGCCCCAAGAGTGTCATCAGCCTTATCTCCAAAATATGTTGTAGAGGGCTGCTAGAATATCTGGTGCGTTTTATCTCCAAAGTACTTATGGACCCCAGAAAATAACAAGATGAGCATGAACACATAATCAAAATATAGAAAAAAACACGATTTTCGCAAAATACCCTTGCAGTTCCTTGGAAGCAATCAGAATTGGCACTCCGATACCAACATCATAATATGGAATAGAAGTTTTTTTTTTTAATGAAGGTTTGCCTAAAAATAATAGCAGAAGACAATTTTTGACTACCTTATATACCGAAGAGCTCGATGATCTGCATATCACTCACTTTTTTGTTCAAACATTTCTTTTTTTGATTATATAATATACTAAATTTACTGAACCTGTGTGGTTTTTCGAAGGTCTAAACAATTCAAAAAATAATTTCTAAACAACTTGTGATGGAATACCTCAAAGCAACACTTCGCCACATAAAATTGTTAACTCGCACATGGTTTATGAAAGTTAAAGTGTTGGAGGGGCGCCAAAAAATATTATGCATGAAAACGTCAGCTACCCTGTATCTTTTATACATTCAAAACATTTCAAAGTAAACAAAACGACTGGTGGTGGTGTGTTGTTAGCCCTGAATTGTTCCATAAAATCGGAAGTGGTAAATACTAATTTATTTGACTTGCAATTTCCACTGATTGATCTACTGATTGTAATGTGTCAGATAGGTTACAAAAAAATTTATGTATTAGTCGCTTACATCCCAGACAAATTAGAATCAGAACAATTTGAATATTTTTTCGAAAGCCTTGAACAACTAGATTACTTGAGCAAAGATTCTATTATTCTAGGAGACTTTAATACACCAAAACTAATCAATGAAGATATTGCTGACACTCGCACATCAGTAGTCATGAATTTTGTTAACTTGTTTGGCCTTATTCAACACAACTATGTCTTGAATCAACTAAATAGGATATTAGATTTAGTTATGTCACAACTGGAATGTGAAGTAACGCGGGATGAATCACCTCTAGTGAATGAGGATGCTCATCACCCGGCACTCACAATTAGCATATCCGATATTTTCATCAAGGAGCCCAAATTTCAGTTTGATCCTAATCGAACTAATTATAATTTTAGGAAGGCAAACTTCCCTGCTTTATATAGAGACTTATACGAAACTAATTGGGATTATATACTCAATGCTACTGATGTAGACGAGGCCTTAAAGATTTTTTATGACAAAGTGTATCAATTATTTGACAGAAACGTACCCACTTATAAAAACTATAGCCATACCTATCCTCCGTGGTTCAATGCCGATATTATCAGAAATATCAAACTGAAAGTTAAGTACAAAAATAAATTTAATCGACACAAGAGTAATTCCGATCTGATAGAATTTCAACGCCTGAGGCGTACAACTAAACAACAAATTAAAGAGGCTCATAGTGAGTATATTGAGCATATTGAAATTTCCTTAACGCAGAATCCTAAACAATTTTGGTCGTATGTTCATGCGAAAAACGATACTTCAAGGATACCAGGCAAAATGAAGTATCAAGGTAATACCTATACCGAACCACAAAATATTGTTAATGCCTTTGGGGAATTTTTTAATAGTGTTTATCAAACCTTTGACATACCACTTTCAACTAATTATGATGATACGCAGTCAGATCACATAAGATTCTATCCGATTCGTGAAGAGGAAGTGTTAAGTGCCTGTAAAAAATTGAAAGATAAAATGACAACTGGACCAGATAATATTCCCTCTTTTCTAGTAAAAGATTGCATAGGTGCACTTACCAGCCCATTACTGATAATATTCAATCTATGTCTAGAGACCAGAAAATATCCTACACTTTGGAAGGAGTCGAAGGTATGTCCTGTTTTTAAAAGTGGAGAAAAAAACAGTATAGATAATTATAGGGGCATTTCTATCATATGTAACCTGTCGAAAGTTCTCGAAGTGATACTCTATAATAGAATATACTCAACTATCAACAACCAATTGTCCCCATATCAACATGGATTTGTATCAAAGCGCTCAACTGTTACTAATCTGCTAATTATAACACAATATCTCTCAGAGGCTTTGGACAATATAGGTCAAGTAGATGTTATTTACACAGATTTTTCAAAGGCCTTCGACAGAATACATCATGGTATCTTGCTGAATAAGTTAAGAAAATTTGGATTTGCGAAGGAGGCAGTAGAATTTATGGAATCTTATTTATCAGACAGAGTACAATACGTTTCTTACAATGGATTCAAATCCGAAAAGTACTGTGCCTTGTCTGGTGTACCACAAGGCTCGAATCTTGGCCCATTACTCTTTCTGTTATTCATTAATGATCTATGTGATACAATAGATACTCACTGTTTGTGTTATGCTGATGATTTGAAATTATACTCATTGATTATTAACGAGGACGATTGTCATTACCTTCAAACTCAACTGAATGATGTGCATACGTGGTGCAACAATAATTATCTTTGTCTGAATATCAACAAGTGTAAGGTTGTAAGTTATACGAGGAAAACAAACTCTTTTGAGTATCCTTACGAAATTAATGGGTCTAGATTGGAACGGTTAAAAAAATTCAAAGACTTAGGGGTGATTTTTGATCAGAAACTCACCTTTACTGAACATATAAAATCAAAAGTGTCTGAAGCACTACGATCTTATGGATACATAGTTAGAAACAGCAGAGATTTGACCAATATAAAAGCTATTAAACTCCTGTACTTTTCATATGTACGAACAAAACTTGAATATGCAAGTATAATATGGTCTCCATTTTATGAAGTTCACATTCAGCTTGTAGAGAAAGTGCAACGTAGATTTTTAAAGTATTTGCTTTTCAAAATTGACGGTATTTATCCCCGAAGGGGTATCGATAACAACGAACTATGTGAACGACTGAATTTCATGTCTCTAGAAATGAGGAGAGATTGTGCCTCCCTTATATTTCTTTACAAGATTCTACACAATTTGATAGACTGTAGCGATATACTGGAACAGCTAAACTTTAATGTGCCATCTTATCCCACTCGCAATGCTGTTACCTTCAGAAACACACGAGCTAATACAAATATTATGCTTAACTCGCCTATTTATGTAATGTGCAATAACTATAACTGTATTGCAAACTTGTGTGACATATTCAGTTGTAGTATTAGTTGTTTGATTAAAATTGTGAATTTGCTGCCATAGGATAACCATGTGATTAGCTATAATTTCGTTATTTCTTAAATTATTTTGATCTTTATTCAGCTATGCTTCATCATATTCTGTAATATTGTCCTGTAAATGGGTAACTGTTGGACAATAAAGCTACTATTATTATTATTATTATTATTATTTCAAAAATCAATGGAAACTATGCCATATATGCAGATGACACAGTACTTTTATTTTAAAGCAAATACCCTGGAATTTTAGAAAATAACATAAATGAGGATTCAAAGAAAATGGAAGAATCTCTTTACTCCAATTTTCTTTCCCTTAATTCTAATAAGACACAATATATAACTTTCCATCAAAGAAATAAACAAAATATTGATTTGAATATTAGGATAAAAAATGAAAGATTGAAACAAACTGCTCATACCAAATACCTTGATATTTGGATTGATGAAAAGTTAACATGGGACAAGCATATTGTGTTTGTGCCCTATGAAGATGTCCAAAACTTATCCCAAATATAGCAAATACCGTTCTATACTCTCACATCCTTAGTAAAATGAACTATCTCATAAGTATTTGGGGTTCAAGAATAATTTTAACAAAATATCTACCCCATCAAATCAACTTTATGAAGAAACAAATACATTTCCTTTGGAAGAGCACTATCTGATCAATACTCTCAAAATTTCTTTTGATATTATCAACAAACACCTCGAATCTATGAACATCATACTAGACAATATGACTTGTTTCATCTTGATGCTGCTAATTCTACACTACCAAAAGAAGTTTACTCACGGATCTCAAAATTCAATAAATTACCTGATTGTATCAAAAGTTGCACAAATATCACCCAATTCAAAATAAAAGTCAAGAAACCTATCCTCTTGCAGAGAGAAAATCAAACCTGAGTGAATGATTTCTCATTCACTTATTCATTTCATCATGTCATAATGTACTTTTTATGAGATTTTTGTTTTTTATCATCATCATTTTTGCATCTGTTGTTCATTTCAATAACTTAGATTTAATAACACATGATTAATCTCATACCAGATATGTTATTTCATTGTAAATCTTCATAAAATATATTTACATGAGATGCAATGTAATGTTTATAACAAAGAATGGGAATAAGAGTATAAAAAAAGGATCATTCAAATGTTCTCCACTGAATCAACTGAATTCACCATCCTGTCTGTGATGTTAGCAAGTGATCTCAAAAATATATTAAGTTCGCAGGCAATTTGATATAAGATAACGTCACCGTATGGCTCCTGAATGATTATAATGTAGTACGGGGATTGAATCATCCTATACAGATATTTAGGTAAACATCCGTATCTCGAATAGCCTCATTAGTCAGATATTACCTTGGCGTCGGTATTTTGAAGTTCCATTGGGGGCTCCCGATGACTGAAAAGAACAGGAGGTGCAGTGTGCGAAGCTCGAAGGCCCTCTTTGAGCTCTTGCATGAAGACTTTGCCGAGAATGACGTCATCTTCGTTTCTGAACCGAGTTGAAAAAACTACTGTTACCCGGTCGGCTTTCGCCTCTACATAACTGGAAAACAGATAAATGATATAAGCATATAACATAATTACTAAATAGGTTTGTTTCTAAGCGTGGATATTTCAATTTCAGCTGAAAGCGTTATATTCCGGGCTTATGAACATACTCCAATGGATAAAATATTCTAAATATTCCGTATTCTATTATTTAATGGAACTGAAAGTTTCCTTTTAAAGAGCGAGCATAGAAAAATGTAACCTGCCGAGTAAACTAGTAGCGTGACGTAAAAGACCAGTACATTTTCTTGTTCTTTACAATCACTAGAATAAAATGACGTGGTATTTTGTGCCAGGCTGCACCAATACAGACTTAGGAACACCAACAAGAATATGCATTACGGTTCCGAAGGAAGAAGAGAAGGAATGAAGATGGTTGTCAACTCCGAAAGGCGAAATATCCCAGAGGTGTCGTTAAAATCAACGCACTGTTAAATGTTGCTACAAATTCTTCTTTCCACATTTTGGTTTATAACTGAATACGGATAGTTCTGACTTTGGACGATTCAACATATAACCACTCCTCTCAACCATATACATAGGTAGCTACATACTGTACATGATTGACTATGGATTTCACGACTTCAACAGCTGATATCTCGAAAACGAAAAAAGATATTTGAAATTTGGAAAAAAGTACTTGAATGAGATGTCATTTCCTTTTAGAAAATGTGTTCTCTGCTTGATTTTATCATTTTATATACAGGGTTTGTGAAAATTTTTTTTTTCCAAATGGAAATGGTATATTATCGCATATTTGGAAAGAGCTCTCGTTCCTGATTTCGAAAATATATACTTTCCATATATTCTATCGAGGGGTTGACGAAACGGCATACCAACGTGAATAGAATACTAACGCTTCTACCACGCGGCACGCGGCTACCTGGCCTCCTGATATACCTCAATATTTGAATCCCACTTTCCTGTAATATTCCATCTCTCGAGAGCAAATAGGATAAATACGCATCCAACATTTTATTTATTAACAATCATACTATAACAAGAACAAAAATAATTCTGGAATTCGATCAAATAAAATGTTCAAAAACACTTCCATTATTTTCACGACAACAATTCAGGCGTTTGATGAATGATGTCTTCAATTTATCAAAAAACTCCGGGTTTGCATTTAGATCCGCAATCTCTACTATTATTTTATCGCGTATTTCATCTAAATTATTGGCTCTTTGCCTATAAACTATGTCTTTGAATGTTCACCACAGAAAGAAGTCGAGTGGTGTAAGATCTGGGCTTCTTGGTGGCCAGGAAATCGTGCCGCGCCTTCCTATCCACTCATTATAATTTGAATTCAAATATTGAATAATGAGGTTTGTGGAATGGCAAGGTGCACCGTCTTGTTGCCAGATTATCCTTCTAGATATTTCTAGTGGCATTCCGTCTATGAAATCTTGAATTTCATTTTGAAGTAGGCTCAGGTATCTTCTCTGATCCAAATTCCCATCTATGAAGATTGGTCCCAATATTTTTCCATTATGAATGCCACACCAAACAAGAATAGACGACCGACCTTGTTTCTGTATTGCTTGAAAAGCATGCGGGTTTTCGGATGCCCAATGATGCGAGTTCCGTCTATTGAACATACCACTGGTCGTGAAACAAGCCTCGTCTGTCCAAATGATATCGTCAAAATAGCTTTGTCTCATATTTAATCTTTCAGATATGACAAGACAAAATTCAATCCGCTTCTCTCAAACCAACCTCTCTCACTGCATTTCTTCTTCTTATTGACCGTGAGGGATCCTCAACAAAATACTGGATTACAAGAAGTTCCTCGTCTTCGTTGTCTTGCCTTGTCACTATTCTCTTGATATTCGACAAACTGGAAGTTCTGTCAAATTTAGCAGCCAAATACTTTACATAATTCTTAATTGGTAATCTCCTGCCTGGATAACTCCTCATATACTTACGAAGTGTTTCAGCAAGATTTTTATTAACTGAAAAATAACACTCCAAAATATCTCTTCTTTGTTCCAGTGGATATGGCATCGTGAAAAAATTGTCGAAATTTTGCGCACTTATGTCACTGGTATGTTGACCAAATGTCAATTCACTTATTCATCATCTCATTCTATTTCAACCATAGCTAACTTGGACCAAATATTAATATTTAATTTTGCTGATATTTCGTCAAGCCCTCGATAGAATATATGAAAAGTATATATTTTCAAAATCAGGAAAGATAGCTCTTTCGAAATATGCGATAATATACAGGGGGTTCCATTTGAAAAAAAAAATTTCACAAACCCTGTATATCAAATGATAAAATCAAGCGGTAAACACATTTTCTAACAGGAAACGACATCTCATTCAAGTACCTTTTTCCAAATTTCGAATATCTTTTTTCGTTTTCGAGATATCAGCTGTTGAAGTCCTGATATCCATAGTCAATCACCCTGTACAAAGGAATCCCTATTGTCTCTCAGACTGAAATGATAAGATGGGGCGTCGCCCTAGTTTCTCAGGTAAAGCTCTGGCCGTTCGATATCAGATGTGGTAATTTGCTAAGAATCAACGAATTCATTCTAAAAATATCAAACAAATTCTACAAATACCACATCGCTGGAAGTGACCTTACCCGGAACATCACCACTCTACGCCAACACCATAACATACGCAAGAAACACGGGCTGATATATGCATCAACCGATGTGTTTAGAGAACTTGGTGATCTCTATAGTTGGGAACCCCCCCCCCCCCGGATTCTCGGGAATACCCAAGACATCGGGGGGAGGCTAGACAGGACTATCTCTCGAGCAGGAAAATAAAAAAGTGACATGGACGTGAGAAATACCAGTCACTGAACTCGGGCAAATGTGCCGCACAGAAAGTGCGGTAAAACTGCCCGAGCACAACAAGAAGGAGGTTCTTTATGGTTTTGCCAATTTTTTTACTTTTCCTCCATAATCAAGAAAAAACCACCCACATTGATCGCGACTGAACAGCTCCCCCACCCTCTTGGGTACCCTCAGCGAGATTACCTATATAAAGGGCCTAGCCCTAGGAGATAGGTACTTGTGACGAACACCTCGCATATACACTCACATTCCCTGGCCAACACCAGCCACCTCTGCGCCAAGCGGAGGGATACCCAGGCACACCACAGATGTGCCAACATTGATAGAAATGTGTTTGACAATATGTGATCTAACTAATTGAAGAAGTAATAAATTACTTTTATTTCTGACTGGTATATTATAAGCCTATATCATCTTAGTTACACTATCAATTAGGAGGGTCATAACTCCCTTGGGATGTTATAGATGCTATAATTCCCTCTAGCTAAAATTAAATGAGAAATGCATAGCAACAACCACGCAATAACGTAGCAATAAGGAATCTCCTATTCGCGGTAGTCAAGATCATCATCTGACGTTCTGATGACATTGAAACTATACGGAAAAACATGTCTAACTTCCAATCGGGAAGGTATCTAATGAATGAAATCAGTCAGAAATAAAATTATCTATGTATCACGGGAATTACTGAGCCTCAATAACCTCAGGCAATTGCTGTCCCTCGGGCCAGAGGCCCTCGGGACGCAAACTTTGCCATCGGTAATTAAGGCCCTCATAATTCCCTTGATACATAAATAACTATAATACGTTCGATATCTGAAGTTAAGCAGTATCGAGCGCGGTTAGTAATTGGGTGACCATTCGAGGAAACGCCGCGTAAGCCCGTACATCTATATCAGAATAGCATATCATAGCTACAGCTACCATATCAATGAGCACAAGATATGGTACGGATATGCCGTCCTTCGGAGGGGACGTTAAGCCGGCGGTCCCGAGGCCATGGATGTTGGACTCGTTAAAGATCCCTATCTCTGGTTGGAACACCAGAGGATTCGGCAAAATTTCCGGTTGGGGGTATAGTGTGCTCACCGGCGTCGGTGATTAGCCTCAGTAGCAGAAAGAGGCCGACGTTAAAGAAACAAGTAAAAAAAAATGATAAGATAATAGTGGATTATGCGAAGAGGATAAATCAGAGGTTCGCCCGACCGAACTCTATTCACATTTTATATAAAGAGGACCTTAACAGGTGAGAGAAGACATTTTTTCAAGATGAAAATTCTATGTAAACATATTATATGCGTGGGAGCTTTGTTTCCGATATACAGGGTTGCAAAGTTTAAGATTTTTTTTGTGTTTTTTCCAATTTTCTCCCACAATTTCCAAAACAATGAATTGAAATTTGGTACACCTATCACACTTTGGGAATGCAATATTTGTTGTCATCGAGCGTTCTCGAATACCAACATGATGGTACACTTTTGAGGGTCGTACCCGAGTTAACCCTCTCGAACTTTTTTGCGTACTGCCTCTGATTTATATGAATCATCAATTTAGATACTCCCTTCAATTTGGATACGTTTTGCTCTTTTGTTTTCTCGAAAACTGTATGGGTTTCAAGATAAATGCCAAAAATAATTTACTTGTAACTATACTTCATTTTTCAAGTCCGTATTTTGTAGCAGGATTGTAACAGCTTGAAAAACACATATTTTTAAGATGATAACCTTATGTAAACAGATATGCGTGGGATCTTCGTTTCCTATATACAGGGTTTCAAAGTTCAAGATTTTTTTGTGTTTTTCAATTTCCTCCTACAATTTTCAAAATAATGAATAGAAATTCGGTACTATCGGTACCAAAATTATCAGATGCAGCACCCAACACCAGTGACTATCCAGATCCAGAACAACCACATGAACAATATTGTATCTTCGCCATATTTTACTGAAGGTTAATTTCAAACAGCTAAATGATCAAGTGAAAAGGTTCGTGATACTGAGTACAACGTGACGATTTTTATGCCCCATCAAAAGAATTTGCTACGGGCCCCAGATGGCAGAATAGTCATTTTTAATGCACTTCCACAATATGGGTATCAAATGAAACGACTTGTTGATAGTAACTCGAAAAATAATGTGACGTCATTCTAAATCCAATATGGCGGACCATCCAAGATGGCGGAATAGTTATTTTTAATTCACTTCTACAATAAGGTATCAAATGAAAGGGCTCGTTGAGAGCAACTCGAAAAATGATGTGACGTCATTCTGAATCCAATATGGCAGACCATCCAAGATGGCGGAATAGTTATTTTTAATCTATTTTTACAATATGGGTATCAAATGAGATGACTCGTTGAGAGTAACTCAGAAAATAATGTAACGTTATTCTAAATCCAATATGGTGGAACTTCCAAGATGGCGGAATAGTTGTTGTTCATGCACTCCTGCAATATGGGTATCAAATGAAAGGGCTTGAGGAGAATAATTGGAAATAATGTAACATCACTCTAAATCCAATATGGCACACTATTGAAGTTTTTTCTGCTTTCCTGCGGCAAAAGACCTTGTAACAATGATGCGTTGAATAAAATGAACAGACAGGGAAACCTAGCCAGCGATAACTCAAAATTCAAAAATAAATTGAAACTATTGAAAATAAAAAAAAAATAATAAAAAAGCTTTTATTTTAACGGTCTCAAAAGAATAAAATAAAATGTTCCTTTATAACTCCAACTATCAACTTATAACGTCATTATACACAATTTATATGATCATAAAAACAGAGCAATGTTATTTAAAATGTATTGTTTTCAATTCTCAGTATCTGCGAACTTTTCAGAAAGAATCATTATATTTGTAGGCGAAACTACAATTTTTTTGGCACTTGGATAGTGACTAGAATCACCAAGAATCAATATGGAAGAGATATTACATTGTATTAAAATCAGAGAAGTATCGACGTGAAATTTGAAGTTTTTAACAGGAATGACACCTGTGTTGCAGGCATTTTCATCATTCTTTTGAAGTAATCAAATATCTGCCAGTCTAAATTCTGTGATTTGATTTTCAAAAATTGCGAATTTGGTGGTTGTTTAGTGATATACTTGACCGCGAAGTCGAATGGAAGATAAAAGGACTTGCATTTTTCGGAACTATAGCACAACGAAAGCCATCAACAGAGTATATACAGCGTGTCTCATTTCAAACGCCCCCCCTCTATATTTCAGCTATCTTTACCAAATTTGTATCGGTATGAATAATCATCAATATGACCAGTTCTTCAAAGACAAATATCATTTTAGACAGTGCCGTGCATTTTTATTGAAATGAATAAGGGTCAGTTTTTTAATAAATTATATTAGTCATTTTTTCGCAGAAAAACTGACTTCATTATGTTGTTCTTAATGGTTTCAAACTCACATATGTGAATTTTCATAAAATGCTTATGAAGGGTTTCAGAAAAACAGGCACATCCAAACAGTATTTTTGCGAACGTAATAATCATTTACTGGGAAACGGTGAGTCCAACATAAAAAAGTATAACTAGTTTTTCCTTCCAAATCATGATTTTACACCTATCGGAGCCATTGAACATTCCAAAATTCGTAGTTGATTTGAAGTTACTATTTATTCGAGACTGAAAATGAAAAAAATGAAGCCAATCCTGTTAATTCGGAATTAGGTGATTTTTTGCATATGGAGGTTCGAAAGCATGAGGAACAATAATATGAGGTTAGATTTCCTGTAAAAAAAATGCCTAATATGATTTTATGAAAAATCGACCCCTTTTTAGTTCAATAAAAACGCACGGCACTGTCCAAAATAATGTGCATCTCTGTAAAACTGATCATATTGATGGTTATTCATACCACACCAACTGGAAAAAAGTACTCACTTTTCTCCCGTGAGAAAAAAGTGATTTATGAAGAGTGACATTTTATAACCTGTCAACAGAGATGAAATTTCAAATATTTTCCTTTAACAAAAAAAAATTATTATTTCTCAAAGTTGTAAAATATTTAACCCTTTAATAGAGGGAACCGGAAAAACCCGCAAAACGTTTGTACACCAAATACGCGGGAGACGGATTTTCACGCACGTGTTTTAAACGCATTCATTTCGGGAGCCTCTGGCGTTCCCGTTTACGTATATTGATATGTTAAGATGCAACTAAACATGTCTCAACAGGATTTAACAATTGTGCGGTTTTCATTTTATTCAATATTTCAGTATCGAAGTAGTAGCTGCATCAGTTGGTTGGTTTTTATTTGTTTCAAGTGAATTTAAACCACGATGGCTCGAAAATATCTCAATGACGATCAAATTGAAGAGTTGTTGTATGCTAAAAGAAAATTAATTCTGCTTTGCGCCTTGCAATTGCATTTCCTCATGTATGAAAGGTATCACACCGCCAAAAATTATTAAATTCCATTTCATGTATGGGAATATTTTCAATTCATTATAGATATGAGGAATCGCACTATAACACTTCATTTCAAATAAAGACAGAAATAGAACTTATTTTGGGTTGAAATATGTAAAAAAATCGCATTCACAAGTTATCCTGTAGTTGCCAGAGACGGGTGTACACGACGTCCGTACTTGACTTGCGTATACCACGAGCAGGGCGTTCCCGCAACGCTAAATTTTCCCCGTTTTGTGAGCACGACTATCAAAATTTCACACGCAATGAAAGGGTTAATCACCAGCCAAATAATATTAAATAATTAAAATCTTCAAAACACTTCAGGTCTGGTATAATCGATCTAAGCACTAGCTTCAGATTTGGTGGCTATCAAGTCCCAGAGACATGTTTGGTCAAACAGGTAAATTTAGTGCAACAATTGGTCTTAACCAACTCATAACTACCTCACTACCATATTGTGAAAATGGCTCAAAAAATATAATACCATAATGTACTCATATGGGTGAAACCAAGCATGAGTTTCCATCTGTCAAGATCATGAAAGTGGTTATTTTGTTTTTATATGATGATTCAATTTGTGAAATTACACATTCAGATTGTCCAGAGGAATGTCCTGTATGTCATTAAACATACAGAGTGTTTATCAAGTACTTGTACAAACTTCAAAGGATTGATCTTTCACTGATTTCAACTCGGATTTCAAGTTAAAAAGTTCATGATATGAACATGGGTCAGCAATGGCTTGGTTTTAAGATACAGTGTACAAAAAAAAACTATTTGAAGTAGGCGGTGGTCATTTTCAGCAATTAATGATGTGAGTGTTATTAACAAGTACAGCCTCAGTCTTTTAAAATGATCTAAGTTTGTTATCTGACAATACAAGCAATTCAATATCAATTTTTTCAATTATTTTTCAAAAATTCCAATGCAAAAGTTCAACTTTAAACCAATTTTTATCAAAAATGAGTACCTTTTGTAAGTAAAATTGAATGGATAATAGGTTCCCTTAGTTGCAAATGACAGTGCGGCACAAACTAATTTTTGTAAATTAATCCAAGTACCATGCTATTGAAGGAAATATGATCAAAAATCCAAATAATTTTTTATGAAGCTCTGCATCTCAAAAGCCAAGCCATTGCTGACTACGGCTGGGCAATAGTGATTTTGGATTATTAATTATACATAATCACAATGTGTGGATATCATCAGTTTATCAATATTATCAAAATTATGGATATTATAGATATTACCAATATTATGGATATTATTGATATTATTGATAAATCAATAATATTTTATCTGAACTTTTATTGATATTATCATTCATTCAATTACTCCACTGCTTTTAGGAACATAAATTAATTTTCACAACACTCCTCATGCTTTTTTATGTAAATAAAGTCTATGTGTAGTTCAAAATCATTAAATTTCAGAGCTCATTTCAAATGTTATGTCATTGCCGCCATTTGGCAATACGTGGAATAAATAGTGACGTCAGTTTTTATTTTTATTATTGGTCCAATAATCTTCCATTTCTACTTATGAAGCAAGGTTGTCAAGTCACTAATTATAATCAATAACAAAATATCATGTGAATGTTGGAGACTTGGCAACATTGTGCTGAATGCTGAGAACTGACAAGACCACGCCCACAGGTCGTGCGCGGGGTTGTCACGTTCACCGATTCAAATGTCCTCTAGTGTGAATTAATATAATTATTATATTGTTTACACAAATTTATTATAAGCAATGAGCCACAAATCATAAAAAAAACATTTTGAGACAAATGAATATTTATTGCTAATTAGGAATATTACCAATACTCAATTGAGAATTCATGAATTATTGAAAAACTAATACTTATTTCTCAAGTTACCAATGGTATTTCAACATTTTCAACACATGGCAACTGTGCTATGGTCTGCCCCTACTTAGGAAATTGTTGCATCAGTTTTTATTACTGTTAAATTTCTAGCAGTTTGAAAATTGCCATGGCATTATTGATGATTTTAGCAAGTAAAAATCAACCAAAAGATATGAAATTGAATGGTATTTGAGAGATTATTCCATTAAAGAAATGAAAAAAATTAGTCCACTGGCCTATTATTGATATATAGATCAATTTGCCCACCCCTATGGTGGACCCATGTTCATATGAATTGTCTTGACATCAGTCAAAGATCAGCCCCTCGGAGTTTGTTCCAGTACTTAATAGGTATAAACATCCTGTATTTCACAGGTACTGCATTCAAAATTCATCATTTCTCAATTTTCATCAAGGGCTTTGTCTTAATTTCAATCAATAGAATATCATCTCAGAAGATAGTGACTAGACTACTAGATCCTCAACTTGATCCCACAACAGATTATTAAGATGGATAATGAAGGA
This sequence comes from Phaedon cochleariae, assembly GCA_918026855.4. NCBI lineage: Eukaryota > Metazoa > Arthropoda > Insecta > Coleoptera > Chrysomelidae > Phaedon > Phaedon cochleariae. The sequence goes on along the minus strand of OU896707.1, from coordinate 16,371,680 downwards.
GTAGTGCCAAAGTATTGAGGAAAAATTCATTAAAGAAATTTAATTTGACATGAAATTGATTTCCTAAAATGTTATAAGTAAGCAGTGGGGACAAAGTAAGTATGTCAATTTTTTTCAATACATTTTTCAATTCTCAAGAATTTGTGTTTCCAACCATATATTATGTATTTGGTAAAATAAATTACACATGATAAACAACCCAGAATTGCATTGTTTCACTCAATTTTTCCAGTGAATTAGAATATCCCCTTGTATAGGCAAATCTCAACAATGAGAATAAAGCACCAACAATATTTTCTAACTGTGCTGATGCCTTTTTACCTGTCTTCAACTCAAATAACTTTCATTCAACACTATATTTTTAGATGATATATAAACTTACAGTGTCTCATCATCCCTATATGGAATCACAGCTCTTTTCTGACCTTCATCTCCCTTTTCTTGAAAGTCAAAATATTTTTCAAATACTGATGCAAAGCAGTTTCGCTTCAATAATCCTAGTTTCTTAACAAAACCCTGCCAATCTTGGGGGATGTCTTCTAAATCTAACAACACAGAAACATTATAACCAGGCTCAGGTGTTATCAAATGTGATCCATATTCCCTCCTCAGTAGTTCATCTGCACCATGCTCTTGTAATTGCTTGTAGAATTTCAATGAAATGCTAGTCTGAAATAGTTAAACATCAGTCATGTCCATTCATGTAAAAAGGTAAGAAACATACTCTTATTTTAGACTTATCACCATTTACATTAGAGATATGATATAACACTCCATCAAAATCAGCTACTGTTATATCAATGCTTTCATTTTTTAATCTAGAAAGAGAAAATCATGATAAGAGGTACCTAGTACCTACCTATAATAAAAGTCAATACAAAGTATATGAGTCACTGCTAGGAATACAACAAATAAAGATAATAATAACAAGAATGTACCATCCTAGTAAATGCTCTGTGAGAATTCCACAGGAAATCGTAATGATAAGTTTATCTAAACCTACAAAACTCTACAAACCCCAATGTATAATATACTCATAGGATATGAGATACATCATAGCAAACACATCAACTTTTTATATTTAATATTGACTCACCCTGTTTGAGAATTTTTTATTTTAACTGTTAATGTTTCCTCAACTACCCTGTTATTTATGTCGAGTAATATCATTTTAAATACTTAATAAATAATGATTAATTTAAAATTAACAAAAATTTCAACTGGATCATACATGGATGGGAGGTGCTGGTGCTGAGCTGAACTTTTGTCACAGTTAATTGCGTCAAACGTCAGCGTCAAATCAAATGTCAAATGCGGAGAAACTGTGGCTACATGTCCGTTATCCGGACGTATAGTCATTGAATTAAAAAAAGTTTCAACATCTTCCGTAAGGATCGCGAGAGTATCGTAAATTACGCATGGCTGATTTCGCCTCCTTGCTGCTGATAAAAGCACTTATATGATCGGCTATATTCCGAAATCCGAATTCAACTGACATTACTGAATCTGCTGATTTTTCATTCTGAAATCATAAAATTCCTAATATTTCGATTGTGGTAGTGGTGATGTGGCTTCAGTGAACTGCCACTATGTTAATAGGGGAAGGAGTGTAACATTCATTTCCGTTGTTAATAATATTATTTTCAATATCAGAAAATACTTGCTATTATAAACGCTGAAAATAATATGTATGAAATAGTACTGTGGTAGACGTAACGAAAGAAGAAGCAGCATTGGCTGAATAAATAAGTAAATAAACCTGAAATGTCTCCAAAATTCATCATCATTTTGATGCCATATTACGTTTTCCATGAAACTTTCAATTCTCAATCTGGTGCATCATGAAGAATTAATGGCAACAAAATGTCCAAGTATTCTTCATCACTCGAACTTGAATCGTTATCGTCAACAATCGTATTGCTCTTCCATGTTGATATCAAATTTCCAAAATTTATATGCCCTCGGGTTTACCCAGAGTCACTGGTTTACCAACCGCGAAGTTGATTAAGGTGGTTAATGTTGAAGTTGATGATTTGTTCACGAAGTGAAAGATTGACAACTTTTTTTTTTTCGCCAAGGTGGTTGAAATCTTTTATAGACATCATATATGGGTCCAATCCCCCATATGATAGTGTGGGAGTCCCCTCCATGGTATACCCACTAAACACTCCACCCCGTTGCAGGCTCCGACGACACTTAGGCCTAGTGCCCAGATAGCACATGTACATCTTATGAATATACTATGGATATCCATCATGGATATTGTGGATGTCCATAAGATATCCGAAAAGGCTCTGGTATATCTTATGGACGTCGATAGGATGTGACAGTGTGACCTTTTTGGATGTCTTAAAGATATTCATTATGGACATCCATAAGATATCAACTATGGATATGAATGAGATAGTTCACCCTATATATAGAAAGAATCACAAAAATTGGGAAGCACTCACGTCTCACTGCGTTCGAATAATGTAGTTGTCAGTTCTTATGCACCATCAATTTTGGACGAATTCGTAGGAATCACTTCCAAATTCACTTCAAATTAATTACAAATATGAGAACATATTGACATCATTTGATTACTCCAAGGTTGGTAGAATCGATGATCTTTAAATCGCGCTGTTCGCGTTGAAAACCGAATTAATTATAATAGCAGATCACAATGTGTGCTATCTTTTGGAAGATCCACGCACAAGTGTTACTTTTGTGGATCTCCTTCTATTTATTTATCATTTCATTATTCATTGTATATACTTGATTTGAAATTTCTAGGTATTGATCTTTTGTCTCTGTATCTTATGGATATCCTATGGACGTATTCAGGACGTTTGTTTCGGATATCTCAAGTACATCCGCAATCGGATATCTCATGGATGTACATTTTATGTCCACGGATATCCCGCCTTGAATAGGACTTGAAATGGATATCCATAAGATATCCTGTGCTAACTGGGTGGCCCATTGTATCTCACCTACATGCCGTTATCAATTTCACCACATACGACTCATGGTGCCTATTAAGGGCCACTTCAATATGAAAGACCCTTCTCGTTCAGGTCCCTGAAGATTGCTATTCCGATCCCTGTTCTCGTCCACGAAGAAGGCCAAAAGCTTTCCTTCTCCTACGAGTGACGGGGGAAGGGGTTGGTCCAGCCCTGTGGTGCCCCCTGCACAGGGCTGAGGCTGTTTACTCTGGGATGTCGCCCTGTTTCCCAGAGGCCCCGTTAGCGGCACCATTCCTCGGTGCCATCCTTCCATCGCCACGGGTTCCCACAGCTTGGATTAGGTTGCCAGAGCCTCGTTGACCAGTCCTCGACCACCTATAGACAGACATCAGCAAATCGCCCCATCCCTGCCACAGATGTCCACAAATTGTCCCATCTGGCAGAAGATAGCAAAGATGGTCCCAAAATGCTTCATCTGTCAAGCGGCCGCGGCCTGACTTCCCCACACCACTTGGTGGTGAGGTTGGGCTTGGAGGGGAAGAGGAAAAAAGAAGTTGGCCAAGAAAGGCCGATAGAAAGATTGAAAACGGAAGAGAGAAGATGATATCTTCCAAGACAAGTTGAAGTATGGTGAATATCCGGCTAGGGTACCTCGGGTTCACCATTCCCGTACTCACAAGTTGTGAGCCCCTGAGGGGATTGCCAGAGCCTCGTTATCAATCCGCGGCCACATAAGCATCAGATGTTCACAAATTGCCCCATCCTCGCACTCAGATGTCCACAAAACTGTCCCATCTGAGTGATGACAGCAAAGATGTTCCCAAAATGCTCAATCTGCCGAGCAGCCGCGGCTTGTCCTCCCCGCACTATGGTGAGGTTGGGCTTTAGGGGAGAAGGAAAAGAGGAGAAGTGACCAAGGGAGGCCGATGAAGAAAAAGATTGGAAACTGAAGAGTGAAGAGGATACCATCAGAGACAAGATGAAGATTAATGAGTATCCGGCTAGGGTACCTCGGGATTGCCATTCCCGTACTCACAAGTCGTGAGCCCCTGAGCTAATGGAGAACTTTATGGAAACAATCAAATTTCAAATCAATAGAGTGGATGTCGATAAACGAGATACACGGACAAATATACAAAAGTTGCGAAATGGTGAGGTAGGGATTAGGAAAGTTGAATTTATTCAGGTAATTCCATGTTTCCAGATGACAAGCTCCTTGAACAATATGTTTTGGATCTTTATACAAAGAGGAGAACCTATACTATTGTTTGCTATATGGCTCCAACTATCTCTCTTCATCGGAAACATACTATATAGAAATATGATATTCTAGGTAATAAATTTATCCACCAAGAAATGAAGATGATGATTCGATCTCTTTTATCAAATGTAATAATCTGTCTTCCTCCTAATAACGAACGTAGGTCAAATCCTCCATCATGAACACAACTTAATTTTTTATTTTCCATTTTTATTGTCATAATGATGGAAATAAAAAGATGGTGTGCGTAGTTAGCCATTTTTACGTATTGAAATCCTAATACAAAATCACTCGACCGCCTACTATGATTTCTCTACGTCATATCGAGCGAGACGTTGATTCTAAATTTTCCGCTAGATGGTAATGCTGCAATTGCTGCTGTGACGAGTGGAAATTAAATGGCAAATGGCATTTTAGGTACGTGGAACATATGTAACTGTGGAATTATCTAACTCTGAATTGGAAAAATCTGCGGCAATTCAAAAAATTGACCGATATCATAATTGTGCAATGTCGCCATCTATTGGAAGAACGACGGAACCATTGCTCTCGCTGTTCTCGAGAGGTCGAGTAAAATTTCTGAAACAAAAGTACTTCTCTCACTCGTGTGTTTGCATCACTCGCCCTTCAGGCTCGTGCCAAAAACTTTCACACTCGTGAGAAAAGGTGAACTTTCCCCACTTGTTGCACAATATACTATTGCGATTTAGCCGCATCAAGGTTGGTAGAGCTGATGTTGATCATAAGTTCTAGGGTCAATATATTCAGTTGGTTCTCCAATGGTTCTAGGAATCACGCCATCTAACATTCAATATGTGAACCCCACGTTATCGTCTGAAATTCAATTGTTTATTTTTATTTATATCAAGAACCAGTCTTACGGAACAAGCAAATTTTCTGTTGTTTATGTGATTTAATAATGACTGGTGCACACACAAGCTTCCAAAGCTCATTTTGTACTTAAAAATGTATGTACTGTTCAAGGCTAAATTGATATTAATAAATAAATAAATTCTAGATTAGGTTAATATATTTGAAGAGGCAACCTTCCTCTACAAATAATCATCAATTCTACTAACCTTGAACTAACGGTTTACAGAACTACATCTACCAGACTCTTTATCAACTAATACAGTATTCTGTTTTATCCTGTAATATCCAGCAGAACTTGCAAAATTGCATTAACGCCTAAATGTGAAAAGATGGCGCCCCTACCTTGAACAAAGTACAGAATTTAGTCATAGATCGAAATACAAACATATGGTGCAAACATTTGAACATAGATCGAAAAAATCATAAATACAACATTCAGAAATTGCGAATTGATATAATTCCAATCTTACGTGCTTTTACATTGACTCCCTTATACTAGTCTGTACAATTGTATGCTGTTGCCATCTTTTGATCAAACACTCAATCAATTCTTTCTCATTACAGCATACAGATTCTATTAGTTTCCTCATTCTACGTCCTAACGTCGAATTTCCTAGATGTCACTACTGACTTCTTTGTCACACTTTACATGGTGAATATCTAAGCAACGAATAATGATTAAACTTTGGAAAAAATAATAATATATCAAGAAGAGTGACCCTAAAAAATAGCTGGGAAATATTTTTATGTTTCTAAAATAACCGCTAGGTGGCGTAGCGGCAATGAGTACAGAGAAAATTGAAATTTTCTCCGCATTTAGTAGTAATAAGGTGTACTGAAAATATGTGCAGTTTGATCCTTGATAAATTCCTAGTTTTTTTGTTCCACACTTATTGTCCCATCTCAAAAAATAAAGTAGGGGAACGTCAGATTATATTTTTTCTAAACGTCTTTGGTTATCTTCAACAGAATTCAACGACCCTGGGCTCGTTGGAAAGGCCTCTTCCTGTTGTATCAACTGTGATTTGAATTGGTTTCATATTCATATCACCGTTCCCGCTAGAGGGCGTGATCTAGAGTATTGATGGATATCGTGATTAAAAAATAAACGATGAAATAAATGAACTATAAATATCAGCAGACCAAAATCCGCAACATGATAGCTTTTCGTTAACGGAACATATTAACGATCAAATTTGTTCACCCTGTACTTTGCCAGCCACGCCTCAAAGTTTTTCAAAATGTTTTAAATCAAACATATAAAATTTGCTGTTCTACGGATCAAGGACGACTCGTTGAAGTTCAACAATTTGATACAATTGAGAAAATTGTACCCTCGATTGTATACCTATACACCAAATTCAAGATTTATTTTATTCTGAAGAAGAAAAAAGGGACTGAAAACCTCTGATTTAGAAATGTGATCAGTATGAAGTTTGTGTCTTGGTATATGACGATTCAGTATTGGTTTCTTCGCACAAAGAAAATTATTATATTAGTCAAAAATAGCATTTTATACTTTTTCCATATTTTTCTTCAGGAAAATAATGTATACCTATCTAGGGGTGATGTGGATATGGTGGTACCCTTCTCTTGAATCATTCAGTATCTGAAATTGCTTGAATAATGATATACAATTCACAAGACACATCAAGAATATACCATTGCTGATATATACAGGGTGTTCCTGAAAGACATGGTAATATACGAGGAAGTGACTCTTTGTCTCATTTTAAGAAGAAAACTCCACATGAACGTATGTCTTGAAAGTCTTAACTATTGAGATACAGGGTGATGAAGTTTTGGAAAATATTCAGTTTTTTGATAATAACTGAGACAATATTGTATACATCTCCATGAAATTTGGAACACGTCTTTTATGCATCAAGGTGCATTTTCTGATATAAACAAAAATTTTCATTTTCTCTACCAGTGGCACCGTTACGGGAATATATTGTAAATATTTTACTTAAAAGTAAGCAACGACGAATAATATTCAAAGTTCATGCAATGTCATAAAAGGATATTTAATTATGTACAAAAATGATCCTCTTGTTGATACTTGATAAAACGCTTCGTTTTCGAGAAAAAACGAAAAAACGAGACAGACTTCACATTTTTACGCCTGAGTACTCCATTCAGGCAGAGATTATACACTTTCAGGTCAGGAAATCCATTACTGGATAACCACAGTATGTAATATTTTGAAATCTGTATACCGATTCAGTCATATAGCAGACTGAATTTTGACATCACGAAAACCTATACAGGGTGGACAAAAAATAATCTAAACACATAACAAACAATTTGAATGATGGCACCCTATAAGAAAATCAACGGGTAACATACGTGAGTGAATTCAGTATAATCATCGCAAATTCGACAAATGAAATGTTTCTCTTTTTTTACTCTGATATCTGCAGTGCACAAGCAGCATATAAGGACGCTCACAAACTGCATAGCTCACATTTGAGTCACAGCTCTGTGGATTTATACCAACAGAAAAACTCGTTACAGTACAAGCATGCAACATCAGCATTATCATCATCATCTTCATCTTTTTCATGGTTCATTCGTGTAAATTACTTATCTGATTCATCAATGGCTTTGAGCTTCCTTTCTTGCTTCTGACTTTCCTCCTTCAAAATATCTGGTGTTCAATTGATCTTAGTCTTTCCTGGTTGTCTTCATTTAGTTGAAGAGGGGACAATGCAGATATTTGCTGAATGGTAATTAATTGGGAACTTCGAAAATCTTGCTGCTGTACCTTGCTCATATTTTTGGGAAATGCTATGACGAAATCTTTGTTTTTGAATTAGGTAGGTAACATTTAATTCGAATTGCATGATAATTCTTTTCGCTAATCGCACGGATTGCTATTCGTTCGAAGAACAATAAGTCTGTTCGAACAAAAATGACGCAAAAACGAAGTATGTGGCTGTAAAATATTTGTTATCGTGAGGCATTTTGCGAAATATTTAAATTAAAATAATCACGCTGAATTACATTCGCAGTGGTAACTTTTTAAAATAATTTGAACTAGATCAGCACTCGACTTTGTTGATTGAGATATCCCTCTTGTGGAATTCGTCCACTCGTGAGATTTCTATAGCAACAAAGATTCGTGCATCCAGTTATAATTATCGAAACATTATCAGAAAACTATCTGAAAATTGTCAAAAAATTATCAAAAAACTTCCAAAAAGTTATCACAAAATTACTACCACTTGTGTGATTGATATTTTCGGAAAACAATAATTGAGGTTTTTATTGATCTAGGTTCCCGTGCAGCTGGTTTTTTTTTTTAAATCCACTCATTTTTTGCGACAAAAATATCTTGTACTTGTATGGGTATAGCCATAAGGTTTGCAAAGGTATTTCTTCATAAAAATCTGCTTCTTTAAAAAACACTTTTCCAGTGAAATCCATATTTTTCACTATGGAAAGTCATCATCATCATTTTTTGTTTCTTGATCCTTCATGATAGGTGTGGGTAACCCCTCGATACGTAAGATGAAGGTTAGTTTGTTTTTTTTTATTTCCTCAATTACAATTTTGATCAATTTTTAATTTTTTCTGGTTATCATCCTTTCTTACAACTTTTATTTGTCAAATAAAAATAAAAATATTCACCAGATACCTAACTGTGCCAATAAATTATTTATATTGATACGCATTGCCGTTATATCATTACTTTTCTTCTCATTCCTGTCTATCATACTATATACAGTGTGTCCATTTAGTGCGTAATTCTTCGATATCTCGAAATCAATTATCACAAGAGAAAAACTTTGGAGAAAAAACTTTTTCAGTTACTAAAATTGCTCATTTCGAAAATATTTCCAATGATACTGGGTGTTTCATAAAAGCTGGGCAACTCGAAGACGAGTTTTTTCAAATGGAACACCCAGTATTGTTCATTCGAAATTTATTCCGCTCAACTTCAGCTCTACATCGCTGTAAAAAAAATTGAATTTGGTTGCGGCGTTGCCAAGTTATAATTGATAAACCCATTTTTACTACTATTGAAGGGTCATGTTCAATTGGGTATGGTATATTTATTTATTGAAATTTCGAAAATATTTTTGGCATACAGTAGTAGCAAGGTCTCACGTATACCAATCCAGTAATCTTGCGAGATAATCTTCTACAGGGTGCTAAAATTTACATTCTGAATATTGTAAGATTCAGACGACGATCATAAGAAATTTTCAAATGGAACACCCTGTATTTTTCATCACGGATGTATTTCGGCATCATTCGCCTTTTTATCGCAGAAGAAAAAATCGAAATCGGTTGCGGCGTTTTCAAGTTATGAGTAATTTCCTTATGTTTACTACTATTTCGGGGTAATTTGTTAGTCCTGATGGTTCCTTGATTTGATTTGAGTGTGGGAATATTGCTTGCCACATGATATTCGAGGTTCTACATAGATCATTCAGGTATTTTTGTGATATGTGCATCGTCCAAATTTGAAATATTCCGTAATCTTGCTACTTATGATTCAAATAATATGTGAAACAAACAAACATGCCAAAAGCAACGTCTGTCTTTGAAATAACTTCTACAATACAAACAATGAAGATGCGTATTGCGAAAATTAGGAAATTTCTTTGAAATTTGGGCCATTTTTATAGTCGTTATTCTCACAATCCAAATCCCCATTTACCTTAAAGAAGGTAAACATAATGATACAAACAATATGTCTCTACTACGCAGCTTTAGGGAGGAAATTCAGCAAAATGTCGAATCAATCCAAGATACATTTGATTGTAGCGATGTTTGACAGGTCATTACACAAATATTTCGAACAAAATTCAAACTTGGAGAGCCTGTAAATGTTCCTTTTGTAAAAAAATATATGAATGGTCAATGAACAAATTTGATTATACCGTAGCAACGCAATATTTCCACAATACAAATAAATGAAAGAACTATGACGTACAAATTACCCCGAAATAGTAGTGAAAATAAGGAAATCAACCATAACTTGACAACGCCGCAACCGATTCCGATTTGTTTTCCAGCGATAAAAAGGCGAAAGATGTCGAAATGACTTTTTGAATAAAAATACAGGGTTTTCCATTTGAAAAATTCTGATGAATCATCTGAATCTTGCAAAATTCTAAATGCAAAATTGAGCACCCTGTTGAAGAACATGTCGCAAAATTACTGGATTGGTAAACGTTGGACCTCGCTCCTACCGTATGCCAAAAATATTTTCAAAATCTGAATAAATGAATATACCATGCCCAATTCAACATGACTCTTCAATAATGGTAAAAATAGATTTATCAATTATAACTTGGCAACGCCGCAACCGATTCCAATTTTTTTCACAGCGATGTGAAGGTGAACCTCGACGGAATTAATTCCGAATGAACAATACTGGGTGTTCCATTTAAAAAAACTCTTCTTTGAGTTGCTCTGCTTTTATAAATCACCCAGTAATGTTGAAAATAATTTTGAAATTAGCAACTTTAGTAACTGAAGAAGTTTTTTCTCCAAAGTTTTTCTCTATAGGTTATGGCTTTCGAGATATCGAAGAATTACGCACTAAATGGACACACTGTATAGACACTAAAATTTTGATGACCATACCTATACCGGGTGGAACTAATTTACCCCCATGTATCTTCGTGGCTATTTTGTATGGATGTTTTAAATCTGGTACATCGATTTCATTTCATGAGAGTATAATAACGCTAGTATCAGTCCAAGTATGACATTTTCGGTTTGACCGGCAGTGCGACCAATTTTTTTATTTCAAATACTTATACAAAGTATCATTTTCTTCTGAAAATCACGATTCAGTAGAAAATCACCTCTTTAACGATATACATATTATAACAATCATACTTTCAATCTACAATCTACTCATGTACCGTTCAAATTGAATATTTTGTTAGTCCAGATTTTGCAGTTTCAGTATGGTCCAATCAAATTAGTGTTTTAGCCCTAAAAATTACTCATATTATATACTCATACTCATATATACCGGTTATTCAGATACTAAAGAAGCTAGCAAAGCCACTTTCGATTTTCAACATGAGACACACCTCATAATTTTAGGCTCATTTTAGGCTAATTTATTACCCCATTTCCGAATTTTTTGCTCCATGCACTTTATCATAAAAAGAACTGTAGCTTTGCTAGCCTCGGCCGAACTCAGCAAAGCCATTTGAGAAAAACAATATTTCCTGATGATCTGCATGATATAGTGAAGATGTAGTGCTCATTTCAAGCTAATTAATTACCCTATTCCCAATTTTTTTGCTCCTCTCGATCATAGAAAAATCTGTGGATTTGCTATCTTCGGCCGAACTCAGCAGATCCATTTTTGAAAACATTGATTTTTCACCGATTTGATATTGAGATCAAATTGCTGATTTTAGGCTAATTAATTACCCTATTTTCGAATTTTTTGCTCAACGTTTCAAACAGATAAAATACGAGTCGATTTGTCGAAGTATGCGTCATCCACTATATGTACATTATGTTAGGCACGGTTCAATTTGCAGACTTTATTTTCACTTCCTTCCACCACAAATCCTTCTGGCTGTTCCATCAAAATTGTTTCTGATAAATCTCCATTCAGGAAAGCCGTAGTAACATCAATGTGATCAATTTCGAGATCTAATTGAGCACTAAGTGCGAACAATGATCTAAACGCTACAAAGCAAGATTGGTTGCAAAAGGTAACAGCCAGAAGGATTTGTGGTGAAAGGAAGTGAAAATAAAGTCTGCAAATTGAACCGTGCCTAACAGGTTATGGGCTCAGGTCAATTGAGTAAGAAAATCTAACAATTCTACTCAAATATCACTGGATTCTGAAGTATACGACATTCCTGTTTCCCAAAATGCCAGACGAAACGCAGTCAGCTGTCACGATCTCAACCTCGGCCCACAATATTGAAAAATTGGTAGGGCAATCGAACTATGCAAGTTGGAAGTTCGCAATGAGAATGACTTTAATGTTGGAAGGGCTATATGGGCATGTAGATGGGACAATAACGACCATTGATTCGAGTAACAAGAGTAAGGATGAGAGGGCATTAGCAAAAATATGTCTTTCCATTAAGCAGGTCTGTTATGTCCATGTCCAGACGGCTACAAATGCAAAAGAAGCATGGGACGCACTCAAGGATGCCTTTGAAGCAAGGAGTATGGCCACAACATTCGAATTGACGAGAAAAATCTTCAATACCAAACAAGAAAGTTTTTCTGATGTCACTGAGTATGTGACCAATATCATATCAACAGCTCAAAGGTTGACTGATTTGGGTAAAACTATCGATGATGAATGGGTTACTTTTGCTATATGCAATGGAGTTTCGGCAGAATTTGAGGAGTTAGTCGCCTCTCTGTACCGAAACATAAAGTTCAACCAAAAGCTAACCTCAAATGACGTCAAGGTAGCCTTAATTAGTGAAGCTGAGAGACGTCGTGTGCGTGGGGATCATCCTGCTTCTTCGGAGGCGGCACTACTTATAGAAGCAAAGAAGAGGACGCAGAAGAAGAACAAACCAATCGTCTGCTATGACTGTAATCAGCCGGGCCATAAGAGACCAGACTGTCCACTACGGAAGGAAAAGTCAACTAATAAACGAGAATCCAACAGAAATGGGTCATCAGGAGCAAGCAATGGTTCAACTAACAAGAGCCAACACACCACGCTGCTGACACGTGCTTTGGAAGTTACATCTTCTGACTCTTCTGAGAATTCTGAGGTAACCCAACCTATGATGGAGACGAGGGTCATGATGACAAGAGGACAATCCTCTGGATGGGCCGTCGACTCTGGTGCTACCTGTCATATGTCGAGGAGCAAGACTCTGATGTCTGATATTGCTTCAAGCACAACAGCTATTGCCATGGCTGATGACAGAAAAATGAATTGTGGAGAAATGGGTAATATGAAGTTGGAACTCAATAACAATGGTACTAAAGTTGTTAAAATTGCCAAAGATGTATTGTACACTCCTGAACTAGCTACCAGTTTACTGTCAGTTGCTAAATTAACTGATAAGGGCTTTAGAGTAGTTTTTGATGATAAATCATGTGATGTATATCATAATTCTGACTTTGAGGTTGTGGGAACTGTAGAGTTCAAGGGGACTAAGAATGATATAGGGTTATACATGTTGAATCAATATCAATCTGAACCAGAGAGAGCTTTTACTTTAGTGAAATTGTCTAAAAATGAATTGTGGCATAAAAGACTAGGTCATTTAAGCCGTATGGGAATGAACCAACTAAAAAATGGTCTTGTAACTGGGTTAGATTTTGAAGAATGTGATCGCAGGTCATGTGTAACTTGTCTTGAAGGAAAGCAAACACAGCGTTACCATTTCCTAAAAAGGGGAAAAGAGCGAAAGAAATTCTGGGGATTGTTCACTCTGATGTCCAAGGCCCGATGGAAGAACCTTCATGGGGCGGAGCCCGTTTTTGTCTGATATTTATTGATGATTTTTCTCGTAAGACGTTTGGATATATGTTGAAATCAAAAGATCAAGTTTTTACTAAATTCAAATTATTTAAAATCATGGTAGAGAATCAAACAGGTAAAACTATCAAATGTTTAAGATCAGATAATGGGGGGGAGTATATTTCAGGTGAATTTGAAAGATTTCTGGCTGAGTGTGGAATAAGACATCAAAAGACAATAAGGTACACTCCCCAACAAAATGGAGTTGCCGAAAGGTCTAATCGCTCTAATATGGAGCGAACAAGATGTTTGTTGTTTGAGTCTAATCTTTGTAAGAGATACTGGGCGGAAGCAATGAATGTAGGAATTTATCTAAAAAATAGGTCACCTACTAAAGCGGTAGTAGGAGCCACTCCTGAAGAGGTGTGGACAGGGGAAAAAGTAGATGTTTCTCACCTCAAGATTTTTGGGTGTCGTGCTCAAATGCAAGTCCCGAAACAAAAGAGGCATAAATTGGACAAAGTGTCAAAACCTATGATTTTTGTAGGGTATGATGAAGAAACAAAAGGCTATAGGTTGATTGATCCTGATTGTCCAAATCGTGTTTTTGTTGAAAGGAATGTTGAATTTTTTGAGCATGATTTTGTCAGCACAGTGGAACAATCCAAAACCAACATTGAGTCTGAACCAGTAGTGAATCAAGAAGTGGATATACAGATTCCAATTACCGAGGAATTGTATCTTCAAGATGCCAATGGAGTGGGACCAGGAGGGGCCAGTGAGGGTCACTCATATACTTTGGAATCACAAACAGAATCTGAAGATGAGGATTTAGAAGGTTTGATTATGTTCGTTGTTTTAATAACAGATATTTTTCCTTCGAAAGTGTGTGAATAAAAGTTATCCGAAAAGGAATCCACTGATTTATTACTCACTGCCTAACACATTATGTATTTATATCAAAAGCATATCTTATGACGATTTCATAAGGCAAAATGTTGCCATTTTGGAGTTTTTTGCTGCATATTTCTTAAAAGAAACCTGTGGCTTCGCTCGCTTCGGGCGAAGTCAGCAGAGCCATTTTTGAAAAGGTTATATTTTTTTTCCGATTCGATACATTGGGATTTCTATGCTAAATATACGCGTATTTCGAGGAATCGTTTCTTTTTTTTTGCTTGAAACATTGAGCAAACAATTCGAAAATAGGGTAATTAATTGGCCTAAAATTAGCCTTTCAATATCGATATATCAAATCAGTGAAAAATATATTATTTTCAGAAATGGCTCTCTGATGAGTTCGCCCGAAGCCAGCAAAGCCACATGTTTCTTTTAAAAAATATGTAGCAAAAAAATCCAAAATGGGATAGTTATCGACCTTACAATCAATACTAACACTTTGTCTCATGAAATCGTCCTAAATTATGCTTTTGATAGAAATACATAATGTACAGTGAATGAAGCGTATATTTCGAATAATCGTCTTGAATTTTTTCTGTTTGAAACGTTGAGCAAAAAAATTCGAAAATGGGGTGATTAATTAGCCTAAAATGAGCAATTTAATCTCAATGTATCAAATCGGTGAAAAATCAATGTTTTCACAAATGGCTCTTCTGAGTTCGGCCGAAGCTAGCAAAGCCGCAGATTTTTCAATGATATAGAGAGGAGCAAGAAGATTAGGAATAGGGTAATGAATTAGCCTAAAATGATCACTTCATTTTCACAATATCAGATCATCAAAAAATATTGTTTTTCAAAAATGACTTTGCTGAGTTCGGCCGAGCCGAAGCTAGCAAAGCCACAGATTATTTTATGATAGAGAGGAGCAAAAAATTTGGGAATGGGGTAATACATTAGCCTAAAGTGAGCCTAAAATTATAGGTTGTGTCTCATGTTGAAATCCGAAAGTGGCTTTGCTAGCTTCTTTGGTATGTTATTCAGGGCCCTATAAGAGGGATTAAAATGATTTTTATCTCTCGAGCGATTTTTATGGGCTAGAGTTTTTTTTGCACCAACTATCCTGGGCTAATAATTCTGAACCCATGAAGAAGAGTCAATATCATAGCCAACTAATATAAAGTTGGAAGGTTAAATACAATGTGAGTATGGAGATTATCTTCATCAAAACTAAAATAAAAACAGAGAATTGAAATTTTGTCCTGCCTTGGATTTCAATATGTATGGTAGTTTCTCGGGTAGTTTCCAACCAACTTCAACAAATAGTGATATAGCACTAAAAAATGAGTTCATTAGATGTGAAAAAATTTAGAAAAACTAAAATTGTAAAAAATAGTTAGAGTGCATAACATTTATTGTCTGAGAACTTTGTCATCGAATTATTGTAAAATGCTATTGTTTCATTATCCATAGAATACTTTCATGAAAATATTCCGTTACGAGGGGAATACGAAAAGTATTTTGTTTGAAAAATCTCAATTACAAGACTAGATAGTGGATTGAAAATATGATTGTGATATATCGTTGAAAATGTCATTTTATAATTAATCATAATATCCAGAAAAAATTATACGTTATAATTGAAATAATAAAATTGGATGTACTTCCGGTCAAACCGGAAACGTCATATTTCGTGTGATATACTATCGAAATTATACACTCATGCAATAAAATCGATACCGTACTAACAACGAAGATACAGGGGGGTAAATTGGTTCCGGGTCACTCGGTATAGATGCAAGTAAAAAATTAAGTAGGCGTAAAAACTTTTCAAAATATCACACTCTGATCTAGAATTGTCTCAGAAATCCAAGAATATTACCATATACAGGGTGTCCAATTCGAGAATTGAAAACTGGAGCCATTTCCGGTGAAACCGGAAGTAATCGAGAAGTGAAAAATTTGCAGGAACTTTCCTCTTCACACACTATTTACAATACCAAATCTCATTTTGATACACCTAATATTCCAGAAGATATGACTTGTCTAATATTACAGTACAGTAGTCCGTCGCCCCCCTCGTAACTTCTTCATTTTAAGTATCACAAAAAAATTCAAATTAATAAGTCGAAGGGTTTCATTTGATCTATTTGATAAAGCGCAGCGACTCGGAAATATATTTTCAATTGAGGCACCCTATATTCAGGATGATCCACGGTGGATGGCCTATTAGAAGTATCTGGGAGAACGAAAAGACAGAACATTCTGAAAATTGGGAAACTCCGATAATCAAACATTCTCTACGCGTCTAAAATATTTTCATCGACACAGTGTTGCCACTTCTATCAGAAACAACTAGCAACTTTGTTATTTCAAATAGAACACCCTATATTTTATTGCATTTTTAAATTCTTCCTGAAGAGCTGATTTCATCAATGCATCACACTTGGGGTCTAGCAGGAATGATTACAAAGATATAGGGTGTTCAAAATCGAGATTTTTCAATTTTAGTATTTTTTGTGTTCAAACTATTCATTATCGATCAAAAGGGCTTACATGTCCTCATCTCTACTTCTGATTCACTATCTACTTGAATTCAATTGGAAAAAATACAGGGTGCTTCAAGATTCAGAATTCTGATCACCCTCTATCTGTTGCAATTAAATGTCAGTAGATAGTGATGGGGACATGCAAGCCGTTTTGATCGATAATGAATAGTTTCGACATAAAAAAATTCCTAACATTGAAAAATCTATTTTGAACACCCTATATCTCTGTAATCATTCCTGCTAGACCCCAAGTGTGATGCATTGATGAAATCAGCTCTTCAGGAAGAATCTAAAAATGCAATGAAATACAGGGTGCTCCATGTAAAATAATGAAGTTTCTAGTTGTTTCTGTTTCTGAATCGATGAAAATTTTTAGACAATTATCAAAGCATCCCAATTTTCAGAATGTTCTGTCTTTTCGTTCTCCAGATACTTCTAATAGGCCATCCAATGTGGATCACCCTGTATTATGGCATTATTAGCTATGTTGAATTTTCCACAAGTTTGATTGATTGGTAACATCACAGAAAATTATAATTTAACAACACATGTTGATTATTATAAATATTTCGTATATTTTTGCAGGGGTTCAGTAAAGAAACCATTATACAAATGGAACACAATGTATATCACTTTCCTATCCTATTCTTGTGAAAGCTCATTTTGTGATATAAAATAAAGGAGTTACGGAGAAGGGAAGCACGGACTGTTGGTCCTCACTGTATGTATTGAAATATCTGCATATCTGCTGAGAGGGTGTTTTGTTTGAAAAACAATTTTTTTTCCAGAAAAAAGAAAAAATAGCATTCTTTCAACACCAAATCAGCCAGCTTTTAAAAAAAATCCAATCAGAAGGACCATCAAGGACCCAAATCTTACAATAAAGACACCTCTTTTTTTCGAAAGAATCAATTTTGCAAGTTTAATCAGGGAAAAAAACCTAAAACACTATCTGTAGGTTGATCGAGGAGGTGATTCATTCATTGTTACAAATTTTTTAGGATTTTCTCTACTCGATTCTATGAAATAAAATAATGAGTATTTCAATATACGTGTATATAGTGACGACAAGCCAGATGGTTTGCCCCAAAATGACACTGAGTTTAAAAATTTTCCTATCAAATCCATTCGTTTGTAAAAATATTTTCCATTTTTAAGTTGAAAACGGGAGCAGATGGGTTTCCGAAACGTCCAAAGTTAAGTGAAAATTCGATATTTTTTCTATATACCTATATTTTTCTTCTCCAAACTTTTTTCAAAACAAAGTGTCACTGACAAGTGAATGGATTTTTCTTTTAGAGAGCAAATTTTAGGGCAAATCATCTGATTTGTCCTCACTATACATATTGAAATAATAATCATATTTTTATTTTATAGAAACGAGCAGATAAAATCACAAAAAAATTTGGAATATTGAAAAAATCTGTTTATATACTGCCGTTATCTATCCTCTCAGCTATCAGCTTGAAAATGAATAGAAAGGTTCGTTTATTTGTTTATTTATATTGCTCAAATTGGTACTGTTTTGATCAAGTATTCCACTTTTTATCGTTTTACTTTTTTCTTATCAAGTCTTTCTGATGTATTGAATCGCTATCTCTTTTATATTCTCTACTAATGATCCTTGCAATGATCATTTATCAAATATTAAAATATCCTGAAAGTAGATAATCAATAAAACAAGTAAATACGAAAATAATTGTTTGTATTTCAATATTTTAAAAACCTCTTATCACAGAGTACAAATAATTCAACATTTTAAACATCTCCACTAATACACCTTCATAGAACTGATGAATCTTCAACACTGAACAATCAATATAAGTATTTATGTACAATTACTATTGCAGAAAAATATCCCTAACCTTAACAAGAAATATCACAGATTGAAAACGAAATCTACAAAAAAATTAAAGCTGACGAATCTAAAACCTAACATTAAAGCCAATGAATTGAGCAAAAATCTTGATGGAAGACACGAATTTCAAAAAATCTACAAAAACTGGCAATTTACCACGGTCTCCAGACTGGTTCAGCGGAATAGTTCACCGGACTCGGTGAACTTCTCGACGAAGAAGGCGACGGAGGCATCTGATAGTGGACAGCTTCCTCATAAACAGGAGAAGCAGGCGGCGTGTAGGCACTAGGCATCGACAACGGCGACACTTCGTCCATACCTTTCAAGCTGTGTCCCAGGTGCGTCATCAGCTTGGTCCCCAAATGGATATCCACCCCAGGAGTCGACGCCAGACACTTGGACACTTCCTTGGCACAAGTAGTGAACCCAGCTCTGAATCTATCGGCTTCCACCACGGGGTTGGCTGAGAGCCTCTGCTGGCGCTTCAGCTTCTGAAGATGGGCCACGGTCAGCTCCAGGATATCCGCTTTCTCCAACTTGGAGACGTTGTCTCCGTCTGTGGCTAGAGCGGAGACCATCAGATCCTTGAGCTCGTCCAGGCACCTGTTGATTCTGGCTCGGCGCTTCCTCTCCAGCATCGGCTTCATGACTTTCCGGTACTGCATGGTGCGCGAGATGGGCTGCACTTCTTGACAGGTAGTCGACACTGCGTAAGACATCGTGATAAGTACGTAAACGTAAGGCACTGCGTGAACACTAGGCGTAACGGTTGACGTTGGTCGTTCGAGAGATAGACTCGGAATAAGCCAAGAGCCGACCATGCGGTGGTTTTATACGGGTGGGGGCCAGGTGCCGGTCTAAGGGCATCGTGGGAACGTGACGCAGGGCTCGATGCGAGCCTATTTTGAATAGAGAATGGGACGGTCGGGCGATCACGCTCCCATATGTTCGGTAAGTTATTCGGAATTAATTTGGTGGCTGTATGGGAACGTGGTATGAGGGCACGGGAACGTGCTCATCACGCTTTCGGCGCGAGAAAGACGCACTTTGGCTGCAGGAATCTAAGAAATAGAGTTGAATAGAAGATCTATTTTATCTATGCACAGATATAAGTAATGTTATTTTTGTTGAATATGACGCACGTTGGCTGCAGGAATCTTAGAAATAGAGTTGAATAGAAGGGTTATTTTATCTATGCACAGATATACGTAATATTATTTTTGTTGAATATGACGCACGTTGGCTGCCGGAATCTTAAAAATAGAGTTGAAGAAGGGCTATTTTATCTATGCACAGATATACGTAATATTATTTTTGTTGAATATGACGCACGTTGGCTGCAGCAATCTCAGAAAAAGAGTTGAATAGAAGGGTATTTTATCTATGCACAGATATACGTAATATTATTTTTGTTGAATGTGACCACAGTTTAGAGAATATTAAATATCTATTCTCTAAACTGTGATATGACGCACGTTGGCTGATGCAAGATCCTTAGAAATAGAGTATATAGAATAGAAGGGCTATATATCTATGCACAGATATACGTATAATATTATTTTTGTCGAATATTCAGAATGGTATTATGTGATGTGCATATATACATATTTTTATCTGAGGGAGAATGCAGATTCTTAACCTCAGAGGATTTTGTTTTCGAACTCTTATCGTGTGTGTTGAATAGATATATAATTCAATATTAGTCGTGGCATATAGCCAGGAAGGTAGTTATTGTTCTCTGTTGAATAAACCGAGAAAGAATTGATATTTTCATCACATAGAGAATGGGAATTCTCAATGTATCTCTTTATATATATAGGTACACCCATTTTTTCATGTTCATAATTTATCTGAGAATATTCCTTTTCAATATTATTTCAATCGTTGAAATAACATGCACACCCAATTTCATAAATTTGTAGCTCTTCGACTGTCATTGAATCTACTTTCTTCAACTTTTAATTTTCCTCACGAACATAATAATGAATAATTCTTAGCAATAATAAAGGTCACTTGATTTTCTTCTATTTACACCTATCAGTTATATAGAGATTCGCAGAAAAATGAGAGTTATCCAGTGTTTCCATTAATAATTGATCTCGATTGAACAATCTTTATATTCAAATTTTAGGAGTGAATTCTACATCTGAACATGAAGCAATGTTGTTGGATTCAAGGGGTTCTTTGATCTTTCTGTTTGGACTCTGTGATTTTCTTCTCCTTAAATTGTAATATTATTTCACTATGTTAGCATCTAGCAACTAGATGCGCCACTGCTCAGTTGAATGTGGTTAGATCAGAGCCTATGACAGACGTGTGTAAAGACTGGTTCATATAGTATTCGGCTGATGGCAGCCGAGTGGTGAACAAGTGTAACCCTTGTCCATGTCATTTGTGCTCGTGTTTATTATATTATGACCATAATATAACATCAGAAGTGGTTGAATTCATGCCCCGGTGAAGTGACAAAATGCAATTATTTTTCCGGCGATTTTCACTGCGAAACAGATAGCTGTGGTTGAGGTATTTAGGTATTTATGCGTGATGCATTCACGGCGTTATGCCGTTATGTGATGTTTTATTGAACTGTAAGTACATGACTTTTTTTTAAAATAAGCAATACCAATGTACCAACAGTACGAAGGTCCAGTAACAGAGAATTTCGTGTTCGATCCTGAAATTCAGTATTATTTTTTGCTACTTGTTTGTCTCGAAAACGCTGATAACGTTGACATTCCGTATCAGATGATAATATGAATTATTGGTATTGGAATGTACAGTCGTCTTCAACGAACATGTCGCGGTTGGACGGTATGAGCGCTCTTATTACAGCGGTGATCAAGGGAACTGACACCGTCCATGTGCGACATGATCTCTGAAGACGACTGTACTGAACGTTTGTTGGTCCCGTTTTCGATTGTATTGGCGATTAAAATATTAATTTTGGAATTTCGTTCGATGAATTTCCAATTTCAGTTTGTGATGATGGTTATGATGTACGTAACATAATTTTTTGAATGAATATCTCTGGATATTCGAGAATGCAGGTAATGTTAGTTGTTCATGATTCATTCGTGCCCGAGTTGTGTTTCATTTCAACAAAAGGTGAACAGTGGATTGGATATTGTGAGATTTTTTTTGAAGAAGTTTGGATGAGATTTGTAATGATCCTCAAAGTTTGCAATATTTCCGTGAGATTTGCATGGTTCATCAACAAATGAGAGATTTCTGGTGATTTTCAATATACATGAGACTGTCAAAGATTTTCAAGGTTCATCAAAATTGCACGAATAGATGGGACGAATCTGAAATTGTTTTAAAGAAATTTGTACATATGGTAACACTCTATTGATTTTTTTTTTCTTGATAAAAAGATGATCGTTGTACGAAAACTCTTAATGCAAGTAGGTAGAACGAGTGCTGTGAGTAGGTAGATCGTACGATCGTACGAAACAATGTTGACATTGTTGACAGGTCAAGATCTGAGGCTAGACAAATAATTTTTATTTTTATTTTTTTTTTATGTTTATTTGCTCGCTGGCAGTTTCCGCGAGAACGGAGCAAAAAAGGGTTCCACAGGCAGAGCGGTAAATATACAGGGTGGTATGATGATGAGTTGTTACAATATATGTTTATTCGCTATCAACTAAGATTTTTGGCTGGTATTGACACTCAGTGTAAAATTTGTTGACTGCATCGACAATGTTGGTCTCATAGAGTGAAAGATTTGTAGTAATAGATCTTTCTTGGCAGAAACCATGTTGTGTTGAGCTGATGATATTTTCGAATTTGAATTTCAGAAAATCATTTACAATAGATTCAAATGCTTTGGGTATGAGCGATATCTTTGTGATTGGGCGATAATTTAATACAGAGTCTTTTCTTCCTGACTTCTTGTAAATTGGCACAACATAAGAGTTTTTCCAAAAATCTGGGAAAGTACCTGATTGAAGAGAATTATTGAAAATAATCCAGAGTGGACGGGACAATGAAAATGCACAAGATTTTATGAAGATTGCTTGTATAGTATCAGGGCCAGCCCCTTTAAAGCAATCAATGCTCTGAAGTTTTTCTAGAATGTCAGAAATATTTATAAATATTTTATTAATGCTGATGGAATCAAATTCACTGTCTGATCTAGGATCTATAGAGGTATTGTCACTGGAGTATACTGAAGAGAAATGTTTAGCAAAAAGATTTACAATTGAATTGCCTTCAGTTGCAACCTCATCATTGAAGAATATCTTATTGGGAATACCATCCTCCTGATTTTTGGAGCGAATATAATTCCAGAATAATTTGGGATCAGAGATAATTCCGTTTTCAACTTTAGAAATATAGTTATTGTAGCATGATGATGATTGTTCTTTGCATAATGAATCCTCCATTGAGTTGGTGTGTTTATATTGTTTATGAGCCTTTTTTTTTTTCAGTATATATAATAATAAAAACCAAAATTAAAAAGGTTGATTTTAGTTTGGGCTTTCTGACTAATAAGGATCAGTTTGGCCTTTCTGACTGATAAGGATCAGTTTGGGCTTTCTGGTTTTTGAAAATTTGGTCTTTCTGACTGATGGAGGTTGGTTTCAGTTTGAGCTTTCTGGTTTTTGATAACCTGGGCTTTTTGGCTGAAGGAATTCCATCTATCATGGTTAAGTTGATATGCATTTGTGGAATGAATTTGTTGTGATTCATGATTGAGTATACTATCAAGGTGAAGTTGAAGCTAAAGTTGATTGGAGACACGTTTGACTTACAAACCTCTGAGCTGTCAAATATGTCGTTAACATATTTGAAGACACGTTTGATAAAAAAAAAAAAAACCTCTGAGCTGCCATATAACTGTTCTTTTGGAGACACGGTTGACTCACAAACCTTTGAGCTGTCGAATACGTCGCTTACAAATTTGAAATCATAGGTATATCAAAAAAATCATGAGCTGCTACTACTTGGAGTCTGTCGAGCGACGAGAGTCGGAAGAGCGCCGATGTCATCACATATCAAGAATCAACTATAACATGTTAGTCCGTTTAGGGGTAATTTCATCATCGGCGACATCAGCTTCGGCATTCTATGGACAAACGAGTTTTGGTGGAGGTTTGTTCGACGTGTCTTGGGTTTACACCTGGGCCGTATGGCAAGGTGGGTTTACACCTGGGCCGTATGGCAAGGTGGGTTTACACCTGGGCCGTATGGCGAGGTGGGTTTACACCTGGGCCGTATGGCGAGGTGGGTTTACACCTGGGCCGTATGGCAAGGTGGGTTTACACCTGGGCCGTATGGCAAGGTGGGTTTACACCTGGGCCGTATGGCAAGGTGGGTTTACACCTGGGCCGTATGGCAAGGTGGGTTTACACCTGGGCCGTATGGCGAGGTGGGTTTACACCTGGGCCGTATGGCAAGGTGGGTTTACACCTGGGCCGTATGGCAAGGTGGGTTTACACCTGGGCCGTATGGCAAGGTGGGTTTACACCTGGGCCGTATGGCAAGGTGGGTTTACACCTGGGCCGTATGGCAAGGTGGGTTTACACCTGGGCCGTATGGCAAGGTGGGTTTACACCTGGGCCGTATGGCAAGGTGGGTTTACACCGGGGCCGTATGACAAGGTGGGTTGACACTTAGGCCTAGTGGCAAGGTGAGTTGACACCTAGGCCTGGTGACAAGGTGGGTCGACATCTCGACCTGGTAAAAGTGGGTTGACACCTAGGCCTAATGGCAAGGTGGGTTAACAATTGTGCTCTCTGACGAGCTCTAAATGACATAAAATTTAGTCAGGATGAAACCGAGCTTATTGGGCCGAGAGCGTCCCAATCTCAGGATGGCCGTGTTAGCATCTAGCAACTAGATGCGCCACTGCTCAGTTGAATGTGGTTAGATCAGAGCCTATGACAGACGTGTGTAAAGACTGGTTCATATAGTATTCGGCTGATGGCAGCCGAGTGGTGAACAAGTGTAACCCTTGTCCATGTCATTTGTGCTCGTGTTTATTATATTATGACCATAATATAACACACTATGTCAAAGATGTTGTCAATTTTCGTCAGTTAGTACGCATGCTCATGCCTTTTCATAAGTTCAATTTGCTTGAGTTTATATAGGTTTGTCAATTGGTTGATCTCTATGGCATGAATTATATTTGATGAAAATATCATAAACAATCGATCTCTATATCATAAACACCGATCTCTATTCAACACTGACCTATAATATACAAAAACAAGTTGTTGATATATATACGTATATTATGTTCGTTGTCTCCATATCCAACAACGTTGTATCCGGTCAAACTCAAAGTAGTTCTCTTTCAGGACTTTTTTCAATTATTGTTATCAGTAGAATACTCATCATGATAAATGAATAATGAGTTAAAAAGAGCTTGTACTTTCTGAATTCTTTGCTGATGAATGCCCAACATTTATGAAATATATTGATAATTGCATTAATATAAAACATATCGCATAATTATGATTTGATTGATCATGAGCAACCATAAGGAAACCATGGAAATGCGTCGGAAAATATTGTCAAATTCAACAGTGAGTGAAGCCATATGCCTATGCAATATTATGTGGATACAGAGTATCATTATTATGAAGATAAATATTAGCTATGCAATACCAATAACTTCATAAAACGTCAGTTGGTTTTCGCAATTGGAAGAAATTTGTTGATGTATATGGTTTTGTTAGTATGTTGTGTTTTCAAATAACATATATCGCAACCATGACCAACTACAGATTTTTCACTTATTTTATGGTTCGTAACTAAAATTTGCTCAGATATTTCAAAATAAAGGCGTATCATATTATTTGAAACCCTATAGACTTCCTATATACATTGATTGAATAAGATCCGGTATTCGATTGAAAAAGAAAATGTACGCGAATCAGCTCTTATATCTTTTTAAATTAGAGCAGCATTTTGTTTCGGTAGGTAACTATTTCAAAAGCAAAAAATAATTATATCAATGTATCTTTATTTACACTATTGGTAGGTTCTTCCTTTAGAGTTCATATTGGGAGAGCATCAAGCATTTTGAAATTCTTATCGGATTGAAATAAATGTTTTTCATTATGAATGTCGAATAGCATTTTAATTTGTTCTACTCAGTATACATTCAGAATTCAACAATTTGCTCCATTCACACTTCATCAAGAAAGTGAATTAGAAACTGTGGAACGGCGAAAGTAATTTAGCTAAAACCAAATCAATAATTTCTTATTACTTTAAAATTGTTATTTCGTTTTGATGAAATATCAGATGTAATGATTTGCAATTATCATTGTGAATAGTTTTTTTTGTACATGATATGCTTCATTTGAAGCGAAATCATTATTTGCCAGTATAATTTTGTAAAATTCTGTGAATCAAATTTCTGGGATTAGAAATGCAATTTTCAGAATTCAAAATCTTCATTGTTGATGTCAATGTGCTAATTTCAGAGTATGTTCAGGTAGTGAAAATATTAATAATGTACACCGGAATACCCTTCGGCTTTAGTAGATCGAATACCTACCTATTTGAACTTGACAATACGATTGGATGTAAAATTATTACACCATTTTACTGTCATATTTGGGAGATGGTATGGTGGTTGATGGGCAACGATGGTTGTCAACGGTTGTCAATGAGACATGAATGATTGTGATATAAAATGTCGAGATATGAGATGAATTATTACAACTAGTGATGAAAAGGGGGGAACGTTCCCTTCGTGCTGTGGGGAACGTTCGCGAATAAATCGTTCGTGCACTCACGATAGATCGTTCTTCAGCACGATCGAGTATTTTCAGCACTTTCCCGGCCCATCAGCACGTTCCATGCTTCCATCCAGGTCAATCAGCGCGCGTGTATCGCCATAGATTAACGACTCCCCCTGGAAGTCCCCTTGTAAGATTTTGGTATTTGATTTAGTTAACACATCCCTTTTGTTGGCTGAAGGCATAGATGTGAAGGTCAGCGTGTGTGGTTACAGAAAATTATTGAATTAGTAGTATATTTTTGTTTTTTTTGCAGAAAATTAGGTTTAAAAAACGTCATAAAATTACAATGTTCGTGCATTGATAACAATATGCGAAGTGACATTTTTATAGTTTCTTACGTTACCACACACACCGTGCGCGAAGTAAAACAATGCGCAAAGTAAATACTTCGCGATTTGCATGTTAACTATATATATGAGATTTTCGTATTATAATCTTTATGGTCCTCAATCGAGCAAACATCGAAGAAATCCTTCAAGTCTAAATGTTTACCCACAGTTAAGGTATAGTGCCACGTTGAAAAGAATCAGTTCTCGATCACCAAAAGAGCATTTACCGCACTAGAATAAAAAATAACTATTATATTCAAACCAATATGCCCAGAATGAAATGCGAAGCATTTTTTTTTCTCTTTATAAAACCGAAATGGTGAAGACACGTTTTCTTGCAACATTTTGTAATTGTGTTTGTACTTGTAGTAACGCGAAGTTGATATAAAATGAGAGAATATAATATGTTACATCCAAAATTATATTATCAACTAAAATAGTGCTGAAACTGCAACCCAAACAAAATTTATTCAAGAACCAAGTTGAACATCAAATGAATAAATGAATTATAAAAGTCGTTTTCAGCGATTCCGAATGCGACGATGGAAATTTGATTTTGTAATAAATTATGTTCAGGGTCATTTATCCCATATTCCTGATGCACTATCAGGAGCTCCGATTTCATCTGGAACAGAAGACGTGGATGTGATGTTGAAGGATATCAACAACGTATAGGTACACGGTGTCCCAGAATAACGTTCGAATACTCCGGGAGATGATTCTACATATGAAATCAAGAAAAGTTCCTATATCAACATGTGTGGGCGCTACAGCCCTTTGAACATAAGTCCTCAAATGTAGTTTTTTCAATTACCTTTGTTACTATATCCGAATCTCTAATTTCGGTACTTAGGGGTAATTTGATCTTACAAATCGTTTTGTGTTATGGAAAACATGATTTAATTTACAAGAAGATATGAACTTCCTAACCACAATGCTATGAAAAGGCCCAAATTTTTTTGTTTCATGATTCACGTCATTTTTGATACCAGAATATGATTGTTCAAACACTCTCGCCATATATAAAAAAGGTACTCTTATTGTTAGAATGCCGTAAAACTGATAATTTTCGAGAGAAATGTAAATTGTCACCTATAGTGAATAAGTTCATGGAATTTCAATTTCCATTGCGGATATATATTTTTTTAAATCAATATCCCATTCCAATGTAATGAAACAAACCTACCTTACATTACAATTACAATTTTCTCGAAAACGTTTCGATTAACTGCCTTCTAGCAGGAGCATCTTTTTTATGTAAAGGTGTTCGAAGAGTCATCCTATATGTCCATGTCCTATTCAGTTTAATGAAAATGAGATACACATTGAGGAAAAAATTGGGGCATTTTCATAGCATATAGGTTACGACTTTCGCATCTCCCTGTGTATTATATCATTTTTTCCTCACCATGAAAGGATTTATAAAATACATTTTCCCTAGAGTACCAAATTCCGTGATTCTAGGAGTAGTGGTAACAAAAGTCATCTGTAGAATGACCGCTTGGACTATACGAATGTTATTCTGGGACACCCTGTATATCAATGAGACAGTATCTCATATTTCAGATTATTTGTTTTCTATTGAACTAATCCAGCAGAGTCAAGATGAAAATAAAACCACTGAACAAGTTGAATATTATATAATACTTAAATGGATTACTCCTATTAGGTACTCGATTGATTCATCACAGCAATAATGCGTGTCACAAAGTATTGAAAATAGAGTTAGCAATGTATGAATGAGTCAATAGTTGTAGATAAAAATGGTTACGGAACCCGTACATATTTGTAAAAAAAATTAAAATGTACTTGGGTAGAATCCAGCACGGGTGAGACGACCCCTTACCTTTATCCACCACCTTTCGTTTCACGCTTCATTCTAGCGAAACTCCTATCTGATGCGACCGTGGGAAAATGGGGTGCAGTTACACTTTGACTCTCTATTTAGACTCAGACCGGAGCACAAAAAAGGATTGTCGCACTCCATATGGTGATGGAGATCTTCGTTCCCCCATGGCATGCGGAACGATACGGAACCAGAGTCCATGGGAACGCGACTATATGAAGGGTAAGCACGTGCTTATCACGTGTACGCGTGATGTATGGCGCGAAATTACAAACTTTTCTGTAATTATGCGATATTGTCTCTCCTCGTTTCTATAAAATGAAAATATGCGTATTATTTCAATATATTTGTAGTGGGACAAATCAGATGATTTGCCCCAAAAGGTCACTGCGTTTAGCAAATTTTTTTATCAGGGAGCCTAAAAGAAGAATCCAGTAGATTGTCAGTGGCACTTTGTTTGAAAAAATGTTTGAAAGAAAGAAATTCATCAGTTTTCAGTAGTGAATACCATGTTCTATCTATATCAACTCAACAGGAAGCAATGCTATTGTCTCCGTTTAGAAGAATGCAAGCGGATTCCTTGTTTTTTCTTTTTTGGTTGTTATCTTCCTTTCCTATGATTTTGATATTATTCCACTCTGCCATATGTTGTCCATCTCCAGTGAGGATATGTTCAGTTAGCTTCGATTCATCGATATGTCTTTTCTTGATATTGTAGGTAGGTACTTGTGTTCTTTAGTCCTTACTGCGTTACTTTGCGTTTTTTAATAAAGTCCCGAAGATCGGAAAGTCTGAAAATCTCAACGTTTCAATTATCGTTTTGACTTCTGACAGCTGTACCATGTAACGTCAAATAAAATATTGTATCAGTATTCGTTTATACGAGTTCAAATAAAATATCACCAACAAATTTTCAACCATTTCACATTATTAGTTGCTATTCCCATATTCTCTTCTAGCGCACGAAAGGAAATTCCGATAATGTTCGTGGAACATCGTGCGAACGTACCTAGGGAGGAAGGGGAGATGAGGTAGGTGCTGGATTTTTTAACTTTTGGAGGTTATAGGTCCTTGGGAATGCTTCCATTGGCAAAGAATTACAAACTTCGCCGTTCTATAGACGAACAAGTTCTGGTATATCAACTATTGTTTGTCATTTTTCAAGGTTAAAGATAAAGGGATGTGCTGACTGGGCATGTCGAGTTCGGGGTACTAAAGGGGTCAAAGTGTTAGTTAGGCAAATGGCTCTCCTCTGGATGGAATATATAAGAGCATCAGCGTATGTTTTAGTGCTGAACTCCATATATAAGAACAGTATTCTGAAACGCGATGTGTCTGTGCTTTTGAGATCATGAGAAGCTGTTGAGCTATGAAGTAGATTCTCGCACGGAACAAAAATCCGAGTTTTTGTGAAGTAGCTTTTGCGATGGATCGGTCATGATTTTCCCAGGAGAGAGTATTGCTGATAATAATACCGAGCATACATATACTGATCTTGGTGATAATGGTGGTACCAGACATCATTATATCGGGTCTACTGATGAGTTCCGCCTTCTCTAGAGAAATTACAGGCTTGAGTTCTGGTGGCATAGAATTCAACTAGGTTGTTGGTTCCCCAGGCTGTATAAGTTCTGCAAGATCTTCATTGAGAGCGTTGGCCATCCTTCGTCGTAAGTTCCTAGTTTCCTGGGCAGTATGGAGAGTCCTATCGTTTGCAAAGTTGTGGATAGTGAAATGAAGTAAAGACAATGTTGCAATGTTGGTGCCAAGATTGATCCTTATGGAACGCCTGAATTGATTGCAATGAGATCATACGATTTTCCGTCCAGCACCGCATGAAGCGATCTGTCTGAAAGAAAACTCGATAAAAAATGGCATTGCTGAGATGGTAACACGATCATATATGCCTTCGATACGAGCTTCGATATATCCGACGCCACAGCTAGAAATTCCCCATGTTTTTCTAATGAAGCTTGCCATGTATGGGTGACGTAGGCAAGTAAATCGCCAATTGATATTCGTGGTGAATGCCATATTTCATCATTGATGATTCCTGAGCTTTCCAGATATTTTATTAGCTCAATGTTGATGGCTTCCTCCATCACTTTGGAGATGACTGCAAACAGCGCAATTGGCCTATAGTTGTTGGACATGATGTCAAAGTATATCAATAAGAAAAATAGCGTGAAGTATTCGTATATAGACAAAATATACATTTATTTCAAATGAGCAACATATTGAAAACATCAAATTATATTAATTGAAATATTAGTACGCTTGAATATTAATTTATTTCAATGAACAAAATTTATTGAAGAGAAATATTCTCAGATAGGTGTATGTTATGTACACAAAAAAATTATAGATTTGAAGAATATCAATTTGTCATACATCTGAACACATCATGATTTATAATCGGAAAGAAAAAAAAGCTGTTATATCAAACAAATGTAGCTTGTCTATTTGACAAAATTGGAAAAATTAAACAAACATAATATATTATAGAACAACTTAATTATTTGTTGGTGCAATAGACAACTGAATTTTCTCCACAATGAACATCATAATATGCAGATACTACTTATACCTAGATCAATATATTCTGCAAATACAATCAACTTCTACATCAGATATAATAATATAATTATTTCAAGTGGAAATGTTATTTCAAAGTTTCGAATAGATTACCTTGTTGAACAGAACCAACATATACATTATTCCTATGAAATAATTTGTTGATAATTATTCCAGTGCATTTTTGCCACTAGAAAACATTCCTTTCACTTTCCATAGGCTCGATCGCCTCCATTGGGATGTACAGATTCCTATACAGTTATCGTTTATCAGATGGCCTATAGATAGAACATCTTACAATGGACGCAAGACAAAATAACTTTTTATCAGCTGAGTGAAATTGATTTTCTAACTCCTCTCAAAGTTTTGGGATCGAATATTTATGGAAAATATGAAAATAATAGTACCTACATTGTCAACTATTTTTGTAGAAGTCATATTATAATATGATTGAAGTTAACAAAAGTAAGTGAAAATTGTTATTGGAACATGTTCACTTTCTTGAAAAATGAATAATTTTTAATGATATATCATTTATAATTTGATCATTTCAATAAACAAAATGTTTTCATCACAGTAGATATTGTGTAGGAGCGAAACATTATTCGTTCATTCAACTGATTGTTGCTGTTAAATGAATAATAATAATGATGATGATAATCAAATGAAATAACAAAAATATCACCTACCCATGTTACGGTAACAACATAATATTTCATATCTGAACGAATTTTTTTGTCATCGTGTGTGTTATATCAACAAAACAAAAATAATTGTAAATTCTATACTTAATTGTATAATATAGGAGGAAATTGTATATAATATACCGATTTTTCATCAAATCATGAAGGCTGGAAGCTTTGGTCTCTTTAGATCAGAACATGAAGAAATAGTAGTTTGAAAAACTAAAGAAACGCCCTTTTATAGATAGTCAAACTCAAAAAGAGTAGAATATAAAATAATGAAATAGTGTTGATGAATACACAACAACAAGAATATTAGCATCTCCGTAATCATAACATTCTATGATGTGTATTTATCAACACACTTTTAATATGATATTAACTACTTTTAGTCTGGCTATCTATAAATGGGTATTTTTTTAGTTCTTTGAACTACTATTCATATTCTACTTTTTAGTTCAGCTTACTACAAAAGCGTGATTTTTAGTTTTCTTATATTTTTTGTTCGTACTCAATGTTGACGAATGAATCATGATATATGACCTTGTTAACCTCCAGATACCAAATAGAATCGAATCATCTAATTTGATAGAATCATAATCTCCAACCCCGAAAACCCCCAAATACAAATGTTGAGTAGATTCGGATCATAATTACAAAACTCGTCAGTCATATTGAATCCACCATTTCGAATTTCTACATTTTGATGAAAGAATCATGATCTCCGATCCCAAACACCCCCAGATACAAATTTTGAATAGATTTGGATCATGAATACAAAACTCGTTCGCCATATTGGATCCGCCATCCTGAATTAACCGATATCGACAAAAGAATCATTTTTTCCGACAACGAGAACCCTCTCAAATACCAATTTTGAATAAAATTGGATCATAATCACAAAACTCTTCACCATATTGGATCCGCCATCTTGAATTTTAAAATTTTCACGAAAGAATCATAATCTCTGATCCCGAAAACACGCAGATACAAATTTTGAATAGATTCGGATCATAATATGAAAACTCGTCCGTCATATTGGATCCGCCATCTTGAATTCACCAATTTTGACGAAAGAATCATTATTTCCGACTCCGAAAACCGCCAGATACCAATTTTGGATATAATCGGATCATTATCACAATACCCGTCCGCCAGTTTTGAGCCGCAATTTTATTTTTTTCGTCTAACAAAAATATCTTGATGCATTGCCACATGAACTATATGTACACCTGCAAAATTTCAAATCAATTGGTCCGTTAAAAGTGCTGTGTCAAAATTGAGTCCAAAGGGCTCGGTTACATACATACAGGTGAAGCTAATAAAAGGATGTCGAAAAGGATTGTCACTCTATGAGGAGCACGTGCTAATCACGTGTATGGCGCGAAATTGACCGATGATCGAAATGATTCATGAAGTGACCATTCTTCCCCCTATATTTTTGCTGTATGGGTGGTCCTATTCTCGCAAGGGCTCCTCCCTTGAAAATTCTCCCGTCCGCAAATGACACATTGATAAAATACGCGCGTGCTTCTGCGTTTGTGACGATACAGCATTGTTCAAATTCCCATTTTTGTTGTTGAAAAACTAAGCAAGATACGGAAATGCTCAAGAAACAAGGGAGTTATATCTTCTTGTATTGCTAAATCGAATAATAATATGGAAAAAAATAATGGAGAAAAATAATTTTATTTATTAATATACCATTCAGATAACCCTCTGAGGTGCCACTGGAATAATTTCCGTTAATCTAATTGGAAGATACATTTTCATATATTGCAAATATACCTGCTAAGTGTAACGAAAGTCAGCCGAAGAGTTTTTGAGCTGTGAATAGAAATTTATTTTTTTCTGAAAATTTCTGTATCAGTTAGTATCTCATGAAGAAAGCTCCAAAACACTTTTTATTTTCACGAGTTCTATCGCCTACTAAATTTTCATGGTCACAATCTGAAACAGCGTGTAATATAGCCATTCAGTGATAACGATAATAATTGTAAAGTGAGCAACCTTCATGGCTTTCAACGAGGTGATTATTCATTGAGTAGGTACTACTTTTTGAAATTACTCAAGTTTCCGTAACTTTGAATACATTTTTTTTTGTGTAACGCATACCTCCGCAAAAAACACTTTGATGTAGCATTTGCACTACCTACTGAGATTTCTGAGATAACGCTGTCACTACTTAATTCATCACCTACTGATGGTCTTTTTTCAGTAGTACTATACAGTGTCATCCATAGAGTCGGCATCATATTATGTTCAGAACTTTTAAGAATAATGTATTCCGAAATTTGATTTGGCCGTTGAGTTTTGCTTTAGAAAATATGAAAAATGGACTACTTGATCGTGGTCACGTGACTTTCGCTACATGTCAAAAGTTGCATTTTCTCCAATGAATCGCTGAAAATAGGCATATTCCTTCAAATATCAAGAAAGTTTACAAAGAAAAGTTGTTTCAATTGTCAGGAGTAACCATATCTTTGAAGACATCCATTTCGATGCTTGGTATTACTATCAGCAATAGCCTTTCTTAGGAAGGCAGTCGCCGCGAGATTAACCCGTCGAGTTGAGGCTCCGCACCCCTTCGTGGTCCCTTTGAAGACCTGCAGATAATCTCTTTCCAAAGACTCGTTCATCCAACGAACAGCGAGGCTCTGGAACACATTGCCAAGGAAGGTGTTCCCCGAGGCATATAACCTTCAGAAATTCAAGAAGAAGGAATAAAGAGGAATATATATCAATGAATATCATACCTAAGAAGGTATATGACGTCATCGAGAGCTGGTGTTTCTCGAAGAAAATATTGATCAACGAATGATTGCATTAAAGATTCACACTCGGAATGATCAATATAAAATAAGTATATATTATGATGTGGTGTAAATTTGACTACTGTGTAAAACCCCATTGTGTTTCTATTTTTTGGTTTAAGACATTGGAATAGTTTTCCAAAGTGAGTTGAAGTGCCTGTAGGAAAGAATTTTCATCATTATCTATGAGTAAAACCGTATTTTGTGATCGTATCTTGTATTTGGAGACAAAATCAACACCATGTAATACCCTCGATTAAATTATTCATGTTCAATTGTTAATTATTTCGCGTATTTGAGTTTGCATTTATTGGATAGATGTACAGGGTGTCCCAGATTAATGTTCGTATACTCCGGGGGGTAATTCTGCAGATGAAAAAATTTTTGATCAATATGACACCCTGTATTTCTCTTGATTATAATTCGTAATTGATCTTCATGGTTACATCAATGAAGAGAGAAAATAATGTTTTTATATAGAGAAGAATCAAAAAAGTCAGTCCCTATCGAAATCTTCGATCGTTGACTGAATAGTCGTCACCATTACGTTTAATATGAGTTGGAATCGGTCACCATTTTTCATGAAGAGAGAGTTCAAGAAATGGTGGATGCACAGGGACCAATCGTTGTGAATTTGCTGCCAGTAGCAGTTGGTAGCGTTTTTGGTATGGTTAGTCAAACAAAAATATATAGGAAATGTCAAAAATGATAACTATTTTTGTTGATAGTAGGTGAGATAGGGGAAAATCGATGTCATAACATTCAAATTTCCTCTCTTTCTTTATGCAGGGTAATTCATTCAATGGGCAATCTCTGGAAGATAGTAAACACCAAAATACTTTCATGACAGTGGCGGCTCCTCAGAGGAGGCAACGGAGGCTGAGCCTCCTCAGAGATTTTCCTTAAACTAATATTATCTATACTTTCTCATGAAAAGGACACCAAAATACATGGATTTTGATTTTATTTCCTGTTGTTAGTTAAATATTTTTGAGTTGACAACAGTGTTTGCCCACGCATCACACGTTGAAGTCACACGTAAAATATTCAACTTGGCAACATCTATAGGAGGCTAGACTCCTTCACAACTCCCAACCTACGCGCGCAAGGCAAATGCCCGATTACGCCCGAATAGCACGTGTTTGTCGTGTCGCTTCGCGAATTGCGGACAAACACGAGTGCATTGTTTATGTTTGTGTTAGGTTAATGGTTAGGGGCTCTATAAAAATTTGTGTTTTAAACTATTGCGATTTAGAGGAATACTTTTAGGTGAACTCATTCAGTGCTTTGTCTTATGAAGATAAATTGATTGTGAAAAACAAACGTCCGACATCGGAATTAAAAAATCTGATTGTAACAGGAAAAAAACAAAATCGTTCGTTCAATTCTGATAATTATAAAAAATATATCTGGTTGACGGGATCTGAGGGAAGGAATAAGCTATTTTGTTGGTACTGCGTATTATTTTCAACCGATAAGTCATCATGTTGGGGGCAATTAGGATATAATGATTTGAAAAATTTGCCTCGCGGATTGGATAGACACTGCAAATCACAGGAACATATCTCTTCAAGTATTAAGTTCAGGTAAACAGTGTGTCATTAAAGCTATTGATTTGGGTGAGTAGAGAGTTGTTTTTCACAATAAATCTCATATCATTCAGCCTCCTCTGTCATGAAAGTCACGAGCCGCCACTGTTTCATGAATATTTAGCCTATAACATACCCAATATGTTGCTGTTTAATGAGATAGAGGGTGTTCATAGGAAACATAATCAAATATCTCGATAACTACATGTCAGTTTCAACAGCATGAACAATATACATAGTTTTAGGTTTCTTGACAGACCAAACTGGGAAATATGCTCCATGATTGTCTGTGTAAAATGATATGAATTTGTTATGTCATAAACTTATTTAAAGGATTAACGGTCGGGATCATATTATTTTACAAGGGCCCAGAACAAACACTAGGGTAAAATACGGATAGATGCCGCACTTTTTGTTACAAAAAAATATGAAAACTCGAGTAACACAACATATGTATTTCAAAAAACATACGATCATTCTATGATCTATTTTTTATTGAAATATTGGTCCTGAAACAACATAAAAAACTCTACTACTAAAAAAAAAATAACAAAAAAAAAGTGTTTTCTGGCAACTCTCTGCCCCAGGTACGGAGAGATGCCTACAGCCATGCGGAGAGATGCCCAATGTTAATTCCCATAAGGGAGAGATGCCGCAATTTATTGTTGTAGTTCTGAACGTTTGCATGGTACATGTCACATGCAACCAGTTGTTGCATCTTATACAGCAAATCCAATCTATTTTCTTGGAGGTGTTACTGTGATCCTCAAAACATTCCACGCAAAAAAAATTGTTGTCAGTATCTTGCTTGACTGATTCAGATTTTGGTTTTCCTTCAAATCGGATAAGGGAATCTCATCTTCGCTGTCGGATGTGAAGTTATTCGATGTTTTATGATCTGTAAAATATAAAATTATGCTATTTTAGTATTAAAAATTTTGTGGCATCTATCCGTATCCAAAAGTGCGGCATCTCTCCTTTTTGATACGGATAGATGCCTCACCTGCCTACGCCTGCGCCTTATGACTCTGTAGCCGAGAATACAAAACAAAATCTTAAATATGCCCTATATAACGCTATAAAAGTCAAATGATAGCATTTTGTTATTTTAAACTCACTTCCCCAATACTATTAACCACATACAAATAAATATTAAGCAATAAAAGTACATATTACCAACTTTATTCCCACAATTCTCGCTCAATCGAAGCACACACCACATGAAAAACAATAATGGCTGAATAGCTCTTTCATCCCGCCGAGAACTGTTGTCAGGTGCACATAGTTTCTGCGTCACGTGGTCTGCGGCATCTATCCCCCCCGCGGCATCTATCCGTACTTTACCGTATGTCATCTTCCCTATTTGCCATGTTATTAACTATACTAAGTTGGGAGTAACAACTTGCCCCATCCACAGCTTTGCAGATGATAGTACCCTCCATACTGCGTTCTCTTCCAGAATTCCCATTTCTTCCCAGGAAACTAAGAACTCACGGCGCAGGCAGGTCAATGCTGTCAATGAAGATCTTGCTGAAATAACTGCCTGGGGAATAAACAACCTAGTTGAATTCAACGCCACCAAAACTCAAGCCTGTATTTTCTCTAGAAAGGCAACACTCTTTCATGGGATAATCATGTCAGATCCATCGCAAAAGCTGCTTCACAAAAATTCGGATTCTTGTTCCGTGCGAAAAGCTACTTTACACCTCAACAGCTTCTCACCGTGTATTATTTATACCTATTCCCAATAATAATTTGAAAATCATGATAGTGAAGGTGCAGCAATTTCATATACGCAAAAGGTAGTCGCTAATCAGGTATTTTGTCGAGTATTTTGTTCACAAAAGGTACACAGTCTGTCCAAGATGAGGTTGCACAGCATGGGGATCTCAAAAACGGTAGGAGATACGAAGTCGGTTAAATGGGAAAAAAGTTGCGCATTCGGAGGCTCATATCAACAGACTTCGAAAATTTTCAAAATTGTTTTTAGTTTTTCAGTTACATCAAAAAAGGTGAATTTTTGGAATATTATTTTCTTTTACTCATTAGAGATACAGAAAAACTGAAAATACATTTTGATAGCAACTTTGGAAGTCGTTTAACGTGGTGATACCGATTTTTTTATGCGACGTTCCGTATTCGTAGAACCATCATCAACTCGATCATCAACCTCTGTTTTTTGAACACGTTCCCGATTATTTGTCACAGATTCTGAAAGCTATTTTCATTCTGAATTCAACCATATATTATACAAAGTGGTTTGAATGTGATGTTACGACCTATTTTTAGCCATTATCAATGTTATTTCGAAATTCCAAAGGAAAAATGCGATCAGTTCCACTTATTTTGAAGGAGAATTAGTCAACACACTAATACCTTATCAACTGGTTCTAATCAACAACCTATTCCATTTTGCGGAAACAAAATTTCCATCGGTACATATTCAGAATATGTCAAGCGCTAAGATCAGGCGATGACGAAAGGTGCAGGACATTCTGCATGTGAGTGGTATACCAGGAAATGTCAAAATTTTGAAGATTTCCCTCAGAAAATCAATTGGGCAGATGAAAGCATGGTCACTAATAATGGTGTCTTCAATATAAAAAATACAACTTCGAGACACCAACACCGTTACACGAATTATTGGTCATTTTGTCCTTTTATTCATTTTGAGGAAGCTCTGGTTAATTTACCGATTGCGGAAGTTGAGAATTGTTGGTTTCAAGAAGATGGTGCTCCAGCACATAATTCTAGAGCAGTAGCGCATCTAGGATTTAGTTCTGGAGGGGGTAAATATGTTGTAGTATCATTTTTTCAATACAGAAATTTCGTAGATACTGAAAATGATACCAAGAACTGCAAGTTGAGACAGACGTGTGAAATTGAAATAGAAACAACTTTTCGAACAAAATTTTATAGGTGAGCCTATTTTCAGCGAATAATTTTGAAGAATGTTATTTTATTTGACATTTATCGAGTCACGCGTGCACCGGCCGAGTAGGTCATTTTCTATCTCTTTTTGAAGCAAAACTGAATATTCAAGTCGAATTTCAAAATTTATTATTATTGAAAGTTTATCCCATAACATTTCTGAAAGACAGTACCTATAATGAGAATAAGTAGGTTATAAAGTATAAGATATCCTATTTTGTCCATCTTCTAATTCATACGTTCGACAGATGGACATATAACTGACAGAACTTGACAACTGAACAATATGTGATCGAAGATAATCTCAATATTTGGTTCTTCCAGTTCACTTCGATTCACAACCAAGCATTAGGTAGGTGGGCAAAATGGATCGGAATATGAAAGAATGTATGTTCATACTGATTCAATATAGTTAATTCTACTGATATAATATATCGGTTGGTTCGGACGAAAGAATATCACTACTATCGTTGAATAAAATAATTCCGTGATAACAATAATTCATTTCATTTCACTTCAGTTGATTTATTTCTAATCCTTAGGGGGGGTATTTACCCCCTGTACCCCCCCTTTGGATGCGCGCCTGTTCTAGAGATGTTCGTGCGTTTTCATCCAGACAATAATTGTCTGGATGAAAATGGGTAATTATTACCCGAAAAATGGATTGGCATTCAACAGTCAATTGGCCAGCGTGGTCGTCTGATTTGACACGGCTGGATTTTTTTCTTTGAAGATATATCAAGAACTTTGTTTACGCGAATAACTTGGATAATGAAGAAAAAATAAGGGAAACTGTCATCGAAGCATTCAATAGAATAACCCCAGAAATGCTTAGTAATGTCTTAGAAGCAACTGTGAGAAGAGAATATCTCTGTTTAAAAAATAATGGTGATCATTTTGAACATTTGTTATGACTGTTTCTGCTGGTATTGTCAAAGTTAAGTTATTGAAGTAATTCGTGTGTAAGAATGCATTAACAATTTGAAGCGCTGCATTGAAAAATTTAGTGAAATATTTTTTATTCTCTTTTCAGTATTGAATAACTAATCCATCAATGTTTGACACTTAATGATCAGAAATAAGTGGAACTGATGGCATTTTTCCTTTCCGAAAAAACATTGATGATGGATAGAAATAGGTCGAAACACAGTCAAATCACCTTGTATATTCCATGGTTGAATTCAAAATATAAAAAAAGCTTTCCCGAATCTGTGAAAAAATTATGAGGACCGTATTTGAAAAACGAAAGTTGATGATGGTTCTACGAATACGAAACGTCGCATATAAAACCTCCGAGAGCTGTGCAACCTTATCTTGGACAGACAGGTTTATAGATATTTTCTACCTTTGAAACATTGTAACAAACTAAAATGAATTCTTTTGTCTCTATACCAAGTGTGTTATATGATCTGTTAATACTGGTAGTGCATAAACATGAATTAATTTTCCATAAAAAATTAAGTTTGACGTTTATAGAATATACAGGGTGTTTCAGAGTGGAATAGGGACATTTTGAGCATTTTTCCATACGAGATACAGAGTGTAGACATTTTTTGAAAAAAAGTAGTTTTATATCCACAGCTCGAAAATCCCTTAGATGATTTTCGTTACTTGGCTAGTTTTTTTATAAAAATACAATGTGTGTTTTGGCTTAAATAAGATGCACTATTATTATTCCACATGCTATCCAGAGAATAACCTCATTGATATTTATGCGATGAAAACCATTGTTCTTCTCTATTTCCGCGTCGGAGTTTGATATGTTTTTCGATTAAACAAATGAACTTTGTATCTTGTTTACTTTCACGAAAAATAAAATGAAGACTAGATTTGCATCCAAATTCTAGTGAAACTGCATTCAAGACATTCATCAAGATTATTCGATTCATAAGAAGTACAATATTATGAGATTCTGAGAAATCGTCAGTCACCGTCTATATACACCGAATTTTGCCATTATGAATGGGTATTCTAGGTGATACTTGAAAAAGGCAATCGATTTATCGAACATAAACGAGAATGAAGCTTCAGAATGTACCCTTTATGTTTTTGAGAGATCTATCGCCTATAAAATTGTTTCGATTGAACTCTGAAACACTTTATTTATTTTGTACGTATATTTGTTTTCGACAAAAAAAGAGTTTATTCGAAGGGACTTCAAATAAACTTCAAAGAAAATACTTGAAAAAGCGACCAGTATACCAATAATCGAATTTTTCCTTCAAACATTTCGAAAAATTCTGACAATTTTAGGCCCAATATATAATATGTTTAGGTCGAGAGTTTTTTCAGATATTTGTGAGAAACCTATAATAACGTTAGTTTTTCTCAAATTCTATTTCAAACAAATGACTTCTTTCTTATTTGAAGTGAACTAAAAAAAATACTTCAAAAACGTGATCACACTGATCGCATCAGCATGTCTGCCGTTTTAATATTCCGAAGTACATAATAATTTTCATTAGAAAATTGAATGGCAGACATGAAATGTTATAAGCAAAGCTGATTTTACGCTGAAATACTCATATATTGACCAATAATTTATCTGTTGAAAATGAGAAAATTTCTGTTTATACAATTTGTGGAGTGCAGTGGTCGCTGCAGAGATAAACCCATCTTACTTGTTGAATTTTTTAAATTTTTGGAAGTTTTGAAATTCTATAAATTATACTCCGAACCGGAACAATTTTTTGCAATTGAATTTTTTGATAACAAAATTATATATACTTCAAAAAATATCAAATTGGGAGACATAATGCGATCACCTTTTTGAAGTAATTTTGAACGTTCACGCTCAAAGGAACCGCCGACAGGGATAGAGGTAATCTCCATTTCACCTACGGAAGGTGAAATAGTATACCTATAGCTATAGCAGCAATATGAAGTTTGCTAACATACCGTATAAGTCTCCCGATCGCTGGGTCTCATAGTCTACAAGGCATGTTAGTTCAAATCGTAATAATTCGAGATCATATATTACCTGCTATGATAATTCTAAGTACAATTATTTGAGGACCATCGTGTATATAAATAGGTTCCAGGAATGAATATTGTTAAACCAAGATACTCCATCGTATTGTCCATAATCCATAATTCACATAAAATGGCTCCACCCAGAAGCCCCAAGAATCTTCTGTTGTAGGTTGAAGTCGATGGTGGTGGTACTAATATGCGATGTAATATTATGAGTCGATATTTTATGTAGGTACCTGAGTACCTGTTATTGTGGATATTGAATCTTTTAATTTGGCATGAGGTACATACATTATGGAAGTGTATACAGACTCTTTCTTCAATTTTGAAGATATTTTTAGTATGTAATAATTGTATTGTTCTCTGTTTAGACTGATGGTTTAGATAACAAAAAAGCATGGATCATACAGAAATAAATCTGCAGGATAGTAAGTACAATTTCACCCAGATACTTATATAATTTTTCTGAATTATCTTGAGATATATAATAAACTGTCGAACCTCTGCCTATACTTTACAGACATACAGTGTGGAGATCTTCGTTAGCATGGAGGTAAATATTTTTTCTAAAAACTCATGACATACGTCAACGATTTAACGTATTTACCTACCTTTTGCAAGCAATATCGAGAATATATCCCTGCAGGGGTAGTTGAAACCACCCTCAACATGATTTTTTCAAATGTAACCCTATATCTTGTGACGCATAAATGGAAAGCTGGTGGAAAGAGGAATCCTAGCGTATTAGTCAAATTTTAGTTCTTCATACATTTTAAGATTGCATCAAATTGAAATGTAATTTTGAAATTGAACAATTGATGACAATTTGTTGCCACTACTGCTATCTGCTATTGTATTCCATCAGTATTTTTATAGAGCCGCAAAAAAACATTCGGTTTTTTTGCCGTTATCACAATTTGAAACGAAGCGGAATTGCAAACTGGTGAAAATGCCCTATACCACTGTCACTGTATGTCGAAATTTTGATGAAAATACGTTGAAAATATATTAAACTTCGAAATTATATTTCGATTTTTGCGACCCTCGAAGGCACTGAAATATGGTCAGTACCCTGTATTCCTATTTCATCCAGCTTTCCAATGAGGGGTCGCAAGCCCTAGGGTTGCATTTGAAGAAAACATGTTAGGGTTGATTCCAGCTACCCCTGATGGGTTAATTCTCCATATTGCACGCCAAATGTAGGTATTTAAACGTTGACATGTCCCACAAATTTTCAGATAAATCATTCACTCCCTCAGTAGCGAATTTATTCCAGTTAAAGTTTCCACCCTGTATAATAATAACATCTCCTATCAATGAGCGTGATTACTTCATAGTTTTCAACCAGTTTCATTAGTTGCTCTCTTTTGGAAAAGAATGTACAATATGATATATAACTATTTGAATTCATTTGGGGATGAAATTATTTATCAATTACTAATCAATGACTATCAGAATTCCATTAATTTTTTTTTTCATGAAAGATCACATGTTTGTCTATTTTGATAGGTAGTAACTCATAATAAATGGAATGTCACAATTAGTGCTAATTTAGACATGAAAATAATATTGTGTCATCCTTTTGTCAATAGCAACCACTACTACTTTGGTCAGTCAGGTCCTTAAAAACATCATAATA
The DNA here is from genome assembly GCA_918026855.4 of Phaedon cochleariae. Taxonomy (NCBI): domain Eukaryota; kingdom Metazoa; phylum Arthropoda; class Insecta; order Coleoptera; family Chrysomelidae; genus Phaedon; species Phaedon cochleariae. The sequence continues at coordinate 16,327,729 of OU896707.1, read as the reverse complement.
ACGTATAGGTACTTGTACTTACTATAATTGGGACAAAATTGATGTTACACCACTCATTCATCAAGTAATTGAGGTAGGTAAGTATAATGAATACTGATGATTTGTAGTCAATGTTTTTACCAAATTATATATATATTCAACCATTCTTGTCATCTATTACTCAATTGTTTTGAAGTTTGTTCTAGTTCATCAAAGTCAATTAAACATTTATTCCAATATTTTTATTAAACTGAATTATTATTCTTTATCTTTTTTTTATAATAATTGACTCCTATATAGTTGAGTCTTATCAAATTCATTGAAAGGTTAGTGATCTTATATTTCACTGAATTATTGTTTTATCATCAAATTTCGTTTGACCTGAAAGAGAAAAATAAAGAAAAACAATCATAATAATGTAACAAATAATATTTATTTGAACGTAGTATCGTCATTCAAAATATAAACAACTGATTGTATCACAGGGGCGCTTGATACAACTATTAAATATTTTCATAATAAGGCATCACACGATTTTTTGATTGAAAATTATTTCGATTTACATTGCCTTCAAAATCACAGGTACCAACAATTAATATCACATAGAAAAAATAAACCTAATATCAATCCTAACATTAAAATTTAAAGCTTCATAAAACTGGAAGAGATCGACATCCCTACCTTAAAACCTATCATTAAAGCAATTGAGCAATGGATTGAATTTCCAGAAAGACAACAGTGAGACTTCAAAATATTTACAAAATTTCCTCGTTACTTTCACCATGGTCTCCAGACGTCTTCTTTCTTCGCTACCTTCAGCAAACCCGCTGTCGAACAATCCATCGGCTGGCTAGGAGAGGGCGAACACCTCGAGGAATTCGAGGAAGCCGGGGTCAAGGGCATCCCGTAAGGGTTGCTCATCCCACCCTCCAAACACGGCGATCCTGGAGGCGTGTAGGGCGAAGACACTTGAATTACTAGCGGAGACACTTTATCCATCTCGTTCAGCTTGTGGCCCAAGTGCGTCATCAGCTTGGTGCCCAGCTGGATATCCACCCCAGGGGTGGCTGCTAAGCAACGGCTGACCTCGTTGGCACAGTGCGTGTACCCCGCCCTGAACCTGTCTGCATCGATCACGGGGTTGGTGGACAGCCTCTGCTGTCTGCGCAGCTTGTGCAAGTGGCGCACCGTCAGCTCCAGGATGTCAGCCTTCTCCAGCTTCGAGACGTTTTCTCCCTCGCTTTGCAGCGCCGTCACCATCAGCTCTTTGAGCTCGTCCAGGCACCTGTTGATCCTGGCTCGGCGCTTCCTCTCCAGCATCGGTTTCATGACCTTGCGGTACTGGTAGGTTCGCGAGATGGGTTGCGGTTCTTCGACGGCCGGCGTCATCATTTCGTACGACATTTTTCGTAAACACTTGTTGAACACTGCGTGGACACACGATCGGGTAAGAGCGAACGGGTCGAGAGTCGAACTCTGAATGAGTGTGTCGGAATGGAAGGGGCCGCTTTTATAGTGGGCCCAGGTGTGGAGTCGAGTGAGTTAACAGGCCCATGTTGGTGAGTCCGATCGTGGGAATCTCGGAGGCTATGGTGTTCCCACACTTTAGCCACCTGTGACCAGTCGAGCGCGTGCAGCTGCTTTCGCTTCGTCTCGCTTGCTGAGGCTCTCTTTCTTCTACTACTATTTCGCCATGAGCGTAGACATAATTTCAATAAATTAGATTTACGAATATAAATGAATCGGTCATTTCGAAAACAACGTAAGTCCATATCTGGGCTAAATCTAAATTTCGGCGCTATGATGATTTATATCTCAACACGTATCAGTCTGAGCGAAACAACACAACTTACTGTTTCATAGCATGAGTGCAAGGCTAATTTGTTTCCCAGTCGTTACCATTGAGATTTTGGTTGGTTTTCGGAATGAACGGGTAGTGAATAAAACGGATATTGAAAAAACACGATAGAATGTATGTTCCTGAGCTTGTTTTTCAAGTTTATATTATATCTTATATCCAAGTTTAATGTATTTATGTCATTTTCTCGTACTTTCCAAATGTTTGAAATAAAAAGGTTTATAAAAAACATCAAATATCATGCTTCATTTCTAAATCAACAAGTCCCACAGATTTGATAAAAAAACTACATGATCTATATCCACCTTTCGTCTTCCAAAAGTACCTAACCATAACCTACAATACGTATATAAAATAGCATTGCCTCAAAATACCCACCTAATTAAATGAAATGGTGTTTATGTCTCCTGAAAAAAAAATTATTTGTGACTTAGGTTGTTTTCGCAATGACCGATTCAAATAATTATTATTATAGCCGTTTTATGTTATATCAATACGTCCCTCTTCACAAAATTTCTGACAAACCCTCATCGCTTTTCAGTAGATCAGTATAGAAATAGGTAACTCGATGAAGTTTATTCTTGAGCTGATAAAAAGCAGTTTCAACTGAATAATGCCAAGATCCAAGAAGGATATCAGGAGCATTCCGAAAACTAAACGTAATATGCACAGTATTCGACTCAATGCATTTTTCTATCTCTATTCCGTAATAAAGAGGGCTACTATCTCCATCAGTTGGCGTTACTAGCACGTGATTTCTATGTCAAAGTCAGAAATCCCTGAGGTTGTAGGGTAGGTATAGCCTTGAAGGCTGGGGACTGTTTTTTCGAAATTTTTCTGAAAAAAATATGTGGCCTATCTAGACATTGTTACGTCTTGCGTTTGTACTCTCAATGTGGAACTCAAGACGAAATGTTTACAATAAAAAAGGAAAAGGTATCGTAGGAAGAGATCAAATGATACAAAAGTAAGGAATATTTCTATCAGTTTTACCAACTTTGACCTAACGTCTCATCAGTAGCATAATCTGGTAGATCAAAATATGTAAGCCTTCATTCTCAGTTCACTAATCTTGTTCGTTTTGCTATGTCCTTAATGAGTACCTAGGCAAGTGAAGTGTTCATGTAGTAATGTAGAGCTTAGATATCCATTTGAATTTGAGAGTTTATTCAATTTGTTTTATTCTACCCCATTTCTACGTCTATGACATATCTATGAAGACCTGTTAAATGAGATTGTGCCCTTCCTTTGCATTACGGCACAACTATCTCTATCCTTTTTTTCAGCTCGTGCTGGTAACGTGCTCAGGCATTTTTGTGAATTGTGTCCTTGTTGCACAGGGAGTGAACGGATGCTTTTCGTCCTCGTTCATTTTATTGGTATTCAGGGTGGAAAATGTGCCGTTAAGTAGCCCTCTACTCGTCGAACCGCACTCGCCTTGAGTTCCGAGGTCATTTGTGCAATAACTTTGGAGGCTTGGGCAGACAATGATATATGAATGACGAAAAGGGTTATGGTGAATGGTGATTAGCGGAAGAGTTAAAATGTTTTATACCGAAGACTGGAAACTTTTGCCACTAACCAAACTGATTTTTTAACGCCTTGACACGTGTTTCGTTAACTATGTGAGCATCTTCAGGAATAGATTAAAACTAAAGAATGGGATATTTAGTATGATAGTTCCATTGCCCCTGACGTCAACAGCTGTAAATGATCCGTTTTGCTGATAACCCCTAATAAATAATCTACAAAAATCCTATGCATACTTATAATTCAATATCGTTGAAAATATTTTGTGTTTTTTTAAAGCTGATGCTTCTGGTGACTAACGACCTTATTTCCATTTTTTTCATCTCTTAGAGCGCAGGAAAGGAAATTCCTATAATGTTCGAAGAACATTGTGCGTACCTTGATGGGATGATACTATTTACGGGTTATACTATGTTCATTCGGGTTCGAACTATTACGGTTCTAGAACTGTCAGGAGCTTGCGCAGTATAATCGATCGCGTTCGGGTTTTGTGGAATTGTTCTAGGACTGACTCTTTACGCGTTTGGGTTTTCCAGAATCGTCCTGGGACGGTCCTAGAACTACCCGAAACCAGTACCTGCTCTCGAGCATGAACCGTTCTAGGATTCTGTTCTAGCGTAACGTCATAATGATATATTTTTGTTTATTCAACTGTTTATTGCTCTTTCCAATATTTTCTCAATATTATGGAGTTAGTACATTCATTTGATATTAGTAGTTCTTCTTCTTCAAGAAGCTGTGGTGAATGAGTTCCTTGCAGAAGTTGCTGAAAATATTGTGCCTAATTTGATAATTCTCGAACTTTTGTTAGATAATCCGAAAAATGGAGGATTATGTTGGGGATACTTTGCCGTCATATTCAGATACACAATATATTGAACATTTCAGGTGGATGTCGACATTCACGTACAAGGTACAAGGGAAAAAACATATTGAAAATCTAGCTACGAATGCTATGATGGAATATATTCACCTTTCCTCCACAGAGGGCTTCCAGAAATATTGTGAATAGACTCAAAGGAGAGTTTGAAGCTTCAGAATATTATTCGAATGAAGATACAGGTTCCAAACTATTGTTTTTTTCGTAAATTCTGAATAGAGGTTATTTTCTCAGAGGATCTCTTCTGCCGCATGCGGGTTTCCATAATTTGTGAACCGTTAGGTTTGTTCGCGTTCACAAAATTAATAGTCCGAAACCATCAGAAGCATGCGCAGTGACAAAGAAGTGTTCGCGTTTTCTCAGGACTGTTTCGTATTCCACAGATCACGTGTTTTCGTTTTATACGAACTAGTTTGGGACAGTTTCCAATCGGTCCAAAGCAGTACAAGCCTCTGGGCAAGTACTGCCCATGACTGTCGTGAATAATTTTGGATGCGTATGCGTTTATGCAACCGATTCTTAACCTCTAAACGTTCTTATGTTGAGAGATACACTTTTGAAGTTCAAGTTCAGATAATAACAAACGTTTTTGAACATCTTATCTGCTGGAAATACTGAAGACCCATCTGGAGAATGGTGGTTTCAATCGAATCTGTACTCAGATTAAGAATTCAGGGATCTTTTTTGGTATATGTTTAGATTTTGGGATTCTTCCATGTTAAGATCAACATAACCCCAACCTAACTATACCCTCGATTCACGTGAATCAAGACACAGCATATTTTCGAGAAAGATGATGAGAAAACGGGAAAACGCTGTTTTCGTTTATCTGGTATCAGAACTATCCCAGACAAGGCCCAGACTTGTTTCGGATTGAATTTGATGCGCACCTGATTCTGTGCAGTCCAAGGACCGTTTCAACAATTTGGAACACGAACAAACCTGTTCTGAAACAGTCCTAGGATTCGAGGCGACTGCGCACTAGTTCTACGCAGTTCGAGAACGATTCTTGAACAGTTCTGATATCGCAACCCCAATGAACCTACTTATTGCATCTTCTCTAGCTGCAATATGACCTATCACTAAATCTCGTTACGAACAAGTGAATTTGAGATCAAAGCGTAAGAGCTGTTTCTATGCGTTTTGAATCTATTGAGGTAGAAGTTCAGCCAACTTTCAAGGGAGTTGATACTTACGATACACTCCCATCACGTTATATGTTGAGATTCCTATATAAATAGAGACTATTATTGTTTTTAACCCTTTGCAGCATAAAATGGTTACATAGTGTAACCACAAAGATTCGACCAATTTTGAAATCTTCGACAGTAGCGAGTTACGGGCACATTTCGGGGGTGCCCCGAGGGGTGCCCTCTATCTCATTTCATTCAAAGCTACTATTTTGACGAAGTTCTACTTGCTGACGATCTAATATTCTCACACTATTCACGTGTGGGTTCGTGACATGGGCGATCGATATAAGTGATTGTGATTTATGATTGGAAAAGCTGACGAATTGAAAGTGTATTGAATTGTTATATTGAATGTTACACATCATTGATTGTGGTAACACATTTTCCAATGAGTTTTCATCCAAGTTTTCAGAAAAAAGTAGTAAATATATGTGCTTTCGATATGACACCACTATGCCATGATATTTTCAATGACTTTCAACATTGGACGAATCTTCCTAATAATTCGCTGTTAGAAAATATACTTTTCATCATTGGAACAACCTTCCTAAATGTTCTTCAGAAGTAATTCCATCACTAGCAATACCCGTCAGAGTCTAGTATGACAAGTCCAGTCAGCACATCATTTTGTCATTTTGTGTGCACACACCTCGAAATATGTCGAACAACTCTCTACCAAAACTCGTTCATATAGAACGGCAAAGCCTTGGAATTCTCTTCCCACGCGCGGAAGTATTCCCACGAACGTATGATTTCCCAAGAGTTCAAAATAAAGCAATACCTACCTCTTCTTCAAATCTTTCTTACCCACGCACGATGTTCTTCGAACATTACAGGGATTCCCATTTGTACACTCCGAAAGATGAACAAAAATAATTGTTGTTTTACCAAAAATAAAGAATCAATTTGTTCATAATATGATTCAATGATGGCATTCTGGCCTGAATGTATAACCACACACACCCCAATGAGAAAAAATAGATGAAATTAAAAAAACAACTCTGAGTCTATTCTGGAGTGAAACTGGGTACTATTCTGCAAAAAAAAACTTTCCTGAAGTTATTCATAATTCGTGCTTCAAAGGGTTAATTCATCAAAACCCTCCACTCTTGTAGTGATAATAGCAGGGGTGTCTAACATTATTCTCACGTGGCGGTAATTTAACCAAATGAACATCGATGATCAGAGCTAACTATACTCATCATTTTCTCAACATACTTACATGGTAGATACTCTCAATAAAAATATGATGAAAATTATAATAGTCGGATATTATTTTGTCATGGTCTTGCAATATTACCTTCGACTATTGCTCTCATGACCAAATATCTATTGTTTACTCAAAACTATATCGACCTCGCTCTCGCCCAACACAAAGGCCAAATAATTGATCTACACGCGTGTGACCAACCAACCTTTTCAGCGAATATTTTTTGACATTTATAACGTCAATTATAAGTAGGTATTTGGAGACTCGGATTTCTGCATCATCATTCATTGTTGAACAGAATCATGAAATATTCGACTACTATTTCTTAATGATATTCCCGTGAGAATCCTTATTTCTGACAAATTGAGCGGAAAGCTCACAAGTTGCTCGAAATGAATATAGAAGAAAGCAATAGAATCTATTTGTCGAATAATATTCAGCGAGATTGATTACTGAACGTTTTGGTACCAATAGTACTCCAGCTGGTGATGAACAAGTTCATAAAATATCAGTAAACCACAACTTGAACTCAGTAGAAACTGGATCATACCAGAGATGCTACCTTATGCCATTACTCAGGACTCTCAGGAGTTCGCTCGCCAAGCCCCAATGAATTTACTTTTGATTCACAGTTTTTCATTGATTTCACAACGATTAGTCTCTGAAAATCGTCCTGTGGCCATGTTCTGTGCTGTTCTGAAAATGTTATCAACATTTCCCAGTGGGTACCTCTGAGTTTGAACGTCATAGAAAATGAATTATATATTATATACATACTTACTTTCACATAAACAAGATGATTTTGATGATCTAACCTCGAATTGAGATGAAACAAAACGCATCGACTCGACTCCTCTTGACCTATCGAGGAATCGATTCGAGTTTACACGATTCATTCGAGAAACAGAATACCAAATATCGAATAAAGATGGCCGATTCGACTCGATTCGTGAAATAGAATCTCCTTGCTGACCATTATACATGTTAAAATGACATAAAAATTGAAGCCTCAAAACATATCGGGGACCGAGTGACTAGTGGCTACGAAAATATTCCACAGAGCCATCTCACGCACCTTCTGCGTCATCTACATCCTCGACACACCCTACATAACATTTTTCCCTTGAGCACCACCCTGTATCTGCAACTTTTTTAAAAGCATGTTGGAATAAATCTTCATATTTTGGTGATTATCTGTAGTTCAGAGATTGCCCATTCTTTATGAATCACCCTGGTTATAACCCACTGATTTGAGTTCAGATAACAGCTGAATTGATGCAAATCCTTTCAGTTTAACAATATTGGTGGATATACCTCTAATGCAAATCAACCATATCATATTGTTTTTATCAAATTTCATAAGTTTGCATCAATTCTGATCGATCATGGACAACACAGGTACCTTCAGAATGGCATTCATTACTATTCCTTATAATTTATGTATTCTCAAATAATATACATTATTTATGATCATTTGCATAATCTCTTGGCATGCCTCAAGAATATTTAAACCAACTGTGGGAACGTGTTTCATATGTATGAATATATCAATCGTAATCACTCAGAATTCCTAATGGATAGTGTGGCTTTTGAACTATATCATATAGGTTGCGGACATTGTGTGGAAACATCGCCTAAAATTTGTTTCCTCTAGTGAGACTTCTATAATTTTGTCTGTCAAACAGGAGTTGACTTCTAATGGAAGCACCCTGGTATCTTTTGTAATTGAGTTAGGATTCTGAAATTTGCAGCGGCGGGAGATATATTGAAAATACACACTATGACCAATGGAAGTCATCCCCAGTGATATACACTGCTTGCCAACAGCCATGGAATCACCCACATTTCCGAAAAATAATATTAGAAGGCAAGATGGGTTTAGAATCACTTCGGATTCGCGAGATCAGGACGTCCAATTTACTAACTATTCACATTTTCCCTGGAAAATTTTCAGTTCTGAAAAATTTAATTTTGTCTCACCATTCATAATTATAGAAGCACCATCATACGTGACTATATTGTGGTAAGGTTCTCCAATTTGCAGCAGGAAGGGAGAGTCCAAAGATAAAGTGAATTACGTAAGACGCTTTCATAGAAGGTGAGATAAAACTTTTCAGAATTGAAAATGCTCTGCACGAACCCAGGACTGCGTACTTTGAACTTCCGACTCGTAGCTCATAGAAAATCAAATTTCTTGTATCCCATTATTCCCAGTTCAAACTCGGAATTTCCAAAATTCACCTACTGCATGCCTCCCCCAAAAGTTCTCTTTCGGTTCGTCCCTGCTTGCTCTAATAGTCTGGAGCGTCTATCAAATTATTCTATATTTTATAAATGAATGGAGAGAAAGGGTAGATATTTTTTCTCTGTTCGATCATGGAACTCATAATCATTGACACCAACAAATTCGAATAGCAGCTTAATAGTAGATATTCTCATCGTTTGAGAACAATAATACATAAAGAATCTACGTTGCATTCGTTCAAGTTTCCCGATTGTGAACTAAAGCATAAGGCCACCGAAGCACTGAAGCATATTCATATTCAAGATGAGACCTAGTAGTAGTAGTATTGTGGGGAGGCTGTAGCCAGGCAAGTAGGCCCCCATGGGCCCTTTTTGCCAACCCCTGATCTCCACATATCTACACATCCCTCTTTTAGTTGTCCTTTTCGAACCTTCCCGTCCTTCTGATGAAGGTCAGGATGTCCGTCCACTCTAATTCGACCAAATCTTCCTGTTCTAGTTTATCTACTCCAAAGATATCGAATCTCATCCTTCCATACGCCTCACACTCTCCGAGGAAGTGAAGTGATGTCTCCTCATCTTCTCCGCATTCCACACCTATGAGTGATAGGTGTCTGCGTAACCTGTTGTGCCCTGTCAGTATCCCTATAAGAAGGCGCAGGACTTGGCGATCCCTGCCCGGTAACCAAGCCGTCTTTGGCTTGTTTGGACCGGCCACCAGGTCTCTCGATTGCCTGCAGCCGCCTATACGCCTCCAATATCCTTCTAGTGCCTCGTCCGCCCATTTGTTAAGGGCAGACGAAGTTTGGCTTCTAGTTATGCCCAGTGCAGGCTGCGGTCCCCAGAACGGTGTCGCGGATCCGATTCTAGCCAGCTCGTCGGCCACCTCGTTCCCGGGCACCCATCTGTGACCCGGAACCCATACTAGTTCTACTTCCTTCTGTTCAGCTAGTTTCTCAAGAGCATCGCCACATTCCTGCACCAGAGCTGAGCTTGGTTTTGGATGGCAGACAGCCCTGAGAGCCGCCTGACTATCCGAGCAGATGTAAATCTTCTGCACTGGTCCCTCTTTCACCTCGTGCATCTCCGCTACTGCTAGAATGGCAAAGACCTCAGCCTGGAAAACTGTGGTATACTTTCCAAGAGCGTAGCTCTTCCTAATGCCTATTCCTTCTAGGTAAAGATGAGACCTAACTAATGAGAAAAATAAAAACAGAATCTTCAATGTATTTATGTGAACACAGTCTCTCCAATGCCTCATTATAAAACCAAACTGCTTGATTACTTCATAACAGTGTCTTTCAGAGGTCTGAGAACGGTCTCATATTCCAAAGACTGCTCAAAAAAATTATGGAACTTTGTTCATGATGATTTTTAATGATGCCCAATTCAATAGTGATATTGGCAATGTACCCAAATCAACAGTTTTTCACACATTGAGGGTCATTTTTTCAAATTAGTGCTAATTTCGTGTTACAACTCGAAATTAGTACTAATTTCGTGTTACAACTCGAAATTAGCTTAATTTCGAGTTATAACTCGAAATTAGTGCTGATTTCGTATTACAACTCGAAATTAGCTCAATTTCGAGTTATAACTCGAAATTAGTGCTGATTTCGTATTAAGTACAACTCGAAATTAGCTCAATTGCGAGTTATAACTCGAAATTAGTGCTAATTTCGTATTACAACTCGAAATTAGCTTAATTTCGAGTTATAACTCGAAATTAGTGCTAATTTCGTGTTACAACTCGAAATTAGCTTAATTTCGAGTTATAACTCGAAATTACTGCATATTTCGTGTTACAACTCGAAATTAGCTTAATTTCGAGTTATAACTCGAAATTAGTACTAATTTCGTGTTACATTTCGAAATTAGCTTAATTTCGAGTTATAACTCGAAATTAGTGCTATTTTCGTATTACAACTCGAAATTAAGCCTTCCTTGAGTTGTAACACGAAATAAGGGCTTCTGTTCAAAAAACCCTTCAATCCGAGCTATGTCATAGTTATTTCTTCTTCTGTACAAATTCATCCTCCACAATTTCCATCTGAGATGACGATCACTAATAAAAATATCATGATTGAAGGCTAAACAGAAAACAATTTCTATTTGTTGTAGCCCCAATGAGAAATAAAATGAAATTATTTCTTCCATTGCTTACTACACTGTTAGGTACTACACCGAGATTGATACGACTAATTCTTGTGAAAATCTGACTCATTGAGAGCTTGGTTTCGTACTACAACTCAAGAAAAGCCTAATTTCGAGTTATAACTCGAATTTCGAGTTGTAACACGAAATTAGTACTAATTTTGAGTTATAACTCGAAATTAAGAAAAAATATCTCATGTCCGTTCTACGCTTTCGTACTTATGTCTCCAAATATGAGATTTTGAATTATTGTGGTTCTTGAAAACTGTGTATTTTTGCAAGTCTCTACTACTGAAAATGATGAAATATTACTATGCAATCTTCTATTTCGGGTCGAATCTCTCGAAAACTGTTTATTTCAGCTCAGTAGGCACCACTCGATAAAATGTCCGGAATGGCTTCCTGGTCAAAAAATAACCCATTCAAAGATGAAACCATATATCGAAGTTGAATGCATCATATTCAATTTTTCTTAAGATATTGCGAAACAACTATTTTTATTTCTTCACTTTAACGCCCTGTATCTCGGAACTGAACAATTGAAGACCGTATGTCCCTTCTCAGTGATTATGATATCACGAGGGCTATCACCTGTCAAGCGTTGTCGGTCGAATTTTGCAACACCCTGTATTATCAAGGATAATACTCAATGTGAAGAGTGAAAGAGAAACATTGGACTGGAAAATAATCTCAAGATCTTTAAAGCCAATTTGATCGTCTTTACTTGATATGTTTTAGTTCGTTTTGCATTGAAGGTTTGAATTTGAAATACGCGATCCAAAACACCTTCTTCCGGAAATAGGCTGTTTTCAGCACTATCAAAGGATAGGTAAGTATATATAAGTATGCACATGTCTGCTTCATGAATTTCTCAAGTGATATTATCTAGAACAAGTGAGTTGGAGTTTAGATCCAGACATAAGATAGAAAATGAGCAATCGAATAAAACTGATTACAAAGCTTACTCCACGTGCCATTTCTACGTAATGATCACTATCGAAATATTATATAAAAGTCAACATTGATAAATAATTGTTATCGATTAAAAACATATTCCCAACTGGGACCAATGTTATTGACCAATATTTCAGGAAGGATACCAGTAAGGTTTATTTTCACAATAAATAATGATGGATTCTGAATCAGGATCACTTGCAACATACTTGTACCGATTTTTATCATCATTAAATACAGGGTATATTTATTTTAATCGAACATCTTCACGAATATTTCCGGCAAAATAGTATAGCACTTGCGGTATTACATATGATGAAAAAAGATTGCCTTACTTATTCTTCAATATTTATTTTCTCGAGCACATCGTATATTTGAATGGTTAAAATCGTTACAGTATGTTCAAAGTAGTCCTCAATAATAATATGTCATTACTTCCTTCTATATACGACAGTATTCTATGCATTTTCTGATCAGGTATTACAAAATAATGATAATTCGTTCTTTCTGAGGCCTTTGTTTAATAATGATGAAAATCGGTACAGGTATGTTTCAAGAGATTATCTATCAGGAATCATCTTTACTTTTTCACGAAACAATTATCATGATGAACAATATTGCTTATATATACCCCTCTTGTTTTCTCAGACACATTGTATATCCGAAAAATTGGCATAGATATGTTTGAAGTAATCCTCAATAATAATTTGTCATCAGTTTTTCCCAAAAATAACACAGTACCACATTTTCTGATCGCACCTATTAAAAAAAAATCTAATTCGATTTTTCAGACACTCTGTGTCATTGATGATGAAAATAGGCACAGGATTGTTTCAAGTGATCCTAATTCAGAATTCATCATTATTTTTTGTGAAAAAAACCTTTATAGTACTGTCTGAAATATGGGTCAATAATATTGGTCCCAGTTGGCCACGATAACAACAGTTCAACAGTACAAGCCGAGGTACAAGCATACAATCACTCTCTTGTTGGATGGACATTGAAAATACCTATCCAACAAAAACAACTTTTTCGGAATCGATCAGATAATTGATAACGATTTTACAGTGGTGGTAAGTCCTTAACGTAGAACCACTGTATACATTCCCACAAAGTTCAAAAGTTATAATGAGTAAATCATTCACATATAAATTGCTGATGTACCACTTGATCAAATCAGCATATTATAAGTAGTGTTTGTTTGTTGTAGTGGATGGGTCATGGATAATCAAGTAGGTAGAGTAGGTGCTTCACAAGTTCAATAGTTATTCATAAACCAAGGTAGTATTACCCAGGAACCAAGATTATATCCAGGGCCGTTCCTGTGGTAGTGTGCGCCCTGGGGCAAACGAGAAATTGCCGCCCTTTGTGGAAACAACACATTTTGATCCGTAATTTTACTATGTTTTTGAAACATTCACAATACCACCATCAAATAGTGACGCTAAGACAAAAAACTCAGGAGAAGATTAAAACTCAGTTTTAATCTTCTCCTGAAGATGCTAACATATAGTTAGCGAAGCACGTGTCGAGGCGTTAAAAAATCGGTTTGGTTAGTGGTAAAACAGTGTAGTGTACAAAAAAAAAACTTAAAAAAGTATTGCAAGGATGAAAAGCCATAATATAATTAGTAGAAATCGACTTTTCGCGCTTTAGCATTTGCAAAATCTTTGACAACATCATTAACATTAAATTACTCACATATCTCATTTTTTATAGAAATGATTGCTAAATTATTTAATCGCTCTTGGGACATAGTTGTGCGTAGGTAGTTTTTTATCAACTTTGAGAATGAGCGCTCTCCACTTATTGCTACGGTGACAGGCAGAGTTAACATAATTCTCAATACTATGGTTAAATTAGGAAAAGCACTCTGTAGAACGTTTATTAAAATATATTCTAGAACACTTTCAGGTGAATATACTTCTGAGTCAATAATGAAATTGGTAATAATTTCAATTCCATTGGCAAGGTCAAGTCCTATGACATCTTTTTCACAGTTATCATAATTTTCATCAGATAATGTCTGCTCTAACTCACAGCAAAATATTTTCAAATCTTTTTTTGTCATTTTCGTCAAATTCTGAGAATCGCTAAAATGATTGAAAATATTTCTATAAGCCTGAAACTGTTCAAACTTCTCCACTGAAAAATTTGACGCAGTGTCTAGTACTGCAAGAAAAAATTCACCTTGAAGCTATTTTCCGGACTGCTCATACTCTCATCATCGCCTTCATAATCATTGTCTTTTCTTTTTTCTTCTCCCTACCTGGCTTTCTAAAGGAAATTGATTTTCAATCCCAAGACATTTGGCTAACCCAGATGCTTCATTTAAGGTTTCCGTAAAATGTTCATCTGTTCGAAATGTTGATATTATTTGTTTCAGTCTATACTTGAAAGCTCTACTGCAACGTGTAATTTAACATTAACGCCTTGCAAAATCTTACTGACAACATTGACCTTCGATAAAATGTCGTACCAAATTTTTCCAGACGTTCTTTTCTGTATTGGTAGCCTGAGAATTCACACATCGGACACATCGGTGATCGGACCAAATACAGTGGTGGGGCGGCCGCCGCCGCCGCCCTTCTTACCTTGCCGCCCTGGTTCCTCGCACCACTCGCACCCCCGGGTAGGAACGGCCCTGATTATATCCCTAGGCGTCAGCCGAGGGGTATAAGGTCCCGTGGTAATATCATTATTTACTACCAAGGTGTATATTGATTTTTTTAACCACTAGCAGTATATTTCTATCACTATTTTCAATATGAAAGCACTTCTTTTCAATTCTGATCAAAATCTATATAGTAGCTATGACCATGACAGCATTAGGTATTATGCAGCATGAAGTCGTTATTGGTAAATACCTGCTAGATTCGAGTGCCATTCCTGCGAATTACTTTACGTCTTCAAAAGGAGTAAATAATGGAAGGTTCTAGAACTACTAGTGGAAAAAGAAAGATATAACATTTGATTATAATTGAGATTTTGTTTCTTGCATACAGAGGAGAGCACAAGAAACGGCCAGTTCTGTAACTTCTGAATCATTCGAGATCGGATTTTAAAAATTGGTGGGTAGCAAGTATACCAAATTGCTTAATTATTGACGAAACAATGTTTTTTTCTACCTCTTCCGGTTTTGCTGGAAACGGCCCCAACTTTAGATATTCAAATTGGCTCCCTGAATTTTTTTCCATCGTCAGTAAGGAATTATTATGACAAGTTCAACGACCATACCGGGTTTGATAGGGTTATTTCAAACGATTGCGAAGATATTCGCGTTCTAAATATCCATATGTTCAAAGGGTGTGAATTTCTGATACTTCTTTCTCTGTCACACTCGATACGATGAATCACATGTTTATAAAAAATAAGTCTCATTTTGATCCCAATAATATGTCCTTGAATCACCCTATATATCTGGACCCATGTTCTTATGAACTTTTTTTGCTAGTTTCGTTCCAGAATCTGTCATTGAAATCTTTCTATGTAATACCCTGTTATAAACAGTGAAAAGAACAGACAACTTATATTGGAACAATTCATCAATTAATTTGATTATGAAGAAATTCAGTTGGCTATTTTTATAGGAAAATAGGGCCACTAATATCATGCAGATTTTAGCATATTTGCAAACAAGCGCGTAATTCGTCGAGGAGTCGATCCATCTGATGATGTCAAGAAATAAGTGAGTGTGGCATCACCAGTTAGACGGATAGCTCGTCTCTGCATGTCATTTCGCTATGTCGCATTTCGATTTCATATAGTTTAATGTTCAATTCTTGACCTCTACATTGCCAGTAGTGATGTAAATTCTCAATTGATGGAAATATAGATTTTGTAATTGTATATTATGACATTGAAACTCATCAATAGGAAAATGCATTGTTTATAAATATGCCATATTTTTATGGGTATATCAGTATCATCCTGTCTAGTGCAATAGGAGACGATTATAACACTCAAACCAATTTGATTAAATTGTTTTTTATCTTGTGATGGGATGGGGGCTCCAGTAGATAATAGTATAGATCCTGTCCATATCACTATATCCGATGTGGAATTTGCACTTTCACGATAATGCTAAAAATATCACTGATATATCCATATTAAATGATTGATTGAACATCATAATAAAAACAACAATGTTTCATCATCTGCTCGTGAATGCTGACACGTCAAGAAATAATTAGGTCTACTAAGTTGCACTACACGAGTACATGACGTGTCAGAAGCAGGGATTCACTACTTTGGTATAACTTACAACAGGCAAACAGGGTATTTTAAATAGTGATACAAATAATGCTAACTCTAAAACGGAAACGAGATCATCCAGTTTAATCGCCAAAAGTTCAAAAAAGAAATCCAACATCTACCTCCTCTGCCTATCCCCCCTATGCATACGCTGCACAATGTTCTTCGAACATTATAGGGATTCGCCTCTAGATAAAGTCGCCTTTTTCAATTTCAAATATATATACATGGAAGGGAAGTTGTTGCTGACCAGTGTATATTGGAGGTAGCAGCAGTGTAAAAGAAATACTCTTTAAAGTTTATCCAAGCTTTCGGAAATTCTTATTTCCATCATCAGGAACACTACAATGATTAGAGAGTGTAAATACAATGGAAAACCACCGGAGCCATGCCTTGTGCTTACATCTTTGGTGAGGTTGCTTACAACGTTGTTAGATATATAAAATTGTATAATAGACGGTGACATATTGTGACAAAATTGATTACGTAGACACATAAGAGACTGAAATTTTTTACATCTAAACTGACTGCTACTTGTTTTATTGTAAACTGAAATTCTAAAATTTTTGGTTAAAAAAAATGATTTCCGCAAAGTCACATTGCTCACATTCTTCAGATTCTTAGGATTGTTAAGGTTAGGAATGTCTGTTCATTGTCGTTCTGGATGACAACCTAGTTAGGTAGTTAGTGGGCAGGAGCTATTACCTCCTCGCACTAGGTCGCCTACTAGGTTTTCATTTAGATCGACAATGGTCTGTTCCTTCCTCTTCACAAAATAGAGGATTTTTGTGTGTCAATTGACAGGTGTTATTGTGGTTTATAACTATTATAGTTTTCAGCTAATTTGTGAAAGAGAAAAAAATAAGAAGAGATTGTTGCTATGTCCATAAGTATAATGTCTGCTAAGGTTGAGAACTTGTTGAGGAACGTCAACGTCAACATTTGGAAACTGTAATTTTAGACAAGGATGGGACTATTTTAGTTATGTAATGGTCTATTGCGGCGCGTTATCAATTGATAGTAGGTAAGAATAAATTTTACTCAAATGATTGATATCAGTACGTTTGTTTATACCATTAGAGACCTGGGATATGTGGGCCATTTCCATAAAAGTTCTTTTAGTTTTGTGAGATTCAGTTGTTAGAATCCTCATTGCACCATAATCCATTATGTGATCCAAATTGTTTACATGTTCTGCCAACGCACATCTTTCAGGATATATATATATGTATATAGATATTTCTTCGAAATGGAGATTACTGCTAAAGCTAGATTATTTCAATAGGTCAATAGGTAGGTTATAGTATATCTTCAAAAAAACCAACACTCTGAAATAATTTTGTTTCTCTAAACACTCCGATAAGTTATCGATGAATAATCTATATGCCCTCTAGACTAACAAGTAACAAGTAGTTCACTCTTGATGATTCGAAAATACATACAGATAAGTAATATAAATATTTTATAATCTAACAATGGGAGAAAGTAGTAATTGATGCAATGATCGTTTATCAATATAGTCATTGCATGATCAAACACTTTTTTTACGACCAATAAATATTGAAATAAAAACATACAAGTAGGTAGCTAATTTCATTTTGAAACTATTTATATTTCAACATATTCCAACATCTCCGCAGTCCATAAATATTGCCTGTACCACTTTTGAGGCGTTTCGGCGTTTGTATGATTGAATGTCAATTGGAATTTGAATGTAGAACAACTCTAGCAAGTATCTAGAAACAGACCCAATTGAATAAACATATAACATGGTGATTCATTAGGAATAGGCAATCTCTGAACTACAGATAGTAAACACTAACATAAAGATTTAGCCCAACATGTCTTGTACCAATGTTGGAGATAAGGGTGTTCAAGGAAAAAATTGTATTTGTAATTGAAAATGTCTCAAGAACTTTCGTCATACATTCACTTTGATATTCTGATTGTTGTTGGGGTGTTAGTGATTGTCATTATTGATTACTGCTATTTTCCACTGTCACTTCATTAACTTTATAATTAGTGAGATAAGTGAGACATACACCTCTTCAAGGAATAACGCAAAACCCGTTAGAGCTAGACAATCTGATGAATAGTAGATACATTTTTTGAAACATTTCAATTCCAAACAGTTTATTTGCTCACCTTGTCAATTCTTTCCCACGCGCTGTGGTCACTATGTCACTTGTCTACTTACTCATGTGAACTCAGTCACAGACATTGACACTCAGTCTCTGTCAACATTATTATGGTTGAAAATCTCAAACCTCGTGATCTTCTTGGACCTGAAGTAAACAATTTTAACATGGATTTTTGAAACATTTTTACAATAACCCATTAGGGAATTTTCTTGTTGAATGTATTTCTGTTCCTAATACCGTTTGTAGTACCATAACGATGTCGTCGATTACCATTTTTTGGACTTTTTGTAAATACTCGAGGAGGTATACAGTGTGTCCATTTAATGCGTAATTCTTCGATATCTCGAAATCCATTATCACTAGAGAATTTTGGAAACAAATTTCTTCCGTTATTGAAGGTTCCATTTCAAAAATATTTTCAACAATACTGGGTGTTTTATAAAAGCGGGAGGACTCGGAGACGAGTTTTTTCAAATAGAACACCCAGTATTTTTTATTCAAAATTCATTCCGCTATATACGGTTTAGCTCTACATCGCTGTGAAAAAAATTGGATTCGGTTGAGGCGTTGCCAAGTTATAATTGATAAACCCATTTTTACTACTATTGAAGGGTCATGTTGAATTGGGTATGGTATATTCATTTATTGAAATTTTGAGAAGATTTTTGGCATACAGTAGTAGCAAGGTCTCACGTACACCAATCCTGTAATTTTGCGAGATTATCCTTTACAGGGTGCTAAAATTTACACTCTGAATACCGTAAGATTCAGACGACGTTCACTAGAATTTTTCAAATGGAACACCCTGTATTTTTCATCACAGATTTATTTCGACATCATTCGCCTTTTCATCGCTGAAAAAAAAATTGAAATCGGTTGCGGGGTTTTCAAGTTCTGAGTAATTTCCTTATGTTCATCACTATATCTCAGGGCAACTTATGAGACATGGTTCCTTCATTTGATTTGATTGTGGGAATATTGCTTGCCACATGACATTCGAGGTTCTACATAGATCATTCAGGTATCTTTGCGATATAAGCATTGTCAAAATTTGAAATACCTATTCCGTAATCTTGTTACTTATGATTTAAATAATATGTACCTATGTGAAACAAACATGACAAAAGCAAAACGCCTGCCTTTAAAACAACTTCTACAATACAAACAATGGAGATTTGAATTGCGAGAATAAGGACAATTTTTTGAAATTTGGACCACTTTTATTGTCGTTATTCCCACAAACCAAATCTTCATCAAATTTGAAGGAGGCAAACTCTACATAATGATACAAACAATATTTCTTCACTACGCGGGTTTCGGGAGGGAATTCAGCAAAATTTTAAATGAATTCAAGATATATTTGATTGTGACGATGTTTGACAGGTCATTACACGAATAATGAAAGTGTACTTCGAAAAATTAATTCGTTGTCTGCAAAAAATCTGTGAATGTAGCATTTTGGATCAATTTGTCAAATCCACTCTGTTTTGAATTCAAACTTGGAGAGCGTGCAAATGTTCCTATTTTAAATAAATATATGAATGGTCAATGAAGAAATTTGATTATTCGAATGAAAGAACCATGACGTAAAAATTATACTCCGAAATAGTAGTAAAAATAAGGAAATTAGCCATAACTTGACAACGCCGCAGCCGATTATGATTTTTTTTCAGTGATAAAAAGGTGAAAGATGTCGAAATGAATTTGTGCAAACAAATACAGGGTGTTCTATTTGAAAAATTCTAATGAATTCCATCTTGCGAAATTCTAAATGCGAAATAGAGCACCCTGTTAAAGAACATGTCGCAAAATTATTGAATTTGTATACGTGAGACCTTGCTACTACCGTATGCCAAAAATATTTTAATAATTTGAATAAATGAATATACCATGCCCAATTCAACATGACTCTTCAATAGTGGTAAAAATTGATTTATCAGTTATAACTTGGCAACGCCGTTACCGATTTCAATTTTTTTTACAGCAATGTGAAGGTAAACCTCGGCGGAATAAATTCCGAATGAACAATACAGGGTGTTCCATTTAAAATAATTCGTCTCCGAGTCATCCTGCTTTTATAAAACACCCAGTAATGTTGAAAATATTTTTGAAATAAGCGACTTGAGTAACTGAAGAAGTTTTTCCTTCAAAGTTTTTTTCTATAGGTTATGGATTTGGAGATATCGAAGAATTAGGCATTAAATGGACACACTGTATAGCACTGATGATGGCTTATTAGCCGAAAGATTTTAATAAATTTCACACGAAATACAAAATATCTTCATTTTATTGATTAGTTACTAGTATGCAGCTAGTACAAATCTTCACCTTTTATATTTTTGATGGCATTTCAGACATCAGCGACACTTTGCATATCAGTACACCGCGGCCGATAGGGCAATCAATCATTTATATACAGGGTGTTTCATTGGGAAAAGTGAATACTTGAACTGTGATTAGATGTCACTGAGGTGATTCAAAAAAGCCATGGTTAATGGGTCTTCGACATCTTATAACCGAGATATCCGGGATGTTTTATCAATTTTGTTGTCTCATAACTTCAGAACCAACCAGTATATTATTTTGAAAATTGGTGCTCGAAATCTTCAGTTTTCTTGCCATATCTGAAAAGAGCCCTAAAATGTCTATTCAACAATATACTTTTTATTAGTGTACATATTTTTGCTCCCTTTTGAAGCTAGCGGAAACAATTATTATTATAAATAAATCAAAACAAGACAATACAGAACACAAAATTCAAAAAACAACATAACTACCCACTACGTTACAATACAATACATGATGGTTAGGGACTTTGTGGAGTTGTCGGTTGTTGTCGGCATGCAACGACAGCTGGCGATTCTACGTGCACGGACGTTGCCGTTCATTTTATGCAATTTCAACTATTTTACACCTTGATTTTCTTGTTGTATATGATTCTGTGAGTTCTCAATGTTTATTTATAGCATTTGTGTATTGTACTCCGATGGAATTATCAACTTCGAAGACATTACTAAACTTCTTCAAGGACTTCCTGTTGTTTACCCAACTTCATTACTGAAGCTCGACCCTATGATCACTATACCTATAATAAAATCACGATAGTTATCCATCATTGAACCAACATATGGGTAGAGTGAAGATTTTTATTCCATTTGGGCTTTCAAATATTTGTTTCACTCGAAATATATTCCTAATGCCCCATTGTTTACTAATATATCAATATTTACAAAAAAAATTCATTAGGTAACATATATATCCAACAATGGACCAATATATGGATAAAATCACGTGTTTTGTAGATATTGGGCCTATACCTATAGCTCATATAATATTACCGAATATGATATAAAAGGTTGTAGCCAATCAAGTGCCAATATTGGGCCAGCAGAAAGATATACTACCAATCACGTAAAAATATCGGGCCAATTTGTTGTGCGTCTGGAGATTATTAACTAGCTAACTTGGACACCTCATAATGTCATCGTGTAAAAAAAAAGTTCCACGTTAACCAGAAAAGTTGCATGGAACCGTTTCAGGACGAAAGAGTGAAAACCCATATAATAATCAGAAAGCAATAATTGGTTTGTTTACCAATTTCACATCTAGGTCATGTTCGCTAATAATGTGATTCAGCAGGATCAATTATTCCTGATGGACGACCTTGCTGGTAGCAACCTTCAACCAAAGTTTAACCTGGCACGTTCACGTCATATTCTCATTTATTTGATAACAGTCAATGGTTTTTCCTTCTAAGAAACCTTTATATAGGTAATTGAGGCACGAGTCAAAGTCGAGTAACCTGAAAACAATTGCAATCTATAAATAAACAAGAGTATAACATTTTCATAAATTATTGTGGGCTTCACGTGCCACTCGATTGTGGTCTCGACAATTATTTAACCTTGGATGAACTTTGTTGTTAGCCATTTTGGTATCTCCAGACATAGATGACCTTTGAAATAACAAATTAATCCATTATGAAAAACTTTTGAATTTATTTTTATAACACAATAACACATCAACATTTCTGTTCTGATAACTAACAGAAAACAACCACTTTCATGACTATATACGGTGATCCAACATCTTCTGATATTTCTGTGGCAGATGAAACACTTATTTCCGAAAAAATATGCCCCTTGGAAGGGCATGATTTGTAATATGGAATTGACAAAGTGACAAATGACAAACTATAATATTTCAAAGCCTCTTCTTCATCTATAAAATTGTTAAATGAAAAATGTTGTATTATTCTATAAACGACGATAAACGATTAATATGCACGTTGAATTGTCTCAGGTTTTTAGAAATATACGGAAAATAAAAAACAAAGACAACTTGTATCATCGCGAAAAGACTAGCTGTCTTTCAATTCTGATTGGTCTATCAGCATTGGTGTATTCAAAGATATAACCATGGATAGTAAAGAAAAGTCTGTCAGTTTGAGATAAAATAATTATTGCTGTGTATATGTCCGAATGATTCGCTTTATTTATATGGCTTGTTCATTTGAAATAAATGTTTTTTATGCTTCGTGAAATAGTCTAGCAAAGTACCACTTCGTTCTCATAATAATTATAACTCTCAATGTTAACGAAATTGTGTTGCCGTACAGCAATATCACTCGTCCTGATGGACTCGCGGTGTTGCTCGGCAACACTGTTTCACGGACAAAAAGGAATTGCTGAATCAATCAAAATTTAATTGAATGAAGCAAATATAAGTGTCATATATGCACGACAAAATATAATCTTGAAATGAGTAAATCTATATCTTGTTTCAGAGCGAATTGTCTTGCATGAACTCTGGATCTTATTCAATCAAGCACATCCATGTTTTGATTATGGAGAAATATTGAATTGGTTCGAACAATCATTTTCTTTGATTCGAAATAACAAGATATTGATTCAATCATATATTTAGTTGATTCAATGAAATATTTGGTTGATTCAATGAAATATTTGGTTGATTCAATGAAATATTTGGTTGATTCAATGAAATATTTGAAACTGTAATTCAATTCGACAAATTGTTTTGTTGAACCAAATTCAGTATTGATTCGGGCTTATTCTGAAATTTCAGATGAATAGAATAAACTCAACTAGAAAACTAGTGAACTTCTAGCATAGATCTACAGTCTCTACTTCTATTCAGCTGAAGCAATACTATTTCGGCTTGCTAATCATCCTAAGTTCGATTTATCCAGCTGATATTTCAAATACGAAGAATCAGGCTTCACGTATATGATGTATTCGAGGCAGGCATAGACGAAACCACCGAAACGAAATGATCGCTATCTAAATGCGAAAATTCTTCCTAATTCCTTGTAGTTCTTCGATTCACAGGCAACGAAACCATTTGGTAACAAAAAAGCTTAGGGGGGGGGGGTACCAACAAACATATCGATTTCGCGCCATCTTCGGGTTGCAGTTCAACTTTTTGTGATTTGTTTTCGTCAATTTTTCAGGTTAAATTGCGAAAATGTGTAAATTTTGATGTTTAGAAGTGTTCAGTTCGATTGTTTTAATTAACTTTTTTTTTTGTTGGCTCCTTTCATATATCTGTTATGGTATTTTGTTTTTTGTTCACCTGTATATTAATTTCTAAGAAACAACTCTTTGACTTTCAATGGGCGTAGCCATACGGCTGCTTCGTCCATTATTTCGCATTTTGTTTCAGATGGTTTCAGTGGATTTTTCAAAAAATTCATAATATGGAATCATTCTATGGTAAGAAGAAATGGAGGCTACCACCCCCTCCTCATGTCTCGGATGGATCGCACAATTCCGATATGATGAGGAAAATACGACTTGTGTAAATATGAATCTTATGAATTTTCATTGAGAATACTTGGTTGTTACATATAGAAAGGACTGTACTGCTTAGCAAACAGAGTTCAGGTTAGATATCATTGCTGGTTTGTCCCGTCGTGGTAAGGAATCCAGAATAGGGCATTCCGAGGGGCATCCAATTTCTTATACTGTATAGTGAATCATTCAACGTCAAGTCACCTGAAGAGTGAGAAATATGAAGGTACGTTATTTCTCACTGACACGTTCAATTGTTTCAAAGACTTTCTTTCAAGTAACGGAAATACTGTCGTTGGAAATTTTTGAAAAAATGTATTTTTCATTTTACCAATTTTTGAACATTTTGTGATTTGGAATATGTAACCATATGGTAACAATATGGAACATCGTAATAAATACTATTATCAACATAGAACTACTGAAATTGTCATGCGACACAGATTCCGAATACGCTGTGACAGTATAGTAATTTTGTTAGGCCATTTTTATGTCTTGCTCGATAAGGAGTATGAAAAAAATGTGTAGCCATATGGTCACTCAAAGTGTTAACTAACACTAGGAAAATGAATTCGATATTCATCATCCCCCTTCGAAGGGGTATATACCTGGTGTCAACGAATCTATTAGACAAGTCATAACTTCTAGACCATTAGGAGTATCAAAATGAGATTTGGTATAGGTAAATGATATGTGAAGAGGAGAGTTTTCACATATTTTTTACTTTCCGGTTACTTCTGGTTTCACCGGGTGCCATGGATAATAATTCATTTACTTTTGTAAGCACTTCCCGAAAAGAGGATATTTTGACGAATCTAACGATACTAGTTTATTTGCTCTTGAAGCTTGATAACTACCCTTTATAGACAGTGCCACGAATAGCGAAGATACAGATTATACACAATAGTGTGAACTAATCAAACTTTAATAATCTTTTTAGCAAAATACAATCTGTCGTTTTTCTTTAACTGACAAATCCTTTTTTTTCTCTTCCGTCAACCTGACATCCTACCCTCGCACACTTTACCGTTACCATTCGTCCATCCTGACTATGGTTTTTGTCCCCAAAAACGAGTTGAATTGAAACAAAGAAAAGTGATAAAAAAAAACTAAAACTTCATTCAGTAATGAAATCTTCAAATTTCTTGGGCTTTCTCCGGTTTCTCGTTGGTCTCAGACATGCTTCTTCTTCTCCAGGACTTTTCTCCTCTATGATGTCTGGAACATAGTCCGGATCTTCTTCATATTCGTTTTCAGTTTCGTATGGTTCACACTGATCTTGAGACAATATTTCAGTTTCTAATATTGGTGTTCCTTCCAAAATATCCTCTTCATCACTGCTCTCATCATTCATTTCCTCATCCTCAATAGCATTTCTGTATCTTTTTAGCTGTGAAATATGAGCATTAGTACAAAAAGACTTATTTCCTTCTTCTACATTTAGACTTTCTACTTTGTATATATCATTTCCCATTATTTTAATGATCACTAAAGGTCCTCTGTACTTCGATTGTGTCTTAGTTGGCTGTCCAGTGGACACATGAGCTCTCTTCATCACGGCAATATCTCCTACTTCATAAGATTCTTCAAATTTTTTACAATCATACCTATCCTTATATTTCTTCTTTTTTACTTCAATTTTT
Source organism: Phaedon cochleariae (assembly GCA_918026855.4). Classification (NCBI taxonomy): domain Eukaryota; kingdom Metazoa; phylum Arthropoda; class Insecta; order Coleoptera; family Chrysomelidae; genus Phaedon; species Phaedon cochleariae. The sequence continues at coordinate 16,301,879 of OU896707.1, read as the reverse complement.
TTCCTTATATCTTCATGAATTTTCTTTGGTTCCTGGTACATTTCTTTTGCAATATTATACGCTATTTTCGCATCTTCGTAACGTGGTGTATAACCATGAAGACTTTTGAACCGTGTTTTACCCGTAGTTCCATTCACTGTGTTATTCAAATGTCTCTCCATATTTTTAATATTTTTGTCCCATGACTCTTCGTCATCCTTGGTAGTGGTGATAACTGCTTCTTTGCAATAATTCTGGAATACTCCGCAAGTAAAAGCTGATCCTCTGTCTGTAACTGCTATTCTTGGGATTCCAAACTTCAGCACAAAGTTCTTTAACATCATTACTGTTTCTTTTCCTGTTGTAGTTTTTACTGCATATAACTGGACGAATTCAAATGGAGCGTTACTCAATCCAAAAACCATTCTCGTGAATTGCCCAGTATCATCATTTGTTATGAAAGCTGTTTTTTTCTGTGCACTCTCGCTTAGAGGAACTTGAAGGTATTCACTAGCTAAGTCCAGAGTAGAGAATAAACAACAGCCACTCAATCCTTCGAATTGTTCGTCAATGAGGAAAACTGGACTCGCATAAGCCGAACTTGTTTCTTTGACAATCCCAACATCCTTCCATTCTTGAACGATTCTAGAAATTTCCATACGATCGTCTGGAGTCGTTTTGTATGGTCTTGCTCGAACGGGAATATTGTTATCTATAATGTCCATCTGAGCCACCTTCGTACAACCAAGTTCCTTCAAGTTCAAAGCAAAGGTGTCTCGAAATTCGTTCACAAACTTCAACAATTTTTCAAAACACCTATTTGAAATATCAGAATCCACATTGCTCATATCATCTGTAAGAGGTTCTTTTGGTTTTGCGAATGAATTTTCATCATTCATTTCAATTCTATTAATACAAAATAGATTATCTCCTTCCATAACTTGACAGTCTTCCCTGGAATTGTTCACTATAGAAACATGTAAGTCAACCCCATTGCATGTACTGTTTACAAAACCCACAGTATCATTTAATATAATTGTATCATACTGTGAACAGACATGTTTGGAATCATTATCGCAAAGCTGCAACTGACAAAACGGGTTTTCATTTGCGTATTTAAATATCAACGCATTTCCTAGTCTATAATAAGCAAGACAATTTAACTCAGTAAAAGTTCTTCCTAGCAAAACATCCATATTTTGGGCAAAATCTGGAACAACCCATAAATCGATATTTTCAACAACAATATCATCCATGGATATTTCAACAATTACCTTCTTTTGACAATTAACTGGATTTTCTTGTCCAAAACCAAACAATTTTCTACTGGAATCTATACTGATCAATTGTCCGCTAGTTACCAAACTTTCTCGTATGGTACACACAGCACTACCAGGATCAATGAGAGCTGCTACTTGGAGATGTCTATCAATTTTAATTTCCCGTATGAATTTCTCAATAGAATTATTACAGTTTTCCTCCAGATTAATTAGCGATTGTGTAATTTTTTCTTTGCTGCCTGAATCGGATGGTTCGTTTTTAGAAGGGCAATCTCTCCGGAGATGTCCCTCACCTTTGCACTTATAGCAGGTGAGTTTTCTTGTTTCCTTTTCTTCTATTCTAGGATTAGAGTTCGAAAACTCTGGTTGTTTTCCGACTCTTTCTGGCGCGGAACTGCTTGAAGAATCTTGTTCATTTAATCCATTCGAGTTTCTAGAAAATGTCTTATAACTCCCAGGAAAATGCCGTCCTTGTGCTTGACAATGGATTCTATCAAATTCATGAATATCATGTAGAAGAGCATCTTCATCTACATGAGCAGCTGCTAGCAAACCAGGAATTATTTGCTTATTTGCCAAGCCTATTACCACTTGCTCTTTGATCTCATCAAAATCCAAATTCAAGTCCTTGCACAGTTTAACTTTGTAGTGGAAATATGAGAATAGTGATTTTCTACCTTGAACAATTTTTTCCATTTCTCTCCATAACTGAGTCTTGCTTTCACGGACGTTGAATGTTTTACCAAATTTAAATTTGAAATCAGAAAATGTCTTGATTATTCCTGCGTTTCCATTAAACCAATCCTTTGCAGTTCCAATCAAATGTGTTTTTGCTGTTTCTAATTTGAATGTGTCAGGCCAGTTGTGTAAAAGGGCGGTGCTTTCCAATCTCTCTAACCATCCCATCGCCGATCTCCCCAGAACTTCACCATTGAAATTCTCGATAGTCTTGCTGAAATCTGGCATTACTTGGAAATTGGTTGTCTCCGAAACTGATCTGGATACCTGTCCTTGGATAAATTGGAAAAATCTATTTTCGCTATCTTGCCTGTTCCGTTCCATAGTCAGCATCATGTCCATGAATTTATCGACTAGTTGATCTTGTTTTCCATCAGTATGACCACCGCCAGTTGATGATGGTTCATCACGAACACTACCTTCGTCTAGTGTTATCAAAGGAGATTGTTTTCTTCCGGAATCATCCATTCCAACAGATCTTCCTTTACACAAACGTGAGGTGAATTCTTGACCACTTCTGAATTGATAACTACCCTTTATAGACAGTGCCACGAATAGCGAAGATACAGATTATACACAATAGTGTGAACTAATCAAACTTCAATAATCTTTTTAGCAAAATACAATCTGTCGTTTTTCTTTAACTGACAAATCCTTTTTTTTCTCTTCCGTCAACCTGACATCCTACCCTCGCACACTTTACCGTTACCAAGCTTATGTCACTGTCATAACCAAAGTGAGTGTATTGTTCTCCCAAGAAGACTTGATCTAAATAAATACAAAATATTATGCATCATGCCAATCCTCGGCATACTTGACAAAAGTGAAAAAATCATTATAAAATATTTTCGTCAGTAATATTTAATTCATGTCCTTATTTGTAATCCAATCGCAAATAAATTAGTATCGTCAGATTCGTCAAAATATCCTTTTTTTCGGAAAGTGCTTGTCAAAAAATGGTCGCCATTTGAAAAATAATAGTTAGACACGAAAATGTCATTTTGCCAACTTGTCTTATTCATATCTATCATACTTGTCACTAAAACTTCGCGATTGTAATTATCTGATATCACCTGAGGTCCTTAGATTAGTTTACTTCCGATCATGGCCACCTAGACGTAATTTCAAAAGTGACTCCGAAAAAATTGAGTAGGCATACAAACTTTCGAAAATGTCACACTCTGATCAAGAATTGTCTCAGAAATCCAAAAATGTTACAATATACAGGGTGTCCCCTTTAAAAATTTAGAACCGGAGCCATTTCCGGTGAAACCAGAAGTAACCGGAAAGTAAAAAATATATGAAAACTTTCCTCTTTACATACCATTTACCTATACCAAATCTCATTTTGATACACCTAATGGTCTTGAAGTTATGACTTGTCTAATAGATTCGTTGACACCCGGTATGTATGTATACCTTCTTCATGTGCCGAATGCGTTTTTGAAAGGGTAACTTTATTTTCGAAAATACTATTAGCGCCCTGAATATTGTGAGAAAATTCTGACTCATCCTTGTGTAATATCGCGCAAGGCGTTGAACATCTTTTGAGAGTCGAAGATAAGAATTATCTGCGTATATTCATTTGCATAATTAATTTTAAGAAATTGATTAGAAATAAACGAAATTATCAGAGACAATATTTTGCAAGCGAAACCATTTAGAATGGTGGTCACGACACTCAACATGATTTTTCAATCTCACTAATGTGTCCTAATTTTTAGCAAGTCATTTTTTATTATACAGATACAGTAAACTTGTCATAGGTTCTCGAAAACACAAAGCATTGGCTGATCCAGTTTTTCACAACTAGAACTAGGATCCCGAAATCCTCTCTTTTTAATACTTGTACGCTTTTTTATCGAATACGACTGTACATTCATAGCTAGAAAAGAAAATTCATGTGAAGAAATAATCTCAGTCATGAGAGGAGTACTTGCAGAGTGAACATTATAAAGTACCGTCAAATGTGGATTTCTTCGATCCAACATTCCATTTCCTTCGTACAAGATTTTTTTTTTCATTTGAATGGAGCAATATACACTACTTACTACTTGTCTCAGATCAATCGGCTTGCTTGCTTAGTTTCTTGAAATTTCTTGATATGAATTTGCTCAACATAAACAGCATATTTCTTAATTCAAGAAAACCCCGACTACAAGTGACATAAATTCCAATTTATATTGGCACAAGAAAATCTCTGCTTGTCTAAAAGACTGACGAATATACAGCGGTACGCCTGCGCCCATTCGACTCCTCAGACGTTAGCCGCGCCATTCGTCATTGCCGCTGTTGTTTCTTCTGGAGACGGTGCACAGCACCTTTGTTTTTCAATGGTGAAGTGTTCAAGAATCAAGTGTGCTGAGTCATGGAGAATATTTGAGGACATGCGGGGGTAAAAACTTCATATTTTTTGTAACATAATTGTATGTACCTAGTAAGGTGTTTTCCTTGATATCATAATCATACCTCAAACCATAACTACACATCACTTCCAACGAATTTGGCCATGTTTGTATAACATGCATAACACATTCGTTCAGCAGTGGCGATTTGACCAATCGCATTCGTTCGATGAAGGCCCTAGACAATAGGTATAGGTATAGGTAATTGTCCATTCTTTATATATTTTTACCCGATTCCTGAATTGAACCAATTATAATATGTCTCCTTCGTTCGTGTTTTCACATACCTATACCTAACAACTTTAATACATGCCCTTTTGTCAAACGCAGAATTCCTTGTTACCAGAAAATATCTGGTTGTCTTGAAATATTGTTTGTTTTCGACAATGCCTGGCTGTGAAAGGAAATGTTGTTTCTTCTAAAGCAAGTTCTTTAGGTATACGGTTGATGATTCCCATTTAACAAGCCACTCTGCAAAACAAACAAAACATTTTTTAATTGATGATTTTTTTCTTTTCTCTACGTTTTCGTAACATTCAAGCCATTTCATTTGGGGAAGAAGACGAGGACAGCAAATCACAAAAATCTAGAATAATGCATATTCCACCTTCTACATTCAGCTACATATATATATATATGTAGTATTCAGAGATTCATCAAGTCAAGTAGCTTGATATTTTAACAAACTACTTGACTTGACTTGAAAATCAAGCTCGTGGCAAATTACGTACTTGACTTGACTCGAATTTGAGATATTTATTACTTGACTTGAAATCAAGCTACTTGATAATACTTGATCTTGATACGCACAAGTCGCACGGCGTATATTTCTGCAAGCTCGCTCACGCTTAGACAAAATACGGGGGTTCCCCGAGATCCGAGCTGACTGAATCGATCGCGCAGTCAGTCTTAAGCGGGGTTCACAACCAAACTTTTTACGTTTTGCTTTTTACGTTTCGTATTCTGATTGGTGAAGCAGAATCTGAAATTAAACGTGAGAAAATGTCATCCACAACAACAAAAAATCGTGACTTTTTATGACTCAGTTGCCTTGGTTTTGTTTTTTGTTTTTCATCCTGAAATGAAGTAAATAATCATAACAATAATATTGATCAGATAATTAATGATATTGAATTGATAGAACTGGCGGTGATGAAAATTGATCCTCATTCAATACTTGAAGAGAAAAATCAATCTTCAACAAGAAAATAATGAATTGAACAGTATACCTATCTACTATTCTGTGGATTCACAAAAAAATCATGAGAACATCATCATAACTTCCATATTATTACAGAATGTTTCATATTATTCGTCTATTTTGACTATTTTCACAGACGATGGCTTCTTGCAACGCAAAAAGCTGAATATTTTCAGCTTTTTGCGTCATTTCAATTACAGATTTTGCTTCACCAATCAGAATACGAAACGTAAAAAGCAAAACGTAAAAAGTTTGGTTGTGAACGCCGCTTTACGATGCCATTTTCATTTCATCAGTTATATACATGGTGACTCACGGTCGATGGTAGGTTAGACGTTCACGTTAATGATAGGAACACAACGCAGGATTTTTCTGAAAATTTCGCATCTCACATTTCATCATCGGTACTATCGATCTAATATATTTTCAAAATCACGACGTTGCCGCTTCTATAGAAAAGTAGGAACCACTTTGTTATTTAGAATTGAACACCCTGTATTTTATTGCATTTTCAGATTCTCCTTGAAGAGTTGATTCCATCGATACATCACACTCGGGGTATAGCGGAAAAGATTATGGAGATATACAGTGCGAAAAATCGAGATTTTTCAACTTCAGGAATTTTTTGTGTATGCGAAATTTTCAGAAAAATCCCGCGTCTCGTTCTCCATAAACGTCTAACCTATAACATCGACCGTGAGTCACGCTGTATAGATACACAATAAAACTGCTGAAAATCAAGTAGCTTGATAGAACTACTTGATTTTTCAAGTACTTGATAAATAATTACTTGACTTGACTTGACATTAAAAAACTTTCGCTTGACTTGAACTTGACTTGATTTCAAGTCAAGTCAAGTCAAGTCAAGTAGCTTCAATATCAAGTCAAGCCGTGAATCTCTGGTAGTATTTGATGATTTTACCATATATATATATGTTTTAGATATGTTTCATGATAGTGAACCAGATGTTGTATAAACTAGGTATATGATATTGTGTTGGGATTAGCAGATAGACACAATTAGAGGTGAATACAGTTTATATTGAGAATTTGTGTTAAATAACAGGGAAAAATACCTACCAATATGTATTGTAACTATCATATACAAGCTAAAAAAAAAAACTGTGCGATATCCATTCTACTCCACATAATTTCGTTTTGATATATGTTATCTCAGGGAGATGGAATGCACCAATAGAAATATTTTGGGATCAAAATCAAATTTGAGGTGTGTCCTTTTTCCACCCAAAGTTCTACACTGTGAAAACTATGACGTCACCTCTGTACAGATTTTCGTAAGGAAGACATAATACGCGGAATTCAATTATTTAAATTGTACTTGAGTGGCAAACTTTTTTTCCATTTTGCGTTCAATTTTCAAGATGAAATTTTTCGATGATTAGAAGGATTAGAAAAATCTGATATTTTGGGAATATTAGTTAGACTGTATCATATTCATTTGCTGAATATGGGCATTCATTTCAAAAACACTTCTTATGTATTAACATAAATTACCTATTATATTTAGTGTTCTTGACATTTTATTATACCTAACCTGTTATGTTCATAAAGGGAAAGATATAAGTCTAGCGATATTTCACAAATCTTCGGTATTCCTCTATATACGAGTTATTGGTTCAAAATTGGAACTCACAAGAATGTTCTAATAGACTATTATCCTCCTCGGGCCCAACACAAAATTATTGTGAATTTATTGATGCCTAACGGAATATAGAAACTTATGGTGGTTAAAAACACTAATATCCATGAATACAATTTTTTTGATGAATCAATTTTCCAAAAATATTGTAATCACTAATGATACCTTGGGTCTAGACCCAGAAAATAAAATGGCAGCTTCTTCTGATACGGAATCATCGTCCACAAGTTTGATCTGCGTTCGGAGGGTGAAAAAACGATTTCTTGACAATATGTCTGAAACTATTGGTATACCCTGGTGTTCAGCCCCCATAACATTAGGAATTGTTACAAATTGTGAAGTATTTGTTGAAGTTAGTGATTGGTCTGGAAATATTTTCAGGATCCGACGTATCTTCAACACATGGCAAACATTTTTCTTGTTGGAGGCCGAAATTTCTCCTCCTCCCTTTTCTTTGACTCTCTCGAAATCAAATCCACTAGCAGTCACTAGCAACCACCATTTCATCATTACTAGCTCCCACCATTTCATCATCACTAGCTCCTAATACTTGAACATGCGTAGGGTTGTCCAGTTCGTCCCAACCATCGTTGTCGTCCTCATACAAATTTGCATCCAAGTCAGATTCATCCAAGTCCAAATTATTTGCGATTCCCTCAAATTCTGCATCTGTGAATTTCACAAAAAATATTATATTTCAGATGTAGCTATAGTTTGAGTCCCCTGGTATCATAAATGATACCAAACGAGTAAGGAATGTAAACTAATAAATAGCTGACTAATTTTATCCTACAATGTATGCACACATTTTCTTCAACTATTTATCGAACTATTTGAGCGAAAAAATCATGAAAAATACCTGCTACTTATATTTATTTTGTCAAATTTCACCATTGTCGGCAACGGGGTCTGAACAGATGATCATAAAAAATCAAACAACTCGCTCCAGTCCAGTGAACTGCGATCGTACAAATTTTTGCGCATTGGTTGACCCATATCAGATGCGATACCAGCGAGCAGTAAAATGATATCACAATTATCACACGCTAGACAATGAAAAAAAAAACCGTGGTATCACATAAATGATACCTGGGATCCGAGGAGGTTATTATTTTTTCGATTTTCTGGTACATAAAAGGTTACATTTGGCTTTGAGATATCCTGTACATAATCGCATTGTAATAAGTGATCAGAGTTGGACATATCAAAAACAACAAACAAGGACTTCATGCAAGTTCTCGATTTGAAATGGGCACTCTGGATGACGCTATCCCGCGCTGGCGCTGATTGGTTGGAAGAAACAAGACAACCTACCTCTTTTACTGACCTTGGGCTCAACATATGTTTTATCCAGCAATGGGGTAATGGTCACCATAACCCCAATACACATTTCTTTTAACCTTTTCTCCTAAGTCTGGAGTTTGGGGACTAATAGAATGTTTACTTCCTATTTACTCCGAACATATCCCTAGTCTCAAACAAACTGTCCTTTTCCATGTGCTCTACACTAGGGCTGTGCGATATTGAAAACTGGATATCGATATCAATGCACGCTTTGGTATCGATATATCGATATGTTTGTAAAATATCGATATGTATGTAAAATATCGATATATATCGATATATCGATATGCAGGTCGATATATATCGATATATATTGATAAAACGATATGTACTTATTCATCGATATACACAGTACACAGTGTACACGTACAGTGTACACCGTACACCTCAGGTTTAAACAGTACACAAGTACACACACACTACATAGTCACACACAATCATGAGATAATGGAAAAAACCGAGCAAATACATTCATTAGAAGAAAATACAATATTTTTTTAGAATGGCTATTATTGTGTTGAATACCTTGTCTGGATCTATGAAATTGTCTGAAACTTCCCCCATTCAAGCGACTTTCCGTCTCCTTTAGTTTTCGATATCACAATACACTCGTCAACAATTTTGGACACACTGTATATCATACATATCGATATGTATCGATATATCCTGCTGTAGAACTGTATTGAAATTTTCACAATGCAGAACATCCTAAATTCTCACCAGATATTTGATATTCTGTGATAGTACAAATTCATAATTCATAATAATACCAATGGTGTGTTTGTTGTATATCGTTATGTATCGATATTTATCGATATTCAGCGATATATATCGATAAATCGATATGTATCGATAAATATCGATAAATATCGATATATCGATTTATATCGATATGTATCGATAAATATCGATAAATATCGATATATATATATATATATACATATCGATATATCGATATTTTTTTTCTATGGTATCGTTATTCGATATATCGATATATATCGATATATCGATATTTTTGCGCAGCCCTACAGTCTACACCCACTTATTGGGCGTTTATTGACTGAAGTAAATGTATATAATACCTAATAATAGTGTCGTGACAATAAGGAACAGCGATTCGACAACATTGTATTTATTATCGAGAAAGGCATACAATGTGAACGTGTGCCCAGCGAGCAGAACCGATAAAACATCGACGCACTTTCCCACGGCCTCGAGCCTCTAGCAGACGTCATTGCAAGTATTTACCATTGATTGTGCCTATTATCATTATCGTATCGTCCATGGGCATGACATCCATGTGCCGCTATTTTGTCTGAACGCATGCCCCCCCTTTGCGGTATGTTTCACTTCCGGTATTGTTTCTGGGGCGTTGATAAAGGCAATGGCATTAATGGGGTGTCGGGGTCACCTTTACCATTGAATGAATTATTGACTATGAGTCTTAGTTGTTGAAATTGCAACTAAATATTATCAGGAACAGATGAATTGCATTGACTTTTAGGTATCTAATTATTTTTATGCACGACCGGGCGTAAAGTAGCACTTTACCGCCCGCGGACTACTTTACCGCCCGGCGGGCGATAAAGTCATTGAGCTGGTGGTAAAGCTAATGTCATTAAGAAAGCACGAAAATAGTACTTACTTTCATCATAAGGTACGAATCGTCTGGTGCTTCACTCAAGAATAACTCTATTTCTTCTCTGCTTAGAATCTTCGATTTCTTTGGTTTATAACCGTCAGATTTTCTTTTCAAAAAAGCTATCAATCTTGCATATTTACTAATACCTCTTTATCTCTATTATCATGTACATTTAAAGTAGCTTTCAACATGGAATTAATATGACCACATGGAAGAGGGCTTACGAGATTTTGATTTTTCCAGAAAATAGGCATGAAGCACACTTTCAGTGTAGTTCTTATTTTTTACATCATTTCTGTCGCACCAGCTTACGAATTCTTCGTATACTTTGTCGTATATTTTTTTTTATTTACTTGGCAATAAACTCGATTTCGCTTCCTCAGCTGCCTCACTAATTTCTGGTGGAGTACAATTCACACTTTCTTCATCACTAGAATTCATTTCGAAATCACTAATGAATTATGTATGATTACACAAATTGACAGTTAATATGGCTACTGGCCTATTAATTCCTATTTCGAAAAATTGACTGAGTTGCCATGGTAACGTTGATTCCATACTTCTTGATTAATTGTATTTGCGATATGGATACAATACATCTCACTGCAACCGTGATGTATTTTTATTGTGCTTGAGGGGTGAAGAGATACCTACATGAGATATCAAATATATACAGGTCGTGCATAAAATGTTGTATGTATTTCGGGCGTAGGCGTGTTAATAGCCCTCGCTATCGCTCGGTCTATTACTTACACGCTGCGGTCCATAAAAGCCTATTTTACGCCCTTGATACATAAATAACTATTATCTACTATCTCATTTGATGCCACAAACCTGTCAATTTACTCCCACGGGGGGCACAAAAATATTACAATTTAATTTTTCCAATGATCCCATATTCTTCCTCATATATAACACTCAATCGGAACTCTAAATAAAATGCAATAATTATAACACAATGAACTAATTCAATGTGACAGAAGTGTCAATGTCGAATTGATTTTCGTTCTGTAACCTTAGTTCATGTAACACATTGATTTGGATCGACAGTCGAGAGATAGACCGCTTAAAGCACAATTTAAAGAACGACGCTCTCAAATAATATATGCTTTCGCGAATAATAGTTATTTATGTATCAAGGGCGTAAAATAGGCTTTTATGGACCGCAGCGTGTAAGTAATAGACCGAGCGATAACGAGGGCTATTAACACGCCTAGGTCCATAAAAGCTAGTTACGCCCGAAATACATACAACATTTTATGCACGACCTGTATATATTTGATATCTCATGAAGGTATCTCTTCACCCCTCAAGCACAATGAAAATACATCACGGTTGCAGTGAGACTGTATTGTATCTTGTATCCATATCGCAAATACAATTAATCAAGAAGTATGGAATCAACGTTACCATGGCAACTCAGTAAATTTTTCGAAATAGGAATTAATAGGCCAGTAGCCGTATTAACTGTCAATTTGTGTAATCATACATAATTCATTAGTGATTTCAAAATGAATTCTAGTGATGAAGAAAGTGTGAATTGTAATACTCCACCAGAAATTAGTGAGGCAGCTGAGGAAGCAAAATCGAGTTTATTGCCAAGTAAATCAAAAAAAATATACGACAAAGTATACGAAGAATTCGTAAGCTGGTGCGACAGAAATGAGCACTCCTGTATAATTCAGATCTATTTTCCCAATCATTTTGCATTCATTGAAACCATTGGAATCTAGATTTCTATCGATATGACAGTGTCATTAGCTTTACCACCAACTCAATGACTTTATCGCCCACCGGGCGGTGAAGTAGTCCGCGGGCGGTAAAGTGCCACTTTACGCCCGCAAACCCGGGCGGTAAAGTGCTACTTTACGCCCGGTCGTGCATAAAATCATATATATATCTTGGGAGCAGAGGTTCATTTCCTACCATGTATGTTTAATGCCCCCTCCTAAGGTGATCACACTTCACATGCGGGAGGAAATGGATACCTTTGCTCCCTTGATGTATAAATAGCTATTATCTATACTCACTGAATCGAAAGTAGGAGTTTGCTCCCTCATCTAATGATATAAAGCTGTCAATTTACTCCAACGAGAGAAAAATCAGAATTCGTCCTTGCGTCCATATAAGATCTGTGCAGTCCAAGTAGTGATCACTATTATAAAACAATCTCATACACTTCCTCTTGCTGAATTACAGCCTGGGGCGGGAACAACCAAGTTAAATTCGACGCCAGCACGTAAAATCCCTAGTTTGAAGTCAGAAAAAACAAATATTTAGTAAGATAAGTTTTTTTGTGAAACTTTACCAAACTCAATTTTCCAACGAAATTTCACATAGAAAAGAGTATTCACTTCCATATTAGGAAAGTACTTTCACTGATATACATGCAGAGAATAAGTCGTATGTATAGATTGATCGTATAGTAGGTATACATCAGTATACAGTGCTTTTGGAAAGTACTGAAAATTCAGTCTTAGCCAAACTATCTATTCCTAAGGAATCTCTCGAGACTGTTCGAGTTTTATTTTCAATTTGTCACATTTATGAGGAAAATTGAATAATACTTATACAGAGTGATTCACGTTTGAGTCATGCGACCGCGATATTTTTTCCAATGGAACACCCTATATATCATTCAATCTTCAAAATCTTCATGGGAAGCTGCATTCAACAATATATTACACTTATGATTTGTATACAGTGTGTTCGTTAAAATAAAGTATCCATTTCAGACAAATCTCCAGAGATAGGGCGATTTTTATTTGCAATTTGCCATATTTGAGAGGGAAAATTGAATATACAAGGTGATCCACGTTTGAGTAATGACGTCCACGACAATTTTCTCATATGGAACACCCTATATATGTGTTTTTCAAGGTTTGGTATCTCCATGGAATGCTGAATTCAAAAAATTATCACACACAGGGTTTGAATACGTATGATAATTTTGTGCTTCCGTAAAGTAGTGGATAATTTCGTTGATAATTATAGAAATAATTTTTGTAAAGGACGATCGTCAAATTTAATTCTCATCCGGGCATTCTTTCAGAATCAATTGATATATACATAATGATTCATGTATGAGGAACTACGTCATCGGTATTTTTCTAATGATGGCAACTCCATTTTGAGGGATCACTGAATTCAATGGACGTACTGTATACAAACCCTATATGTGATATATTTCGGAATCCATCTTCTCATGGAGATCCTGAAAATGGCAATAGATTTCCCAGTAATGATGAGTTTGGCAAGAAAAATAATTTATATAAATCTTTGAGAGAAGAGCACTCAATTTAACAGACACTGTAAACAAATCCTGAGTGTAATATATTTCCGAGTTCAGCTTTCCATGTAGATTATAAAAATTGAATAATATATCGGGGGTTCCTTTTGGAAAAAATAGTCGCGGACGTCATAACTCAAACGTCGATAACATAAGCCTGTATATTAACCTATCTCAGGAGATTCCTTCGAAATGATAGTTTGGGTAAGAATGAATCTATTCAGTACTTTAGGAAAGCACATGTATTGTCAGGCGTTGTCCCGTGTTTTTCCTTTTATGAAATATCCTGAATTTCAATAATAATTATCAAAAAAATGTACAGAACTGTAACTCTGAGGAACAGTCTGCCACAGTGAACTAGAATGGGTTAGTACTTAAAAATAATAGAATACGATTTTTCACTGAAATAGGCCCATGCAAGGGCGTCGCCATTCAGAAAGCTAGGGGGGGGGGCACCATAAAAAACTAAAGTTTTTCCCATAGAGCCCTCAACTTTATTTTTTCAAATGTAGTGGTATGTTTATTTTTATCGCATTCGATTTGTCGTCTCGAAACTACTATGACCCTATAATATCAAATTTTTATTCCCTTTATTTTTGTTGATATGACAAATGAACATTTCGTCAAAAAATATCACAAAAGTTCAATATTTTGAGAACTCGTGGCGATATGACAATAAAAAATAATTAATAAGGAAGTTTTCAGCAAGTCTGATCGGAAAATACCATTCACTACGTTGCCAAATCTACATGTTGTTCATACTAAATCTTCCTAAGTATTTGATTAAACTGCGTTTTTAATAGATCGGCAAACTCTAGATTTTTTTATTTGTTTCTCAGGAAACTAATTCATAAACTTCTTGATAGCTTCTCATGATCAATAGGGTTTGATTTGTTTAGGTTAGAAGAATGTAACTTCATGGCATCAAATAAAATGCTCAATAATTAAAAAGGCAGTTTGAATAAATACTTAGGAAGATTTAGTATAAACAACATGTGGATTTGGCAACGTTCTAAATGGTGTTTTTAGATCAGACTTTGATTTTTATTGTCATATCGCCACGATTTTTCGAAATATTGAAATTTTGTGATATTTTTTGACGAAATGTTCATTCGTCATATTAACAAGAATGAAGGGCATATAAATTTGATATCATAGGCTCATAGTAGTTTTGAGACGACAAATCGAATGCGCTGAAAATAAACATAGCATTATATTTGAAAAAATAAAGTAGAGGGCTCTATAGGAAACACTGTAAAGTTGGCAACGTTGCGAATATTATTTTTAGATCCGGCACAACTGATTACCCCCGTATACCAAATTTCATAATTTTTTGTGAAGCCGTTGCTGGAATATTCGGCCGTTCCGGTTCTTTTGGAAAACCCTGTATATAGAAAATCAATTGAAAACTAATCTTCAAGGGTTCTTTGTGAATTCGTTGGTCACTTTGTTGACGGAATCGTTCAAGTTTTTGAAAATATGTTGCCTGTGTACACTCATCATTGCGAGGCCATTGAGTCAAGCTTCATACATGATGCTCCTCAACCAGGTTATGATTCTCCGAAGGCTACTAAATGACCTTTCAACTGTACAAGTTTTACAAAGGTAAAGCAACAAGGATCTTCAAAGCATTCTTAATTTCAAGAAAAAAAAATCTAATTCGGAAATTCTTGGCTCAAAGTCAGCGTTATCATAATATAAGTAATATCACGATGTTCTGAATATTCGAGATAATTCTGTAGGTATATACAGGGTGTTTCGAAATTCGACCGACAACGCTTGACAGGTGATAGCCCTCGTGATTTCATAATCACTGAGATAGGGACAGACGGTCTTGAAGTGTTCAGTTCTCGAGATACAGGGCGTTGAAGTTAAGAAATTTAAATAGTTTTTTCGCAATATCTCAAGAATAATTTAATATAATGCATTCAAATTCGGTATATGGTTTCATCTTTCACTGATTAATTTCTTGACCAGAAAGACATTCCGAGAATTTTATCCAGAGATGCGCTACAGAGGGTTGTGATAACTTTTCCTCCCATATTTTCTACGCCACTGATGAAATTTCAATTATTTCCAATTTCTCGAATTGTTTGTTCAGTTATGTTGAAAAAATGCATCACCTTCAACTGAGCTAAAATGAACAGTTATCGGGATATTTGACCCAAAATAGAAGTATGCATAGTAATTTTTCATCTTCCTCGGTAGTAAAAAATTACGAAAATTTTTGTTTTCTCTTCATGTGTGGAATAACTATTTCTGTTCAGCTATGGAATGAGATCTGAATAGTATCTAATCTACTCAACACCAGAAAAATATTTTTGCAATTTTCTACTACTGAAAATGATGAAATATTACTATGCAATCTTCTATTTTGGGTCGAATATCTCGAAAACTGTTTATTTCAGCTCAGTTGAAGGTGATGCATTTTCTGAACAAAATTGAACAATGAATTCGAGGAATTGGAAATAATCGAAATTCAATCAGTGGCGTAGAAAATATGGAAGGAAAAAATGCCACAACCCCCTGTAGGGCACCACTGGACAAAATGTCCGGAATGGCTTCCAGGTCAAAAACTGGCCCATTCAAAGATGAAACCATATACCGAAGTTGAATGCATTATATTCAATTATTCTTGAGATATTGCGAAACAACTATTTTCATTTCTCAACTTCAACGCCCTGTATCTCGAGAACTGAACACTTGAAGACCGAATGTTCCTATCTCAATGATTATGAAATCACGAGGGCTATCACCTGTCAAACGTTGTCGGTCGAATTTCGAAACACCCTGTATAATAAATAATATAGAAGCCATTGATACTGGAATAATACCAATAGGAAAAAATTTCGAATTTTGTATAGCAATCTTCAAAAAGAACGAACTGATAATAATATGTTTATATGTATAGAAGCTCACTAGGTGACTTTGATATATTTATTGATGTTTTTTCAATTTTGCAATGACGTTCATGAGCAATATAACAACTATAATTTGATAGTGTGTGGAGATTCCAACCTGGACTTCAGCTCAGATGATAAGAGACTAACCCACTTCAAAAATAACATAAGACCATTTGATTTGAAAATCAGAATAGATGATTTCACTAGGGTTACGTCTACTTCAGCCACAACTATTGATAACATTCTTGTAAGCACGAAATATGATTACTCAAGTTTCACGTTGGATATGTGTATTTCTGATCACAATGCTCAGTTCTTGAATTTATATCTGAATGATTCCTCTGAAAATAACAGCAAACACCAATTATCCAGATGATATTCCGAAAATAATCATAAAGTATTCGAACAACATTTGCAAAATATGGATTGGTCACAGCTTTATACCAGCGAAAGTACGAATGATGCATTTGATTATTTTATGAAGGTGGTTAGTCTTCATTTTGAGGAGTCGTTTTCATTAAGGAAACAAAATATTACTAAACAAACGAGTACTAAAGAATATTTAAAATAACTGTGTTAATACACAAAAAACGAGGAACACTGACACGACTATCAAACGAACATACATATCCAACTAGAAATCAAGACTATATTTTGCCAAATTATAACTACAATAGATCCAGGAATGGGCCACTGTATTCAGGAATCAAAGTTTACAACCACTTACCCTTCAGTAAGAAATCTTTAAATAATCTGAGATTCAAAGCAAGGTTGAAAAAAATGTTGCATGAAAATGTTCACTATTCTTTAGAAGAATACTTCTCTCACAATTTAGAATTCGATATCACTTAAAATTTATCTATCTATCTACTCAGTCAGACATTCAAAACGTACTAAATCGTCAAGTAATATAGAGGCCTGTTCATTTGTGTTGGCTCTACCTGCTAAACTTGATTTTTTCTTCATGACTTTCTATGTTTACATTATGCGATGAACAAAGACAACTGTGGAAACAAAATCAACTTTAGCAAGTTCAGCAACACAAATACACAAATGAACAGATCTAATGTGAATGATGATTAAAAATTATAAATTTCTGCGCAAGTGGTGGCAGTGGTGTTGATATTTGAAGTCATCATCCATGCATGAAACCGAAAGAATTCGCTGTGGGCTGTGGAGCACTCTATACCTAGACTCCCCATGCACATAGGTTCTCAAGCATAGCCATTACCCCTCCCTGAGGACAGAATGAACATAATGTCATTAATTATTATTTTTTAAGTGTCAAGTCTCCCATGACGCCTCTCCAACTTTCAGAAGGGCTTCATGCTTCATCCACCGATATCCTCAGGTGTCTTTCGATCTTCGGTCCAATTACAAAAAGATAAACAAAGGAGCTCATCGCTACAGCTCCGGGAGAAAGAATAAACCTCTGCAGGGCACAATAATTTGAAGCAATGTGGGTAGCAGAGTGTATTACATGTAAATAATAGTCATTCATTTGTTATTATGTACTGCACGATCCGACGATCGGGAACCAGTTTGGTGTCAGCAAGCAGTAGGTCTTGCATGTCGACAGTTGCGGAGTTATGGTCTTATCGCTAAGGACACTTAATGAAAATCAATAAAAAATGCCATTATTCAGGATGCTCACGTATATTTTGACACTTCCTGTAGAGTTTGTATTCGTAGATAGCAAAGAATGTTGAATGCAAGTTGGTTCCTTTTCTTGAACCTTGAGATACTGGCATAAAAAACAGTAATAGATAAGTACGGTGAAGACTCATAATACGATATGAGAGGAGACATTGTCAATCGAGTTCGAAAAGACGAGTTTGACAATCTAGCGATCACCGTAATATCATGTAGGTAATATGAATTTACTATACGAGGCTAGTACAATATTTTACCTTCATCCAATAACGCTCACTTTCTCTCAAAAATAGATAATATTCCTGAAATTGATGATATTAGAAACATGCAATAAGAAGCAGAAGTAAGCGTCGCAAGGTTTGGACGAACACAGAGAGAAAAGATTCTTTGCAATCAACAGATATGATCAAAATCAAAGAAAAATGAAATTTGAATATGTCCAACACACTTGTTGGTTTTTTTGAAGCCTCCAATTATTTGCATTTCCAGACATATGACGTTTTGATTCTTCGTCATTTATTTATATATATATATAAATTCTTGAGGTTTGTAATCAGGTTTGTATGTGTTTGTATATATCACTATAAAATACTCTCTTAAATGAAAAAATGCATACCTAGTTCTTTTATAAAAGAAAGCATATATTTGGTTCAATATACCATTTGCACCATATCAATATGATAATTTTAGTCAGTCATGATCATTATATTCAATTTATTATTTTTTCTCATTCCGAATTAGTATAGTTTACATCATAACACAATGATATTTCATATTGAGCTTAGGTATCACTTCAAGTAACTGGTATACTACAACTCAATCATGTCATAGCCATCAGGGACGTCATCATAGGTTTTATGACATTCCTCCATACTTACTGTTGGTATAAGATTCCATGACGTGTTTGCTTTTATCTACCAGGGGTATGTTTGGATGATGAAAATTAGAAAAAAAATTATATTCGGTTATATGAGTATGACCACTGTTCAATTATTGGAATATGCATGTTCTTGAATAATATTTCAATAATTTATCTGAACCATGCAACGGTGTTATTAAAAATTGAATAAAATATACTCGGTATATAATCACAAATAAAACGCAGTGATCTGGAAACAATAAGAATTGGGGTAGTCAAGGGGATAAGAAATAAAAAAAACAAGCAGTGAAAAATAGGGATTTGGGAAGTAGATGGGAAAAACAGAAAGTAATTACGGAAGTAGCATAGATGAAGTAGTGAATTTATTGGTAGTGTAAGTGAAAGGATGATAGAAGGAAGAGTAGCAGAGCAGAAAGGAGATGGTGAATGGGGAAGAAATCTCGGAAGAAATAGTGCACAGTAGTAAGAAGATTGCAGGAAACTAAGGAATTGGCAAGACACCAGGTATTTGGGAACTGATTTAATTTAATTTTAAGAACGAGGATCGTTAGTTACAACCAATTGAATTCATTTAGTTGCAACAGGTATGTGTGTTCATCTTTCTTCATCTTTTTTATTTGAAAATCTTCTCTTCTCTTCATAAAACTACCGTATACCGTTACCACCGATACAATGTTTTATTCAACGTAAGGTGAGTGGCTGCGCTCGCCCTAAAATCAAAATGGTTCCATTTGAGATGTTTCTCTATATGATCTTCCTGAGACATACTACTTGTTTACATCAGAGAATGTAGTTGGAAAGATGAATGCAGGTGAATGAAACAGCAATGAACATGTACTATATAATCACCGAAAAATAGTGCCAGCAGTATCAGTATGCCATCGATTAAATCAATGGCCCATTATTGAGTCGTCAGTTATGTCGTGTCATTTTGCATATTATCATACACATGGGGTAATATAGAACCAAGAGATATATCTTTTATACTGAATACAATAATAATTGACTAACATTGACTTTATGAGCCCTATTACACACGTCACTGGTTCGTAGATATAATCACAATCAGTGAGTCGCTCACGCTCGCAGTCGAGAGAAGTGGTAAGAGGGGAAAGGGGGCATGGCAAACTACCGTGGGAACGTTCGCCAAGCACGTGCTCCACGTGAAAGAGTGCTCATTTCTTTAGTGTTGTCCTGCTCTATCTCTCTCTCTTTCTCTCTCTGTATGCATCACCGACTTTGGTTATGTTATCTTCATCTGCGGCACAAAACAAACAATGGTGAAATGCCTATGGATCAAAGCGGATTGGCTGGCGGTGGCGTTATGTTGCTGCCTCGTGAGCCTTATTAGAATCACGCGTGAGTTGTGAATCAGAAATCAGAACCACTCCGTCCACTAAATCCACTCATATCCCAGAAAGCACCACAATTTCATATTTAGATAACCTAGTTTTCCAGAATAAATCAGGGCTGATTTCATAATGTGAATGTACGACGGCAAATTAGCGCAATAGTGGTCTATCAATTTCTTGCCAAAATCTCAAAATTTTGACATTTTTTCTCAAAATTTTGAGATTTTTTTGTCAAAATTTCGAGATTTTGTCCCAAACTTTTGAGATTTTTTTCTCGAAATTGTTACCTACATGACAACAACATTATGTATGCGAGTATGCATTCAGTTATACAAAGTGGTTGTGCTTTGCGAAAATTGTCACAGACCTCACCTAGTAGACCTCCTATTTATGTGTTGAATGGAGAATACTAATACCAATGAACTAATGAAAATATATTTCTTCCGTGGTTTGAATCACCATGAAATATTACAGTGTTTGTAGTTAGTACATAACAACTACATCAGCAGAAGAACATTACAAAGACGATTGAAATCCTTGGGATTGTATAGAAGGAAATTTTATACGAATGATCATGAGCTTCTTTCTTTACTCAATAAAGAACATGACCAGTTTGAATAACCGCCGATATATTAGACTAATTCCAGGACCGCTCTCGTTTCAATTTATATATAGTGCACATGTACTTCACACTTCTGATATCTACCAACTTTCAACTCTATAGTTGAGAATGCAGTATTTTAAGTAACTGAATACGCACATCCATAATGTGGGATCATTTCGAGAAAAAATGTTGAAATTCTGAGGATAAATCTTAAAATTTTTAGAAAAAATGTTAACATTTTTAGAGAAAATCTCGAAATTTCAAGATTCTGATGAAAAATTAATAGATTACTGTGACACTATATAATACGCCGTCGACACTCCAAATTTCGAAAAGATTTCATAAAACTTACCTACATACATAATAATTATATAGGGACATCACCTCAACAGCTTCTCATGATCTACAAAGCGCAGATACGGCCTGTTCTATAATACTGTTCCCACATATGGGGTTCAGCACCCAAACCTACGCTGATACTCTTAGATTCCATTCAGAAAAGAGCCATTCGCCTGGTGGGTTACGCCACACTCACTCACTCTTTGACATCACTGGAACACCGTAGAAAGGTCGGCGACCTTCCACTTTTCTATCGATACTTCCACGGGGAATGTTCTTCGGAAATCTCTGCTATCATCCCTCCACTAGCAATATACCAGTCATCAGACGAGGTAGACAAGCCCAGTCAGCACATTCTTTCGTTGTCAACATCGAAAGATGTCGAACAGCACTTTATCAAAACTCCTCAATCCATAGAACGGCTAGGCTCTCGAATTCATTGCCTGAGGAAGTATTCCCAACAATATATAATCTCCAAGAGTTCAAAAAAATCCAATACCTACCTCCTGTCCCTATCCTCCCTAGGAACGCACGATGTTCTTTGAACATTATAGGGATTTCCTTTCGTGCGCTCCAAGCGATAAAAAAAATCCAATGGCTTAAATAATGTCTCTTTTCCACGAAACTAGGAACTAGGCAATCGTTGTCACCCACCATCCATCACCATCTTCTGTCACAATTATTGTTTATCCAACTCCATTCACTTCTATTGATTCTAACTACGATTGAGCACGTTTCGTGAGACGCGTAGAAAAATATTTAGACAAATACTTAAAATTATTTGATATCTTGAGTTTCTTTATACTATTGGTTCGGAAATACCAAATCATATCGATCGCTTTTGGCTATTGATCATTTGATAGCAAACCTCGAGCAAAACCAATTAACAGGTAGGCATCAGTAGATTATAGTAGGTATCATCACATAAATATCTGACCGGTGAACCAAGTTATAATAACACAAAAATTCTATAGGCTTGGATGCACCCAAGTTCATCTGTAATGAAAAAATATAAAGAACATTACATTACATGCCTAAAATTATTTCAATCATTAAAAAAACCTTCTCATAATTGTTGATTTCATCATACCCAGTCTTGCACTCATCTTTTTGAATTTTTATTGCCTGAACCAAAAGCAGTTCTTTCTCCTTGATAAAGATCGAAGATCGTTTCAATAATTTTCTTATTGATATCTTCCACAAGTTCCACTATAAGCACCGAAAAATTGCCTACTGACAACAATACTTCAGCAACTACATATAGTTTCCATTGCCCTAGTAACTGATCGATTCAGGATGGTCATTATTAAGTTGAAATACTATTGTTAAGTGATTATGAAATCATCAGTACCTATACATTGAAAAATGCATGTAGGTATTTAAATAGCGTTTGAACTGAAAGAATCATTTAACAAAACCAGCTCAGTAGTTTATTCTATACATGAGAAAGTCTGTTGTTTGGGTATACATGTGTAGATATACAACAATGACTGTACAAAATTTTTGTATATCGTGCAGAATAATTCATTCAAAACTGTTCGTATATACCAATGCGTAGATTGGACTGACTATATGCAGTCATACGTATCGTATAATCGTCATATTGACTAGAAAATTATCCATGAAAATATCCTTGGTCCTTTTTAGTAAAAAAAATCATAATGGCTTAATCCGCTTATTCCACTAAAAGTTTCAGAAGACATCATACCATGATTCATAAATTTTTCAGAAATAAAATCAGTTACTTTTCCAGAAGCAGTCACAGCAGCTCTAAAATGCGGGCACAATATACTACTCGACTCCAATGTACACCTGAGTAAATTGCTACTGTGGGAAAGCAATAATTGATGGAATGTTGATGGTAGCAAGATATTGCATGGGGGTATAAGATCAAGGAATACCAGATTCTTCTTACCACGATAATACACGACTACACTCTCTGTGGAGTTACCACTAGACCAGGTATAATATACATTACTTATCAACTGATTGCATTATATTATTTTTTCAAGTGCAGAAATAGGTTAGAAGTCGAGTTAGAAGTAGATGAAAGTCATAATGGGTCGAATTCTATTCCAGAAGTTGGGAAAAGGACTGAGCAATTTTCACCACTCTTCACAACTTCCTGACGTATCTGTAACTATATCTCGAAAACAATTTACAAGAAAGATGAAGAATCATAGTGAGTGATATCGTTCAAGAAAATAAATACTGCACATGCACATACGCAGAACAGTTGGAAACAGAAGTGATAAGTAAGGTCGGTTGCATATACATATCTGTTAACCAGGAATCAAGTCTCATATCTCTTAGGAAATCATAATATTCAATCGTCAATCAAATGCTTCAAGGGACAGGCTCTCAAATTTTCAGATTTCAGTTCCATATAGTATTTATAATAGTCATAGGTCATAGCATTTTTTCATTCAAGATAAAAAGATATCGAAATACTTGGCCCCTCACCACGTTATCTCATCCAATCCTCCAAATTAGAAACCTTCAGAACCCATAATAATCAGCGAAAACGAACTCATGTACAGCACGCTCTGACCACACTCTCTTCCTTCAGAAGTTCGGTTCGGTACATCAGTAAATAAAAACCAAACAATATTCGTGTGTCTGCCACACGTACAAAATTACTCCCCTAAGTGATCAAGTCTATCTCTCTCCTTCCAAAGACCGAGCCCGTGAAGTGAAATGAAGAAAACGGGACATTCAAGTCTTCTATATTTCCTTAGCAAATGCACACGTTTCTATGGATTGGCATGGTTAATAAACAATCATATATTCCATATTCAGTCATTAAGATATTGCATTATTGCATTTTACGAATAACGTAACAGCTCGTTATTTATAAAACAGCATTGTTGCATTAGGCTCCTACTTTACAATATATGTCAAGGAAGACCCATCTTCATCACTCTAAACTATATTTCATTTCATGTCCTTCTTCATGGAATAAAAGATAACGAAAGGTATATCTGGTACTTAGACCCTCACCACATTATCTCATCCAATCCTCCAAATTAGAAACCTTCAGAAGCCATAAAAATCAGCGAAATCGAACTCGTGTACACCACGCTCTGACCACACTCTCTTCCTTCAGAAGTTTGGTTCGGTACGTCAGTAAATAAAAACCAAACAATATTCGTGTGTCTGCCACACATACAAAATTACTCCTCTAAGTGATTAAGCCCATCTCTCTCCGTCGAAAGACCGTGCCCGCGTGAAGAAAAGAGAACGAAAATGGGGCAGTTGCGGAATACTAAAAAGAAATTACACTAAAAGTCAAAACCCTCTATGGCACACTATGATTTTCGATTTTTTTTTAATTTTATTCCAACACAATAGCTTTTTAGTAACATACAAAACGAAATGTTGGGAAAAGGATTGTGCAACTTTTTTTTATATCTGCTACTATCTCAGTATCTCGAAAACAATCTACAAAACAAATTAAGAATCACAGTAGGTCATATCATTCGCTTGAAAAAAATTAATAAGTATAGGGCCGGTTTCATATAAGCATCACTGAATCAAGTCTCCTATATGTCCTCAGCAAATGCACACGTAGCCATGAATTGGCATGGTTAATAAACAATCATAAATTCAATCGTCAGTCAAATGCTTTACCGATGGGCCCTCAAACATTCAGATTACATAGCATTTATAATATTCATAACATCTTTTCAAGATATCAGTGAGGAAAAACATCAGTCCTGCCATTAGGATATTGCATTATTGCATTTTACGAATAACGTAACAACTCTTTACTTATAAAACAGCATTGTTGCATTAGGCGCCTACTTTACAATATATATAGCAGTCCACAAAGACCCATCTTCATGACTCAAAACTATTGTTATGTCCTTATTTATGGAATAAAAGATTACCAAAGGTATATCAGGTACTTAGACCCACATTATCTCATCCAATCCTCCAAATTAGAAACCATCAGAACCCATCAAAATCAGCGAAATTGAACTCGTGTATACCACGCTCTGACCACACTCCCTTCCTTCAGAAGTTCGGTTCGGTACGTCAGTAAATAAAAACCAAACAATATTCGTGTGTCTGCCACACATACAAAATTACTCCTCTAAGTGATTAAGCCCATCTCTCTCCGTCGAAAGACTGTGCCCGCGTGAAGAAAACAGAACGAAAATGGGGCAGTTGCGGAATACTAAAAAGAAATTACACTAAAAGTCAAAAACCCTCTATGGCACACTATGATTTTCGATTTTTTTTAAATTGTATTCCAACACAATAGCTTTTTAGTAACATACAAAACGAAATGTTGGGAAAAGGATTGTGCAACTTTCACAACTTTTTGACGTATCTGCTACTATCTCAGTATCTCGAAAACAATCTACAAAACAAATTAAGAATCACAGTAGGTCATATCATTAGATTGAAAAAAATTAATACTGCACATATATACGTAGAACGACAAGTTGGAAACAGTGTAGTGATCTCAGTAGTGATAAGTATAGGGCCGGTTTTATATGAACATCTTTGAATCAAGTCTCCTATATGTCCTCAGCAAATGCACACGTCATATATTCAATCGTCAGTCAAATGCTTTACCGACGGGCCTTCAAACATTCAGATTACATAGCATTCATAATATTCATTGCATCTTTTCAAGATATCAGTTAGGAAAAACATCAGTCCTGCCATTAGGATATTGCCTTATCCTTATTGCATTTTACGAATAACGTAACAACTCTTTACTTATAAAACAGCATTGTTACATTAGGCGCCTTCTTTACAATATATTGCAGTCCACAAAGACCCATCTTCATGACTCAAAACTATTGTTATGTCCTTATTTATGGAATAAAAGATAACCAAAGGTTTATCAGGTACTTAGACCCACATCATCTCATCCAATCCTCCAAATTAGAAACCTTCAGAACCCATAAAAATCAGCGAAATTGAACTCGTGTACACCACGCTCTGACCACACTCCCTTCCTTCAGAAGTTCGGTTCGGTACGTCAGTAAATATAAACCAAACAATATTCGTGTGTCTGCCACACATACAAAATTACTCCTCTAAGTGATTAAGCCCATCTCTCTCCGTCCAAAGACCCAGCCGCGTGAAGAAAAGAGAACGAAAATGGGGCAGTTGCGGAATACTAAAAAGAAATTACACTAAAAGTCAAAACCCTCTATGGCACACTATGATTTCCGATTTATTCTTAATTTTATTCCAACACAATAGCTTTTTAGTAACTTATAAAACGAAAAGGGTTGTGCGACTTTCACAACTTTTTGACGTATCTGCTACTATCTCAGTATCTCGAAAACAATCTACAAAACAAATTAAGAATCACAGTAGGTCATATCATTCGATTGAAAAAATTAATACTCCACACACAATACGCAACGATAAGTTGGAAACAGTGTATGTAGTGATCTCGGTATAGGGCCGGTTTCATATAAACATCTCTGAATCAAGTCTCCTATATGTCCTCAGCAAATGCACACGTTGCCATGAATTGGCATGGTTAATAACAATCATATATTCAATCGTCAGTCAAATGCTTTACCGACGGGCCCTCAAACATTCATTCATAATATTCATTGCATCTTTTCGGGGACACCTAATGTGTCAAAATATAAAGTATCGAATTCAAATCCATAGAAAAATATTTCATCGAATTGGTAAATCGTCAAAATATTATAGAATCGACACTGTATTCTGTAGAACCGTAAAATATCAAATTGTAAAACATCGGGCCGTACTTCATCGAAATATAAAATTTCAACACGTAAATCATCAAACAGTTTTATGTCGAAATGGTATTAAAACGAGTCATTATCCTATCATATCTGTATCTTATCAGAACTATATTCTATCGAGGCAGTAGTTTATCAAATCCGTATTCTGTCGCAACATCAGTCTATCGTACTAGTTCTTCATCAAATTGGTAATCTATCAGAACTGTATTCCATCAGAAACGATAATTCGTCATAACCGTATTCCATAGAAACCGTAATTCGTCAAAACCGTATTTCATCGAACCAATAAACCATCATAATCGTATTTGGTCATAACAACTTTTCATAGAAACCGTATTTTATAGAATCGGTATTTTATCAAATCAGTATTTCATAGAATCAGTAATTCATCAAACCCGTACTCCATAGAAACGGTAATTCATCATATCCGTATTTCATAGAACCTGTAATTTGTCAGACCCGTATTTCATAGAAATGATAATTTATCATATCCGTATTTTATAGAAACAGTAAAGTGTCAAACCCGTATTTTATAGAACAAGTATCTCATCGGATTCGTATTCCATAGGAATGATAATTTATCAGACCCGTATTTCATCAACGTTAATCTATCATAATGAACATTCAAAGAATTGGTAATTTAGCAGCACCGTATCTCATAGAAACCGTAATTCGTCGACACCGTATTCTATCGGACGGTAAATCATCGGATTGTATCCCGTCGGGATGAGATTCAGATGATACAGAAAACTGCACTGCAGCGACACGCCATAGTTCAGGCAGAGACTCAGAGATGTCGCTGCTCGACAGTAAAGTGCAATGATTTCACAAAAACAGCAAGTTTGTCTATAAACAATCGAAACTAAAGTTGTACACGGCAACCTCAGAATGTTCGAGAATGAAATAATTGTAAAATACTGCAACATCATTTCATAATTATATTATGTACAAGCTGTCCCATTTCCGATGTCCTCACGGGATACCTCACTTATTATTCAAGAAGGAGATCTGCGGTTTCTGCAACTTTTCTGTGGAACTCACGATGCCGCAAACGAAATATTCATAGCCTGCTTGGTTTTTGGGATACAAGGAGAAATTTTAAATGTTGCATTTTCGGACCACTCCTGTATCTCAGCTATCTTTCAAATTACAGAAGAAGTGAAAACAGTTTCTCATACATTTCTTCACGTAGAATCCAGTGGCGTAGTCAGATTTTCAAAATAAGCTGTCATTATTAATTTTTTTGTCTCTTGGGGCGCATGAAAGGGAATCCCTTCAATGTTTGGAAATCATCGTGCGTACCCAGGAACGAGGAGGTAGAAATTGAAATTTGTTTCGATCTTTCGGATCTTACGAATATTTCCATTGGCAAAAAATCCCAAAGCTTCGTCGTTCTATATAGGCAAACAATTATTGTTGAAGATTTGTTCGGCATATCTTAGGGTTGACGACGAAGGGATGTGCTGATTGAGATTGTCGAGCTCGTCTGAGTGGTATTGCGATGGAATGATTGGAGAGATTACTGGAGATCATTCACCGTAAAAGAACTTATATTGAAATGTGAGAGGTCGCCGCCTCTTCAACGGTCTTCAAGTGATGTCAAAAAAATTGTTGAGTGTGGCATCACCCACCAGACCTTGAGAAGCTGTTGAGGTGTAAAGTAATTTTCGCACGGAATAAAAATCCGAGTTTCTGCGAAGCTGCTTTCGCGATGGATCGAACATGATCGTTCCATGAAAGAGAAAATACCTTTATAGCATAAATATAATGGTTTTGGTAGGAATACTGGTTCCAGACATTGTTATATCAGACATGCTGAGTTCTGTCCCTCTATAGAGGAAAATACAGGGTATATTTTTGGTGGCGTTGAATTGATCTAGATTGTTGGTACCCTATAGGTAGTTATTTGTCGTCATGGACAGCGTTGACCTGCCGTCGTCGTAAGTTCTTGGTTACCTGGAAATAAGTGGGAATTCTAGAAGAGAACTCAGTATATGGAGAGTTCTATCGTCTGCAAAGCTGTGGATACGGCAAGTGGTAGCTCCCGAAAGATCATCGATATGAATTAGGAACAATATGTTGGATCCGAAAGTGCGATCCTTGTGGAACGCCGGAATTTTTTTTCATCGCTTGGAGCGAACGAAAGGGAATCCCTATAATGTTCAAAGAACATCGTGCGTTCCTAGGGAGGATAGGGACAGGAGGTAGGTATTGGTTTTTTTTCGAACTTTTGGAGATTATATGTTGTTGGGAATACTTCCACAGGCAATGAATTCCAGAGCCTAGCTGTTCTTTGGACGAAGGAGTCTTGATAAAGTGATGTTCGACATCTTTCGAGGTTGACAACGAAAGGATGTGCTGACTGGGCTTGTCTAGTTCGTCTGATAAGTATTGCTAGTGAAGGGATGATAGCAGAGATTTCCGAAGAACATTTCCCGTGGAAGTATCGATAGAAAAGTGAAAGGTCGCCGACCTTTCTACGGTATTCCAATGATGTCGAAGAGTGAGTGAGTGTGGCGTCACCCACCAGGCGAATGAATCTAAGAGCATCAGCGTATGTTTTGGTGCCGAACCCCATATGTGGGAACAGTATTCTAGAACAGGCCGTATCTGCGCTTTGTAGATCATGAGAAGCTGTTGAGGTGTAAAGTAGCTTTCCGCACGGAACAAGAATCCGAGTTTTTGTGAAGCAGCTTTTGCGATGGATCTGACATGATTATCCCATGAAAGAGTGTTGCTGATGTAAATACCGAGCATAGATATGGTGGGCTTGGTGGGGATGGTGGAGCCAGACATTACAATATCGTGAAGATTTTTACTAGCTGCATACACGTAACTGATCAATAGAATGAAGAGATTTTGTATTTCGTGTAAAAATTTTTATTATAAATCGCAAAGCGCTTTCGGCTAAAAAGCCATCATCAGTGCTATACTCGTCGAGTATTTACAAAAAGGTCCAAAAATTAGTGATCACCGACATCATTATGGTACAAACGGGATTAGGAACAGACATACATTCAACAAATATGTTCCCTAATGGGTTATTGTAAAATTTTTCAAAAATACATGTTGAGATTGTTTTGTTCAAGTCCAGAAATCATTTCTGCCAAACACGGTCGAATGCTTCCGATATGTCCAACGCGACAGCTAGAGATTCCCCGTGGTTTTCTATTGAAGATTGCCATAAATGGGTGACGTAGGTAAGTAGATCTCCAGTAGATCTTCGGTGGCGAAAGCCGTATTGTCTATCATTGATGATTCCTGAGCTCTCCAGATATTTGATAGGCTCAATATTGATGGCTTTCTCCATCACTTTGGAGATTTCTGATAACAGGGCAATGGGCCTGTAGTTGTTGGGCAGGTTCTTGTTCCCTTTTTGGGGATTGGTTGGACTCTAGCTGTCTTCCAGCATGATGGAAAAATACCCGACCTGTACGAGATGGTGAACAACTTGCGAAGAATCGGTGTTAATTCTGGTGCACATTTTTTGAGGATAATGGGTGGAATTCCATCAGGACCGTAAGCCATATTCGTTTTGAGACCAAGCAAAATTCGTATGATAGTGCGTTGACGGAAGACGATCTCGGGCATTCGACTCTCAACGGGTGGAATGTCTGGCGGAAGTTTTCCTTGAGAATCTAAAGTAGAGTTTGCTGCGAACATCTCTGCAAAAATATTTGCTTTCTCCTGCGATGTTGTTGCTAATGAGCCGTCGAATTTGGACAGTGGAAGCATCTATTGTTTGGCTGCAGTTATTCCTGGCATCAACGCATTCTGCTCTAGTCGCGAGGTTAGGGTTTTTGCGCCAGCGATGGTAGGCTGTTTGTTTCAAGGCAACAGTTCTAGAACAGTTTTTGTTGAACCAGGGTTTCGAAGGTGATGATCTTTCCGAAAAATGAGGTATGTATGTGTCCATTCCGAGCATGATGATGTCGGATATTTCCGCAGCACACTGTGAAGGGTCCTCAGAGTCAAAGCATACTCTATGCCAAGGAAACTCGGAGAAAAACATGCGGAGACCGTCCCAATCTCCTGAATTGTAATGCCATATAAGACGTGGGGGTGCCGGAGCAGTTGATGGAATGAAAAATGGGCAGGTTGTGGAGATGAGTGTGTGGTCAGAATTGCCAAGTGGAGCTCGTACATCTATGGTGTAGGGTGCTGAATTATTAGTGAGGAATAAGTCAAGTATGTTAGCTGAATGGTTATTGGCATCGGGAATTCGTGTGGGTTCTTTGATAAGCTGCTCTAAGCCGTGAGTGATCGCGAAAGCTTCGGCTTGTCGCCCAGCTTCATCCGTTCTGTTGAGGCGGATTTAGCGGGCGCACAAACACAATTTATTTCATAACTGTAATTTTAATGTATAATTTATAAAAGTTAAACACCGTGGTCCATATGAGATGATTTATCCAACTCAAAAGTTCTAGTGCACAGTGCATAACATCTCATAATACATAACCCTGAAGTTCACAATTTTTAACTTTTATGCATTACACATTGAAGTTACACATTGTGCTTGTGCATTCGCTAAATCGGCCTTATGAGTGTACGAGCCGAGCAGTGTTGTGTACATTGAAATCGCCCATGATGATGATTTCTGCTGCTGGATGATTCTGTTGAATTTGGTCAAGCTTCAGAGACAAGAATTCGAAGAGCTCTTCATAGGATGAATCATTTGGTGATAAGTAGAGACAACAATTGATGGAAATGGTATGACACGATACTCCGTTCAGCAAGATTGGACGGATAACATCGGAATTGGACTTGGTTGACCCCTCGAAAGAACCCTGAGTACGAAAAACAAACAAAAAGCAGACCTAGATGGTAGGTCAATAATGAGTAGGTATACTATCCTCGAACTTGAATTACAGCATTCACCCGCCGTGGCATCAAGTTGATCAAACTTCTCAAACAGTCTTGAAATATAACCTCAAATTCTTTCTGAAGAACGAATCGTAGTTCTGGAAGAGTCTCTGATGGCATGACAAGGCCAAAAGGAAACAAACGCGCTTCCGTTGTACGTCCCAAAGATGCTTTATAGGTTCTGAATTATTGTAAATATAAATAGTAGTTGCGAAAACTAAAGAAATACCCTTTTATAGACAGTCAAACTAAGAAGAGGTAGAAATTAAATTAATAAAAGTGTGCTGATAAATACATAACAAAGAAAATATTAGCATCTCCGTAATCAGTACATTTTATGTTGTGTATTTATCAACACACTTTCATTATTTTATTTTCTACCTCTTTTTAGTTTGACTATCTATAAAAGGGTTTCTATTTTTTATTTCGGCGGCTTACTACAAAAGCGTGCTTTCTAGTTTGATCTCCTACCCCAACAACCTCCAGATACAACATATCCCGTCTGCCATATATATATCATATTATATGCGCTTCATTGAATTTTCCGATTTTGATAAAAGCATCATAATCTCCGACCCAAAAAAAATAGATACCAATTTTGAATAGAATCGAATTATATACAGAGTGGGCCTTTGAAAACGAAACAGAGGCATTGTAGGTCGCCAAAACCGGATTATCAAAAAAACTGAAACACGTTAACTACATTTTCGAGGGGGGCATCTTTCTAAAATATTTTCAGCCCTGCGGCGTTGCCGCTTCTAATGAAAAGAAGCAAGAACTTTGTTATTTCAAATGGAACACCTTGTATTTTATTGCATTTTTAGGTTCTCCTCGAAGAGCTGATTTCATCAATGCATCACACTTGGGGTCTAGCTGTCAGGGATATAAAGTGTTCAAAATAGAGATTTTTCAACTTTAACATTTTTTTGTGTCGAAACTATTCATTATTGGTCAAAACGGCACTCATGTCCCTATCTCAACTTGTGTTCCACTATCTACTGACATTTATTTGGAACAAATACAGGGTGGTTCAAGATTTCTGATCACCCTGTATCTGTTCCAATTAAATGTTAGTAGATACTAAATCACAAGTTGAGATAGGGACATGGGAGTCGTTTTGACCAATAATGAATAGTTTCGACACAAAAAAATGTTAAAGTTGAAAAATCTCGATTTTGAACACTTTATATCCCTGAAACCATCACAGCTAGACCCCAAGTGTGATGCATTGATGAAATCAGCTCTTCGGGGAAAATCTAAAAATGCAATTAAATACAAGGTGTTTCATTTGAAATAACAAAGCTGTTGCTTCTTTTCGTTAGCAGCGGCAACGCCGCTGGGCTGAAAATATTGTAGAACGATGTCCTCCTCGAAAATGTAGTTGACGTGTTTCAGATTCCTTTCATAATCTGGTTTTGGCAACCAACAGAGCCTCTGTTTCGTTTTCAAAGGCCCACTCTGTATATAATTCCAAAACTGCTCCACTATATATTGAATCCGCCATCACTAATTTTCCAATTTCAACAAAACATAATCACATTCTTAAACCTCGAAAGCCCCCAAATACGAATTTTGAGTAGAATCGCATCGTTATTAAAAAACTTGTCTGCCATATTGGATCCGTCATCTTAAATTCTCAAATTTGACGAAAGAACCATAATCTCCGATCCCGAAAAATCCCATACATACAAATTTTCAATAGATTCGAGTCCGAATGAAATAAATCATCCGCCATATTGAATCCGCCATCTTGAATTTACCAATTTAGACGAAAGAATCATAATCTCCGACCTCAAAAACCCTTTCAATCCAGATACCAATTTTGAATAGAAGCGGATCATAATAATTAGAAAACTCGTTCGCCATATTGGATCCGCCATCTTGAGTTTACCAATTTCGACGAAAGAATCATAATCTCCGACCTCAAAAACCCTTTCAAACCAGAAACCAATTTTGAATAGAAGCGGATCATAATAATTAGAAAACTCGTTTGCCATATTGGATCCGCCTTCTTGAATTTTCAAATTTCGATGAAAGAATAAGAATTTCTGATCCCGAGAACCCGCAGATAAAAATTTTGAATAGATTTGAATCATAATTACAAAATTCGTCCGCCATATGGGATCCGCGATCTTGGATTTACCCTTCCTGCTTTCTGAGGGGGGTAATCACCCCTTCTAGCTCCCATTGATGTGCACCTGGTAAAAATAAAATGTTCAAAATATAACACCTAGGTATAGGTACCTATTTAGGCCTGGCCTGATTCCTTCCCAAGTATTTATGGATGTAACTATCGATCATAAATCACTACAGTGAAAAGTAGTGGTTCGTTCAATCATAATAATGAATGATAATGAAATAATATACCTATTTCGAAAACGATGTCGAAATACCCATGTCAGTTCTATAACATAACATAATTGCAACTTTCAATTATTCTCGAATGTTTGGAAATTGCTGTGTACATCAACTTCACGAAATATCGGCAAGATTTCATTGTTCGTTTAGGTACCTACTCTACCATCGAGTATTTGAATTAAAGTTATGAACGAATGAATCTCTTGCTGTTCCTGTAAAATCAATAATTCTCGACAGAATTTAACTATACTTCACTATCGAGCTGCGACATCTGTGCGTGTCCTACTCAACTATCTAAATTTACTTTGGCGAGTCACTGCAATGCAGTTTCCTGTAACATTTCGATTTCAACCTGATCCGATGATTTACCGTCCGATAAAATACGGTGTCGACGAGTTACGGTTTCTATGAAATACAGATCTGCTGAATTACCAGTTATTCGATATGGAGAATTAATGTTGATGAAATACGGGTTTGATAAATTACTGATTCTATGGAATACGGATTTGATGAATTACCGTTTCTATAAAATACGGGTTTGACAAATAACAGATTCTATGTAATACGGGTTTGATGAATTATCGTTTCTATAAAATACGGGTTCGATGAATTACTGATTCTATGAAATACGGATCTGATGAATTACCGTTTCTATAGAATACGGGGCTGACAAATTACTGATTCTATGAAATACGGATATGATGAATTAACGTTTTGATAAAATACGGGTTTGATGAATTACTGTTTCTATGAAATACGAATCTGATGAATTACCGATTCTACGAAATACGGTTATGATGGATTATTGATTTGATGAAATACGGTTCTGGCGAATTACGGTTTCTACAAATTACGGTTTCGCTTAATTACGAATTCGATAAGTGTTCACTCTGATAGATTGATGTTTTGATGAAATACGGATCTGAAGAATTGCCGTTTCGATGCTCAACAGGTTCTATACGATATTGTCTCGATATAATACGATTTTGATGATTTACTGTTTCGATGGAATACGGTTATGATGGATTACCAATTCTAAAAAATAAGGTATGATGTTTTACTTCTCTATGAAGTACATTTCATTGTTTAACTGTATGATGAGATACATTATGATCCTTTATATTTTGATGAATTATTGGTTCTATGAAGTACAGTTTCTACAGAATGCCATTATGATAGAATTCGATTTGATGAAATACGGTTTTGATACAATACGATCTGACGAAATATATGTACCCCATCTTTTCAAGATATCAGTTAGGAAAAACATCAGTCCTGCCACTCCTGCCATTAGGATATTGCCTTATTTTTATTGCATTCTAATTCTACGAACAGCATTGTTGCATTAGGCGCCTACTTTACAATATATAGCAGTCCACAAAGACTCATCTTCACGACTCAAAACTATTGTTATGTCCTTATTTATGGAATAAAAGATAACCAAAAGTATATCAGGTACTTAGACCCACATTATCTCATCCAATCCTCCAAATTAGACCTTCAGAACCCATAAAAATCAGCGAAATCGAACTCGTGTACACCACGCTCTGACCACACTCCCTTCCTTCAGAAGTTCGGTTCGGTACGTCAGTAAATAAAAACCAAACAATATTCGTGTGTCTGCCACACATACAAAATTACTCCTCTAAGTGATTAAGCCCATCTCTCTCCGTCCATAGACCGTGCCCGCGTGAAGAAAAGAGAACGAAGATGGGGCAGTTGCGGAATACTAAAAAGAAATTACACTAAAAGTCAAAAACCCTCTATGGCACACTATGATTTTCGTTTTTTTTTTTAAATTTTATTCCACCACAATAGCTTTTTAGTAACATACAAAACGAAATGTTGGGAAAAGGATTGTGCAACTTTCACAACTTTTTGACGTATCTGCTACTATCTCAGTATCTCGAAAACAATCTACAAAACAAATTAAGAATCACAGTAGGTCATATCATTCGATTGAAAAAAATTAATAAGTATAGGGCCGGTTTCATATAAACATCTCTGAATTAAGTCTCCTATTTATGTCCTCAGCTAATGCACACGTAGCCATGAATTGGCATGGTTAATAAACAATCATATATTCATTCGTCAGTCAAATGCTTCAGCGACGGGCCCTCAAACATTCAGATTACATAGCATTCATAATATTTATAGCATCTTTTCAAGATATCAGTGAGGAAAAACATCAGTCCTACCAATCCTACCATTAGGATATTGCATTATTGCATTTTACGAATAACGTAACAACTCTTTACTTATAAAACAGCATTGTTGCATTAGGCGCCTACTTTACAATATATAGCAGTCCACAAAGACCCATCTTCATGACTCAAAACTATTGTTATGTCCTTATTTATGGAATAAAAGATTACCAAAGGTATATCAGGTACTTAGACCCACATTATCTCATCCAATCCTCCAAATTAGAAACCATCAGAACCCATAAAAATCAGCGAAATTGAACTCGTGTACACCACGCTCTGACCACACTCCCTTCCTTCAGAAGTTCGGTTCGGTACGTCAGTAAATAAAAACCAAACAATATTCGTGTGTCTGCCACACATACAAAATTACTCCTCTAAGTGATTAAGCCCATCTCTCTCCGTCGAAAGACCGTGCCCGCGTGATGAAAAGAGAACGAAGATGGGGCAGTTGCGGAATACTAAAAAGGAACTGTAAGTTCTCGAGTCGCTTCCCACGGTACCGAAACACCTTTCCTCTTCTTCGATTATCACTTTACCCCATGTCGGCCCTATGCCTGGCATACGACATATGGCTAACGTGCCGATCGTGGGAACGTCTAGGAAATCTTGTTCAAATACCTAAAAGATTGGTTGAGTCACCCTCGTGAATAGTTGTATAGAAAAGGAAATCGTGCGTATTTCTCTTTCTCTGGCGCAGCTGAGCTATTACTGTTAAAAAGGGGACGTAATTGGGCTGGCTATACGAGATATGCTGGCAGGATCGTCATTTGAGGGGTTCTGACGTTGACCCTACACCTGATTTTAATTTGTACCTACGCATGTTCGAGGGTGAATTGTTTGATGATTGTTTCTATGAAGATTTCGTTCTTACCGAGGTGTGGTCCTTAAACAACACATTGCGTGCCACGTCGTTTATATATAGGGTGTCTAGAAAGGTCATTTAAATTATAGAGATATGGCTGATAGAGTGAGCTAAAATATTGTTAGCACTTCATATACAAAAATTGTCTATCTCACTTCGTTAAGGCGTTATTGATCTTGAAAGTTTCTGCAATATGTACGAAGAGGAGTAGAAGGGCCACCGCAATTATTTTTTATAATTCCGACTTAGTAACTCGGGATTCCGACTTATTATCTCGAAAATTAGTTAATTCCGACTTATTATGTCGGTACTCATACTTAGTATATCGGAATTTACTAATTCAGACTTATTGTCTCGTAACACTACGAAGGCGTTGAAGGGCCACCCCCAATTATTTTCCATAATTCCGACTTAGTATTTCGGAATTATTCAATTTCGACTTATTATGTCGGAATTCTGACTTAGTATCTCGGAATTTCCACTTTTTATATCGAAATTATTCAATTCCGACTTATTATGTCAGAATTCCCACTACTCCAAGTATCTTGGAATCATTCAATCACGACCTATTATCTCAGAATTCCAACCTAATAAATCGAAATTTCCGAGATAATAAGTCGCAATTCCGATATAATACGTCGCAATTATATAATTCCGAGATACTAAGTAGGAATATTGTCATAATCATAATATAAATAATATATAATATTTAATATTTCGAGATATTAGGTCGGAATTCAGACATAAGTCGGAATTATAAAAAATATTGGCGGTAGCCCTTCTATATACGCTTTCGTACAAATGTGCATACTCATCATTATGTCATTACTAAACTCATCCATGGTATTACCAAAGTATTAAATACTTCCAAAATAATTTGATTTCAATTATGACAATGAATGCAACTACTATGATGTTACCCACCTTTGAAACGGGTGTTTAAATGATCTTAAAATGTGATTTTCTCCGGAACGGTACAAGATATCGATTAAAATAAGGTATATATACTATTTTTGTAGAAGAAAAACGTTTCGCTAACACAGTATCTTGTTCAGATGAAATACTGGTACAATTCAAATTTTGTGGAAATCATGTATCCCAAGTAAGTTATTTGCACTATCATTCCAGGTAACTTGATTTTCTGATTCAATTTGATGTAACAACCTTGTAAAAATGAAAAGCCATGCTCATACACATTTGGATTAAACACACAAGTTATGGCAAAAGTTGCTTTCTTGTGTGCGGTTAACATATAAGAGCCAATATTTTCTTCCTAGTTGTTCAAAACAGTTCCATAATTATGATTATTAATATCTATATTTAAATCTGGATATGGTAGGAATTGTTCACCCTTATATACTTGATATAAAAAAATTATAGATAATTGAACCAGTGTTTCAGTTTACCGCACTAGCGTGGAGAAGTGAGTTATTATGACACTGACATTTACTTTATACTGCGTAGTGTTTGGCATTGTATAGTATTGTATAGTATTACTGATATGCCAAATCAAATTTTTAAATAATACACTACTCAAAGATAATACAGAGTCAATGTATACTTACTGATGCTGAAAATTAGAAAATATAATATCATGCCAAATGTTTTTGCCCCCTCCTGGAAATGAATTGATATTACGCCCCTGTATTCTGTCTTCTTTTCTTTTCTTTTCTTTTCTCTTATTGTTGACCTTCCGAATGATCTCCATGGACGCCTGTGTTATGGGTGTTAGATTGCTATTACCTGATTTTCTTATTTTATGGGGGATTTTAATTTGATTGAATAAATTATAGACGATGAGGGTAGGTTTAATTAGTTTTCATCATCGTTTATAATACCTCGTGTTGACTGATGTTTGCTGTCATTAAATACACAAGTAGCAATTATATGTTGAAAGCAATTAATAGTCATTCATTTAGTTACTTCATCAAGAATTGAACATGAGTGTATTCATCATTAGTTGTTGTGCGTACTGTGATGTGATGGTTACCTTAGTAGGCAGGTACCTGCCATTGGTTCTTATAAAGTCTACATGATGAACACGATGACAAAATATATCATAATATTGACTCCCAGACCACCCAGACTATCATGCAAGTCAACACACGTAACTCGAACCACAGTTTAAGGAATGGGTATATTCCTTAAACTGTGCTCGAACATAGTGGCTGATCCAAACTTCTAGTTAGAGGGTATATAGGGTTTGAAATATTGATTGGTTGAACCCTTGATTATAATACTCAATGGTTGAACATATCTATAACTAGGTACTTGACTTCTCTTCAAACTCTTCTCATGGAATGAGAAGATAGTATATTACAATAAGTGGATATTATGAGGTCTTGTAAACAATTTTTTTAGCACGACGGCCTAGTCAATATTGAATTGAAACAATATATAAGAGTTGACCATGATATATTATAGTTTCCGGTGATGAATCAAAGCAAAATGAGATTTCATCGTTGCAGGGTTAACAGATTCGAAAATTCGAAAAATTTTCAATGTTTTATGCTCCCCAAAACTTCTGGTTTCGGCTCATCATTTTCTGTACAATGAATGAAGTAGGTAATCTACTGCATAAGGTAGGTGTGTATATATACTGGAGCACCCGGTGTACAAAAAAATCGATCAATTTATTTGTTATATGACTTATCCATCAGTATACAGAGTGAGTAATAACTATTGGGATATAGGCTTAGGACGGGCTGTTTGGACCAAAATATGGCGATAGAACCAAATACCAAATACGATACAGGGCGTTAAGGTTGTTCTTTTTTTCTAATTCTAAAATTGCTAATAATTTCACTGTATATTCATCAAATGTTTTCAAAATCGGCGCAGAGGCATAATTTTATACAGGGAATGTTATTTTATGTAGAGTTTGTTACAGGGTTCGCCACGTGAATGGTTCCTGATGATGAAATCGGCTGGTAACTTTTGACGAAACTTTTCAGTAATTTCGATCAGAAAATTTGACATAAACAATCTTTCTACGAAATATCAGTACATTTGTTTACACACAAAATTTGCATCCGTTTTCGAGAAAAACGCAATAGAACACTGCGAAGTCTCGGCAGGAGATTTCAAATATTATTTCATTCATGAAGAGTGTGCTTTGGACTAAGATAATTGTTGCTGGTAAATGACATTTCTTCTCAGTGAATAAATTTTGGTGTGGGTTTATAGTAAATACTATCGTCATATTTTTGTCCGAACAATCCTCCCTTAGCCTGAGTCCCAATAGTTATGACTCACCCTGTATATTATGTACCAATATAGCGATGAATGACGAACTTATCTGGTTCTACATCTGGTATATAGTGGGGATCAAATAGCAGTGGTAATAAAAGTCGATCATTTGATAACTGTCTGTCATTGACAGAGACTGTTATCGTCCATGTTTGAAAAGTGCTAGTTGATACCAGGCCAGAAAATAGTGGGTAACTTTCATTTTGAATACATTAGGTGTATGAGTTTTATTTCATATTAATTAGTAGATATCGTTTATCCGGTATTTCAAGAAAAAAATCAGATATAATTATTATTTTTTTGATAAATATTCGGTGGTCGCGAACCGAGGTGGTCGAGAACCAAAGAATATCTTGAATAATTGTTCATTTCTAGTTATATACTTCCTTTGAAAAATATTCATTTTTTTTAGAAATACTGATTCATTTTCATATCTAAGTGTTGAATATTATAGTTTTAGCGACCATCAAATAAGACCTCAACAACATTTCTTCTGCAATTCATTTTATGGTGGCATAGATAGATCTAAGTGTGTATTTAGATCTATGATGGTGGTAAAAAACCAAATTGACCATATTCAGTTCTCGACCACTGTGGTCGAGAACCAGTTTGAACTAATTATTATTGGTTCTTGACAATATCATAACTGATTATTTTTACATTAAGATATTTACCATATTTCATCATGAA
Organism: Phaedon cochleariae; assembly: GCA_918026855.4. NCBI lineage: Eukaryota > Metazoa > Arthropoda > Insecta > Coleoptera > Chrysomelidae > Phaedon > Phaedon cochleariae. Next base: position 16,260,637 of record OU896707.1, on the reverse strand, counting down.
GTACCTATACCTATTGCAGCTGCACAAATTCATAAATTTGATTAATGTTGATTTTTATTGTTCTTAGCTCTTCTATCGGAATCAAAAACCTTGACAGGAGCAAGGACCATTATGGGTTTCTATGTTTGAAAATAAGTATTTTTCAGCTCTTTAGTTTTTAGGAGTCTGCCTGAGTATAAAATGATTTTTGCATTGTATTCTTTACATGCCTAGTGTTTTTCAATCATTTCATTTCCTTGTGAATCAATCTGATAGAGGGTGGTCGAGAATCAACATTAAAATGGTCGACATCTCTGAGGGGGTAGTCACGAACCAGTGAAATTGTAGATTTTTTCCTTTTATCAAGATTACAAAAGTTTTGGAAGCAAAAAAAGCTTGAAGAATATTCAGAAATTACTATTAAGTTATCAAGGAATCGGTTTACACTAACTCCAATACAATGTTTAGATCTTTTGCACGAAACCACTCTCAAAGTTGACATTTCGGTCGAGAGCCAGTGCATTTACTCTACGTCGATTTTTATTCTAGGTAGCACGGTTTTTCTGGTGCTCAATTTATATAAACACAGGGTGGTAAAAATAAGATACAACCATCAACAATTATTTCTCAGCTAGAGATACCAATTCATTTCAATAAATATTTTAATCCTCCATAGAATTTTATTTCCATTTAAAAAAGAAGCCGTAAATAGGAACTTTGTTACAAAGATGAAAATGCATCAAACAAACATACTGACGATTGATAGTATCACAATAATTCAATTGATTTATATATAGATACAACAATTAATCAATTACGTTTGTTTATGTTGTGGACAGATGCAAAAAGCCGTTACATTTGAAACATTGTGAATATAACTCGCCATAAACACGATGTTATCAAAAAATCGCATGAAAAGTCACACCACTGAGGATATATTGGTAGTTAAAAACTTTTAATGGGTTTGCAAACGATCATATATACTTTGTGTATAGGTGGCCTGATGTGAATTTATTACCAGTAAAATTTACTGAACATCAGGACACCCCAAGCTGTCCCTGCAACTCACAGATCAGGATTTCGAATTATATCATTCCTGCCTGGTGGCAGACTAAAGACTAATATGAATATCCTCTTGTACCAACCCATTTTTCCAAAATGACTCAAAGAGACTGTAAGCGTAGAATAGAGAAATATATGAACTTATTACTAGCAACCAAATATCAGTTAATATTTTCAGCAAAAAGCATTAGAAATACTAATTTATTTAATTCACTTTCTCAATAAACGTATAATATTATTTGTATCGTCTTCTTCTACATCATCAAAGTGGTACAATCCAGAGAATGATGATTCGAATACAAATAAAACAAAGAATCAATACATTTTCATATTTAAACTTTTTTTATTTCCAGCAATGTTCTAATAGATAATAGAAAAATCCAAGGCAAATAATAGTATATTACACACCGAGGTGGGAAGTGATTCATTCCTGTCGTGAGATTAGTTAGTTCGAGACAGGAATGAAACTTCCTACCGAGGTTTGTATACTATTTTATCTACAACCATCATATTTCGATCAAAATTAATAAATCTATGTTTCGTTCTGAACATACCAGGATTATTACATGAGTGTGGGCGGGAAGTAGAGGTGTGTAATGTGACACTTCCCAACCTTCAAGATGTTAGTATTGACAACATTATATATATGGTTGTAAATAAAATAACAAATCGATTGAAATAAACAAACAAATGTACCTTTAATTAACACCGATTCTCTGCAAGTTGTTTACCGTCTCGTACAGGTTGGGTATTTTTCCATCATGCTGGATGACAGCTAGAGTCCAACCAATCCCCAAAAAAGGGAACAAGAACCTGTCCAACAACTACAGGCCCATTGCCCTGTTATCAGTAATCTCCAAAGTGATGGAAAAAGCCATCAACATTGAGCTTATCAAATATCTGGAGAGCTCAGGAATCATCAATGATAGACAATACGGCTTTCGTCACCGAAGATCTACTGAAGATCTACTTGCCTATACGTCACCCATTTATGGCAAACTTCATTAGAAGAACACAGGGAATCTCTAGCTATCGCGTTGGACATATCGAAAGCATTTGACCGTGTTTGGCACGGAGGACTCCTCCACAAACTACCATCATACGGCTAACCACCTCAGCTATGCCATCTCTTATCGAGTTTTCTTTCAGGCAGATCGCTTCATGTGGTGGTGGACGGTGTATCGTCTGATACCATTGGCATCAATTCCGGCGTTCCACAAGGATCAATTTTGGCACCAACATTATTCCTACTTCATATCAATGATCTGTTAGGAGTAACAACTTGCCCCATCCACAGCTTTGCAGATGATAGTACCCTCCATACTGCGTTCTCTTCCAGAATTCCCATTTCTTCCCAGGAAACGAAGAACTCACGGCACAGGCAGGTCAATGCTGTCAATAAAGACCTTGCTGAAATCACAGCCTGGGGAACCAACAACCTAGTTGAATTCAACGCCACCAGAACTCAAGCCTGTATCTTCTCTAGGAAGGCGGAACTGAGTATGCCCGACATTGTAATGTCTGGCACCACCATCTCCACCAAGCCCACCATATCTATGCTCGGTATCTCCATCAGCAACACTCTTTCATGGGATAATCATGTCGGCGACCTTTCACTTTTCTATCGATACTTCCACGGGAAATGTGCTTCGGAAATCTCTGCTATCATCCCTTCACTAGCAATACCAGTCAGACGAACAAGACAAGCCCAGCCAGCACATCCTTTCGTTGTCAACCTCGAAAGATGTCGAACAGCACTTTATCAAAACACCTCCATCCATAGAACGGCTAGGCTCTGGAATTCATTGCCTGCATGAGGAAGTATTCCCAACAACATATAATGTCCAGAAGTTCAAAAATTAATTCCAATACCTACCTCCTATCCCTATCCTCCCTAGGAACGCACGATGTTCTTTGAACATTATAGGGATTCCCTTTCGTGCGCTCCAAACGATGAAAAAAAAATTGTACGTTTGATGATGAAGCTGCCTCCTAATTGTCAGCAACTAAAAATTTCATAGAATTCTTTCACTTCATCATGACAACATACCTCGTTATAAAATAATATAGGTAATACTGATTCTTTCTCATCTTGAAATTTTTGAGTTATGAATCATTGCAAAAAATATAGTGGCTACAAAAACTGTAGTTTCAAGTCTGCCGCGGGCAAAATCCAAAGCACAATAATTTGAATACAAAATGATCCACTAAAACAAAAACCATTTTTCGAAAATGACCCGGAGCGACCGTTCCCCTCTTCGAAAAATAAATAAAATAACAAATTTATTAAAATCTCCTTCCATAAACGAATTTGCAAATCAGATTACAAGTTGAGGCCTAATAAGCATAAACTGCACCGTACGGTGTTATTAAGTAAGGTTATAACTAATAATGTAATCCGTAACCGCAGCCGTCTTTATCTAACGACACGAGCGTAAGCGTTCTCTTTCTCCGTCTGGCACTTCCTCTCTTCTGTGGGAAAATGAGACAGGTGTTAGTTTCGTTCTCGATCTCGGCTTGCATAGGAATTTTTTCATCCTTGAATTTTAAAAACAAATTTCATCGTTTGCTGCATTATTTATCACTGGAATTAATGATTCGTTAAAACAGACGGGTTGGTATTTTATTGAGAAATTGTTTTACTGAAAATTGAAGTCGATTATACATCAGGGATGAATTTTTTTGAATCCTGCTATGTTAATCCATTCAACTTCAAAGCGAGGAGAGGAACAGATTTTTTGAGGTTAATTAGGACCCAAATGACAGTGAGTAGACATGGAGTAGACCATCGGTAGATTATTGATGTGATGATGTGTCAGAATTACTGAATGACATCGAAAAATAAGGGTATAAAAATATTCGCGGAAATCAATGTTACCAGGTGGCGCTCGGTTTTCATCGTTCCATGTCAAAGCCACGTCAAAACTGGGGGAAAACAAACTCAATCCTCACTCAATCCCATTAGTGCCATTAGCGTGTGTACTGTGTACTGATAAGAGTGATAAGTTTTTAAATTTCTTGAATTAATTGTCAATATTCGATCGAAATCACCTGTTGTAGATGTTCTTTTGGCAAATATTTTGCTCTATTTAGATGGAAAAAGCCGACCAGTAGTGGAAGGAGAAGCAGTTCTCCGTGCTAATCATGTGATTTTGTGTGAGGCAGAAGACTTCAACAAAAGGCACATTTTTGCACTTTGTCTATACAAACTTCGGCGATGAAATCTCCCCCACATGAAGTAAAATTGAAGTTGGGGTCCAGAGGAATCTGGGTATTGTAAACATGTTTTAGCTGTTCTGTTATATGTCAATTGATTTGTTCGTCATAATTAGTTTGAATTGTTTGAACTATATATCTCCAATTCTTCACCCGTTCACTGTTCACTAAACTAATAAAAATGTAATACTGTAAAAAAATTAACCAACTCAACCATCATCACTACCAACAGTGCCAACACTTTATGTCATTGACAAGTTTGACTACAGCTACAGCAAGCTGAATGCAATGTAGTTTATGCACTTTATCCATAGACAACAGTTTGTTTTCCCCCAGTTTGAAGTTCGTATTAGTAACCTGATGTAGCCCACTGCGTGAATCTCGCGAATAGAACATTTGTAAGGAAAATTTCTTCTTTCATTTTTTGTTGTATCATTGAGTATTATATAGTATAGAGTGTAAATAAGAGTGTTGTACTTAGAAATGAGCATGAGCAGACGTTTGTGAGATCCACGTTGAAATTTGGAAAGGATCAATATTTGATTGTAATGATTATACCTATTCATCATTCACAAGGTTACAACAAGGAAGGAATTCTTCTTCAGCCCCTCCGAGAGACACTTAACTGTATTTTACCTATATAGAAAAGTGTTATAGTTAGATTGTTTAATGTTTAATGTTTACTCAAACCTCCCCACACACAGCACTACTTGCTTTGTGGGTGTATCTAGTTGATTTACTTATCCTCCCGACGCGTAGCGGAGGGAGACAAAAAACCGTGAGCTAAAATCTAATACTTTCCCGTGTATAATACACTATTTTTTTCTGTGAAAGAAGAAAGAACGAATCAATATTGAGAAGATATTACATTATTTTCAAATCTGAAAATTATCGACGTAAAATTTCAAGATTTTAACAGTAGGGACACCTGCGTTGTAGGCATCTTTATCATTCCTTTGAAATAATGAAATATCTGATGTCACTTCTGTCAGTCTAATTCTGTGATATGATTCAAAAAAATTGCGAATTTCGAGGTTGTTCAGTAACATACGTAACCGCGAAGTCGAATGGAAGATAAAAGGACTTGCAGTTCTTTCTCGGAGACGGTATTATTGACTCATTTTTCGGAATTATAGCACTTCAAAAGCCATCAACAGTGTATATATATGTGATATATATCCGGGAAAAAAGTACTCACTTTTTTCCCACGGAAAAGTAATTTATGAAAAGTGACATTTTATAACCTGCCAATAGAGATGAAATGCCAAACTTTTTTCCCGTCACAGAAAAAAAGAAGTATTTTTGGCTCATTTCCTAGAGGAGTCTGAAACCTAGAGACCAAACACCTTATGGGCCTGCTGGCTTCCGCAATGAACCTATTCATAATGCGTCAAACTGTAAGTTCACAATAGCTATCACTAATAATCAGTATATAGAGAAAATATTTCTCTTGTTAGTTTTTCCTATATGAATGAATAATTAATTGAACAAATCAATCAATTTCCAACGCTTGTCGATGAACTGTGAAGACAACTGTGAGTTCTTTCTTTCAGTTTAAAAATACACCTCTATACTTTGCGTATCGGACTATATACTTACTTGCTCCACTTGAATCATATTGAATCCATTTAGTACTAATTGTAATTAGTTATTGGACACGAACACGATATGTCGGTTCATTTTTTATTTTCATTTTTAATGTTAATGTTATTAAATCTCTGGGTGTTGCAAGTCACGAATGTTCTTGAGTGCCGGAAATATCACTACGTGAAATGAAAGAACGAAAGCCATCAAGTTGAAACTCGTATCGTGATCTCATTATAAGACCTCCATCTTCTACACATTATCTCTAAAAGAGGCGTATTCGAAAATCGTTCACAATTAAAAATAATTACACCACACGGAAATGATACGTTTAAAGGGGAAATAGGAAAATCAGGTACTATGGCTCCTTATAGATAATTTAGTTATGGAAACAGCGAGGTCAAATTGACAACCATTTACAACCATACGAATTTGGCATAGATGGTTACTGAGAATAGTATATCACAACTAGTGTGGAAAGTGACATATTTCGCGCGAGAGCGGACACGAAACGAGCGCAGGAAATGCACTTTCCAATGAGTTTTGAACACTATTTTTCCTACGACCACATATATTATATGTCATGAGTGTTTATAAGACCAGACTAGGGATCATGTTTCTAATCATATTCGATCACATGAAGGTGATATCATTATCATTATTATTTAATTTTACTTCAATATTTAAATGACATCATTAGTTTAACGTTAACTTAACATTAACTTAACATCAACTTAACATCCACTTAACATTAACTTAACATAAATTTAACAGTTTCTTAACATTACCTTGAAATTAACTTAACATTAATTCTTCATCAACTCAACATTAAGTTAAAATTAACGTAACATTGACTTTACTTCAACTTAACATTAACTCAATAATTATTCAACATCAACTCAATATTAAATCGACATTAACTCAAAATTAACTTGGCATTACCTTAAAATCAAATTAACATCAACTTATATAATATCAAATTGACATTACGTTCACATTAATCACTAAATTGCCAATACATTGACATTAATTCAACTTTCAATTGAAATTAACTTGATTTCAACTTTTCATCAACTTAACATTACGTCAACATTAACGACAATAACTCATGTTAAATCGACACTAACTTTCCATTAACTTGACCATAACTTAACTTACCATAATTCAGCATAATAATCATTCATTGGTACATCATAATCTATAGACTCTGTAACTGTGCGATTTTCGAATATTTCCACCCATGTGAGTTTTTCTTTCGAACTTTCTAACTGTTATATGTGGTCATAGTGAAACGAGTCACTTTCTCAATAACAAATCAATGTGTTTTGTGACACATATTTTGGGTAGCGATCTCAACTAGAAAAAACCATCAGTATTTCTAGAAAAATATCCCATTATTTAAGACGAAATTGTTCAGTATCACGTGATGATATTGAACCAATCGGTATTAAATCATATAACAGTGCTCTCATTTACATCACCATGCATATACTCGTAATCAGGGCTGCGCGATATTAGATTTCACATATCGTCGCCTCAGAGCAACAGTAAGACATGTGAAAAAATTGGGCTTTCGGGATTATTGAAGTTTTCGAATCATAAACTACCTCGGCATCTAGTGGAATACTGAGACAAGCCTTATGACGTCATGATATATTTTATTTTTAACATAACTTTGTGTTACACAAGTTCCCATTTCGATATCGAGTTAATGCAACAGTAGGTTATGATAACATATCCTGCTGTAGCACTGAGATTCTGGCGCGAGTGCATTAGTTATCCATGGTTATCCTAAGCATCGTCCACCGATGTCCTAAGGTTGCTCTATCGCCCATCTTCGATTTGATTTGAAAGATTTTATTCAGCTTTCGCTAGTTTCACATCATATTTTTTACAATTATAAACATATTTAGAAAGTATAAATTCCTGAAATAACTATTAACCATACATATGAACTATACTAAATCCTAAAGTAGACTTTTCGTAACATATTCTTGAAAATTTCAATATTTGGTGCAACTTTGACAATAAGTGGAAGGCTGTTGAAATGATGCAATCCCTGGACAAAAAGAGATTTTTGTAGAACATTCGAATGACATCTTGCTTTATAAAAATGTTCTCTAAACCTGACGTTATATCTATGCATTTCCGATCTTTTCACAAGGAAAGATTGCAGATACATAGGAGCCTGTTCGATACTTGAACAACATGTCTATTCCTGTTTAGTATTCTGAAAGCGATTGAACTGATAGCAACGTCTTCAAAATATTTCAGTTTCTGTTGGTCTCAGTTAATATTCACACAAATATGTACCCAAAGATTGAAATTAAGAAAAAACCCGAACACAACGCCGGGAAGTTGCATTAATTCCAGCCTACAACAACCCACCGCCTATACTAAATGATAAAAGGAATGATCTGATCAGCTTGTGTGATCTGAATTTGATACCAAAATATCATCACCAGTTTTTTCCATTTCTGAAAGGAACAACAACTAATGATAATAATAATTAGGATCATGCATCTGATTAAGTTATTCTGTATGCGTCTGTTTTCCGTTCAATAAACCATTTTTCTACTATTTACCAATTATTTTTAGTGATAAGCTCATTTTCCCAATGTATTTGAATTGAATCAATGAAAAATATGGGACAAGATGAAATTAATCACTTTTGCAAGATGATGTCCTAGTCAAAATGCTGATTATTCCTGAGGAACACTGAGTCAAGATATAAATTCATTTCGATATCCTATAAAATCTCATGCATTTCTATAGCAACAGTAAGACAAGTGGATATAATTATTTCCCAGCTGTTCTTATTGATTTCGAATCATCATCATTTGGAATATACTTGGAAGTTCAGAAAGTGTCCAAAATTCCACTGAGATGCGTTTACTAGATCCTGACATATGTGTGATTGAAGTTATCATGAAAACTTAAAATCGAATTTACTCGAAACTAAGATTTTGTTGATGTCCTACTGTTGCTCTGAGGCGACGATATCCATTATCGATAAGTCAAAACATATTGTAGCAGGCATACTAAAACGACTATCGGCATGTGTGTCTACCGATTTACTGATATATTAAGAATGATTAATATAACAAACTAAGAATAAACGAAAAACATTTAAAAACGAGCGGATGGATCCTCTCATTATGAGGTACCGGTGTCCACTACTCGCGTAATATATATCGATATATCGATATTTTTGAAATTATACAGGGTGTAACTAAATAAGTGTAAAACATTTGGGAGAGTGATCCCCTATCGAAGAAATGATAGTATCTTCCATACAAAGAAACTTCATTGGAGCATCCCATGATAAGATATACAGCTCCTTGGAGGGGGTACATAAAATTTGTTTAACAATTAATTTTTTTCACAAATTAAGAACAAAGCAACAATGTACAATTGGTATAACTTCAAGTTTAGAAATTTACAAACTGACAGCTTGATGCCAATTTAGTCACCATCGCTAATAGCGGCCTACTAAATAAGTTTCGTATTTTCGTTTTATGGCGTTATGTATGTTGTTCGTAAAATAATGTTTTGCTGCGAACTGGTTAATTTTGGGCAAACATTTCAAGGGACATTTTTTGTTAAGAATGAAACAGGCTATCGGAAATAGATTTTTTAATGGTAAACAAATGATAAGACAAAAAGTTACATTGGATATAAAATCTAGGGGTTGCGTTTTCCACCCCTTACAACCAAGGGGTAAAGCAAATACATTACTGGCTAAGTGTCTTTTTGGTAGTAGAAGATGCCAGATCAATTTCAATACTATAACTTTTTTAGTGCTTGTGAAAAAAATTGTTAAACAAATTTAATGTACCCCCTTCAAAGGGCTGTATCTTAATATGGAATGCTCCAATGAAGTTTCGTTATGTAAAAGCTTCTATCTTTTTTTCGATGAGGAATCCCCCTCTCAAATGTTTTACACTTATTTAGTTACACCCTGTACATCGATTCTCACCCACGCCTAACACAGAACAATCTTATTTTTCGTACTTCCGGGCCTAAAGTGACAACTTCACTCCCTTGTGACAGTTACTAAAGTGTCACATTTAATCCCTCCGGGATTAAATATTGACGAAACTCCCGGAACGATTAAATCACAAACAAACGAATTTAAGGGATATTTTATTGAAAAATATAATTAATTAGAATGGTAATTAACGTTAATATTCAAATTAATATTGTGACAGTTCGTCATATTGACCAGTCTTTCCTGGGTTAATGCAGCAGGTACTGGTACTGGTACTGGTACTGGTGGGGGACGTTTCCACGTCAGCAACTAGTCCCCAATGGGACCTTTTTGCCAACCCCAAGTGTTTTCAATGACTGATGTGGTTCGCTCAAGAGAGCTGGCTAACATCCTTTTCAGGCACCGCCCCTCAGCTCTCTTTTCAGAGTTTTTCGGCTGTGTTTTGTAGGCTAGTAATGTACTCACTACCATATGCGCAGTGGCAGGCCTGCTAACTATCATCGTTAACCCCCGAGACCGAGGTCTACTTAAGCAGCTGGCCCGCTCTCACGCTCAGCTGGTAGTTTTCCACACCCACCTACATACACCGTCCTACTTCTTCTCTGATGCTCACAACCACATCATCATATCTTTCTGCGTGTTCTGTGTAGGCTTTGTTACTAACTCCATGCGCCACTTTAGGAGCAGCACTGTTAATTGGAACGCAACAGCGAATCGTGCAGGACTATCCCCAACCGTAATGCAGCAGGTAACTGACGAGTAACAGATAGGTCCTTTTCATATTGAACTGGTGTTTGTTTCGAAGATCCTGCGGAAACAGGAAGCGAGAATGAGGACTGTGGCATAACTATAGTGGACGAATCGGCGACTTGACCAAATATTTTATCTGAAATTTTTTGTTTATTTTTAATAGACGATTCAATATATCCCTCGGCCACGTTGGAGGATTTCCATCCTCCATGTCTCTTCAGCACGTCTATTGTTGCTCCCGAATCAGCTAACAAAGACGCAGATGTGCGTCTAAAACAATGTCCCGTATAAGACGTCGCATTTTCTAATTTCAAGAAAGCTGCTATTTGCCGTGGAAATGTACCAAACATGTTTTTTCCTACTACTCGCGTAGTACATTCTTTGTTGATGTATTGAACAAAAAATTTTGAATGAGTTGTCCCTGTCTTTCGCAATGCCACATATTTCCGAAATATCGCCACAAAACTGATGGCACTGTTTTCTGAATTTTTGATCACAAAATTTCGGTCAATTTTATTTTTGGTGTTTCTAATCGCAATAAGGAAGGAATCGCCCAAATCTCTCACATCGTCGATTTCTAAATCAACCAACTCTTTTCCACGACAAGCTCCCGCAACGCCCAAATTAAGTGCAACCTACAAAAAAATTGATTTCTTAAAATTTCTGAATATAAACAAATTTCCAAATTTACCTTAAGCATTAAATATTTATCATCCGGAGCCTCCCGTAAGAACTGATCTACCTGCTCAGACGTGAGAATTCTTGACTTCTTTGGCTTAAATCCCTCATTTCTTCTCTTCAAAAAAGCTAATAATTTTGGAAATTTACTTATATCAATATCTTCTCTAATGTTAATAACCGATTTCAGCATTGAGTAATGTGCCCAGAGAGTTGAGGCACAAACCGCTTTTGATTTATCATCGAAGTAGACTAACAGCGCATTTTCAGTAGGTTGTCTCACATTTTTTAAGCGGCACCACTTTTTAAAAGCATCGCACTGCTGCTCGTATAGTTTTCTAGATTTCGGTGGTAACAATTCTTCACCTACTTCGGCTGCTCTTTTATCAATATCAGATACACCTTCTTCACTCATGATACCAATAATTATCAATAACAATGTTTCTTTACAAGAGGCCGGCGTACCTCAGTGCTTCGATGCTTCAATATCGATTCACGTCGAGGTATCGATCGTGGGTTCGAGACCCACGAACGCAGACTTTTTCTGATGGCCTAAGAAAGTGTTTGGGATCACACGTTAAAAGGTAAGGCCCCCGTCATTCCTTGCTCGCACAAGTCTTTCGAAGACTTCTGAGGGTTGCTCGTAAGGGGGCAACGGAATGACGGATAGAACAATTTCAGAACAACAACAATGACACTAGTAATGACAATGTTTCTAAATTATAACTGTCACAACGCAATGTTACTATGGTAACTTATTTTAAAGACAGTTTATTAAATGAGTTGAAGAGAGAAAAAACTGATTGAAATTATTGAAATAATTAATAAAATCATACCGGAAGTACGAAAAGTATCGTATATACCTTGCGACTGAAGTACATTTAATCCTTCAGGTAAATTATGGCCCTCCCTGCGGTCGGGCCATAAACTTTACCTTCAGGATTAAATGTACTACTTCAGTCCCGCGGTATACATATAATGTACTATTTTATCCAAACCAGAGGTTATAAAATCATCAACCAAACTAATTAAATCAGCATAAAAACTATCTACCTACCTTCCTACTACCTAAGCAATATATTTTCATGCCCGGACAAACCGGACAAATAAAATAAGAGTTAATTTCAAAAATATTATAACTATTGTCTGGATATTATGAAAGCGTCTAGGGGCCACACAAATAAGTTTAATAATTTTTACAAAAATATTGAGAAGAAACCGAGTTGATATATATATAGTCGATATATCGATAATTAAAATAGTTATAGATCCTACCTGATTTATAATGTGTCTATAGTCTCGAAATATAAATAATGTGTTACATTTCTTCGAAATTATAAATATTTCTGGTCCAAATATCATAACTCTCAAAAAGAACTTCTCTACACGATTTTCTAAATTAGCTTCCTATATCTGTTTATGCAATGTTGTCGACATACGATAGATATTTCCTACTTTACTTTCAACAAACAGCAGAACAATTTCAATCATTGATATGGAGTTTAGGAACAATGTTGGTATATACTAGGGCTTCGCGAGACCAAGACCAAGACCAAGACTGATCAGTCTTGGTCTTGGTCTCGAAAAATAAATGTAGTCATGGTCTTGGTCTTGATGTTTCAAGACCAAGACGTGACTGGCTCAGTCTTGGTCTTGGTCTTGATAGTCTTGGTCTTAGATCAAAATGCGTCTAACTCAGAAACCTACCATATGACAAATGAATAATTGAAATAAAATGCCATTACATTTTCCATCGGATTTTTCTTCTTATCGAGTAGTTGAGTTCATTATTTTTCTTTCGAGATCAAGACAATCAAGACTATTGGGAGAGAGTCTTGGTATTGGTCTTGGTCTTGGTCTCGAAAGTCGAGTCTTGGTCTTGGTCTTGGGAAGATTTATTAAGTCTTGGTCTTGTATCAAGACCAAGACAAGACCAAGACTGGACTCACGAAACCCTAGTATATACCAAAATGGATCATTTTAGAATGACGGAATTTCCCATACTGTGGTATGGTTTGAGCCATCAATTTGTGGAGAAGTCCTTGGGGCCGAACACGATCGAATGCTTCCGATATATCTACAGGGTGTTAGTGAATAAGTGCGACAAACTTCAGGGGGTAATTCCTTGCGATAGTTTAGAAAATGAAGTTCATATATACATATATATCCTAACCTGCTTCATTTTCGAGATACAGGGTATTAGTATTTTCATGGAAAATCGTTTTTTAATCATTACTCAAATGTCTTTTTACCAATTTCAATGGAACTTGGTGGTTTTGTAGAATGTAACATGGAGCTTCTTTTGATGTGAATGAATTCGTGAAAATATTTTCAGTGGCGTCAAAGTGGGTTAGTTTATCGATATTTACGGTTAATATATCATTGTACGCCACTGGTTTTTCTGACTTCCATATTCTTATTAGATTGAACAATTGAAATATCAACTTTCTTATCCTCTGTGTTTCTTTTGTATCTCGCCTACTATTTGAGGAAACAATAATTCGATTTGACTTCAAAAAATTTTAATGAAGGTGCTCTTGCAACATTCATTGAGATTAGTCAATACTTTTTCAGTGTCCAACAATACTGAATTTTGGCACCATGGAAGCTTATACAGGGGCGTCATGAATAAAAACAATTAATACTTTCAACTTCATCATCCTGAATATCAAAAATGAAGCAAGTTAGGACACATGTTTATATGAACTTTATTTCCTAAAATATCACAAGGAATCATCCCCTGGAGTTTGTCGCACTTATTCATTAATCCCCTGTATATCGCCACTCATGATCCAGGCTTGTCCGTAATAGTGTTTTGTTTAACGAGCATGTAATAATAGTGATTTTCCACGAGAATGGAGTTTGCAGCATGAGCCTTAGGCGAATGCTGCAATCACTCAAGTGAGAAATTATAGCATTCCGTGCGAGTTATACACATTGATTTTTCTACGGCTATAACTAATAACAGCGACATTTTTGATTCTGATTTCTTCTCAAGTAATGCTTATCTATTAGACACAGCTGTCATTGCTTGAAATTTGACATTCCTTTGGTGATGAGATTTTCTGAAATAATATCACAATGAAGTCACTATGATATCAGATACGGAAATTAAATCAAAGTACCTCATTGATGTATCGAAAACAATAAAACAAGAGCATTTTTGTGTTATATAGTTGCAGAAAATATTATATTGTTATTGTTTAACGAACACGGAATGATAGTAATTTAGCATTACCTGCGAGTTATATGATATATTTTTTCTACGGCTGCATCAGATAACAGCAAAATTTTTGTTTCTTTGGCTTGTAGCCATTCTATTAGATATAGATCTGTCAATGCTTGCAATTTGACATTTCATGGGACATGAGGTTTTGAGATGAAATAGTTACACAATGGAGTCATTGTGGAAATTTGGAATAAGAACTTTGGAATTGCATATTAACATAATGAGCTTAGATTAGATTAGATTTAGAATGGGGCCTTCGGGCTATCTGCCTCCACACCGCGACCTTTTCAGATCTATTGTGTCTGCCCCGCCTTCCCTATGAGACTCCATAGGCTAGCTTTCAGATCTCCTGTGTATCTTTGGGCTTCTGGTTTTTCGTCACCCAGCGTAAGGAACCTTAGTCTTGACAAGCCCTCACAGTGGCAAAGTATGTGTACTGCTGTTTCCTCTTCTTCCTGACAGAACCTGCACAACAGTTCTTCAGTCAGACCTATCGTACTCATGTGTTTGTTGAGCCTACAATGCCCTGTGAGAAGTCCCACTAGTATTCTAGTTGGACTTCGTTTCTGGCTCAGTAGATATTCTGTGAATGTTGGCGATGGGTTTTTAATACTCTCTTTACAAAACACTTTTGCCTGTCTCTTACCTGGCGAGTTATTCCACCATTCTTGAGATTTGGTTTACATCCATGATTTGATACTAGTCTTTTGTATAGCTTTCGCAATACCACAAAAGGGTACTTCTGGGCCATTCAGAGCTTTGTTTGTTCCTGCTCGGGCAAGTGAGTCTGCCTCTTCATTGCCCTCGTACTCTGTATGTGCTGGTACCCATGCTAGAGTCCGTCTGTTCTGACTGCCCAGTTCATTTAGGGTTTCTATGCAGTCCCATATTAGTTTTGAGTTAACTTTAACTGCTTTGATGGCCGCCTGGCTATCTGAATAGATTGCAATGGTTTTGCCTTTAAACGCTTGCCTTATCAATTCTTTCACGCAATGATGTATTGCAATAACTTCTGCCTGAAACACCGTCGCGTATTTACCTAAGCTCAGTGAGATTCTTGTCTTTGGTTTGGCCCCATAAATACCAGCTCCTGATCCATCCTCAGTTTTGGAGCCGTCCGTATAGACAGCAATGTCTGCATTGATAGGAAGTCCTTCCTTCCATGCCTCTCTGTCCGTTATACTTATTCTGAAAGTTTTTTTAAAGCTATATTTTGGAATTATGCCATCCGTTGGCATTCCCATGATGGGGTCGCTTTCCAACTCTTCATATAGTTTCTAGTCTTTAACGTGCGCGTTGCTTATGGGTGTTTGATTCCTTGACAATCTAATCACGACTGCTCTGGCTTCGCCTTGGATATTTATATTTGTAGTGGTGGCAGGTTCAAGAGGACCTCTAAAGCGGCTGTTGGAGTGGTTTTCATTGCACCAGTGGCACTCAGGCGAGCTTGCTCCTGAATAGCACTGAGCCTTCGAATCACTCCAGTCTGTTGTGTCTTTGGCCACCAAACTACTGACCCATATGCTATCACAGGTCTGATGACGCTGGCATAGAGCCATGTGGTAATTTTTGGTTGCACTCCCCAATTTTTTCCGCACATTCGTCTGCACAGATTGAAGACTACTGTACTTTTTTTGTGCAATTTTTTGTAGGTGTTGATTCCATGTTAACTTATGATCAAAGATGACTCCTAAGTATTTTTCCTCTAGGGCGAACGGAATTTCTACCCCGTTGAGTACTGGTTGCTTTAATCCTTCCAGTACTCTCTTTTTCGTGAAATTCATTACAGAGATTTTATGAGGGTCCACGGTGAGTTCCTCCTCTTTACATACCATAGTGCTGGACACCTTGGCATGATGGAAATTTAACTGTGAACTGATCCCTTCTTGCGTCTTCTTCGAGGCATCTCCCTCCTCCATGGGTGTTGCGCTCTCATGTGCTATTTGACTCTTGAGAGGGCTACTCCCACTTTGGGAGGGCTCTGCCACGTACCCTTCTTGTGCCTCTTGGGTCTCCGGAATCGGCTCGGCGTGTTCCTCTTGTTCCTTGACATGTTTCCCTTCCTGTCCGGATTTAATTCTCCCTAGATTGAAGTAGGGAGACGAATGTCAAGTTTCACTAGTTCTTCCAGTGACTGTTTGTCCATGGATAAGACCCAAGTTTGACCTTTGGCCGCAGGAGTTTTGCCCCAAACCGTCCAAAGGTGCGTGTTCAGCCCATGATATGCGACTTTGAGCCGGTGCAGAATTTTTTCCGCCTTCGGCTTTTGCCCTCTTTCATCAGGGATGAAGGTAGTGCAGGCGTAGATTTCAGGCAAGTCATCCTCCTCCAACACTCTGTCAGGGTTGCTCCCTCCATGAGCTTACAAGCAGAGTGATTAAAATTTGATTGTGATATAGAATATGTTTCTATGACCCCTGGAAGTCATGTTTATCATATGAAACGCCATCATCGACCAGCTCAATACACGACTGATTCCTGCTTTCACTGATATGGAGTTTTCAATATCTACCTCTAAGCATTCTCATCTTGATCCGTTCAATTAAAGAATTTAGTAAAGAAAGAAAATTAGTTCTATTATAGTAAGGTTGAAATTGTTCTATAGTTGTTTCGACTTTAGAGGGCACAAGCTATTTTGAGAATATACTGATGAAAGGATATAGCAATCTTAAAGGAATCGCCGTTAATGATTAAATGATGAATTATGAAAGTACTGATCGTCTGATAGAGGTTGATGACCCCATCATATTTTATTTTTATGTGTGTTAAATACGTAATCCGTATTATGTAAATCAATATACACCGCTGAATCTCACGTAGAGAGGCTACTGCAAATCAGCAAAAAATCTTCGCTCTCTTAAACGCTTATTGCTTCACATCCTCAATTACTCAATAATTCGAATGACTGATTATTGCAAGAGAAAAATACCAGTAAGTTCGTTTTATGCACGGTGTATGTTTCAACAACCGTTGTTAGTCCAGTCAAAGTAGATAACAAAACGTAAACACAAATACGCATTTATATTTTCCAATTGACTAGGTCATTACATGGTGGAAGGAGATATTTAGTAGGTAATTTTAAAAACTTCAGAAAAACAAAATACTCAAAGATATTCAAATTGGTCAGAGTTCCTACCCAGCAAACATGACATAGGTGGCCATTCAATGGCCCAATGATTTGATTGATGGCCCACTGCTGGTACTATATTGACGTGATGTTCCACCCCACACCTGTACTTTCGTATGCCTAGGGCGATTTGAAAATATTTTTTTCCATAATATATTACTCAAGATTATCTACTTTGTCCAGCAAACAAAATTATCAATCACAATTTTTCAGCCTACTACGTTCCCAATAATTTCAGCTAATTTAACAAAAACGGATTAGGCAGTTTTCTACAATTTTTTTTTTCAATGTTCTGGTTCCCACGATAGGGATATCCTGTAATGTTCAGTGAACATCTTGAGAACCAAGGGAAATAAGGTAGGTATTGGTGTTCTTCTTGAAGTTCTGGAGGTTTTATGCCTCGGGAAACACCTCCCTTGGCAGTGTGTTCGAGAGCCTCGCTGTTCGTTGGATGAACGAGTCTTTGGAAAGAATGTTCTGCAGTACTCCGAAGTGACCACGAAGAGGTGCGAAGCCTTAACTCGACGGGTTAATCTCGCGGGGACTGCCAAGGGAGATACAATTGTTGATATTTTAGAAGAGCATCGTCCATGAAAATATCTATATAATAGAGCCAGATCGCCAACTTTTCTACGGTGTTCCATCAGAGAGGTGAGTGAGGCATCACCCACGAGACGAATTGCTATTTTTTTGGCGGAATCCGACAGCTTCAGGGTATGTTTGGGTGCCGCACTCCAAATATGAGAACAGTATTCCAGGACAGGTCGGATCTGTTCCTCATAGATCATAAGCAGCTGAAGTGGAATAGCTCCTGGTCCGAAACAGAAAACCAAGTTTTTGGGATGCACTTTTAGCAATTGATCTCACGTGATTTTCCCAAGAAAGATTATTGCTGATAGTAATATCAAGCATCGAAATGGATATCTTCAAAGGTATGGTTACTCCTGGACATCCTGGACATGATTGGCACAGTAAGATCGGTTTTCTAGAGAAAAGGCATGCTTGTGTTTTGTTCGCATCGAAATCTACCAAGTTATTGGATCCCCATTCGAAAATTGTTGTCAAGTCCATATTTATGTTGTCAACATTTCTTCCTCGTTCGTTTCTGATTCGCCTGGCTGGTATTGGAGCCCTGGAAGAGAAGGCGGTATGGAGGGTACTATCATCCGCGCAGCTGTGTACTAGACATGAAGTTGCTTCCAGCAAATCGTTGATATGGAGTAGAAATAGTACTGGTGCTAGAATTGATCCTTGCGGAACACCAGCATTTATAGTAAGAGAGTCAGATGAAACTCCGTTGACCACTACATGGAGAGACCTATTTGAGAGAAAACTAGATAGCAGAGATTATAGCTGGGGAGGCAAGCCATAAGATGGAAGCTTGGCAAGAAGTCCGTGGTGCCAGACTCGATCGAAGGCTTTGGAGATATCAGGTGCCACGGCTGAGGTTTCCCCATATTGTTCAATAGATTGCTGCCATATATTATGTGAGACGTAAGCGAGCAGGTCACCAGTTGATCTCTGATGATGGAAGCCATATGGCCTATCGTTGATAATACCTGAATGTTATTCCAGATATTTCATGAGCTAGATGTTGATAGCTTTCTCCACGATCTTTGAAATAATAAATAGCAGTGCGATCGGTCTGTAGTTGCCAGGTAGGGTCTTTTTGTCTTGTTTAGGAACCGGTTGTACTCTTGCAATTTTCCAGTTGGACGGGAATTCCCCAATTTGTAAGAGTAGTCGAACAACTGGCAGGGAACAGGTGTTAGCTCGGGAGCACATTTCTTGAGAACAATCGATGGGATTCCGTCGGAACCACAAGCATTGTTGGTGTTGAGACCCAAAAAAATCTTCCTTATATAGTACGTTTGGCGAAGATGATCTTGGGCATATGACTGTCAATTGGCGTTATGTTTGGGGGTTGTTTTCCCGATGAATTCAGAGTGGAATTTCCAGCAAAAAATGCGCAAAAATGTTGGCTTTCTCCTGGGCAGTTGTGGCTAGTGTTCCATCATCCTTGGTTAGAGGAGGAAACGAGCTGGAAGTGAAGTTTCTTCCTATAGCTTTGGCGAATGACCAAAATGAACGCGATCCGTTTGATATAGGCAATCGATTCTGACCAGTCACGAATAAAGCAATATCTCATACGAGGTGTTTATCAACGTTACAATTATTGTATAATTGAACTCCTCAAGTCACCGTGTATAGTTATTCTTAGAATTTGAATGAAATTAGGCGTGCTGGTAGACAGGATTAGATCATCTGGCTACAGAGTGAGATAAATAACTAATAAAATCACGAACAAAAATTATATTTTTTGAACAATAAATAAAAGAAAACTCAATGATACCTTTCAGAGTTGAAAATAACGTAAGAAAGGGATATAAAAAGTGTTTTTAGAGAATGACGGAGATTTTATCGAGATTACAACAATCTAAACTTGTTTGGGATAATTGCTGTTTTGTTCTTTGTCTAGTTTTTCATGTTAATTTTGATGGATATCATTCAGTTTCTATTCATTTCTTGACAAAAATCTAAAATTTAATGATTTTATTAATTATTCATCTCACTCTGTTGCCAGATGATCTAATCCTGACTACCATCATGCCTGATATCATTCAAATTAAGAATTATTATATACGGTGACTTGAAAATTATTCAATAATTGTAACGTTGATAAAAAACACCCCGTATGAGATATTGTTTCGGAAATTGAGATAGGTGTATCTCTGACTAGTCCGAATCGATTGCCTGCTCCAACATTTTTGTGAAAAAATGCCCAATCCGTTTTCTTTGTGACTGTGACTGATGATTTTCGTTTGCTCGAAAAAGTTGATAATTTCTAGAAGATACTGTGAGAAAAAAATTCCAAATCGCTCTAGGAGTATATAAGAAAGTACAGGGATGGGATGCACCAAATTGTAACACACTGTAGGTAAATATCTACTGTTGATACCGTATTGCCTCTCGTATCAGAAAAGTGTGGCTGACTATGTTATTTTACATGAAGTCCTGTGAATGATTGCCATTGTTATGTAATAACTATATCTATTGATGAACCCATACCAACCTTTTGTAATATGAGTTGAAATCTGTTTAGAAGCATCACATATCACTATAGTATGATATCCTGCCTTGAGAGTTGACGAGATAGGTACTTTCAGGAGGTATGTTGCTGATATTGATGTACTAGAAAGAGAAGTGCATGCCGTGTAATAATTGAAAGTAATTGTCCATCATGATTTTGTTATTTAGAACATGATAAATTATTGCGCGATTGAAGAATTGCCCCATCGCAAAGTGTAATGGAACGAACGATATGACGACAGGTCCGGTTCCAGACCACTAACTCCCACTCGGTATACTCAATATTCCTGGAATATGCCTACTGTATGCTATTCTCTAAAATACATATACAGGGTGTCCCATAATTCATAGATCGAATTATTTCATTCAACGAAACCAACATTTTTTCAAAATGATACGAAGTAACACAGGTTATAAAAATTATTTCTATGAAGAGGGGCAACAAACTACATGATTTCAGGAAGGAATGACAAACTATTGAATAACTTTTGAACCATCAATAATTGAATAACCACATTTACTTAGTTTGATCGGATGGGACACCCTTTATATCACTTTCTCCCTGGAATATTCCATGAAGTGTTCGATCTAGTATAACCATGGAGAATATTCCTGAAATATGTAGAGAAAATAGTGTTCATTCTTGCGTGTCCACTTCGGATATTCATTACATATGCTTTTCGAATAGGTAGTCTTAGAATATTTCCAAATCAGCGTGAGCGATTTCAACATGGACGCAAATAACGCTTATGTTTTCATTATACACAAAAAAAGGTAATTCAAGAAGTGAACTTATCAGTTTCATTAAGAAGCTGTATATACTAGGTAAATTATTAATTGGTGAGAGCCTGTGGAGGTCCGAATTGACCCACTCACTTTGAACCTTACCATGACCTAACCTAACTTGTTTTAGTTGAAGTGCTGGAATGTGTATCGATTAGGTGCTCTGGATAGTGTTTCAGTTAACCAAAAGACGTTTTGATAACCTTTTGAAGAGGACGAAGACTTTCCGAGGACGTCCATCTACTACCATTTTCTACATACAAATCACGTCTGTCCAGTACCTACTGTATGATGGTTTCAGAGGATTGATAGAGATTTCTTCTTATTATAATCATTATTATGCGCAGCGGTTTCTGTACGGCTCGCTTCGAATCACGGCGCTATCCATCTCAGATCATAGGTAATATTATTTGCGCGTTCTGCGCTTCCTGCGCTCAGCCGGTAATAGCGGGAATCCGGGAATTACTCGTACTTTCACTATCATTAAATCCATTATCCGTTTCCATATCGGAGTGGAGGGAAATGAACAAGCAGACACTCGCACGACAAGGGGCCTCAACGCCAACGCCGGACCAGAGCCATTCTGCGGCCTTGGAAATTCCTATTTCCAAAGAGAACTTGAAAAGGCGAAAGGAGTCTTGAGGGCCAGACGATGGAGAATACTTCCAGAACTGCGGCAGGCTAAAGATCTCCTCGGAAATTTCAACCGAGGAAGATCTAACACACTGACAAACCTCAGCAAAGGAAGTCTCAAAGCAATAACGGGATTTTTAACGGGGCATTGCAGACTCAGAGAACACCTGAGGAAGCTAGGCTTACAGGAGGACGGCACCTGCAGATTCTGTGAGGACGAACCAGAAACACCCCATCAAATACTGATGGAGTGTGACGCTGTACATCACAAAAGATTGAACATACTGGGAACACACCATCTGGCTGTGGGAGAAATACCACAACTAAATCACTTCAAAATCCGAAAATTCCTGAAGAAATTGAATCATGAGGGGCTGCTATGAACAAGAAATTCTTGATATAGCAGAAGCAGATGGGGCACCATAGATCTAATTAGGTCGCAGCGCATTTGTCACCATCCAACCTACCAATACCAATACCAATAGTGTTTCAGTTAACAAAAATACGTTCTGATAACCTTTTGAAGAGGACGCAAGACTTCTCTAGGACGTCCACCTACTACCTTTTTCTATACATACAAATCACGTCTGTCCAGTACCTACTGTATGATGGTTTCAGAGGATTGATAGAGATTTCTTCTTATTATAATCATTACCTATTATGCGCAGCGGTTTCTGTACGGCTCGCTTTGAATCACGTCGCTATCCATCACAGATCATAGGTCATATTATCTGCGCGTTCTGCGCTCAGCCGGTAATAGCGGGAATTACTCGTACTTTCACTGTCATTAAATCCATTATCCGTTTCCGCTGACGCCAGCGCCGAGCCGGTCAAGCAGTCACGACATTCCCACGGTCTCTTGATTGTTTGATGTTTGATCGTTGATCTGTTCGAGAGAGGATCGCGAAGTAACGACTGCTTCCGTTCGCGTACCTATAATACTCGGTACTCGCCAGCGGCGGATCCCGGGGGGGAACCAGGAGCAGCCAGTACCCCTTCCGAGAAATTGAGTTCGACTGAATAATCTCGCCACTGAGCTCTGGTAGTTCGAAAAGTGCACTTTTCGTGTAGTTTATGCAAATAAGTCAGTTGAACAGATCATCAAACGAATGTCGGGCCGCGCTGCCGCACTCTTTGAACTCTCAAAGGGACCGACGACATATTTCATAAATATCTGCTACCGATTTTTCAATAACGTTCAGTTAAAAACATGGATTTTCACATCGACACAGGTTTTGGCCAATGAAAATACGTACTTCATCATGAAACGAATTTTCGGCATATAAACTCATCTACTTGATGATAATCGAGTGGTGTTTATGTTTCTACATAATCTTTTGATATCTAATTTCATCTGACATTTCAATTACAACTGGTCAAAAGTATTTATAAGTATATAAACGTATCCAGTAGTGTAGAATTATCTTGTACAACACCAGAAATTTTCAATAAAGCAAGAGGTGTCTGTGACAAATTATACAGGTAACATATATTTCATCGTTTTCGAAAAATGTGTTTTTCGGGTTATGAATTTTTTTTATTTCATTATTTCTTGGTCGTCAAACAATAGTGAATGCAACGATTATGTAATTAGAAGATCAATTGACTTACCTGACTAAGGAAGAGTGATCCTAATTATATGAACAGTCCTGTCGAAATATTATAAATAAACGCGCTGCTCGATCTGTACGACGTTCAAAGATTCGTGCAATTTCAGCACTTTCCGGGGCCTTGGTATAGCTATTGAGGAATTTTTTGTCATTCGATTTTTTTTTCTAAAGGTTAATACATCCCCATATAGACTGTATTGGCAATGAATAAAAAAAACTGGCGTACCTGAACCAAGTTGCTCCTATCCAAGGTTATGATAAACCCCATGCAGAAATTGAGCAATCTTGGTTTGAATCGTATATTAACTGACATACATAACCCAAATGGGAGGTAATCAAAATTGAAAGTCTGATTTCAAAGTTTTGAAATTTAGACTTGTAATAGGTGTTTCCTAAGTATCTGATTTTCTGAATGATGATATGAAAAAACATTTTACACAACTATTGAACATAAATAACGATTCAGTTGGAGTATGAATTTCACACTCCACTAATCCTAGAACCTGAAATGTGGGGGAAGACATATTGATGTTTTTCAAATTCAATATGTCGGTTCACGTAGGTTATTGAGATTTCTCCCTCTTCATGAAAACATCCAGATATTGCCTCAATGTTGGGTAATTCTGTGATGATTTTCCTAGCCTTATTCTCAAACTGATCCCATGAAATGTTTTTATATATGGTGAAACGTTTGAGTTGGTTTAGATAAAAAAATGAAGAATTTTATATCCTTGTACCGACTCTAATCAAACGGGGTTACAAAAAATGTGTGGAAAGCGAAATAGCAACGGAAAGTGGTGACAATTCAACAACAGACGTATTTTCAATATATGTATATGAAATTATTTAGTAGAATGTTCGAGCAAACTGATCCATTTTTACAAAAGACACTATACACAACTTGCAATACACATTAATCACATTATCAATTTTTGAAAGGAAAAATCGAGACATAAAATGTGATGCCCCCCCGAAAAAGCTTGCTGGATCCACCGCTGGTACTATTTAATAGCCATTAGTCCCGTACGGTCGGCAGTGGCTTTCTTCATGGTGAATAATTTTCGCTGATGAATGGTTGTCAGCATTTTTCTTCCTGGTAGACGAATCTCGAGCTGTAAATAAACTGTATAAAAAATGCATTTCCTGCGGTTATCAGAGACGGATTTGGGCTCTACGGTTGCAATCAGCTGAAATTTGTATCGAATGGTGACAGATTGGAGCTATACCGGGTGTCTCAACTCTATTTATACACGCATCTTTCCAAAACTGGCTGAAATGAGAAAGAGTTATGCTCAAAAATTAGTCATAAGAACTACCCCTCGGTAAACCCACCATACTCAGCACATACTACTAACTTTTTTTTTCAAACTACTTACATCACTCCCATATTGTTATGGTCATCAACTCACAATAGCATAATCATACCATAGGAATTTCGTCTACTATTATCATAAATCTGAAGGCTGAGTCAGACGAATGATGTGAAATTTATTATGGAAACAATCCCTGGATAAACCACCTCTTCGCACACACCCCTCATTTTTTATTTCGAATCACATCCTCTTATTTTTGTGGTATGTTTTCAATAGCTCGGGACCTTATGAATTATGTTGTTTTGTAGCATAACGAAATATTGTTAGGGTTCGTACATGGCCTTCACTTCTTACCGTCCTTTCAAATGGACTCCAAAACGAAACCTGTATTTTTCTGATTCAGCTGACGGTTCGAAGATGTCGAATCACAGCCTGGATGAGGCTATGATAACGTATTTTTTGGCCTATCATACTAATTAGTTTCTAAAAGTTTCAAGTATTTTGCTGAGCATTTTGTATGATATAATATAAACATACTATTTATTTAATCAGTTTTCAAACAGTAGCCCTTTATCCTACCGTCCTTTTAAAGGGACAGCTGTATTTTCCTTAACTGGAGATCGAACATTTTTTAAAATCTTCTTCTCGATTTATGGGACCTTCTATCAACCGTTTTTGAGAAAAATATATACAAAATCGGAAAAAGTAGTGTCAGGGTTAAATGGTCCCACTGAAAAAATTGCTCGACCTACGGTCTCGCAATTATTTTGTCAGTTTTTCTCTTAAAATTACAGATCGGCAAATGTTTTTCGTTACCAAAGGAAATTTGTTCGATGAAAAAAAACTCTTGTGTTTTTACTGATGATAAAATTTGAACTTGGTCTTTATTGAAGACGCCAATCTTGTTGCAATTTACTTGATTTTCTCAGTATCGTTCTCAAATTTTCAATTTCATTTTACGTAGGTATTTCTGCTTTCTCTAAGATAATTTTGTTTTGCATTTCATGTGATGATGATGATGACATTTTTTTCAAATGGTCTGTTTTGTGAATGGATCTAACCTTAGATTTCCTCAAACGAATCTAAGTTTCATTCTAATCTGCTGTTATTAGAAGGGAATTTCAATGTATGAACCTCATAAATTGTGCTTGTCTTCGGATTAGTTTTTCATCCAGGCTGTTTTATACATTCCTTCCATAAGATAATGGTTGATATTTCCTTTGGAAATGAAATAGTTGAAATCTATTCTCTTCCGAATTCCCACAATTCATTACACATCAGTAGGACATTTTCATTTAGCCTTTTTTCGCAATTGTTGATACTAATAATGTTTTTTTGAAGAAGTTATTGTTACCTACCTCCTATCCCTATCCTCCCTAGGAACGCACGATGTTCTTTGAACATTATAGGGATTCCCTCTCGTGCGCTCCAAGCGATAAAAAAAAAAAAAAATAATAATCTCATGAGTATTTGGGAACCAAATGAATTCAATGCTTTATTCAATCAAATGATTAAGTAGAAAGTCTGACATTAAACAATATAAAAACTCAACTTGACAAGACTGTCAGTCCGTCCTCATAACATAACATATAGGGTGATGGCAATCCACCACATACTCCCCTTCTAATGAGGAATTACATTTCCGAAACATCTTCCATAAAAAGGATTCTGGATCATTCAAAAATTCACTTTGGGTAGAGTTGGAAAGTGACCTTCTTCTTTTTTCTTCCATTCGATTCACTATTATTGAAGAGTGGTAAGACATCATCTCTGGCTGACCATCTCAAAGAATTATTGTGTGCGTTTTGTTGAACATTTTCATCAATCTCAAGATACGCTGGTTTCACTCGGTCTCTTGAAACTGTTACCGTCTGTCCATTTCGATCTATTTTGAATGTTTTCTTAGAACGAGATATCACTTTATATGGGCCTGTATAAGGCGGCACAAGCGGCCTACGTACAGAATCATCGCGTAAGAATACGTGAGTACACGAACTCAGATTCGATTGTTTGAATATGCTCGGTTTATTGTGCCATGATGTATCAGTTGGTTGCAATTTCGATATAATTTGCTTCAGTCTATGAACATAACTAGAAGCATCGGAAGCAGATGTCTTGGATATTTGGAAAAAATCTCCAGGTAAGCGTAAACTGGAGCCAAATACCATCTCAGCAGGTGAAGCCTGAAGATCAGTTTTGGGAACATTCCTCAAACCGAGTAAAACTGCTGGTAGTTCCTCAGTCCAACGTTCATTGGTTCTCAGTCTGCACATCAGAGACGCCTTGAGTGATCTATGCCATCGTTCTACCATCCCATTAGATTGTGGGTGGTAAGATGTTGTGTGACAAACTTTAATGCCTAGAAGGTTTGTTAAAGAACGGAACAGATGTGATTCGAAATTCCTTCCTTGATCTGTTGTTATTTTCTCTGGAACTCCAAATCTGCTGATCCATTGTTCGACGAGAGCCTTCGCAACAACTTCAGCGGTTTGATTAGGAATTGGAATTGCCTCTGGCCAACGTGTGAATCGATCAATGCAGGTTAGAATGTAGATATTACCGTTAGAAGGAGGAAGAGGGCCAACTACGTCGATGTGAATCCAAGAAAACCGTTCATCTGGCACAAGGAATTTTTGAAGAGGTGATTTCTCGTGCTTTTGCACTTTGGCTTTCTGACAGTTGATACATGTTCTAACAAAGTCTTTTATATAAGTGTGCATTTTTGGCCAGACAAATCTTTGTCGTATTAACTCAGTTGTTGCTCGAATACCTGGATGTGCCAAATTATGAAATTGTTGGCAGATGATCTTACGGTAATTTTCGGGAAGGAATGGTCGAAGACGGTTAGTTGATATATCGCAATACAGTTTTTCATTGTTGTCTAGAGTAATCAGCTTGAGTTCAAGTGAAGAGTGCTGTTCATGATTTAGATACATTTTGAGTTCGTTATCTTCAATTTGGGCTTTTGCAATGTCAATGAATGACGGATATCGATTGCTTATAGCTTCCACTCTCGAGAAAGTATCCGCCACGACATTTTGAGATCCTTCAATATGTCTTATATCGGTAGTAAATTGTGAAATGTATGACAGTTGACGAGCTTGACGAGGAGAGGCTTTTTCTGACTTTTGTTCAAAACAGAAAGTGAGAGGTTTATGGTCAGTGAAACAGGTGAAAATCTGACCTTCCAACATGTATTTGAAGTACTTGATTGTTCCGTATAAGGCGAGTAATTCTCTGTCGTAGGTTGAATATTTTTGTTCTGATGAGCTGAGTTTTCTAGAAAAGAATGCCAAAGGTTCAATTTTGTTATTTGTTTCTTGTTGCAACACCCCACCAATTGCGCGATCAGAAGCATCTGAAAATACTGACAATTTGGCGTTCAATCTTGGGTGTGCTAGCAGAGTTGCATTGCTGATGTCTTCTTTTGTTTTAGAAAAGGAATTTTCCATTTCTTTTGTCCATACAATTTTGCTGTTTCCTTTAACATTTCCAGATATATGTAGAGGTGCTTGTGATTCGGCGCTGTGTGGTATGAATTTTCTATAATAATTCAACATTCCTAAATATCGTCTCATCTGTGAAACATTTTCTGGTTGTGGAAATTCTAAAATTGCCTTGATTTTGAACTGTGGTGGTTGGAGTCCAGAATTAGATATTTGGTAGCCAAGAAAATTCACACTGTCCTTTGCGAAATTGCATTTTGCAGTATTTATGATAATGCCATAATCAGAAAGTCGTTGGAATAATTTCTTGAGGTGTAATAAATGTTGTTCGAAACTATCTGATGCCACCAGGATGTCGTCAACGTATGTGAAACAAAAATCTAAGTCTTTTAGAACATCGTTCATGAACCGCTGGAATGTTTGACCAGCGTTTCTCAAACCATAGGGCATGAACGGAAATTCGAATAATCCAAAAGGTGTACTGATTGCTGTTTTTGCAACATCATCACTGGCAACTGGTATCTGTTGATAGGCTCTAAATAGATCTATGGTCGAAAATATTGTTTTTGCATGAAGAAAACTATTGCAGTCTTGAATATTAGGAAGTGGATAACGATCTGGAATTGTCACTGAGTTTAGGCGTCTATAATCTCCGCATGGTCTCCAATCACCGTTTTTCTTGGAAACCATGTGTAATGGACTGGACCACGGGCTATTGGATGGTCTACACAATCCTTGCATCATCATGGTATCGAAAACTTGCTTGGCTACTTGTAGCTTATCGGGAGCTAATCTGCGAGGTTTAGAGAAAATTGGTGGTCCTGATGTCTCAATATAGTGTTTGGTAGCATGCTTGATGGTATTTTGTTGTGATCTTGAAATGACGATGTTACTATTTTCTTTAATTAGTTTGCCAATTGGAGAATTAGGATCAATCGAACTTACGGTAAGTGGTAGATCTTTTTGACAACTGTCACAAGACGGCATTCCATTTTCACATGTAAAATTATTACTGTCTACTAATTGTTTGTTGGAAAGATCTACTAATAACTTGAAATGGTTCAGAAAATCTGATCCTATTATTGGATACTGTACTCCAGCAACTATGAAATCGTATCTGAATGTCCTTTTCAATCCCAAATCAATTGTCAATACTCTATGTCCGTAAACTGGAATGGCAGTACCATTTGCAGCAAATAATTTTGTACTAATTTTATTGCGATGGTCGACATATCTTGGTGGTATAATTGAAACATCAGCACCAGTGTCGATTAAAAATTTTAATTTAGATACCTTATCCACGATAAAAAGGCGGCTGGGATAGATATGACAGGTACATGCCGCTGCTGTCTGCCATCCTTCTAGTTTTCCGGCGATGAGCGAAAAGTGCATGGAGGTTGGCATTTCCTGGCTCTAAAACCAAAATTGTTATGGTACCAACAATGTCCTTTAGAATTTTCCTTTGAACGTGAACGCTGCGAACTTCTTGTACGAAATCTTGGAGATGAGCTTCTACTTCTTGAAGATAATCCCGATTTCAAATAGTTGATATCTTGTCTGATGCTAGCGATTTCAGCTTTTATATCGAAAGTTGCTGCTGGAGGATTATTGGAAATTTCGACTGCCATCGTATTTGGTTGAGAAACATCAGCTATTTTATCAGCCATCTCACCAATTTTATTTAGCTGTTCACTGCTGACTTGTAAAATGGCTTGAGATGAAATAGGAAGACGTTGAAGCCAGAGTTGTTTGACAATGTCGTCTGAGGTTTGTGGACCGGCTAATGATTTGATTTCACGTAAAAATTGAGATGGCTTTTTATCGCCTAGCTCTAATCCTGACAATAGTTTCCTTATCCTCACCTCATCACTATCTGTACATCTTTGAATGAGAGAACATTTGATTTGTTCATAATCGTACGTTGTGTCTGCTTTGATCAAATCAGAAACGACTGTTAATGATGTTGAGTCTAAAGAGGCCAATACGTAATTGTATTTGCTGCGATTACTACTTATCTTTGAAATTTCGAATTGTGCCTCGACCTGTTTGAACCATAGTGCAGGGTCGTTCATCCAAAAGTGTGGTAGCTTGAGAGACACTGGTGCTGTTTGAAGTGGTAGTGAGTTTGCCATTTGAGACTGCATGGCGGCTAACTGATTCTTCAAATCCGCAAGTTCTTCCATGTCGGGGTCACCACTTTGGGAACCAGGAATAAGTATCAATGAATTCAATGCTTTATTCAATCAAATGATTAAGTAGAAAGTCTGACATTAAACAATATAAAAACTCAACTTGACAAGACTGTCAGTCCGTCCTCATAACATAACATATAGGGTGATGGCAATCCACCACAAGTACATTTCGGATTCATGTTTTGATTTTAAGTAACCAATTATATCGACAAAAAAACAAGAGTGAGCCTCGCTAAAATTTAAACTGTGCACGTTGCTTATATTCAATTATTAGTTGATTTCATATTGATAGGAATGTATATGTATATGAAATTTTGTTTGTATTTTTGTGTTGTGGAATGGAATTTTATTTTATTTCGTATATTAAATTGATATTAGTTTTGAAAACATTTGTTTCTCCAGTATTCAAAAATATAGTATCTAATGTAATGTAGTTCAGGCTTATAATCCAATTTGTCACTTCTTTCTGGAATAGACGATAAGAGGGTATGTGTTTCAGTATAATCCGAAAATCTGAAAATTCGTTTGTTGTCTAGTCTCGTAGATATGTGTTTTAATCTGTTGTTTGCTTTTATTTTTGAGTTGATGGATGAGTAATTGTTTCGCATATATTTGTTTTATATTCAGTACATTTGATTCAGAAATTATTTTCCAATTCTGACGTTCATAAAATGTATTGTCAAATTCAAACAATTTTGAATGAAAAAGCGCGGAACGACTATGGTGCTCTTGTTACAATGCAAGGTATAAATCTAAACATTCAAAAACACTAAGAGTTGTCATTTCTGTGTCCGAAATCTTATCTGGATATGAATGAAGTGTATTCCCAACGAGCACTTCGAGCACACCGAATTGACTTCCGAGGCCAAGTCATTTTGGGAGCATATTTACCTATACCCCCTTTTCGCTTGGGGATAAAACTGGGCTTCGGGTGCCAATTCGGTTGCGCCCACATCAGCAACCCTAAAATATCCTCAAAGTGTTCATTATACGACATAGTCGATCAATGTAATATAATCCATATACCCACACGTGTTTGAAATAAATATTAAAGCTTTTTACCGTGATTGGTGATATTCAATATCGAAATCAGATATCGAAATCTTTCAACTCATGAATATTATGATCAACAGGATTTGTGCCCCGATGACTCCATCATATCAAAAAAGGTTTCTCGATTGTTCACGTCGTTATGAAAATCATATATTATACAGTATGAGCCGAGTTTCATTTTTTTGTTCTTACTGTGATGTTCCTCGAGAAGGTTTCTATTGGATATCATATATCATACTTCATCAATATATGTAAAGCGTTTTTTTTTTAATGGAAATTGAATCACCATACACCAACCCATATACAAGGTGTAATTTAATTGATGGCTGAAAATATGGAATATGGTTCCTTAGCTAATTTTAAGAAGAATTTTTATGAAATCATTAGGACTTCTTGCAGGAAACTAACTTCATGGTATTGTCTCTCATGTTTTCGAACTTCCATATGCAAAAATTTACTCATTTCGAATTGCTAGGATCAGCTTCATTTCTTAGATTTTCTGCCTGGAAAAAATGAAGAATGCGTATTAACTGCGAATTCTGGAACGTTCAATGGCTCCGGTAAGTAGAAAATTGTGGCTTGAAAAAGAACAAGATACCTACACTTTCCTTGTTGAGCATATTCGTTCGCAATACTGCTGATGATTGGATGTGCCTATTGCCCTACGAAATATTTTGCGCATTAGAAACTTGAGACGGATTGCCCTTTTTTGGACAGAATCCAACAGTTTCAGGGTATGTTTGGGTGCTGCACTCAAAATATGGGAACAGTATTCCACACGCCAGGTCGGTTCTGTGCTCATAAGCAGCTGACCGGAAGTGAAATAGCTCCTGACCCGAAACAGAAAACCAAGTTTTTGGGATGCACTTTTAGCAATTGATCTCACGTGATTTTCCCAAGAAAGGTTATTGCTGAGAGTAATACCAACCATCAAAATGGATGTCTTCAATGGTATGGTTACTACTGACAAGCTTATGGGCACAGTGAGATCGGCTTTTCTAGTGAAAAGGCATGCTTGTGTTTTGTTTGCATTTAAATTTACCAAGTTATTGGATCCCCATTCAAGAATTGTTGCCAAGTCCATATTTATGTTGTCAACATTTCTTCCTCGTTCGTTTCTGGTTCTCCTGGCTGGTATTGGAGCCCTGGGAGAGAAGGCGGTATGGAGGGTACTATCATCCGCGAAGCTGTGTACTGGACATGAAGTTGCTTCCAACAAATCGTTGATATGGAGTAGATATAGTACAGGTGCTAGAATTGATCCTTGCGGAACACTCCGTCGACCACTACATGGAGATACCAGTTTGAGAGGAAACTAGCTAGCAGAAAACATAGCTGGGGAGGCAAGCCATAAGATGGAAGCTTGTCGAGGAGTCCGTGGGGCCAGACTCGATAGAATGCCTTAGAGATATTAAGTGCCACGGCTGAGGTTTCACTCGATGTTGATAGCTTTCTCCATGATCTTTAAAATAATAGGTAGCAGTCGTGCGATCGGTCTTTAGCTGCTTGGTAGGGTATTTTTGCCTTTTTCATGAACTGGTTGTACTCTTGCAATTTTCCAGTTGGACGGGAACATCCCCAATTTTTAGGAGTAGTCGAACAACTTGCAGAGAACAGGTGTTAGTTATAGGGAGCACATTCCTTGAGAACAATCGGTGGGATTCCGTCGAAGCGATAAGCTCTGGTGTTGAGACGCAATAAAATCTTCCTCATAGTACGTTGGCGAAAGGTGAACGCGGGCATATGACTATCAATGGTCAATGTTTGGAGGTTGTTTTCCCGATGAATCCAGAGTGGAATTTCCAGAAAAAAAATGCGCAAAAGTGATGGCTTTCTCCTGAACAGTTGTGGCTAGTGTTCCATCTTCTTTGGTTAGAGGGAGAAACGAGCTGGAAATGGAGTTTCTGCCTATAGCTTTGGCGAAGGACCAAAATGAACGTGATACGTTAGGACATTCAACAAGTTTTGATCATTATGAGCATCCTTTGATGATCGAATTGTGTCATTGCATATGCCTCTAGCCTCGACATACTCTGCTCAGGGCCTGGATTTTTCTGCCATCGATGGAATGTTGCCTGTTTGGGAGCGACAGCTTTAGAGCAGTTTTTACTGAACCAGGCCTTATCGGAAGTGTTCGGTATGAAGGTTTGCATCCCCAACATGATGATTTCAGAAAATGTCTCAGCACATCGTATTGGATCTGCTGAGGAGAAACAAACTCTCTTTCATGAAAACGCTAAAAAAACATACGAAGACCTTCCCAGTCGGCCGAATTGTAGTGCCACATAAGACGGGTAGGAATTGTGGTGCTGGATGGTATAGTTTATCCAAAAACAATTGCAGAATCTCGTGCCGCACCTGCAGTCACTTCAAAGGAAACTTCAAACACGTCGACGCCGCACAGTGCGGGATATTCTGCAATTGATATTGGATAGACTTTACATGGGAAGAGCAGGTTGTGGAGATGAGGGTGTGGTCAGAGTGTCCAAATGGGGCACAAACTTCTATTCTATATGGATCAGGATTGCTGGTGAGAAAAAGATCTAGTGTACTGGCATACTGGTTGTTGACATCTGGAATGCGGGTTGGTAGTTCGACTAGTTGTTCTAGACCATGAGGCGAAGGCCTCAGTTTGACGACCTGCATCATCTGTTTCGTTAGAGAATTTGAGCCAGTCTGCGTTGTGTACATTGAAGTCTCCCATGATTATGATTCCAGCTGTTGGATGGATCTCCTGAATAAAGTCCAATTTGAGTGATAAAAACTCAAAGAGGTTGTTCGTTATCATTAGGCGATAGGTAAAGGCAGCAGATAAATTTGGTCAGTTTGGAATAGACTATAGCTTGAACCACATCACATCAGAGTCTTTCGGTTCCAATCTATCTACACGCAGGCATGAAAGGTTATAGCCTTAGCGTAGAGGCAGACTCCACCTTTGAACCTGAATCGAGAATGGAGTTCGTAACTATGCTAGTATCTGCCCCTACTTACGAAATCGTGACGTCAGTTTTTACTCGCGGTAAATTTCTATCCGTTTGAAAATTACCGTGGCATTATTGATGATTTTTGCACCTAAAAATCGACCGCAAAATTCTAAAAAAACGGGAATTGAAAGGAATTTGAGTGATGATTATATTTGAGAAATAAAAAAAAAATTGGTCCACTCGCCTATTGACAGGCCGGACAGGACTCGATTGACTAAAGGTGTGTTTATAAACTCTGTTGCCATGGTAATGTGTTCAAGAAATTGTGTTGTTATGGTAAAGTGTTCAATATTTGGAATAAATCACTGATCGTCAATCAGTGATTAATCGATCATTCAGCGTGGTACATATCCGTAAGCTAAATGCCATTTTAGTTATGTGAGTTGAAAAAAGTATTTAACATTGTACTGTCAATCAAATAGATGTTGGTACTAAGGCATACTCGCCCCATAATTTCGACACCAAATTTATGCAACATTGTCGTGCATGGTTGGAAATTATAGTGATCTCCATAGACAATCATATTATTCAAAATTCATCGTGAGCCGTGACTGTCATCTTGCAAAGGTCGAAATTATACGAAATTTGTTACCACAACCATAATTTCCATTATAGATGGGACTTTTTAATAGACGGTGTATTGTCGAACTTGTTATTTCGTGTGTAATAATCGTGTTGCCCAAAGGGCACACAATGAACATTTCCAAAATTACGCATCGTCAACTGTTATAAACGAGGAAAATGCTGAGGGACAAATGAAACTTTTTTGTTATGTAAATGTGAAGAGCCATTAATAGTTGATGTGCATGAGAATACCAACTCATTTGAGGAATCAGGCAAAAACAGATGTACTTAAATGAATATAAATATGATTTTAAGTGCATATATAAATGTCTGCTCCTATACATAATCCCTATCATTTTTGCTGTAATAAGAAGTTTGATGTTCTGTGGGATGTTTAGTCATGAAGCAGTTTTGTGTTGTGTCAGTATCGAAAACTAACATTTAAATGTGGAATCAAAACGACAAAACCTCACCTAGAGATCTTCAGATTTCCTGAAGTGATCTCAACTTACAGGTTAGAGTGTGCACAACCTGAAACAACCTTTGGCAAAAATGTCTACATCAATGTTATTGCAACAGTTATTATCGGGGTATTTTAAATTGAATTTTTTTGCTCCAGTTCAAGTGCTCTAAGTATTTTGATACCGATAAATAATTAGTTCTGTCAGAATGGTGCCGAGGTGCCATATTGAAAAACATTCTCAACAATCCTGGGCTTTTTTTTATTGACTTATGAAATTTCATTAATACCATATACATCAATACTCACATCTATATTTTGCAATTTCTATACTCTAATTTCATTTTGTTTGTGAGATCAATGAATAACGCGTGAAATTACTTCTGCTTTATATCTTGTGAGTTCTAAACTGAATTGACATTTGAGAAATAAAATGAGAGGAATGAAATCTATTTTAACTCCAAATGACATTCAAAACGACTTTTCGATGACCATTCACAGGTAGAAGAGGTACTTTCTCTGTCTAGGCAAAAAAATTTTGTTACTATGCAAAGTTCCAAGTAACAATGACTTTTGGTGAACACAAAATTATCGATTATTTGGACTTTGCGTGGAATAGAAAATGAATTTGATGAAAAAATGGCATGACAAAAAAGCGCATTCAATGCCTTTGTTGGTTTTCTAGCCTCGGCTACGGCTTGGTTTTCCGGCCTAGTAAGACATATAACTATTGTCTTATTGATTAGAGATTCGCCAGTCTTACAGAATCTTAGTTTGGATAGTCTGGTCTAGGACCAGATCTGAAGTTTGAGCACATATAACTGAAAACTTTTGGTAAAGATATGTACGTAAGAATATTGCAATTGAACAAAACTTGAAACCAGTAGAGTTTGTAATTGAAGGTAACTTTATCTTGGCCTCTTGTGATTTGAGTTACTCAGGTCTGAACTGGCTAACGTATTTCTGAATACTTTTCAATACTTGTTGCTACCTAGGTGTCCGATAATAAAAAACTGATGTTCAAAGATGCAAGTTATTTTAGTCTGAAAAGCACCAAAATGTCAGTATTGTGTGGCACTCCCCCCAGAAGAAGGATTACAAATATGATTCACATACCAAACTTTTCAGTGTATTACAGATTCAGTTCAGTCATTAGAGGATTTTGGGTTACAAAAGCCAATGGAGATATACCTGTTGCTACCTATAGGTACCCAGAAGCTCATAGAATATGCTTTGAACAAAGTGTCGTGCAAGGATGACAGTTATTTTAGTCCGAAAAGCACCAGTGCCATAGTTTTACATACCAAACCTTCTCAGTGAATTTCAGATTCAGAACGAAACATAATGGACATGATGGAATTATAATATGCTGTGATACGACGCATCTTCGTACACGTCACTGTGAGTAAAACAATTGCTCGCAGTCTGAGCTTGCCATTCGGCCAAGTCGCCGTGATCATTTTGGTGCGAGTATAGACTCGCAATGACGTTGTGCGCAGAAAAGATGAAGTCAAGATACCTCTGAGTAGCACACTATATTATATTTCCACTTTGGTGATGGAGAGATGAAACTTGGTAGGCTAGTAGACTTGGTGATAAGTATAACCCTGAGTTAGAGAACTCCGGCGACCACCACTTTTTTTATGTTCTGGTTCCCACGAAAAGGGATATCCTGTAATGTTCAGAGAACATTATGGGAACCAAGGGAAATTAGGTAGGAATTGGTGTTCTTCTTGAATTTCTGGAGGTTATATGCCTCAGGAACACCTCCATTCGCAATGTGTTCCAAAGCCTCTCTGTTCGTTGGATGAACGAGTCTTTGGAAAGATATGTTCTGCAGGTCTCCAAAGTGACCATGAAGAGGTGCGAAGCCTCAACTCGACGGGTTAATCTCGCGGGGACTGCCAAGGGAGGTACAATTGTTGATATTTCGGAAGAGCATCGTCTATGAAAATATCTATAAAATAGAGAAAATTACACCCGAGGTCAGTTTCGGTGAATAACTCCATTTCTGGAGGTTTCATAAAGAAAAAGATTCATGCTGCAAATGGAGATGTTGAAATTTGCAACAAGAACGGTTACCTTCAGGGCTGAGAGATAGGAGAATATTCAGAAGCCTCATAAAGATACTGTTTTCATCCGATGTTTTCCAAATATCTACGAATTATCATATATACATGTGGTATGTTGCACGACGAAATAAGTTCTTTCCGAATGTTATTCTCACACCGTTTCATTACTAGATTTATTAGTATTCTTATGTGGTTTGGCCAAACTTTAGAATGTCCTTAGGATCCCATAATTTCTGGTTGAATATAGTACTCTCACTATGTATGTAGGTTAGGTCAGGTTATATGTTATCAAATGTGAGTGAGGCAAATACCATCCCTATCACGAATTTAAATGGGAAAATGAGTCACTTGTGGTTCACCCCTAGAGGTTTTACAG
This sequence comes from Phaedon cochleariae, assembly GCA_918026855.4. Classification (NCBI taxonomy): domain Eukaryota; kingdom Metazoa; phylum Arthropoda; class Insecta; order Coleoptera; family Chrysomelidae; genus Phaedon; species Phaedon cochleariae. Next base: position 16,222,445 of record OU896707.1, on the reverse strand, counting down.
TTGACTATATATAGTGATTTTCTTTGATGTCCACGTCATGCATGAAGGCTATATTTCGGAGTTGAATTGGAGATGAAAATTACAAGATGACGACTGGGTGTCATCCGGGAAAAACAAAATTAAATGGAATGGAAGGTCTACTGATACATCCATTTGAGCTCCTGACGAACACATCACAACCATAGAATATGAAATCACCTACTACAAAATTGCCGAACATAATAATTGCCTGAATACAGCGACGTTTACTGCATAATGTAAGGAGATGAGCTGAGTTCATTTCAGAAGATGCTCGAAATAGTCGCTTAAAACTCCTTGCCATTAGAACAGCCTATCCGACATTTCACGCCGAACACAATTACGTCGATATTTCTACAAAATATATTTATCATTTTGAACACATTTTGCTTCAACTAACCCCATAAAAAACCTCGACAGCCAATCCAACGACCAGAAAAAAGTATTATCTAAATATTTCTAACTTGTCGGGCGTAATGTGGTGGTGCTCCATCTTGTTGGAATACAATATCCATATTGATGTGTTTGTATTCAGGCAACTATTGAATGTTTCCGCCATTTTGTGAAGTATTCATCAGGAGCTTCAAAAAAATGTGTCACAACTGTCACAAGACTCCCCTTTCCAATTAATTTTATTCCCAGATGATGGCGTCCAGTCGCCTTCTCATCTGTTTATCTTTCCTCAAAATACAGTTTTCATCATCGATTTCATTATCCCAAGTTTCAATTTTTTCAGTTGACCCGTTCAAAAAATAAATGAAAAGCACTGTACAATAAACTTACATCTGCGTAGTCCATAGCTGAATGAAAGTTATACTCAGGAGTCTCAGGACTATCAAGTCTGACAAGTCTACGATCTTGCTAAGTATCAAAACTCTATAGCCTTTTTGTCCCTAATGATTGGACTAATTTCTAGAAATTGATTGAAGTGCTTAATTGTGAAACCTATAACTATCTGACTGAGTATTTCTCAATCATATCGCAAATAATTTGTTTATCGACATCCAACCTGAGGAGTCCGTGCTGAAGCTCCATCCGTGCCCAACAATAAACATCGACCAAACAATCAACTAACCTTTCCGAAGACAATAACAATCGAGGACATGAAACAACTTGGCCGTGTCAGGGGGGCCTCGAACCGGGGGTCAGGGGGGCAAGTCCGCGACCGTGGGAAACAAGTGAACGTCGGACACGCTTCAGGAGAACGGTATGCGAGTCGCAGCCTGCTAGACCCGTAATCGGTGAGTGGTTACACGCGTGCTGGGCACGAGGTCCACGGATCTCTAGATCTCCGCTCGAAAGGAGTTGTTCTCCGTCTCGAGTAAATGGCGAGATTGGCGAGACAAAGGAATAATTTATTTTGTGAGAAACACCGACGCAATAAACATACAACGACCTCAGTGGTGTGGGACGATGTCCGCAAAAGTTCCCGCACATTCTGTTCATGAGAAATGGCTTTTGGCTCATTTGTCTGATATGTCAGACCAATCAACAACTTGTTTCCTCAGTTTTTGTTAGGGGTCGCCAAAAAATTGTTGATGTTTGTTTGTGACTCTTGGAAATTCCCTGTCACAGAACTAAACTATCAAAATTTTCCCAGAATGGAATGTTGGAATGGAATAGCGAAATATTCCATAAAAAAATCAGACGAATCGAAGAAGCTGTTGGAAAGTTATCACCAAATGATGTTTGTGATAAATCTCATAATTATTCACCCTATATATTGGAAAATAAGTGTAGAAGACACTTTCTGATGGACATTCGGTACTCCCATCAGGGGCTTCTATTCGTGGTAGGAGTATGTACAGTTCCTCATGACTCACCCTGTATATCACAGTCAACAATGCCCTGATAATATGATTTGTAATTATCAGAATTTGATTTTCAATTGGTTGATACATTCGGAATATTTCGACTGCTTTTTATGCCAGTCTGTTTATTTCGTTCCCCTCCAACCCGGTGTGCCCAGAATCTATTCGTTCTGAATTATTCTAGACAATTTTAGACTATCATGGAGCTGATTTCATGATTGTGAATTCAGTGCTTTGATGTTCACAAGGCTGTCTGGAATGATCTTGATCACTTGGGTCTCCCATTATCGAGCTGGGCACATTTTTTCATGGTGTGTGTACTTCTACCTAAAAAAATGCTTGGGAATTGACCTTATTTTCTTAATATTTGGTTATCGGTCCATGTAATCGAATTCATTATAGCAAGTTAGGTTTGTGATTAATTCTGTCATTTAATTTTCGTAGTTCGATCATATTCAGAAGGACAAAAGTCTGGAATTGCGTCTCATAATTCCTCATCTGTAAAGGGTGTTGAATAACCTGTCAACCACATGAATTAACATCGAACATGAAGGTAACTGTTATACCCACAATTCAACCTTTTGATCTGATTTGTAAAGCCATATTCTTGATCTAATGACTTTGACTAAATATCAAATTATAAATGGCGTTCTCCTGTAATTCTGAAAATATAATTATTTGGGAGAGCCACTGCAGTGAAAATCATCTCTCCTTATTATATTATTCCATGATGTTCTAATTCTTCAAAATATCTTGGATCTCACCAATAATTGATTTATTGCAATAGAAAACACAGTTTCGAAAATGTTTCGTTTTTGGATACTCTGATATGCATGTATATCATTGATCTCTGGTGGAAGTCCATATTTGCTCATATATAGTGGAGTGTAATGTTTCAAAGGAAAGGAGGGTAGCTCAAACTTTTTGATGATGTAACAAATATTCATAGAGGCATGTTTCGGACTTTGATAAGTCGATCTTCAGCCCAAGTGAGAAATTTAAAGAGGTGATACGAGTTCAAATTATGGTGCCAATGCCAAACTTCTACATGGATTTATGACGTTGGGCATTGGCACCAAAATTTAAAATAGTATCACCTCCATAAACTTCTCACTTGGACTGAAGATGGACTTTTCCGAAACATGTCCACTTGAATAATTGTTTCATCATTAAAATGTGTTCAGATGACAAAGATATCCTTCTTCCCTTTGATGCATATCTTTATTGTGTAAGAGTCTTTATTCTGAGGCCCTTACTTTGGCACTCTGTTCAGGACAGGAGACTACTCTGGCATTTGACAGGGGGGGGATTCTCGAGCGCCAGATTTTTTATAAAGGTGATTTACTTCACCTGCTCCTCCCAACTTAGTCGGGAAGGAGGCCCACAGTAGCAACAGTGGAGAAAGGTACAGGAGGTATACCTACCTCGGTACCCACAGTATAATCCAGGGGTCAATGGTATTGAATCGACCTGGAATCAATAAGTAGCCAAGGGAGTGTAGGCTTTAATTACAAACCCTGGGTCTAGCCTGGAATACTGGTTGCTATTTCTGGTCTGGATAATTACAGGAATCAAAGCAAAATATCTCTCAGGTCTTTGGTATTTTAAGGTTAGGTCAAGAAGATTATTTACTCAACTATTTCATCATTTCTACCTGGAGAATCGGAAACACAGTTCTAAACGAATTAAACAGATTCAATTTCTATTTATCTTTCCTTTTCCTTCGATTTTTCTAATTTTCTAATATCGGATTTTTAGTGAGGTTAATTTAATTATATTTTCCCATTAATGTCAAATCCTGTCTTTAGTTCATGAAACATAGAACACCGCCTGACGGGATACCAAGCACAGAGACACCGGTGCACAGGACTGGATTTCTCAAGGAAAAGAAGAAGAAGAGTTGTTAACTGGTTTGTCAGTGTCAGTCGTCAGTCAATAATAATATTCTGCAATTTTGACAAATGAAAATATTGAAAATCACTAAATAAATTATTGAACTATTTGGAACTGAAAACAATGACAACAGAGAAGGAAATATGAAATATGCAATCACAAAATCCGTTTATTCAATTTAGAGTTCTGGATTCTTTACACAGGTCGGGGAGTATCGGTGTGAAAAACATGTAATGAAGTGTTTTTGACCAGCTTCATTACTAGACTGGTTTTGATCAAAATCTAAGTACCTGAGCCTGATTCTAGTTGAATTTCACCTGTTCGAAAGCTCGAAACCTGAAAACCTGAGAGAGCTGAGTAATACATTGATTTCTGACTTCCCACAGCTTTTCCTGATAGTAAACTCTCATGAACATCATTACAACCCTAAAGACTTCCATATTTTTCAACCCTTTGCTTATGATATGAAATTTGATTGAATTATCTATCTGTTGAAATGCTTGATGTTTGACTGCTCATAACTTCGTTGTTATTGAATATTTTCCAGCCAAATTCATTCAGTAGCATAAGCAAAGGTAGTAGATCCTGTTCCTGTGCCCATTTAGGGTTAAATATTATTTTTTCCGCGTTTTGTGTTGGAGGTGCACATGTGTTTTTCAAGGACAGATTCAGTGGCCATGGCCATGAGCCATGACAAGGTGGGAGTTGTGACCAATGAGATGCCAGATTTACTTGTCCTTGTGCCAAGGCCAAAGCAGTGCATAAATACTGATGACAGCCAAGGATTCCAGGCACTGACTCTCTAAGCTCTTCTTGACAAGTCTACACCACCTGATCTCCGTTGCTCTTCAAGCTCCTGATGTTCTAGCTGATCTTTTAGTGCTCTCATAGTTCATTCAAAACCAGTGTAAAATAGTATTGTAAAGTGATTTCCTGTTACACATGTAAGTTTGTATATTTTTCACCAGTGTTATTCATCCTGTTTATAGCCTCATTTCATTCCTGTTGTTTTTCACACCGATACTCACCCGACCTGTGTAAAGAATCCAGAACTCTAAATTGAATAAACGGATTTTGTGATTGCATATTTCATATTTCCCTCTCTGTTGTCCTTGTTTTAAGTTCCAAATAGTTCAATAATTTATTTAGTGATTTTCAATATTTTCATTTGTCAAAATTGCAGAATATTATTATTGACTGACGACTGACACTGACAAGCCTTGTTAACAACTCTTCTTCTTCTTTTCCTTGAGAAATCCAGTCCTGTGCACCGGTGTCTCTGTGCTTTGTATCCCGTCAGGCGGTGTTCTATGTTTCATGAACTATTGACATTAATGGAAAATATAACTAATTAACCTCACTAAAAATCCGATATTAGAAAATTAGAAAAATCGAAGGAAAAGAAAAGATAAATAGAAATTGAATCTGTTTAATTCGTTTAGAACTGTGTTTCCGATTTTCCAGGTAGAAATGACGAAATAGTTGAATAAATAATTTTCCAGACCTAACCTTAAAATATCAAAGACCTGAGAGATATTTTGCTCTGATTCCTGTAATTATCCAGACCAGAAATAGCAACCAGTATTCCAGGCTAGACCCAGGGTTTGTAATTAAAGCCTACACTCCCTTGGCTACTTATTGATTCCAGGTCGATTCAATACCATTGACCCCTGGATTATACTGTGGGTACCGAGGTAGGTATACCTCCTGTACCTTTCTCCACTGTTGCTACTGTGGGCCTCCTTCCCGACTAAGTTGGGAGGAGCAGGTGAAGTAAATCACCTTTATCAAAAATCTGGCGCTCGAGAATCCCCCCTGTCAAATACCAGAGTAGTCTCCTGTCCTGAACAGAGCGTCAAAGTAAGGGCCGCAGAATAAAGACCCTTACAAATGACGCCCTAGAGCAGGGACTTCTTGGTTATTGAATCAGAAAATAGTCCAGTCCTGTTCAACAGAAAAGTTGCTTGATACAAGTCCAGTACATTTTTTTTCCTGAACCAGTATTTCATTGTTTGGAATCAGAATCATAGCATTTTTCCAGAAAAGTACCTGTATAGTTTGTTTTTTGAGAGTTGATTATAAATTTGAACCTGATTTTTGTAGAGAACAGTTCCAGTCAACTTGAGCTATAAATGAAATCAAAATCCAGATATCCAGAAGTTATTTGTTGAGTCTAGGTATATGTTTTTTTTTTTGTCATGAGAGTCACTAAATTTTGAGACAGCAAGAGAGCCAAATCCGTTAATTTCCGAATACATTTCATCCTGATAATCATCCTGATATTCCAGCTCATTTAATTAGTTGAATGAAATGTTAGGCCCTGATATAGTTGATGATATATGTAAAGGTTGTGAGAACCTCCGAAAATCGAGGAATCCAGGTCCAGAGAGCTACCGAGAGCACATATCAGGTTTGAACCCAAGAGTGAGTTGGGTATATAACCTGAACCAATCCGAATTAATCAGAGAACTGAGAAGGTATGGTCTAAAAACTGAAGGTCCTGTGGAGATGCTACAAAACCGATTGATGTGGTTCCTGAGGGTGGAAGTTCCTGAAATATTAGCCCTCAGGCCTGAGAATCTTGTGAGGAAACCGCCTCCAGATTTACCAGATATTCCTGAACCACATGAGCCTCCAGATAGTCCTGAACCAACTCCAGGTAGTCCAGAAACACATCCAGATGATCCTGAAACAACTCTAGAGAGTCCTGACATACCTCCTGATAGTCCTGAAATTCCTGTCCTGTGTTTTTCTAGTGGATTGAACACCTATCCCTGGAATTTGCAATTTGATGGAACAACAGATCCTGTAGATTTCCGGAAAGACTAGAAGAGATTGGAAACATACAGAAAGTAGAACCAGACCAGCTCCTGGATGTATTACCTGACTTGTTGAAAGGAAGAGTTCTGTTATGGTACAGATGTAACAAAGTGTATTGGAATTCCTGGCCAGCTTTCAAGGAATGTTTCCAGGTAGCATACTTTCCGTTTCGATATCAGGAACAGATCCAGATTGATATCATCCAGAGGAAACAGACAGTGGAAGAACCAGCTAGAGATTATGTGATAGACATGCAGACACTAATCCGAAGACAAGGCACTCTTGATAAAGCACAAGAATTGACTTGGCTATACCGGAATTTACTGCCAGACTACCGCCTGTATATCAGAAAGACTGATTTCCAGGATGTACCATCACTTATCTCAAGAATTCTAGAATATGAGAGCCTGAGAAGTGAGATATATCAAACCTACCAGGGTTATCACTACCTGCCACCACCCTCACCTGTGTCATTTTGTCCAGAACCGATTAGGTATGAAGAACCTAGTTCCAGGACATTTACCCAGAAGAGAAGACAAAATATAGGACTTCGAAACAGTGAGACTGTTTGTTGGAGATGTCGACTGCGAGGTCACATGAGAAGTGCCTGCAGACACCAACCAAAAATATTTTGTTCCAGATGTGGCCAGAGGGATGTTTTATCCCGTGATTGTGTATGTCTCCCTCCAGACTATTCCGAGAATCCAGTACTCAGTGAGTTAATTTATCCAGAACATCCAGGGTATCCAGAGCATCCGGAAATTCCTGAAAGTAGGAATCCGGGATATTCAGCACATTCAGTGGGTGTAGAGAATCGAGATTATCCAGAACCAGCATTTAATCCGTATATTCCAGACATGTCAGATTTACAACATTTTTCAGGGAATAGGAATGTTTTGGAAGATCCTGAGGATACAGAAGATGTGCGTAGAGCATATGTTCCAGATAATCCAGATTTTCCATATTTTCCAGATAATCCAGATTTTCCAGAAATTCCAGATTTTCCAGAAATTCCAGTCCAGATGGAATTTAGGTTCTGTAATGATGTCCAGACTGTCAATGGAGTGACAGAAATCATTACAGAGACCGGTACTACTAATATAGGTTCAATGCGAAAGTGTTCCAGGAACAGAAATAGGAAATTAGGTCCGGACAATTTCCTATCGTCCCGTTATCCAGCTTGGAAACAGAAAAAGGCATCCGCAACGATGAATTCCGACGAGTCCTGTTTCCGGAATTCTAGTTTTGAAGCAGTCCGACCCGCCTCTGCTTCAAACTTGCCTAGTTCTGTCTCCCATTCTTCCTACTCTGCAGAAGTAAGGATTTGTTGGAAATGTGGGAATCCTGGCCATCAAAGGAAAAATTGCAAGTGGAAAGCAAAAATTTTTCCAGAACACTTTGGTCCAGAGACGTCTGAATTTAGTCCAGTCCAGAAATCCAGACGTTTATGTAAATAGTAAGTATAGGAGGAGATATTAATCTTTTTACTGTTTCAGATCCTGTTGTAAATAATCTGAATAGTGAGAAAAGATTCCAGATAGTGTATATAGATATGGTTTACATTTAGGTCCTGCTGTAGATTTCCTGACTAGATTAAGCTGATTTCCAGATAAGATATAAATATAAGGATTGTACATAAGTATTCCAGTTTATAGTTGGTAATGTATATAGTGTATATTTTGGTGATGAATGAGTTAAAAAAAAATAGAAGCTAGAGCTTCCATTTTTTTTTCCGCAAGTACGAGGGGTGTGTAATGAAGTGTTTTTGACCAGCTTCATTACTAGACTGGTTTTGATCAAAATCTAAGTACCTGAGCCTGATTCTAGTTGAATTTCACCTGTTCGAAAGCTCGAAACCTGAAAACCTGAGAGAGCTGAGTAATACATTGATTTCTGACTTCCCACAGCTTTTCCTGATAGTAAACTCTCATGAACATCATTACAACCCTAAAGACTTCCATATTTTTCAACCCTTTGCTTATGATATGAAATTTGATTGAATTATCTATCTGTTGAAATGCTTGATGTTTGACTGCTCATAACTTCGTTGTTATTGAATATTTTCCAGCCAAATTCATTCAGTAGCATAAGCAAAGGTAGTAGATCCTGTTCCTGTGCCCATTTAGGGTTAAATATTATTTTTTCCGCGTTTTGTGTTGGAGGTGCACATGTGTTTTTCAAGGACAGATTCAGTGGCCATGGCCATGAGCCATGACAAGGTGGGAGTTGTGACCAATGAGATGCCAGATTTACTTGTCCTTGTGCCAAGGCCAAAGCAGTGCATAAATACTGATGACAGCCAAGGATTCCAGGCACTGACTCTCTAAGCTCTTCTTGACAAGTCTACACCACCTGATCTCCGTTGCTCTTCAAGCTCCTGATGTTCTAGCTGATCTTTTAGTGCTCTCATAGTTCATTCAAAACCAGTGTAAAATAGTATTGTAAAGTGATTTCCTGTTACACATGTAAGTTTGTATATTTTTCACCAGTGTTATTCATCCTGTTTATAGCCTCATTTCATTCCTGTTGTTTTTCACACCGATACTCACCCGACCTGTGTAAAGAATCCAGAACTCTAAATTGAATAAACGGATTTTGTGATTGCATATTTCATATTTCCCTCTCTGTTGTCCTTGTTTTAAGTTCCAAATAGTTCAATAATTTATTTAGTGATTTTCAATATTTTCATTTGTCAAAATTGCAGAATATTATTATTGACTGACGACTGACACTGACAAGCCTTGTTAACAACTCTTCTTCTTCTTTTCCTTGAGAAATCCAGTCCTGTGCACCGGTGTCTCTGTGCTTTGTATCCCGTCAGGCGGTGTTCTATGTTTCATGAACTATTGACATTAATGGAAAATATAATTAATTAACCTCACTAAAAATCCGATATTAGAAAATTAGAAAAATCGAAGGAAAAGAAAAGATAAATAGAAATTGAATCTGTTTAATTCGTTTAGAACTGTGTTTCCGATTTTCCAGGTAGAAATGACGAAATAGTTGAATAAATAATTTTCCAGACCTAACCTTAAAATATCAAAGACCTGAGAGATATTTTGCTCTGATTCCTGTAATTATCCAGACCAGAAATAGCAACCAGTATTCCAGGCTAGACCCAGGGTTTGTAATTAAAGCCTACACTCCCTTGGCTACTTATTGATTCCAGGTCGATTCAATACCATTGACCCCTGGATTATACTGTGGGTACCGAGGTAGGTATACCTCCTGTACCTTTCTCCACTGTTGCTACTGTGGGCCTCCTTCCCGACTAAGTTGGGAGGAGCAGGTGAAGTAAATCACCTTTATCAAAAATCTGGCGCTCGAGAATCCCCCCTGTCAAATACCAGAGTAGTCTCCTGTCCTGAACAGAGCGTCAAAGTAAGGGCCGCAGAATAAAGACCCTTACAAACAACAGGAATGAAATGAGGCTATAAACAGGATGAATAACACTGGTGAAAAATATACAAACTTACATGTGTACCAGGAAATCACTATACAATACTATTTTACACTGGCTTTGAATGAACTATGAGAGCACTAAAAGATCAGCAAGAGAATCAGGAGCTTGAAGAGCAACGGAGATCAGGTAGTGTAGACTTGTCAAGAAGAGCTTAGAGAGAGCCTCGAATCCTTGGCTGGCTTCAGTATTTATGCACTGCTTTGGCCTTGGCACAAGGACAAGTAAATCTGGAATCTCATTGGTCAAAACTCCCACCTTGTCATGGCTCATGGCCATGGCCACTAAATCTGTCCTTGAAAAACACATGTGCACCTCCAACACAAAACGCGGAAAAAATAATATTACACCCTAAATGGCCACAGGAACAGGATCTACTACCTTTGCTTATGCTACTGAATGAATTTGGCTGGAAAATATTCAATAACAACAAAGTTATGAGCAGTCAAAACATTCATCATTTCAACTGATAAATAATTCAATCAAATTTCATATCATAAGCAAAGGGTTGACAAATATTGAAGTCTTTAGGGTTGTAATGATGTTCATCAGAGTTTACTATCTGGACAAGCTGTGGGAAGTAAGAAATCAATGCATTACTCAGCTCTCTCAGGTTTTCAGGTTTCGAACTTTCGAACAGGTGAAATTCAACTAGAATCAGGCTCAGGTACTTAGATTTTGATCAAAACCAGTCTAGTAATGAAGCTGGTCAAAAACACTTCATTACACACCCCTCGTACTTGCGAAAAAAAAAATGGAAGCTCCAGCTTCTATTTTTTTTTAACTCATTCATCACCAAAATATACTCTATATACATTACCAACTATAAACTGGAATACCTATATATACAATCCATATATCTAAACAATATCTGGAAATCACCTTACATCCACTCAGGATATCTACAGCAGGACCTAAATGTAAACCATTTCTATATACACTATCTGGAATCTTTTCTCACTATTCAGATTATTTACAACGGATCTGAAACAGTAAAAAAAAATTATTATATACTCCTATACTTACAATTTACATAAACGTCTGGATTTTCTGGACTGGACTAAATCCAGACGTCTCTGGACCGAAGTGTTCTGGAAAAATTTTTGCTTTCCACTTGCAATTTTTCCTTTGATGGCCAGGATTCCCACATTTCCAACAAATCCTTACTTCTGCAAAGTAGGAATAATGGGAGACAGAACTAGGCAAGTTTGAAGCAGAGGCGGGTCGGACTGCTTCAAAACTAGAATTCCGGAAACAGGACTCGTCGGAATTCATAGCTGCGGATGCCTTCTTCTGTTTCCAAGCTGGATAACGGGACGATAGGAAATTGTCCGGACCTAATTTCCTATTTCTGTTCCTGGAACACTTTCGCATTAAACCTATATTAGTACCGGTCTCTGTAATGATTTCTGTCACTTCATTGACAGTCTGGACATCATTACAGAACCTAAATTCCATCTGGACTGGAATTTCTGGAAAATCTGGAATTTCTGGAAAATCTGGACTGGCTGTACATCCTGTACCAACAGGATAGTCTGGTGAACGGAGGGAATTCGGATTTCTGGAAAAATCTGGATATTCTGGAGAATCTGAATTTTCTATCCAATCATTCCAATCTGTATCTCCTTGACTTCCCGGATTGTCTAAATTAACGGGACTTCTTGACTGGACTGGATAATCTGGAAAATCTGGACTTTCTGGAATATACGGATTGAATGATGGTTGCTCTGGATAATCTAGATTTTCTCCACCCATGGAATGTGCTGAATATCCCGGATCCCTTCTTTCAGGAATTTCTGGATGCTCTGGATACCCTGGATGTTCTGGATAAATAGAATTTTCAGGACTGTCTGGATATTCGGGGAACTCACTGGGTACTGGAGTCTCAGAATTGTCTGGAGGGAGACATACACAATCACGGGATAAAACATCCCTCTGGCCACATCTGGAACAAAATATTTTTGGTTGGTGTCTGCAGGCACTTCTCATGTGACCTCGCAGTCCACATCTCCAACAAACAGTCTCACTGTTTCGAAGTCTTATATTTTGTCTTCTCTTCTGGGTAAATGTCCTGGAACTAGGTTCTTCATACCTAATCGGTTCTGGACAAAATGACACAGGTGAAGGTGGTGGCAGGTAGTGATAACCCTGGTAGGTTTGATATATCTCACTTCTCAGGCTCTCATATTCTAGAATTCTTGAGATTAGTGATGGTACATCCTGGAAATCAGTCTTTCTGATGTACAGGCGGTAGTCTGGCAGTAAATTCCGGTATAACCAAGTCAATTCTTGTGCTTTATCAAGAGTGCCTTGTCTTCGGATTAGTGTCTGCATGTCTATCACATAATCTCTAGCTGGTTCCTCAACTTTCTGTTTCCTCTGGATGATATCAATCTGGAGCTGTTCATGATATCGAAACGGAAAGTATGCTACCTGGAAACATTCTTGAAAGCTGGCCAGGAATTCCAATACACTTTGTTACATCTGTACCATAACAGAACTCTTCCTTTTAACAAGTCAGGTAATACATCCAGGAGCTGGTCTGGTTCTATTTTCTGCCCGTTTCCAATCTCTTCTAGTCTTTCCAGGAAATCTACAGGATCTGTTGTTCCATCAAATTGCAAATTCCAGTGATAGGTGTTCAATCCACTAGAATAACACAGGACAGGAATTTCAGGACTATCAGGAGGTATGTCAGGACTCCCTAGAGTTGTTTCAGGATCATCTGGACATGTTACAGGACTATCTGGATGTGTCTCTGGACTACCTGGAGTTGGTTCAGGACTATCTGGAGGCTCATGTGGTTCAGGAATATCTGGTAAATCTGGAGGCGGTTTCCTCACAAGATTCTCAGGCCTGAGGGCTAATGTTTCAGGAACTTCCACCCTCAGGAACCACATCAATCGGTTTTGTAGCATCTCCACAGGACCTTCAGTTTTTAGACCATACATTTCTAATTCTCTTATCAATTCGGATTCATTCAGGTCATATACCCAACTCCCTCTTGGGTTCAAACCTGACATGTGCTCTCGGTAGCTCTCTGGACGTGGATTCCTGGATTTTCGGAGGTTCTCAAAACCTTTACAGTTATCATCAACAATATCAGGGCCTAACATTTCATTCAACTGGTTAAATGAGCTGGAATATCAGGATGATTATCAGGATGAAATGTATTCGGAAATTAACGGATTTGGCTCTCTTGCTGTCTCAAAATTCAGTGACTCTCATAAGAAAAAAAAAAAGTATCTGGACTCAGCAAATATTTTCTGGATTTCTGGATTTTGATTTTAAATTCATTTATAGCTCAACTCAACTGGAAATGTTCTCTATAAAATATCAGGTTCAAATATAGATTCAACTCTCAGGACACAAATTATACAGGTACTCTCAGGAAAAATATTGTGATTCTGATTCCAAACAATGAAATACTAGTTCAGGAAAAAAAACTGTACAATACTTGGATGAAGCAACTTTTCTGTTGAACAGGACTGGACTATTTTCTGATTCAATAACCAAGAGGTCCCTGCTCTAGGGCGTCATTTGTAAGAGTCTTTATTCTGAGGCCCTTACTTTGGCACTCTGTTCAGGACAGGAGACTACTCTGGCATTTGACAGGGGGGGGGATTCTCGAGCGCCAGATTTTTTATAAAGGTGATTTACTTCACCTGCTCCTCCCAACTTAGTCGGGAAGGAGGCCCACAGTAGCAACAGTGGAGAAAGGTACAGGAGGTATACCTACCTCGGTACCCACAGTATAATCCAGGGGTCAATGGTATTGAATCGACCTGGAATCAATAAGTAGCCAAGGGAGTGTAGGCTTTAATTACAAACCCTGGGTCTAGCCTGGAATACTGGTTGCTATTTCTGGTCTGGATAATTACAGGAATCAAAGCAAAATATCTCTCAGGTCTTTGGTATTTTAAGGTTAGGTCAAGAAGATTATTTACTCAACTATTTCATCATTTCTACCTGGAGAATCGGAAACACAGTTCTAAACGAATTAAACAGATTCAATTTCTATTTATCTTTCCTTTTCCTTCGATTTTTCTAATTTTCTAATATCGGATTTTTAGTGAGGTTAATTTAATTATATTTTCCCATTAATGTCAAATCCTGTCTTTAGTTCATGAAACATAGAACACCGCCTGACGGGATACCAAGCACAGAGACACCGGTGCACAGGACTGGATTTCTCAAGGAAAAGAAGAAGAAGAGTTGTTAACTGGTTTGTCAGTGTCAGTCGTCAGTCAATATTCTGCAATTTTGACAAATGAAAATATTGAAAATCACTAAATAAATTATTGAACTATTTGGAACTGAAAACAATGACAACAGAGAAGGAAATATGAAATATGCAATCACAAAATCCGTTTATTCAATTTAGAGTTCTGGATTCTTTACACAGGTCGGGTGAGTATCGGTGTGAAAAACAACAGGAATGAAATGAGGCTATAAACAGGATGAATAACACTGGTGAAAAATATACAAACTTACATGTGTACCAGGAAATCACTATACAATACTATTTTACACTGGCTTTGAATGAACTATGAGAGCACTAAAAGATCAGCAAGAGAATCAGGAGCTTGAAGAGCAACGGAGATCAGGTAGTGTAGACTTGTCAAGAAGAGCTTAGAGAGAGCCTCGAATCCTTGGCTGGCTTCAGTATTTATGCACTGCTTTGGCCTTGGCACAAGGACAAGTAAATCTGGAATCTCATTGGTCAAAACTCCCACCTTGTCATGGCTCATGGCCATGGCCACTAAATCTGTCCTTGAAAAACACATGCGCACCTCCAACACAACACGCGGAAAAAATAATATTACACCCTAAATGGGTGGATCTACTACCTTTGCTTATGCTACTGAATGAATTTGGCTGGAAAATATTCAATAACAACAAAGTTATGAGCAGTCAAACATTCATCATTTCAACTGATAAATAATTCAATCAAATTTCATATCATAAGCAAAGGGTTGACAAATATTGAAGTCTTTAGGGTTGTAATGATGTTCATCAGAGTTTACTATCTGGACAAGCTGTGGGAAGTCAGAAATCAATGCATTATTAAGCTCTCTCAGGTTTTCAGGTTTCGAACTTTCGAACAGGTGAAATTCAACTAGAATCAGGCTCAGGTACTTAGATTTTGATCAAAACCAGTCTAGTAATGAAGCTGGTCAAAAACACTTCATTACAATTGGATCATCAAACGTAGCTAGATTTGTCTTCCAACTATTCGATTCTGTTTTAATCAAACTTGAAAAAAATAGTTTATCTAAGATAATTGAAATATAAAAGGAATTGAACAAATATTTCTGTGCGTGCTATGATTGATGGTATTGTTTTTGCAACCAATATATCAATAAATCCAACGAACGATTTTTTTTTGTGCAGAGTTATCAGGACGCCAGGACCCCTGGCCACCTAATTGAGTGAAGCTTTTCGTTAAGATAAAGATGCACAATTAGTTTCATCAAGAACTCAAATTTTGTTGTATTTCATTCAAATTGTGCATATGATTTCTCGAACACTTTTCATACTTATGAGACATTTTGTGTCAATATAATTCAAAGGGTAGCTACAAAATGGTTACTCAATCCGGTGTGTGCGTTGACGAAAAGTTTTGTGGACATGGAGTCAAAATCAATTCAAAATTTTTTACTGTGTATAGGTGCGTCAAAGCTATTTAGATCATTCTGAAGTTTCATAGAATCGTCCAGTGATATATAATTCTATTGACAACTTTCAACTCGTTAGCGTACAATAAAAATTGAAATTCATTTAAACATTTATCAATATCATTAATGAAAATGATGAATAATAATGGTCCAAGACTCGACCCCGTGGTGTTGATGACAATTCCCGACCAGTTAACCGAAATGTCAATTTTGAGAGTGCGGAATTCGTGTAAAAGCTTATAACATGTTATTGGAGTTAGTTTATACCGATTCCTTGATAACTAGTTTATTGACTGTTATGATCTGAAAATTATATCATGAGAAACATCGTGAGAGTACAGTAGTTCATTCAAAATTGAATTGCGAGTTTTTTAAAACTTGTTTGTAAGCTGGCAACAGTAGAAGTTCATAATGCTCGCCACTTCAGGCGGTCATGGGATAGTGATTCCTGTTTGATATGTATTTGTTTTGTTTTCATGCTTGGGCAACTGTGGATAATGGTATAATTATCATTATTATTCTTCATTCCACAAGTTTCCGCATATGGGTACAAGGCATATTTATTGTTATCATCTAATTTGTACTTATAAATTATTTGATGTGAATGCCAATTGCGGGTGGTCTTAATGATAATTATCAGAGCAGTAGAGTTACGAGTTGCGATGTTGTTCTAACACGTCTTTGAACAATTATTTCTAGATGTACAGTGTACAGTGCAAATATTATTTTTGTGAAAATATCGAGGAAGTGTTCCGTGAGAATAGACGATCTAGTTCGAAAATTCTTGTGTCTTGTCTTCTATAATGGTTCATATTAATTTTATACCAATATACCAATGATCAATCTTCCACAGCATATTTCATGAGGGAGTGTGATATACACTCCCCGACAATAAATTCCGGACAGTAAAATTTTTAGCGAATTTGTTCGCCCTGTAACTTTTGTAATCCTCTTCCGATTTCGATGAAATTTCGACCAAAGCGTAGAATTATGTTTCGCAAAATCAGCCTGATATTTTGTTCCGAAAAACATCTATTGTCCTAATCATTATGAAGGGAAAAACAAAAGTAACTTTTTTACCCCCAACTTCTCAACGCCCTGTGGCAAAAGTAAGCAATTAAAATCAGTTATTAGGTGGAAGATGGTTAACGCCATCGCCCGGTGCGATACCACCACATCAACCATAGGCACTGTGAAATGGGTATACTTACCCGTGTTTCAGTAGCTGGTTGATGTTCCGGCCAACCCGAGGGCCAACCCAACCCAACCCAATTTCCTTTTCCTTCCACGCCAACCTCCCTTCTTTATACAGAATACACGATGATGAGTTCTCCTCAAGTAAAATTATCCGGAAGTAAAATACCTCTCCATTCGGATTTCCGGGCGAGAGGTGCTAGAGGGGGTTCACCATCGGCTGAAAAAGTCCTCAAGATAGACCTATGTAACATCCGAGGTCTAAGTAAGAACATCAACGATGTCCATCGACACCTTCAGATTGAAAAGCCAGACATATTGGCTCTTACTGAGACACAGGTCAATTCATCCACCAATACGACCTATCTGCTCTGTCCTGGGTACGAACTCCACACACGTTTCAGATTTAAGGGAGGTCTCTGCCTCTACTCCAAAACAAATTTCTCATGTCAACGAGAAAAAACTTTGGAACCAAATAAGTTTGATGTCATGTGGTTCAAACTCGATAGCCAGAAACAGACCAAATACCTTTGTTGTCTCTACTTATCACCAAATGATCCATCCTATGGAGAGCTCTTCGAATTCTTGTCTCTGAAGCTTGACCAAATTCAACAGAACCATCCAGCAGCAGAAATCATCATCATGGGCGATTTCAATGTACACAACACTGCTTGGCTCGTACACTCTAACAGAACGGATGAAGCTGGGCGACAAGCCGAAGCTTTCGCCATCACTCACGGCTTAGAGCAGCTTATCAAAGAACCCACACGAATTCCCGATGCCAATAACCATTCAGCTAACATACTTGACTTATTCCTCACGAATAATTCAGCACCCTACACCATAGATGTACGAGCTCCACTTGGCAATTCTGACCACACACTCATCTCCACAACCTGCCCATTTTTCATTCCATCAACTGCTCCGGCACCCTCACGTCTTATATGGCATTACAATTCAGGGGATTGGGACGGTCTCCGCATGTTTTTCTCCGAGTTTCCTTGGCATAGAGTATGCTTTGACTCTGAGGACCCTTCACAGTGTGCTGCGGAAGTATCCGAGATCATCATGCTCGGAATGGAAACATACATACCTCATTTTTCGAAAAGATCATCACCTTCGAAACCCTGGTTCAACAAAAGCTGTTCTAGAACTGTTGCCTTGAAACAAACAGCCTACCATCTCTGGCGCAAAAACCCTAACCTCGCGACTAGAGCAGAATACTTTGATGCCAGGAATAACTGCAGCCAAACAATAGATGCTTCGAAAGAAACATACAATGCCAAGATCAGATCGAAACTCATAGATTGTCCCAATGGCTCCTGTTCGTTTTGGTCCCTTGCTAAAGCGGTCGGAAGAAATTTCAGTAACAGTTCATTTCCACCACTGTCCAAATCCGACGGCACATTAGCAACAACATCGCAGGAGAAAGCGAATATTTTTGCAGAAATTTTCGCAGCAAACTCTACTTTAGATTCCCAAGGAAAAGTGCCGCCAAACATTCCACCCGTTGAGAGTCGAATGCCTGAAATCGTCTTTCGTCAACGCACTATCAGACGAATTTTGCTTGGTCTCGAAACGAATAAGGCTAACGGTCCTGATGGAATTCCACCCATTATCCTCAAAAAATGTGCACCAGAATTAACACCGATTCTCTGCAAGTTGTTTACCATCTCGTACAGGTCGGGTATTTTTCCATCATGCTGGAAGACAGCTAGAGTCCAACCAATCCCCAAAAAAGGGAACAAGAACCTGCCCAACAACTACAGGCCCATTGCCCTGTTATCAGTAATCTCCAAAGTGATGGAGAAAGCCATCAATATTGAGCTTATCAAATATCTGGAGAGCTCAGGAATCATCAATGATAGACAATACGGCTTTCGCCACCGAAGATCTACTGGAGATCTACTTGCCTACGTCACCCATTTATGGCAATCTTCAATAGAAAAACACGGGGAATCTCTAGCTGTCGCGTTGGACATATCGAAAGCATTCGACCGTGTTTGGCACGAAGGACTCCTCCACAAACTACCATCATACGGCTTACCACCTCAGCTATGCCATCTCTTATCGAGTTTTCTTTCAGGCAGATCGCTTCACGTGGTGGTGGACGGTGTATCGTCTGATACCATTGGCATCAATTCTGGCGTTCCACAAGGATCAATTTTGGCACCAACATTATTCCTGCTTCATATCAATGATCTGTTGGGAGTAACAACTTGCCCCATCCACAGCTTTGCAGATGATAGTACCCTCCATACTGCTTTCTCTTCCAGAATTCCCATTTCTTCCCAGGAAACTAAGACCTCACGGCGCAGGCAGGTCAATGCTGTCAATGAAGATCTTGCTGAAATCACAGCCTGGGGAACAAACAACCTAGTTGAATTCAACGCCACCAAAACTCAAGCCTGCATTTTCTCTAGAAAGGCGGAACTCAGTATGCCCGATATTGTTATGTCTGGCTCCACCATCCCCACCAAGCCCACCATATCTATGCTCGGTATTTCCATCAGCAACACTCTTTCATGGGATAATCATGTCAGATCCATCGCAAAAGCTGCTTCCCAAAAACTCGGATTCTTGTTCCGTGCGAAAAGCTACTTTACACCTCAACAGCTTCTCATGATCTACAAAGCGCAGATACGGCCTGTTCTAGAATACTGTTCCCACATATGGGGTTCAGCACCAAAACATACGCTGATGCTCTTAGATTCCATCCAGAGAAGAGCCATTCGCCTGGTGGGTGACGCCACACTCACTCACTCTTTGACATCATTAGAACACCGTAGAAAGGTCGGCGACCTTTCACTTTTCTATCGATACTTCCACGGGAAATGTTCTTCGGAAATCTCTGCTATCATCCCTTCACTAGCAATACCAATCAGACGAACTAGACAAGCCCAGTCAGCACATCCTTTCGTTGTCAACCTCGAAAGATGTCGAACAGCACTTTATCAAGACTCCTTCATCCATAGAACAGCTAGGCTCTGGAATTCATTGCCTGTGGAAGTATTCCCAACAACATATAATCTCCAGAAGTTCAAAAAAAATTCCAATACCTACCTCCTGTCCGTATCCTCCCTAGGAACGCACGATGTTTTTTGAACATTATAGGGATTCCCTCTCGTGCGCTCCAAGCGATAAAAAAAAATAAAAGTTTCATTATGTTTAGTATTGAAGTGTGATTTCTTGTCAAGACATCTGTTCTTTGATTCAAGTCAATATCTTCTTTTCAAGAGAATAAGATACAGAGGTTTCAAGAAAGTATGGCATTTCCTAATTTTTATGAACAATATTCCACAACCTACGTGAACACATTCATCACACTGGTCTTTGGTTGCGGAGTAACATTAAAAGTATTGTTTAACAAAGTGTCCGTATTCTGCCATTCCATGATAAACTGTTTTTTTTGTGTGTTGAAAATGAGACCAGAGGATGTTGCACGTGCTGTTGCCTTGAATGATGATGGTCGTAGTACACGGTATATTGCAGAATACTTAGGCACAGTAAAAAGTACTGTACAAGATGTCGGTTTCATCAGACTGGTGAGTACATACGACGTGATACGACGTAGGGGATCAGGTAGACCACGTGTTACCAATCAACGTGATGACCATCCCATCAATCTAACAGCATTACGAGATCGTGGCACACCATCTACAGTTATAAGTCATAGAATACAAGATGTACATACGAGGTACAATAGTTTCTGCACGAACCATTCAGCGTAGATTGAAAGAAAGAGAATTAATGTCCAGAAGACCCGCTGCATGTCCTCTGTTACTTCCTGCACATCGCACAGGGCGTTTTAATTTTGCTCGTGAACATAGCTACTGGTACTACTACTACGGTATGGGGAGGAGTATCATTAAATGTTCGTACGAACCTGGGCTCATAGAAAATGATTCTTTAACTGCTGATCGTTACATCCGACAATGTTTAGCTGAACATGTGGTACCCTTTGCCGGGTTTGTTGGGCATTGTTGAAGCCATCAGTGTTGAAAAAAACGCAGTTATTTCAATCAGAAGCTCAGAATTGGCGAAAACTAATGGAAAATGAATAATGATGTATTAAAAGTGTTATTGGAGTCCTTGTCTCCAGATCCAAAAGTTCTAGCAGATCTTCTGATAATTCCGAGGAGGAAATATCATTTATGTTGGGGAGTAGACGAGATAGGCTGAAAATTCTCAAACCTAGAAAAAACAATGCATTGAATTATGACGATATGGATAGAGTCATCAATAAGAATTCCCTGTTGGTATACTCAAGTTTCCTGAATGTTAGCACTAGTTTCTTGAAATTCATAATGGGAATGGCAAAAGTACCCACCACTCAAAATTTCTTCAATTTCTGTTGGTGTCAATAATGCAGCTATTCTTCTATTTCCATATTCTAGGCTGATTTCGATTAATTCATCCATATTTTTCCTTAGACAAATGGCAAACAGCTTTCAAATCCAATATTTTGTTTTTGGTTTCTTGAGGCACAGTATATCATCCTTTCACGCTTGAGGTTATGCTGTCGCTGTCATTTTCAAATCCACCAAAATTTGTCCACCATCTCTGTACATCGGTGGAATGGTTTGCAATATTGGTAGATACAACAGTAATAAATGAACGCGTGGTAACGTCAAATTGAAATCCACCAATGACCTGCCTGATTTCATTGAAGATGGTATAGTATTTCATTCACGCTGATGATACAAGTACAAGTGTCATAGTATCAGGAAATACCCCTGATGAGGTAACCTCAAAGGTTGAGACAGTAATACGCCAATTCACATTATGGTGTGAAATGAATCATATGGTTGTCAATCTTCAGAAAAAATCTTACATGCAATTTACTGGAAAATATGCTGCCCCTTGTTTGAGGAAAATTAACCTTGACAGCAATTCATCAATAATTCCATCTGGATCCATTAGATTCCTATATATAGGCACTAACCTGGTGCGAACGAATCAATAACCTCTGTATAACAAACTCAACCAAACTTACTTTGCCATTCTCTCACTAAAATCTATCTAAATGAAAAAGCACTAATGAATGTGTATTATGCTCTAGGTTACTCTACAATAAGCTATAATATTGCCTCATAGGGGCAAGCAACTGACTGGTTGAGAGTCTTCACATCTCGAAAACGGATAAATCGTTTTATCTTCAATTTGAAACATCGAGAATCATGCAAAAATACTTTCACAAAGGAACATATTCTAACAGTGTGCAGCATCTATATACTCAAAATACTCTGTTATATCCATAAAAACATATCTGGTGTAAAAAAAAATGCTCTGAAGTTCTTCTTCTTCTTTAAGAAATCAATCTAACATCTACCTAAATAGTTTCAATCATATGACCTGAGTATAAAAAATCACCCAATTATGCAGGCAGTCACCCCTATAATCAACTTCATTCTAACTTCATTTGTTCAACAAATTTTTATCATATCTTCAGTTATAGTTATTTTTTCATGTATACCATTCACATTTTAATGCAAATGTTTTTTGTATGACGAACATATCCTTGTATTATGGCAAAAAAGGTAATATCTATCTATCTGTATCTATTGATAGAGCCACCAGTGAATAAAAGAACGTCTCTCAGCTGAATATGGAATCGAACTTCGAACCGTTACCGTTAGATGTTTTCTCATGTCTCCTGCATGCATTTCATGTTAAATGTTATTTCTTCAAGTAACAAGTAACATTTCTTGTCATACAAGCGAATTGAGTTCATTTCTTGATTGAAATCCTCTGTAAGGAACATGTCACGTGTTACGTATAGTGAGGATTTCCTACAACAAACATAGTATGGACACGTATGGAGCGTGTATATACTAATGTAGGTACCTATAGAACATAACTATGCAACTACGATATATTGCCTATGCACTAGGAAAGATTTTTTATCGGAAATCGGAATCTCTGAGAACCTTTTTTAGATTTTTGAGACTTTTGGATACAAAACAATCCGTTTCTGTTTTATGATGAATAGGCATTGATGCAAAATAACAATCACATTTTCTGACAACGGCAGTAGTTTTTGTATTATGTGTTATGTGTAGCAACACCATTATAATTATTACTTCATTTTGTGCAGGTTGTTCGGAGCAAAAGTCATATTGGTAGATATTATATCTGTATATCTCTATTTCTCTGATTGAGTATGAGTTGCTTAAGAAAATCTGTGGGAGGAAAAGTAGTACCTACGTCAGTCACTCACCACACGGTGACGTCAGATTGCCACCCAAATGACTTTAATATTGCATAATGAATGTGAGAAAGTTTCCTCAAACATGGTGTGATAGTATACCATGGATCTCTGACGATATCTAATATTTATTATGCATTGCTGTGACTGTTTGGTGGTCCCTCGATCGGGTGTAATGTCCATTCATTGGTCTCTTTAGCAGTGCTATCCTTAGTATGCATCTTCATCAGAATGAGATCAGTTACGTGGATTTGTATGAAAAGTTATGCAGTGAGTTTCGGAGAGATGTATTAACAGACCAAGAATTGGTTGATAGCAATGTAACGAATGTCTAGTCAGTTTAGTTCAATTTACTTTATTTAACACCGTGTTGTTCAACGTTGTGTTCAAAAAAGATATGAATGATATAATGATATAATGAACATACATTATGCATATAAATAAGTAATAAATGAATACACACACACACAAACACAAAAGTTTTGTCGAACATACAACAGACAAATTTGCATCACAGTTATTATATTTATCATCATGAACCTATCACGGGGATCAACAAATCAGCTCACTCGCCAGGCACGGCACTGCAATGTCATAAAAGTAGAGTTTCCAATAATAAATAACCTTTAGTCGGAGTCATGGTGTCATCAGATATCGTCATTATGACGTTCTAAAACTATACATACACAGTGACGAGTGACGTCACTAATTGGTGGGTGACGTTACTGACCGAGTTTCAGCAACTTTCGTCATCTGGTTGTAAGGGTTTGAAATTATTCCACACGAAGTAGATAATATGTTCCATATCAACTGTATCTATGATAATTAACTAAGTGCCATTTCGAAAGATTTTTTCAAATGGAATGGCAGGTCAAGTACCTAATACCTGTATGTCTTTCAATTCGAAAGAATCCTGTTACGAGACCTCAAACATTATCATCCGCCATATTGTTTTCGATGAATATTCTTCTCTTCCTAAGTTGGTACACATATATTGGGACAATATCAGTGCAATATATTACGAAATATCGGCAAAATGTTCGAAAGAATACAATATTTTTGAAACCATTCGGTAATGAGGAACTTCTACATCTACTTCAAACAAAAATTAAAAATAAATACTCCTCAGGCCCGGATGAGGTTCCAACATTTTTAATGAAGAAATGCCTCGTATACATAATTGAACCATTAACTTACTTGGTTAATTTATCTTTTATCTCGGGCGATTTTCCAACAAAACTAAAGACGGGAAAAGTTGTCCCCATTCACAAAAAGTCGAATGCCTCACTAATGACAAACTATCGACCAATCACTATTCCCTCGTGTTTCTCAAAAGTCTTCGAATATTCCTTTCTTGAACGGTTCTTGAACTTTTTTGAAATCAATAAGTTATTTTCAGAGAGTCAACATGGATTTCTCACAAATAAATCTATTAATAGCGCTACATTATCATTTTATGAGAAAGTTATTGAATCAATCGAAGCAGGAGAATGTCCTGTTGGGATCTTCTGCGATCTTAGCAAGGCATTTGACTGCGTTCAACACGACATCCTGTTTTCCAAATTGTATACGTACGGAATACGAGGAGTAGCTTTAGAATGGATCACATCTTTCGTCAAGAACAGACGACAATACGTATCAATAAACTTTAAAGAAAATACTTCTTACCGTAGAGTAAATTCTGACTACCAAGCTGTTGGTGTAGGAGTCCCTCAGGGATCTGTTTTGGGACCTATTTTGTTTCTATGCTATATCAATGAACTGGATAGTCTCACCGATAATTCGCATTATGTGATTTATGCTGATGATACTACTATACTCATATCAGACAAAAATGACGATAATCTATCGGAACACTGCCACAACGTTATGGATACAATGATCTCTTGGTGTAGTGTTAACTCACTCCTCTTTAATGTAGAAAAAACTAACGTAATGAGATTTCATCATCGGCAAAAACGTTGTTCAAATATAGATATATCTGTGCATGGTGATCTGCTGGGAAATGTTGATGAGTTAACATTCCTAGGAATCGGCATAGATGAATGTTTAACATGGAAATACCATTGTAACAAATTGATAAAGAAACTAAATTCTCTCTGTTATATGTTTCGGAGTCTAAAAACAATACTCACAGAAGAACAGTTGTTGTTGCTCTATCATGCTCAAGTTTCCTCCCGAATCCGCTATGGTATAAATTTTTGGGGTAACTCTACTCTATCACCGGATGTTTTTATTGTACAAAAAAGGATTATAAGAATAATAGCAGGCATACCTAGTCAACAATCCTGCCGAAATATTTTTAATAGTCTTAACATTTTAACTGTCATTGGTGTTTTTGTATTTGAATTATGTGTTTATGTATTTTTGAACAAAGAAAAATTCATTACTAATAGGAATATACATGGAATAAGTACAAGACAATGTGACAATTATCACATTCCAATGTGTAAATATGAGGTTACACGTAACTCTCCCAATTACTTTGGACTCAAAGTTTTCAATAAACTTCCCAGTCGATTGAAAAACTTCAAAAAACTCAGTCATTTCAAAACGAACTTGAAGCAATTCCTACTGGAAATGAATCCCTATACTTTAGAAGAATATTTTTCGGCAGCCTAGTCTTTTTGTTTCTGTCTCTGTAATATCTAAATATTATCATTTTATCTTATGTCTCTGTCTCAAACTGTCTAGTTTTAAGCCTTCAATCTGACGATTCCTATACATGTAAAAATGTCTAATGGAAAATAAACGTATTGTATTGTATTGTATTGTAACGTAATATTTCCGAGAAAAAAAGGTTTACATTCGGCGATATTGGTACAATATTAGTCAGATTCAAAATGTGGGTGGAATATTGAGAATCAGCATGTTCCAATGTCGTCTTGGAAACATCAGTGAAATATTTTCACACCAATATTGGTTAATTATTCGTAGTCACAAAATGTGAAATCAATATTAGTAAGAAAAGAAAAGTGAACATTTGACAATATTGGCGCAATATTACTTAGGAATATTGGTGGATAATTGAAAGAAATTATGTTGCTATGTTCTCTTCTCTTGAAAATATTGTTATAATATGTTGATTGTCATACCAGTATTGGCGAGACATGAAATGTGATTAATCGGCGATATTGGCATCCATCTTGTTGATCACGGTTAACCCCTACGCCAGGTGAATATGCTTTTTAATCGTATCGAGCCAATATTTATAATATTATATTCTCTCGTCTGCGCGGCACTGGGAGTACCTAGGTTATCAATCATTTAAAGCGCAATCTATCGACATCGGTTTGAGAGTAATATCAAAATGCCGATATCGATATGTATCTCCATCAGAAAAAAATATTGAATTGCCGATATAGATGTTCATCTTTGAAACAATATGCATTCGATATTTTCTGCATGATATAGTTAAAACGATAATTATTAATAAAGGTAAATATGCTATTTCAAATATTGTTGAAACAAAACAATATTCAACCAATGTGTTGTCGAACTCGAATAAACAATATTGCATAACCACTCCAGAATCGACATGGAGAGAATGTTCAAATTGGAATATTGGTTATAATTGCTGAAAACAATATGTGTACGATGTTGTTGTACCTCCATTTGTAAAACAATATTATATTATATTCAAATGAAAGTTTGTTCACATATATTGTTAACGAATTTTCAAACCAATATTGTTTCAATATTGTAGCTGAAAATCCACATATTCGACCAATATTTCATTTCAATATTGTAATTCCAATATCCTCCTGTCGGACCAATATTATTTTTACATATTCAATATATCTATATCGGCCCAATATCAAATCAGGACTCAGCCAATGTGATGTGCTCCCTGGGTGGTGTCGTAATTGGAAGACGTTCCAGATGAGTTATCACTCAACCCCTTTTCCACTCAAATATTTTTTCCGGAATGGCGTCCAGGCGCCATTTTGAAAAGTGCATATTTCTCCATAAGAGTCACAATAAAGAAGTTGAACCACCATTGAAAACACATTCTGCAAAAGTTAAATAGGGTGTGAGGGTCTACAAGTGGGCTCAGTGTGTAGTATACACGCGCCTGATAAGCTTCTAATTTGTCCATATTTTCTAATTTATTGAGGTTTTTCCTATTTCAAGAAGTTTCGTTTGCGGCTCCTTTAGTACATCTATGGTACACCACTGTGTTGAGTAGTTTGAAAAACACATGTTGACGATATCGAGACTTCTATGGACACTGATTTAGCCTCCTAATTAACAGATTGACACAGCAGAAGTGCTCAAAGAGTGCCGACCATATTAATATCCACCCATGTGCGTGTGGTTGCTATCAAATATGGTTTTTATATATACAGCAGCCAGTATCCAGTACCCACCATCAAGAAATGAGTTTTGAGTGTTGTTAGTGGAAGATATGAATTTGAAAACTGCCGACATCGGTTTTTGGGTATAATCGCAAATTATCTTTTTTTTTTACATTGGATTACCAGGCGGCGACATTCAAGTGTGAACGTTCTAAATTTTAATGCGATGATGGATTTCTATGTCTAAAGACAAGGTGAAACGAACTTATTTTTCACCATAGGGTGGAAGAATAGGAGATTGTGAAAGATTGGTGAGAAATCATAATGCGTGAGGCAGGAGACTGAGACTACCTACCGGCTACCCAAAGAAACTAAGTTAGCTATTCATTTTTTCTCTAATCTCATATAATGATTATATACACTGAGAGAAACTGGATATTAAAAATATCTACCAGCTCTGATTGTAATAACCATTATAAAGAAATCTCCTATTCCTGATCACTTTATTATTACAACAGTATTCTCTCCATTCTGTGATTATAAAAATCGCTTTCTTAAACCATTTGTAATACCCTCGAATGGACATTTGCTACCATCGTAACGCAGGTGTGTTATGACATTATGAGAATTTTATAAATTCTAGTCTATTTAGATTTTTTATTGACATAGCTCTTTTCGTGAATTATGCTTATTGGTGAATTCAGATAATGTTCGTCCCAATAATCATAGCTGTTTGGGTTTCTAGCATTGTACGTTGACGAATTACTATAGCAATTCACATGTATGACGGTTATTAGACAATCATTCGACAATCGTAATTCGGCTCATTTCGCTCTGATTTTTCATTAGTTTTGGGGCTGACAAAGCTACAGGTCGCGTTCATTTTACTCCTGTTCTTGGTCATGGGTGCATGTCTTCAATTATTCAATTATTGTTCAATGGTTTCTTTCGTCCGAATCGATAGAGTCGTGTCTTGTGGGTGAATGTGTGTGATGTAGCAAAATTCTGTTTTATTGCTGGCTGTGAACCGAGCTGTGGAATACACCGTGCATTGCATTACTACAATGAAAAAAGTATTCTCCATACCCAATTTTCACGGCCTAAAATTGGTTTACTTCGAAAAACAAAATGATCGATGAGATTCTGAATGAAAATACCTGGGTTTCTGTGAGGAAGTTTTATTGACAATTCTCTTCATAACTCCGAAGGAAGGGTAAATATAAGTATTCAACTTCTCATTTCTTAATAAATTCGTCAGTAGTGCATATTGATGATATTTCTCCGAAAAAATCAATGAGTAATGTCAAAAAAACTTCCAGAGAAACCCAGATATTTCAATTCAGAGACTAATCGTATTTTTTGTTCTTTGAAAAAAATAACTTTGGATCATGAAAAGTAAGTGTGGATAGAATATTTATTTCCATTGCAGTAATTTAAAGCACGATTCCATAATGCATATCATCGAACAATGATGATTAGATAACCTAATTACCACTGTTTGATGAATATGCTAGAGTAGAGAAATATTGGGATAACTGTTGAAAATGAAATATTACAATAGCATGTCAATGTGTCAGGTTTCATTCAGATATCAGATAACTATAATAAAATGAGACGAATTACTGCGTTACCTCAAGATGGTTGTGCCAGTCATGAAAACAGGCTGTTTTATGATGATAGTCGAATAATCACTGTAGAGTGGATTAGTTACTGTAACATTCAATTAGGAATAATCTCTATTCGACACTCTGTGTTATCATAGAAACTAGAACGAGTGGTAGTTATTCAGCGGCGGTGTTTATACAAGTTTGCAAATTGAATATGCTGCCATAACTACAAGCTCCCTGAAAATTCACTTCATCTATGGTAGCAAATGAACACATCTGTCCCCTATTTATTGCAGATATCGTAATAACGGTTATCAGATTTCCAATTATGATAACTCAAGTTTTCTCTCAGTGTAAACGGATGTTCTAGGTATATATGTACACCCCAATCGAAGCGAGCGTGGGAAGGTGGGAAGAATCGCCATCTAGTGTTGAAAATGCAACTAGATAATCATTCAACAAAATATTTGTTTGATATAATGTAAATGTTCATCCTGTTCAAATAATAATCTGTTCCTACAGAAACTATGAACCAATGGAAAATCAGAAGCAGCTATACGAATGATTTGGAGAAAGGGAAAAAAGCTATTATTACTACCAAGTAAACTTCTTGAGGAAAAAACAGTTCAAAGAGCAGATCTGGTAACTCGTTCTCCTTTCCATTCACAATAATTGATGGAGCAACTGTTACAATGACAAAGATTCATCAAAAAAGTATAATGAAGGAGAAGAAAGTACAAATTTTATAAATATTGATATAGAATATAAGTAATGTTATTTCGTTGCATTTGTGTGGAATGAGTTCCTGGATTATGTTTATTATTAGATATATTTTCAGCATTGTTGACTTTTTTTTCATGTTCTGGTTCCCACGAAAAAGGATATCCTGTAATGTTCAGAGAAAATCGTGAGAACCAAGGGGAATAAGGTAGGAATTGGTGTTCTTCTTAAATTTCTGGAGGTTATATGCCTCAGGGAACACCTCCCTTGGCAATGTGTTCCAGAGCCTCGCTGTTCGTTGGATGAACGAGTCATTGGAAAGAGGTATTCTGCAGGTCTTCAAAGTGACCACGGAGGGGTACGAAGCCTCTAGTCGACGGGTTAATCTCGCGCGGACTTTTTGCAAGCCCCAAGGTGTTTTTCAATGAGTGATGTGGTTCGCTGAAGAGAGCTGGCTAACATCCTTTTCAGTCAGAGTGTTATTTATTACAATCAATTCAATTATGTTGTGTCCGAATTATTTTTAATGGGAGAAGATTTCCTTTTCCATTCTTCACAATGCGTGTCCAGAATCATCCCCCCTGGACTAAAAAAATCGGACACATTCCTTTCAAGAATGTGGTGAATTTTATGCACTTAACGTTTTCAAAAATCAAGAATTGTATCCGAAGTTGATAGGGGATTACTGGTACTGTCACTGGTGGGGGACGTTTGCACGTCAGCAACCAGTCCCTAAAGGGACCATTTTGCAAGCCCCAAGGTGTGGTTGATGTGGTTCGCTTAAGAGAGCTGGCTAACATTCTTTTCTGTCACCACCCATCAGCTCTTTTTCAGAGTTTTTCGGCTGTGTTTTGTTAGTCTAGTAATGTACTCACTACCATAATATGCTGCAGTGGCAGGCCTGCTAGCTATTCTCGTTAACCACCGTTAGAGACCGAGGTCCACTAAGCAGCAATGGCCCGCTCTCACGCTCAGCTGGTAGTTTTTCCACACCCACCTACATACACCGTCCTACTTCTTCTCTGATGCTCCCAACCACATCATCATCTCTTTTTGCGTGTTCTGTGTAGGCTTTATTACTAACTCCATGCGCCACTTTAGGAGCAGCACTGTTAATCGGAATCCAACAGCGAATCGTGCAGGAATATCCCCAGCCGATGCTCCGAAACTGTACAATATTTAATTCGTAAATAAAATATTGAAAAAAAGTTCCTTGCTCGTGCTGGGAATTGAACCTGATAGGGGATTAACTAAATGTCGGTTCCACATGGTTTTCAACATGTGTCTTAAGTCACCACACCTTGCCTAGTGACTTCGAACACTTTGCCAAAAAAAAAATTCAAGAACAGAAACAAAAGTTTTATATCATACCATGTGAAAAATGTTTGAAGTCCCCTTATTTAACTACCCTTCATAACATTCCCTCGAACACGGGGAGAAAATCACCCCCTGTGCATGCGAAATCGTATTCCACGCGACCTCAATGAAAGTGGGCCGCCCTTCACCTGCGAAAATTAGGGCACGCAGGCACACGCACTAAGGTCGCAGGGAGGTTACGCACTTCCGTGACCCTAAACCGGAACTGAAACGACCCTTCGCGACCTATATCGGCTCCCGCGGAGGTCCTGAATCGACCTTTCGCCGTGCGAGCAGAAGGTGAAGGACGAATTGCCGTTAGAAGGGTCGAAGCAAGGGTGGCGAAGCGCAGTTCGATTTGCTGTGAAAATGGGCATTTGTATGAGGGACGCATGAAGAAAATGAGAAAATAATGTATCTCACAATTTTCATAAAATAAATTTGGTTGTCAGTTTCATGTCCACGCTGTACAGAATGGCGATCAATCAAGTCCAAGTCGTTTTAATTTTCAAAATATCGCAGTTTCTGATTGGTGCGGCAAATTGTGACGTAACATTATGGATCTAACCGTGTGTAGAAGTCCATAGTGCTCAAAGTGGAGTGGTGGTAATTGAAGGAAGGCAAATCTCCAAGTGATCTCCATTATTTTTAATTTCAACTGTTAGTTCATATCAATCTTGAATACTATCATTTAGTTCATTAACCTCGCACTCTCATAGTCAAAATTCCTTCTGTTAATTGTCATTTGCCTTTTGACATTCTGACACTTGTCAACTGAAGTTTCCTTCTAAGTAATGTTGTAGGATTTTTAATATACTTGGCTGATGATGGGCTTATGATAGGCCCGAAACATGTCCCACCCCTATTGTAACATTTTGCCATGAAAAATAGTGGAGATAACTTGGAGATTTTCTTTCCTGCATTCTGAATCTGGTCTGAATGCAGGTGATGATTAAAAAAATAGGAGAAGACGACAACTTGCCGTCGTTATTGATTATTTCGAGAAAAAACTCGAACTAACAAAATAACTATAAACTGTAGACAGACTAACGAATAACTGGAGATTGAAAATTGACACAAGTAAAACTGGTAAACAAAAACATACATAACCACAAAACCAAATCAGCTCTCGCGGTGTGCCTGTCAGTATTTTGTGTGGTGTGGGCGAGCTCAAAGTATTATTCGCTGTTGCCAGATATACAAGGTGTCCAAAAATTGCTGGGACACAAAGCTACCACGTGTAGAGGAGGTCAAAATGAGTTGATTGGACCCAATTTATTTATGTGGCAAAATGTACTGTTTGTCCGTGAGAAGAGTTTAAAGTTCAGATAAAAAACACATTTTTGTACGCTGTTCAGATATAAGTGAAACGAATCTGATGAAATCTGGCAGAGAATAACTCTCCTCTTGGTAATCGAAAAAACCTAAAAGGAATTAAAGAAGGGTTAAAACCACCCTCACCCCCCGACATTGTTTGTAGAACTTTTATTGCTAAATTGACATCTGAAATATACTCTGCCCTTGATAACAAACGACCATGTCTAGGGGTGTTCCTAGATCTAGCAAAGGCGTTTGACACGGTGAGTCATCGTCTTTTGCTAGATAAACTAGAATTATTAGGAATTCGCGGAATAGTGCATGACCTCCTGAAAGATTATCTGAGTGAACGAAAGCAAAGAGTGGTCATCCAGGATATTCTGAGTAAAGAGAGAACTGTTACGTGTGGTGTTCCACAAGGAACAGTTTTAGGTCCGATATTATTCATCATCTATATAAACTCCCTACTTGATCTAGAATCTCCGAGTACTATAATATCTTTTGCCGATGACACTGTTCTTTTATACGAAGGCGAATCATGGGATGAAGTAAAAGAAGCCACAGAAAACGATCTAAAAAAAATATTTGCATGGCTATCTAAGAACAAACTAACAGTTAACGTCAAGAAAACTAAAATATTACCATTTACCTCATACGAAAAATATTCACCAAACTATAAAAATATTACAGTTAACAATTTCGAGATCGACATAGTCAAAAATGTCCGGTACCTGGGAATCGATATAGACTCATGCCTCAAGTGGGATGTTCATGCACAAGAAATTGTTAAGAAATTAAGAAAAGTTATTTTCAAATTTCATCAACTGAAAACAGTTCTTTCAATGAGTCGTCTGAAGACGTTATACTACGCATTGGTCGAATCAATCCTGCAATACGGTATCATAGGCTGGGGAGGTCTCAGAAAATCAGTAATGAATTGGATAGAAGTAATCCAGAAGCGATTCCTGAGAATCATCTTCAGGAAATCGTTTCTTTACTCATCGGACTTGCTGTATAAAAATGGAAATATAATGGATATCAGACAATTATACTGCCGAACTGTATATTCATTTTTATATAACTCCAATTATATGACTCAAATCAATCATGATTATAACACTCGTTCCAAAACCAAGGCGAACAACGCCCTACCTAGAGCCTGGAAAGCGATTGGTCAACGTTATTTTGTATTTATTGGTACTAAGTTGAGAAACATACTGCCAACAGAACTGAGAAATATCAACTCAATTACGCTTTTCAAGAAAAAAATAAAAAAATGGGTTCTATCAAAAGATAGAAGAATATTTCATGACATAGTTGATCCATAAATAAAAATGCCAAATCAAAATAATTAATTTATCTGATTCATTCATGTATATGAACAATAAGTTAGTGCAGGAATTTACTTTGATCTAGGATATTTTTGTGACATTGTATCGTTTACTCTCAATCTGTGTTAGATAATTTGTTTAGTTAGTTATAATATGTTATATTTATGTTTATATAGAATTGCAGCTTAAATCAGCTATATAGGCTTGTAACTTCAAAAATGAAGAATTACCCATAGACAAGCTCTCATGGAGCTTATTTGGGGTTTCTACTCATTCATTCACCTGTTCTGCAAAAATTGGTTAGTTGCTTAAACTCATGTTTCAAATAAAATTTTATAGATATAGGTCTTGTATTAAGTTTATTGTAATACTCTTTGATTGAGGTGAAATAAATGAAAAGTTATTATAATACGGTTCTGAAATGTTTCGAGCTTATCAATTACCTGCATTGTATTACTCTAGTGAAAATTTAGTATATCTCATAGTTTCGAAGAAAAAGAATGTTCTCTCAAATAATGCTACCAGATATTCCCAGTACAAGTTTAATTAAATTGTGATATAAAACTTAGTTGGCAATGGAAACGAAGGGAAGTCGTGATTTTGACAGGAAATAAATTTATTGTCATTCAAGTTTGTTGTTGACGTTGTCTGTTAATGTTTCAATAAATTCTTCAATGTTATTACCGCGAGTACCATTACCGACCATTTATTATTATTTAATTGCTGTTGTCATTTTAACTGCTATCAAATATGGATTTCTCTTTTAATGAGCAGATCGATATGATCTAAGTTCTTGGATTCTGTCAAGGTAACTGTCGCAGAAGTGCCCGCCTATATCAAGAGAGGTATCCAAACCGGAGAATTCCGAATCATAAAACTTTTGCCCGAATTGATAGACGTCTTCGAGAAACAGGGATGTTGAAACCAGTCAGAATTCACGCTGGAAGACCCCGAGTCCAAAGACCTAATACGGAAGGAGCTGTTCTTGAAATAATCAATGACAATCCCGAGATAAGTACCAGATCTGTGCAGCGACAAACAGGAATTTCAAAAAATACTGTGAATCGGATCTGCAGATGCAGAGAACAATTAATGTATCCATTTCATATACCATTTGTGCAAGAGTTATTACTAATTGACCACGTTTAAATTTTTGACGGATTGTTTGGGAGCGCAGACTACTTGACAACAGATTTCACACTAATATTTTTTTTTACTAATGAGTCTTGTCATACACATCGTGGCATGACGAACCTGCACAATGAGCATGTATATGATGATGAAAACCCACATGCCATTGAAGCTATATAGACACTATTAACGAGAATTTAAAATTGATGTTTGGATCGAATTTATGGAAACAGTTTTGGTTGGGCCGATCCGATTGCCAGATCGTCCTGATGGTTCTAGTTACCTTCACTTTCTTCAAGAAATTTTTTTTTGTCGCTTGGAGCGCACGAGAGGGAATCCCTATAATGTTCAAAGAACATCGTGCGTTCCTAGGGAGGATAGGGATAGGAGGTAGGTATTGGAATTTTTCTTGAACTTCTGGAGATTATATGTTGTTGGGAATACTTCCTCAGGCAATGAATTCCAGAGCCCAGGATGAAGGAGTTTTGATAAAGTGCTGTTCGACATCTTTCGAGGTTGACAACGAAAGGATGTGCTGACTGGGCTTGTCTAGTTCGTCTGACTGGTATTGCTAGTGAAGGGATGATAGCAGAGATTTCGGAAGAACATTTCCAGTGGAAGTATCGATAGAAAAGTGAAAGATCGCCGACCTTTCTACGGTGTTCCAATGATGTCAAAGAGTGAGTGAGTGTGGCGTCACCCACCAGGCGGATGGCTCTTCTCTGGATGGAATCTAAGAGCATCAGCGTATGCTTCGGTGCTGAACCCCATATGTGGGAACAGTATTCTAGAACAGGCCGTATCTGCGCTTTGAAGATCATGAGGAGCTGTTGAGGTGTAAAGTAGCATTTCGCACGGAACAAGAATCCGAGTTTTTGTGAAGCAGCTTTTGCGATGGATCTGACATGATTATCCCATGAAAGAGTGTTGCTGATGGAAATACCGAGCATAGATATGGAGGGCTTGGTGGGGATGGTGGTGCCAGACATTACAATGTTTGCCAGATTTATTAAGAGGACTTTTCCCTCAATATTCGTCGCAACATGTTTTTCATGCACGACGGTGCACCACCTCATTTATTGGTTGGGGACAAGAATCACCTATTCAATGGCCTCCGCGGTCTCCAGATTTGAATCCGTGCGACTTATTCATCTGGGAAGCGTTAAAAACACAAGTGTATGAAGTTCAAATTGATACTTCCGAACAGCTGTGGAACAAAATCTAAAATGCTCGCTAAAATGCCGTTGACGCACTACAAGACAACGACGATGTTCTGAGGATTTAAGCCACTTTAAACCACTATTTTCAATAATTAGCTAGACCAGTGCTTTCGGGTGAATTGTAACAGAGGTGGCTATGTCTTTATCGACTAGTGATTCATAAAATGACGAAAACTACCTTGGTAGTAAAAACACACTTTTCGCCTCGAAAATGAATAAATAATGCTAGGTTTCATAGCTAGCTATTGTATTCCGACATGTATTCAGAGAACAATTTCCGGAAATGTAGACGTAGACGTATTTCAACTCTGTGGTGCATGTGGATTTTCAGAAAGTACGTCATTGAATCGGTACAGGAGCCAATTTTCCTTTCATTAATTTTTTTCTTAAGTGAAATTTGATCTTACAAAAAAATACGTATACATTAATTTTCACAAACTCTACAGTGGCATAAAATTCCCAATATTGAAAACTTCCCCATTACTCGAGGTTTGAAAAAAAAAGGGGTTTAATTCCACACTATAGTCTATACCGACTGACTGACAAAAATCGCCCCAAGCCATATAGGACCCCTATAAACTATTCGACTCTAAGAAAAAAAAACGAACGAAATGACTATTGACTATCCAATTCAGAAAAACAAAAAAACAAACGAAATGACTCTCATCAGATACTATGAGTAGGCTCTGATCATCATTTCCTTCAATTCCAAATTCCAACTGTAACGTCAGCGACTGTCAACTCTTTTCAAATGGCATTCCATTTATTTTTTCTTTTCAAATTTCATTTTCTGGATACGAAAAGTTGGCCTTCGGACAAAATTAGAAAATATCACTGGAATGGACATCAGTGTTTCATTTCGACAACGCATGTGAGTTTTAAGTGTGCTGTTGTAGCCTATTTTGTGATTGGGAATAATTCCAATCACTTTAAATTTTCAAAAAATCAAGTCACATGTGCAGAGGGCTGCTCTTCGCCAGAGAAGAGTTGATGTGGATTCGAGATTGATATTCGAGTTTTGGACGCCACTCAATTTGATAATAAACTCGTAATAAACCTCGTAATAACCTAATAATTGATTTGGATAATTGAGGAAACCAATTATTGATAACTGATGGAAAATAACAAAATGAATTTCCTGAATTTCGAAATAGGCAGATAATAGAATGATACAAGATATTCCTGCAACCTATTTATAATACCAAAGTTAGACAACTGTAGAGGATATCCTAACACATAATTCAAAATGGGCATGTATCAGATAAATATTGATGACTTCTAATAAAATAATAATAGTAATAATAAAAATAATAATAATAATGATAATAGTCCGGTTCTATCCAGACCATTCTGTGGTCATCCTGATAATCGGCTCCCTAGGAGGCACACGACACACGCTGCTCTCGGAGATCCCAGCGTGCCGTGATAAGGCACACATCCTGGCTGGTCGAATGCAGAAGGCTGTCATACTTGGATCATTGCGTTTACTCAGGGCACACGGTTCTTGATCCCAGTGATTATTCACCCCACAGGCTGTGGGGAGTAGTCACTGGATTTTATCCAGCACGACACTGCGTGACGTCGGAGACCGCAGGGTCGTGACTGGAATCATATGAACTCAAATAATAATAATAATGATACGAACAATCAGTGTGGAACAAAAAAAATTACAGTTCAACCACCCTATATATCAGATTCCATATAGTGGCATCTGTAACGTGTGAAGCACGAATCGATTCAAAATATAAAAAGTCAGTGAATATAGTTGAAAAGCATCAAATTGCGGTGATACATATTTTGAGTTCGATCATATTATTCACGCACGTAAAAAATTGAAATTCTCGATTTTCCGCCATCTGTAACTAAAGCGAGTATTGCCTGAATATACTCATAAAATAGAGCTCAGAAGAACGAGTAGTAAACAGAAAAATAATCTATTGACTGAAAACATTTGTGACGAAAAAACGTGTGATATAATTTACTGAACCTCATAAACATGTTCTCAGTTCCCATAACTGGTTAAAGATATCCCCGAAAAAAATTCACATCTTGTGCTCCCGATGAATTCTTTCAAGATGCCATGGTCCCCTGGTTTCTGGGAAACAAACCCGTGGATTTGCCGCCGTTTTGGCGTGAGAATGAGCAACATGTGCGCAATAACCGAACAGAGCACTGTTTATTTAGCAAGTAGTCGTGCCATGTGATTTATCGTTACGAAAAGATACTGTCTACACCACCGCCGCGGCGGTAATTATTTAGGCGAGTTAGGTGAGTTTGTTAGAAAAAAGTAGTCTCCTTTTTCATGCAGAATAGCAGAAACGATATTTTCTTGCCTATGAGTTTCACGGCGGTCTTCTATACGAAAATAATATAAGATATGGACGAATTTAAGAGACTTAAAGCATTAGTCAAATCAAAAGTAAAAGTAGCACATGAAAAATATCTGAACGAAATAGAAAAATCAATAAATAGTGATCCAAAACAATTCTGGTCCTTTGTTCACTCAACGAAACAACAATCCAGAATTCCGAGAAAAATGGTTTACGACAATGATACATTTGAAGATTCCACAGATATCATAAACTCTTTTGCGAATTTTTCCACTTGAAACCTGTTTCAAATAACCAGAATTGCAATAATGATATGAATGATGATCAATGCATGTCTTCCATTGATACAATTAACATAAGAAATATATAGCAGTCAACGAAGTAGAGAATGCCATGAAAAAACTCAAAAATGACATCTGGTCCAAGCATTCATTATCGAAGATTGTAGCTCTTTGCATTGGCTATTCCACTCTAGAAACTGTTCAATATGTCTCTCAAAACTGCCAACTTCCCCTGCAAATGGAAAATTACCAAGGTATGTCCTATTTTTAAGGCTGGTGATAGAGCAAACGTAGAAAACTGTAGACCAGTGTCCTTACTATGCAACTTCGTAAAAATATTCGAAATAGTAATACATAATCATATCCAAAAATGTACTGTGAATATTACATCCACATATCAACACGGTTTTCTGCCAAAACGCTCAACTAATACAAATCTAGTTATCTTTATTCAATATGTGTCTGAAAGTGGGACAAGTGGATGTAGTGTACACTGACTTTTCTAAAGCGTTCGACCGGATGATATTCTGCTGGAAAAACTTAATTATTTTGGATTATCGATCAAAATGATATATTTCTTTCGCTCGTCGTATCTACATAAAAAGGAGCAGTATGTTACATATAACGGACATGCGTCTTTGC
The DNA here is from genome assembly GCA_918026855.4 of Phaedon cochleariae. Lineage (NCBI taxonomy): Eukaryota > Metazoa > Arthropoda > Insecta > Coleoptera > Chrysomelidae > Phaedon > Phaedon cochleariae. Next base: position 16,183,130 of record OU896707.1, on the reverse strand, counting down.
CATACACAGCCAGCTCTAGAGTTCTTCAAGGATCAAATCTTGGACCTTTACTTTTTCTCTTGTTCATAAATGACTTGTGCGCCGCACTGACGTGTGAGAAGCTAGTATTTGCAGATGATTTGAAAATATTCAGAAATGTGCAATCAGCTGATGATTGTTTGGGAATACAAAACAATTTGAATATTATCAGTGATTAGTGCAATTTAAATAGATTACAATTGAATTTGACAAAATGTAAAACTGTATCGTATAATCGAAAACAGGATCCAGTACTATATCATTACCTATGTAATAAATGATATATATAGCAATAGTTCATGAGAATTCTACTAAAGTCTTAGGTATCATATTTTTATCGAGCACATAGACAATAAAACTAATGAGGCTCTTGAAATTCTTGGATTCATAATCAGAAGCTGTAGATCATTTACGGATATGCATGTAATGAAAACATAATACTATTCTTTTGTGAGATCGAAGCTTGAATACGGATCTATGATTTGGAATCCACTCTAACAGGTTCATAATGATAACGTAGAGAAAGTACAAAGAAAATTCTTGAAATTCCTATTATACGAAATTGCTGGTGTATATTCACCTAGGGGACAAAATTATAAGAATACTCCGGAAATTTTTGAATTCAGCAGGCTTGAGCTTCGCCGAATAATGATGTCATCAACATTTTTATACAAAATAGTACACCATGAAATTGATTGTCCAGATATAGTATCAAAAATGAACTTTTATGTTTCACGAATTGGGTCTCGTCAAATTCAAAAATTTCTATGTAGTCGTGCAAATACAAATTTATAATGTTGAAGTCACCTGTAAACATTATGTGTTCGAATTTTAATAAAATATGTAGAGACTGTGATATCCGCCATAGTAGTTTGGGGCAAGTTTTGACATGCGTCAGACAAGCTTACAGGAGGTTTGTAATGAATAATGATCTGATCATAAATACATATATTTTTTTGTGATGTGCTTAGCATATTAGTAGTTGTTAGTGCAAAGTTATAAAATTTTTTATCTAGTATATTTTTTATTTAATCTATCCATCAATTTGTTAGTTAAATTAGGCTTCGTTCATTCTAGTATAAGTTGATTTATACATTTGTTTAATGTTTAAGTTTCCGTCCTATAATTGGCGTAAGCTGTTGGACGAAGTACCTTTGAATAAATAAATAAATAAAAACAGGTAACCGCTGGCGGTTGTTTATGTATCAATATCCAACCGCCGCGGCGGATTTCAAGGCGGTCTTCTATATAAAAATAGGTAACCGCCGCGGCGGTTGTTAATGTTTCAGTATCCAACCGCCGCGGCGGTCGTGTAGACAGTGCCTCACGAAAAATATACTTCTTCTGGAGCGCGTTTGTTTTTGTTGAATTTTTCTTGCCACATTGGCGTGTGAAAAAGAATGCTCGAGATTTTGTTTAAAAATGCATGTGGTCGTGCGTCATTACTGTGAGAATTGTGATAATTTATTATTTCATTTTTTTTTTTTTTTTTTTTTCATTTCGCCAGCAATGTTTGTGAGTTAGCTTACTGAAAAAAAAACGCCGCGTTTTGAAATGCAATTACACGTGCGGACCAGAGGTATAAGGGTATAAAGGGGGAATGTCACAGATAGATGATTTAGAAAAAAACGATTTTCAAAGTCTTAAGCTCCGAACAACGAACCCAATCGAAGGTCTTAAGGCTCTAATTCCTTTGAGGTTCAGTAGAAATTACTAACTGAATTTATATCAATTATCTGGAAATACATGTAGGTATTTTTAATGTAGTGCACTCACTAGAGAGTTTATGTTTGAAACACGATGTTATGTTTTTATAATCGTTTCGATTTTGACTCGTTGTTTCATGGACGGGCCCATAGGGGAAATGGGGGGATATTTGAAGGTGTGTGGAAAAATTAAATGAGAAATCCAGGTCTGTATTTGAAAAAGAAAAGTTGATGATAGCTTCTGGACGATGAAACCTTGGATTTCGAATTTGAACAGGATATCTTGTAGGGTAGAAAAACTGGCCTTGGTGAAGTGTAATTCATTTAGATTAATTTATTCGAATACCTTGAATAAATTTCGGGAATTTCAGTTTTTTTCGTATATCTCCGAAAGAATTCGGAATTTTCCAAGTTTAGAAGCAATTTTTCCTTATAGCATTACTAACTGAATTTATTTCACTCATCTGGAAATACATGTACTTTCTATGAAGTGCACTCACTAGAGAATTAATTTTTGAAACACGATTTAATATTTTTATAATCGTTTCGATTTCGACTGGTTGATTCATGAACGAGCCCATAGGCGAAGTGGGTGAAATAATAAAATGAAAAATCCAGGTCCATATTGAAAAAAAGAAAAGTTGATGATATCTTCTGGAAGATGAAACGTTGGATTTCGAATTTGAACAGGATAACTTGTAGGGAAGAAAAAGTGGCCGTGTTGAAGTGTCATTCATTTCGATGGATTTCTTCGATTACGTTGAGAAAATTTCGAAAATCGTTTTTTTTTCGTATATCTCCGAAAGGATTCGGAATTTTCCAAGTGTGGAAACGGCATTTTGTCGAGCATAAAATTGCGCAATTTTGCCATGGTTCAACCGACACCGTATCTCTTTCACTGTTTACGAGATCCCAATGATGAGACACGAATACCACCCACTCTGTACCTACTCATCATACTCACATTGAATTATATTTTCGATATAATTCCCAAATAATGTTCGAAAAAATGTGTGACCTTCGCAAAAGCTGCTTCACGAGAACTGCTTCAATGAACGCGGACATTCAGTATGTATAAAAAAACTGATTTCACATGTAGGTAAATATGACGTTATACAGTGTGTCCCACTTACTCTTCTAGAATTTGAGGTATCAGCACCAACTTTAGTTTTTCAAATGTAGGTCATAGCTCACTATGACTTAGTTACAAATAACTTATTTTTCTTTTACAGATGATATGTCGCAGTAATAGTTTTGTGTTGATAACAACGGAGTTATCGTCATTTATACAAAAACAAAAAATTATTTGGAAGCCGCCATCTTGCATTTATGAATTTTACCAAAAAAATCATGATCTCCGACCTCAAAAACCCCCACTTACCAATTCTGAATGGAATCAGACCAAATCTTGTCCGCCATCTTGAAGCAGCCATTTTTTTAAATTTCAACAAAAATTCCATAACTACGATTAACTAAAATTTGGCAGGTATTCATAATTTTGGTGACAATACATTATGGAATTTTTGTTAAAATTAAAAAAAAAATGGCTGCTCCAAGATGGCGGACAAGATTTGGTCCGATTCCATTCGAAATTGGTAAGTGGGGGTTCTTGAGGTCGGAGATCATGATTTTTTCGTTAAAATTCATAAATACAAGATGGCGGCTTCCAAATAATTTTTTGTTTTTGTATAAATGACGATACCTCCGTTGCTATCAACACAAAACTATTACTGCGACATATCATCTGTAAGAGAAAAAAACGTTATTTGTAACTAAGTCATAGTGAGCTATGTCCCACATTTCAAAAACTAAAGTTAGTGCTGATATCTCAAATTCTAGAAGAGCTGGTATAAATTTCATATTTTTTTCGAAATCACTTTGAAAAACTGACATGATAATGTGAAATTCCTATTTGAATATTTTCATAAATAAAGAAGTTACGGAGGAGACATGAAAATTATCAAAATCTGTTTTTTGCGTATAAAACAGAAACGAATAGATATTATCAAAATATTTTTTCACATTATAGTTGGCCTTGACAAACTACACATTTGGTGTCATTTAACCGACCTCGTATCTCTCACCGTTAAAAAGATACCCATGGTGAGCATGGTAAGTGGGACACACTGTATACCGATAAGCATCATAAGTGTCATATTTCTCAACAAACAATGAAAATTTTATACACATACTACATATAAATGAGAATTAACATCCACAGTAGGAGTATACTGGGGATACACAAGTTACATTATATGGATTGATCGCAGTATGTCGTTACACGCTATCGGGCGTTTCTCTTATTATGAAAAACCGCGAATTTCAATATTTATTAATATTTAATTATGTACCATGGACGAAACACCGTCTATTATAGTCGAGTTTGCAAATTGATATCCGAAGCCTTAGCCGAGGGATTTTAACGAAGGCGTTGAAAGGCCACCGCATTTTTTATAATTCCGATTTAGTATCTAATCTCGACTTATTATGTCGGGATTCCGACTTAGTATCCCGGAATTCGGACTCTACAAGGACGGTTCCAAAACTGAGAAAGGGTCGAGAGCTGGTATTTATATGGGGCCAAGCCGAAGACCGGAATCTCACTGAGCTTAGGTGAATAAGCGACGGTGTATCAGGCAGAAATTGTCGCAATACATCATCACGTAAGAGAACTGTTAATGCGAAAGTTCACAGGGAAAATCATTGCAATCTACTCGGATAGCAAGGCGGCAATCTAAGCAGTTAAATCAATGCAAGTTAACTGAAAACTAGTCTGGGACTGCCTAGGAACCCTGAGTGTACTGGACACTCAGAACAAACTGACTTTAGCATGAGTGCCAGCACAAACATGGTACGACGGCAATGAAGAGGCAGGAGCAGGAGCTAGTGAAGCCATAGTTTAGGGAATAATGTCGTAAAGCTCTGAATGGCCCAGAAGCCTTCTGTGGTACTGCGAAAGCTATATGAAAGACAAGCATCAAATCATGGATGAAAACCAAATCTCAATAATGGTGGAACAACTCAGCAGGAATGAGACAAGCAAAGGAGTTTATTAAAAAACCATTACCAATACAGAACATCTAATAAGCCAGAAACGAAGGTCAACTAGAATACTAGCGGGTTTTCTCATGGGGCATTGTAGGCTCAACAAACATACGACTACGAGTACGATAGGCCTGGGTGAGGAATTGTTGTGCAGTATCTGTCAGGAAGAGGAGGAAACAACAGTAAACATACTTTGCCACTGTGAGGGCCTGTCAAGACTAGGGATCCTTTCGCTGGAAGAGGAAAATCCGAGAGCCCAAAGATACACTGGGTATCTGGAAGCAAGCTTATGGAGCTTCATATAGAGAAGGCGGGGCTATCTAAAGAACTCTAAACAATTTTGAGGGCAGACACAACAGATCTGCTTCGGAGATAGTCCGAAGGCCTCTTCTTATTCTAATCTAATATCTCGAAATTATTCAATTCCGACTTATGTCTGAATTCCGACTCAGTATCTCGGAATTATTTGATTCCGACTTATTATGTCGGAATTGCAACTTATTTCCTTGGAATATTCAGTCAGAATCCCGACATAATGAGTCAGAATTAAATAATTTCGAGATAATACGTCGACATTTCGAGATGCTAAGTCGGAATTACGTCACGATAAGTCAGAATTGGTTAATTCCGAAATATTAACTTGTAATTCCGACATAATAAGATGGAATTATAAATTCCCAGATGATAAGTCGGAATTCCGAGAAACTAAGTCGGAATTCCGACATAATTGATCGGAATTGAATATTCCCGAGATAGTAAATTGGGATTATGAAAAATAGTAGATTCCCACTTATATGTTGTTGAGTTTGATAACAGTCACAATATTTCTACCGTATAACTAACTAACATAAAAAATTTCTGTGAATAATTGTATAAACAAAAAATCTTGATGCGACAGTAATAATCAAGTCCAACCGAATCCGTCAGGCGTGAAAAGTAAATCAGTAAATTTCGGTCTGTCGGTCAAGTCAAGCAGGTGACCAAAAATCACGAGAAGGGATCTTCCTGCATTAAGCCTTTATTAGGAAGCGGTTGGAAGTAGGATTGACCCCAGGTACCTGCGATATTTTACAAATTTGGCGGCGGTCCTAAGCAATATTCAGCGGGCTGGCAGATGAACGGTGATGATTTCTTGATGAATTTTTCACGGTCTGGTGGACAGTCGTCTCACCCAAATATCCATATTGAGATGAGGATATTCGGTTAATTTTTTGTCATCAAATTCAGTTTTCACTCGTATTTCCTATGTAACCTTGTTTCTTACTACGACCACAGTCTCGATCAGGTATGAAGAAAACGAATCAAGATTAAATTCGGTTCGTGAACGGAGGCAAAAAACATCGGACAACTTGAATGGTCAACATTTGGAAACGTAAAATCCAAAATTTTCGATAAAATCAGATAGCGAATATACCACAAAAAACTGATCTTTCCCAACTGTTCTCGACAAAAAACAATGAGGTACATTGTAGATATATGTCAATGATTCCATTTCTTCTTCTAATGATAAAACAATGACTTAAATGTGTTATAGTTTAAGTTATTTTTAAACATCTGTTGTATAGTTATAATATTATAATAATTACCTTCGGCTAATGCCTGCAAACCTCATTCTAGGGACTAAAGTGTTGTCAAATCCCTCAACAAATTATAGCCCGACCAACGGGAATTTGAAATACCACTTCATTTCCTAGGTGTATGACGGAATGCCGAATGACGGATAGAACAATTTTAGAACAATTTTAGAACAATAATGTACTATTCCCACTCTACTTTCCGATGAAATGAAGTTGTGTCTACCCAGATCATAATGAATATAAGTATGTACATATTTTTGCACACCTATAGGTATAAAAAAATTGATGGATTTCATCATTTTTGAGGAATTATTAGGTTAAAAACAAATACCTACCTAACCAGGAGCGCAACTAGCTCGGACATTTCAGGGGGGCTACTGCCCCAGGTTATCAGAAGGAATGATTTATTGAGTCTGAAATATCACAAGGAACTACCAGAGAATAATAATGTTGATAAACAAATGATAGCTTAATATAATCAACAAACTGAAAATGAAATGATTAATTATTAAAACTACACACAAAAAAAGAATCTCTTGTATTGAGCAAGACTGCATTGGTCCAAGAAAATAATTTGTTTGTATATAACGAAAGAGATGATATTCTTGTTCCGAAACAATGATTTATTCAACAACTCTCTTGTAGGGAAATCAAGATATGCATGGTTGGAGACGTTTGTTATGTTGAAGTGAGAATTGAAATAATTCATATTGACAAAACCATTTACTTATTTCAGGAAAACCATAATTTTGGGATATGAAATCCATCCACCAGATGAAAACAATCATTTTCTCAATTTGCAACTATGGATTACTATTATTGAGAATTGTTCTATTTCATTTCAAAATGAACGATTTATTTGAGTCAAAATTCCGTAAATTTTCAATGAACACATTAATATTTTCGATTCGAATTCATGACTTTTTTATAATAAATATTAAGCTCATTCTCTCCAATGGGACTATTTTCTTGTATCAAAATATTGACTGCTTGAATAAAAATATAATAATGTTTTTGATTCAAAACTGTGAATGATTCCTAATGAGATAACTAAACTCCACAGAATATTCGTGAAGGAATATATATTTGTTTCTTTAGTTGACAATAATCCCATGTATAGGTATGTACATCTTGGATCAGTATTGTCCATCAAGACTCCAAATGGTTATAGAATAATCACATGCCTTGATTTCGTCTTCTTGAAGTTTCGCTGGAAATGATAACGGTCACCAACAATGACAATGATCATTATGATTGATCAAAAACTCACCTCTATAATATGTGATATCGTGACTCCAGTAATATCATGATGCCTTCTGGAAGATATCGGGTATATAGATTCGAGATACTCGGCAGGAAACTTTCTCTCACCTAATGTCAAGGTTCTTCCAAGTCTTTGCAAGTCATTTGTAGATAATACTTCTTCATTTACCAACCAGTCGTCATTTTGCTACAAGAGAATTTCGTATAAATTAATAAGCATATTTTCATAGCAGGATACTACTAAATTCCTGTTATTTCGATTGAAAAGTTGTTGATTCACTCACAATGACTACCGAAATTTGCAAAGGTACCTACTTACCAAGAGAATTCAATGTTATTCCTTCGCCAGCTCTCTACAAGTTCAGCATTTGTTAGATATTTATATTCTAAGACATTTCCTCCTATACACACTCGATACAACATTCAGAATTTTCAAACTTCGCAGCTTAATGCCGTTTCGCCGGTGTGGGCCTGTCATAATGATGTGAGCATGGTCAATAATGATTGAAGACTGAGGCCTGAGTTTTGGCAACAGGATTGCTTACCCTTGATTTCCGAGGGGATATTATTTTCTTCCAAAGAAATACCTACTCATAGACTTCAATCAAGTATATAACGTATTGAATCAAAATGTTGCTTCTCCAATTAGAGAAATTATTGATATCATCAAGTGGAAGATATTATATTCCTTTCATTTGAGAAAATTGATATTCATATCTTTGAATCAAGTAAATATGGCATAGAATAAAACTAACAGGAGTCTTCGATTTGATGAAATTATAATATCAATATGATGAAATTAGAATACTTCATTTGAAGAAATAATTATTTATATTTTTGTTTCAAGAAAATGACTTATTGCCTCAACATATTAGGTTTTTGCAATTCAAGAAAACTGAATATGTCATTCGATGAAATGGACATTCTTTGATTTGAAGAAATGTATACTTATATTCTTGGATCAAGCAATAAATTTATTGAAACAAAATAGTACGCTTCTGCGAATTGAAAAATCGTTCTGATTGAGTTGAATGAATTAATTTAGTAATTCAATAATTACATTCTTGGTTTGAGAATATATTTCAATAAAATGAAACTATTTTCTTGAACATACCAGATTTTTCGACTCAAAAGAATATGCTCAATTCAAAGAAGATATACAATTGAATTTTCAAGAGAATGGGTTTTCTCATTCGAAGAGATTTTTTTTCTGTGTGTAACTCAACTAACGTGACAAATTTATTTTTCTTTCTTTTGCCGCATATCTATCCACTACAGTATTAAGATCAATCTAGATGTATTTTTCTATAAATAATAGACCAAGTGACGCCCATTGAAATTCGAAACCAATTCAAAATTAACCTCATTATGGAGAATGACCTTTCACACGTTGCAGAAGATACATGCAATGTTATTGCTACTTGAAGAAGCACATATAATGATGGAAATACTTTTCGAGAGTGTCATATTGTGCATCCTGACCTCCTGTTTGCTAAATCATTAATCAGAACTGTCATTTCATCCGATACTTCACTCCACTACTTGACCCGTCAGGATGATCAAATTCACAAAAGCTACGTTCGTTAATTTTTCAGAAGCATTATCAGACAACCAATAAAACTTGGAATAAAATTTAGGAATGATATACAAATCAAAGGTTAATAAAGAAATAGGGTAGATATGTAGATATTGTTAGTTCATGATTTATTGATTTTCTGGGGGGCTGATTGCGAGCTAAGGAGGGCTCAGCCCCCTTAGCCCCCCACTATAATTGCGCCACTGTACCTAACGGATAACATTCTGAAAATCGAATAACGTATATCGCCGTTCCAGAATAACAATGAAGTAACTGCAACATTTTTGGAAATTGAGTTATACCCTTCTGGAAGAAAACTGTCGCAACGGTTAGTTGTGAGAAGTTTTCTATAAAAAGTTGACTCAAGTTATTGTTTTCCAGTACAAAAAACGCCGTAAATGTATCTTGAGAGTATTAGATGTGATGTTTAATGCATAATTTTGGAGAAATATCGACCCAAGTGTATTATGAGTCATTGTTCATTACTCAAAATAAAAAGAAAATAATGACATAACTATCCCATGCGTCATTTTCTCCTCTGAAATACTATCTGGTTCTAATCGTAATTGCACTTTCAGTCTGAATTACATCGGATTATTTAGTTTCTGAATGTCCCAACTGTTCCATCACCAAACATCCGCAAACATACCAATCTTCCATCTGTTATCAATGCGACATAAAAATAATAATAAAACAAATTATGAATGAAATTGTAACTTTTTCATAGTTATCGGTCAGCCTTGTAGATTATTATGAATTTTCTGTTCAAATCTTCACATGAAGATTCCAAACTGATTCATTATATCGATGGAGAAAATTAGGAAATTGACATTCTCAATTGATTTCAGAGACATCTTTCAAGCCAAACGAAATAATATAAATATTTCAGGTCGAGAAAATACGACGGCATGGAACTGGTATCCTAAAACAACTTTTTTTCACAATAATTGCATAATTTATAGATCTCTCATTTGTATTTCATAACTCCTAATTCACAATTGCAGCTGTAAATTAGACATGCAGATAAAACATTTTCAGTTTCTACTGTTGCAAATGAAAAGCTGTTTAGTATGTAAGTTTAGAGCCGTCAAAAGAAGAAGACGTTCTGAGATTATACACTCACCCTCAAACTTGAATCTCTGATATCAAAGGGTTGTAAATTTTTGGTTGAAACAAATATCATATTCGAATTACAAATGTTCAGTTCAGTTGTTGTTACTTATTATTCATTTGAAATTTCGAACTCAGGATTCTTCTGTGATTGAACAGTTGGATATTATTGTTCAGTTTCTATGTTTTCTTACATGTTGGGTAATCATCTGAGAGTTGTTTATAGATGTTCGAAAATTCAGACAAAGTTTCAGTTCATAATTGAAATTATTGCCTACATAAGTGCAATTCATCCGATTGAAACTATTTTCCTTTGAGTACATGATTCGAAAAAATGTCTACATCTTTGTCTAATGAATTTGAGAGGATTCTAGTGTTGGATTTCAATAGAAATATCCAAAAAGTGAATTAAAGAAGTGACGCCACTGTTTGGTGTTTATGAATATGAATTCTGTTTTGGTTCCGTATGCTAAACTGTCGGATGCTCACTCTTCAGATATCTATCAATAAAGCAAGTAGTTCAAACCGTCTGACGTTGTTTTCATTAAGTACCTACCAAAATGTCCCAATAACAATAATAGGTTATGGTGCCCAGGTACACTCACATTAAGTTGAAATCATGGTAGTGTTATACTAGTGCGAAAACTATAAACATACCTATTACTATAGAGGTATTATAGAGATAAATCAACCGTTCGGTAGTGTCAAGAAAGAACACCGTTTCGAGTGGAATGTTCAGTGAAATCATTAGTAACTGATCCCAAGGTGCTCCATATTATAAACAATAATATTCCGCATGATATTACCGATAAGTAGAAAACATTGATGAGACAATACCATGGTGAAATAAAATGAAATTCAATTTCCAAGGAATCTGGACGCAACTCATGAACGACTCATTCAAGCAACACAACTATATTTTGACTCCAAATCAGCAGCTCTTGACTTGGATGTTACGAAGTGAAGTTACACTTTGATTGCTGATCTGCTACCAGAAGGAGCTTTCCCCTATAATATACAATGTTTAACGAAGAGATCGCCGCTCACTAAAAGGTCTACATTGAGATTATATTGATACCTATTTGATATTAGCATTTGTCGGCCTAACGACTTTTACACCACATAGTGCAAAAAGGTAAACTAATTTGGTGTTACCGAAGAAAGTTTGTGTTAAGTCTCAATAAGCAAGTTCCCAGATGTGATATGTGGTCATTGTAAATGGAATATTCATGACAAGCCGAATGGGTATTATCACAAAGGGATACAAGACGGATTGAAGCCACAAATATATACACCACCTCATACAACAGGAGTAAACACTGAAGTATATACTGATGGTTTGAATATTATAACAAGAAAAATATAACCAACTAAATGGAGTCATTAGGAAACAGATGAACAAAATAAATGAACAAAACTAAGAATCAAGCACTGCCACCTTGGTGGAACATTGCCAAACCTTGAAATATCAGAAATACAGTGCTGTAAGCTTCTGATGCTGCCATGTTCCACTGTCGCGTCAGTTGGGCGTATGCAAAAAAAATAAGGGTATTGTATGGTATGAAAATTTAAAATGGTAAAATGAGCCATTCTATGAGGTAAGCTTTCAACCTTATGTCTCAAAATGGTAATTACGAAACCATTTTATACACGTAGACCTTTGACTTACTCAAAAGGAATTTATTTGACTAAAAACAGTAATAAATAAACCATTCTATAATGTTAGCATCGAACAAACTCAAAAAATGTTATTATACAATCTATTCTTACAAGCTTTGAATGGTTTATTTAATGTGATATTGAGAAAGGTACAAAACATGATGGTTAATGGAAGTCGAAGTAAATTGTACTAATCAATTGAACTAATAATTACAAAGAATGCCTCAAACAGGTTCAAGCACACGATCAGGTTTAATTGAATAAAATTCAAAAACTATACTGAGCTGTTAGTGATCTTGAGGACTTCAAGCTTCGTGATTAAATTTTTTTTTGAACCTTGTATATATGAAGCAAGTGAGACTTCCAAAGAATAGAAAGAAAATCATGTAAAATGACCTTTCTCTATAGCTCACACAATACCTATATACTGTATATATATAAACAATACATACATACTCAGTACACGATTACTTATTGTGTAGGTAGAGTCAGGTACAGGGAATGACATGTCGCGTTTGGATGGTATGTTAGCGCTCTTATTACAGAAGTGACTAGGTGTGCTGTCGCTGCCCATGTGCGACAGTTTATGTGTATCTGACTGTACATCTACATGTTAGTTAAATCAAATCAGAAGTATTGAGTTTGAGTGAGAAAGTAAAACAGATATTAATTTATTGAAACTTGTCAATTTGACTATGGTCATATAAATACCAGTCGAGCGAATTTTGATGTTCAGAAAAGAGAATAACTAACAATCATTGGATGCAGTACCCTATTAACCGCAACAAAACGGAGTAAAACGGACTAAGACTGAAAAAGCTCGTGCAATAAAAAAAACGTAGCGAATTTCAGAAAAACAGTTATGAGGTGAAGCTGTGATAACAGTGACTTTATTTTATTTAAAAATACAAGGCCCTTTAAAGCTGTAGAAAGTTCGAAAACTCTGTATGAACTGTGGCAATATAAAAAGCCCAGAAAACCCCCTAAAGGTTTTTAGTTCTAAGTTTTACTCAAAAGAATTCATTTGAAAACAAAAACTAGTAAACTTAACGATAAGCTAGTCAAAAGAATTCTTGTAGGGTGAATGAACTAGCGGTATAAAATATGGGACATTCAAACCGAGAAGTCTATATCTGAATACACGTGTTATTGTTATTAAAGAAATAAACTACAAGGTTTGAAGAGCAAGCTCCTCGAAAAGAATAAACAATAAATATTCTCTGAAAGGACCGATGGTTGATAGTAAAAATTCTCGAACATAAACAAAATTTCTTGCTGAAATCGGAACACAAATAATGATATACAGTATATGAAATGAGTGCTGTGATTAGAAATCGTTTCCAGTTTCCTTATCTAGACAATTATCATTAAGAGTTCACTTTCTAGATTTTCAGAAAGGTGGAAATATAGAATTAAGGCAAACTTGATTCTATTCTAATCATGAAACTTAGTACCTACCAAAAAAAAACCCTTGAATAAAAATAGATTGGTGGCTATATTCATAATAAAACTGATGAATTGGTAAATCTTCCAAATTATGAGGCCAGGCTTGTCACACTGAGCATAAGAGCTGATAATAAAACAAAATAAACAAATAAATTATACTCGCAATGGCCGAACATTCACATTTTTCTATTTATTTTGGTAATTGGGAATCAATTTTAATAATGATCCATCAGGAATTTGCCAAGAAAGCATTCTAAAAAGGAATATTATATAGATGAATATATGAGGTGTTATTGAGGTCACAAAGAATCAAGTGCATGCAAATTGAATGAATAATCGTCTATATGATAAGAAATCATGTCGTTGCTAGAATGAACTTTTTGTTTCAATAATCAACAATCAAGTAGAAGAGTTTCAAAATTCTTTAGCAAAAAAAACTGTTTCCATGGAAATATTATAATATAGTTATCCTGATTCGAGGAACTATTTATAGTTTCAATCAGTATCTCCTTATTCTGAAAAGGAATATTATTTTTATGTTAAAGTTCAGTTTTTTTTTACACCCTGTATGAAGAATATCAGTTCATCGTATAACTGACAAAAGTATCATCTTGTTTGTTGTGCAGTAACTGGACATTGATTTAAATGTTGAAACAAACAGTCCTCATACTTGAAAGAAACATTTCTTACAGACATTTTACATGAATGATTGAAAACGAGTAATTACAGCATCATCAATGAAATCAGATCACACTGCAATAAAATCTTGAATAATTAAAAGATAATGCACTTTGTGAAAATACTAAAGTGATGTTATAATCATAGACAAATCTTTGTTCCTCAATTATAATTTTGAGTAGATACCAAAGTGAGTTTTCAGAAGAATGGTGAAAATTTTCAAAAAAAAAGGGGTATGGAGGTAACGATATATGATATATAATTATGTGAATAAGTACTTTGTATCCAAAACTCACGTAAGTATGTTTTGAACGATATAAGTGAGTAGGAAAATATGTCAATTGGCTATACAAATGCAGATTTGATAATAATTGAAAATGGGTATGTATTTCAATTTGTTTTTGAAATCGCATAATCACATGAAATACTAGACGACAACATGCTATTGCAATGTAGTTAACAGAAGCCAAAATATAGCACTCTCTGAGGAAATTAAAAAAAAAAAAAAAAACTATATGGCTCAAAATTTAACTAGTAAATAAATGTGAATCCAGCAAAACCCATCATAATCTTTGAAGACAAAATTGGATGAAATAGAATATGTCGCATTATAAAAAGTCAAGGCATATCAAAAGAATAAGATATCACTGAAATATCTGATCTAAAAAAAAAAAGGTGACCAGTTATTTTTTTTAAGGCGGGAACTGCTTTGAAGTTAATGAAGATAAAGCATATAATTTATGAAATTGTCATATATACTATATGTATTATATTCTATTGTTATATCATATCTATGAATGTATAGATAATTATTTTTCTTACTATTCTCCACTTTTTGAGGGGAAGTGTTGGATTTCAATAGAAATATCCAAAAAGTGAATTAAAGAAGTGACGCCACTGTTTGGTGTTTATGAATATGAATTCTGTTTTGGTTCCGTATGCTAAACTGTCGGATGCTCACTCTTCAGATATCTATCAATAAAGCAAGTAGTTCAAACCGTCTGACGTTGTTTTCATTAAGTACCTACCAAAATGTCCCAATAACAATAATATCTAGTTCCTACCATTGCTCATAAGTGAACAGAAAATATCATCTGAAGTTGAAATCGATGAGATCCTTCATCTGTTTTCATTTTCAAAACCAAGGAAATCATTAATAGTGTTGATACAATTGACCAAGATGTTTTTTCTTTCAGCATGAATAAAGACATAACTTCAAATATCCATATCGAATATCCAATATATCGAAGGTTCAAACTCATAGATGAAATCGCCTATTTGGAAATCGAAAAATTGATATTTTGTATTCGTTTTCTCCTTCTCCTGTAAAATGTACTTTTTTGCATTTGCGTCATCATTATTCTGGAGCAGCGATATGACATGACGTATATTGGACAACAAACCTCCATCCTCTAAAAAATAATCAAACTCTTGGAAGATGAGCAGACAAAAAAAAGTAAATAGTCGCTTTGACGCGCGTCTGGATCACCCGAGAAGATAAGCCGAGAGCGAGAGAAATGTTTATGCATCGGCATGCGTGATGATTCAGTGGCCACTTGGCGATGCGCGGACCTCGCACATCTGCCTTTATTCCCACGGTATCGAGTCTCGCTCGAGTCCCTCGATTCTCAAACGCACACGTGTTGATTGAGCGGAGAAGGCGGAGATCATGGGTCATGCGTCAGCGTCATGCGTCGAGCGTCATGCGGAGATGCATGCGCGAAGTGCGCAGTACTCCGTACGTGCCGTAGTAGTCGTGGTCGACAAGCGGCTAGGCATACCTTTTCCATTGAGAGCTCTCTGAATTCCGAAGGAAATTGATCATTCTAGAACACGTGATTTTGACATGGTTTCTTGAGGGGCACACAAACTATCTGTTAGGTTACTTTTGATGAGCATAGCAATGGCCATCCCTACCACATCCACTATATAATAACACAGTTTCACCAAAACAAAATTATGAAATTCTTTCCGGTTTCAACTCGGATTCCAAGGAAAACGATTCCACTAATTCTGGTTTCATATGGCAAATCTTGACAAAATACAATGTTTGCCCCTCAGCAACCTGTCAAATGACGTAATTCTGGAATGATAATTAGTATATTAGCAATATTGTTTTCACCTTGTTCCATTCTCACTAGAGATTAATTGAGTTAGAAGGAGGTGAGACGGATCTGAATTGTCGATTGAATAAAAAGGGGGAAATATAGTTTGCTGACCAAAATTATTGACGTATGCTGACCAAGCATTTCTGGTTCGAATTTTTCCTTCAAATTGCATATTTGAATATTCTATATGAATATATAGATGCCACCAGTAAAATAATTTCGAACCACCCCTTCAAAGGGGTGGTTTATTCTTGCAGTTTTTCAAAATTTCTGGTTCGTATATCACCATCAAATTACATATTTGGATATCTCATATAGATTTATAGCCATGACCGAGTTTTTCTGACATTTCTGGAAAAATACGAAGTAGAAATGCTCGGTCAGCAAGGAATTTTGAAAAACTGCAAGAATAAACTACCCCTCTGTAAGGGTATATCTAAATAATCGTAACTGGTGGCATCTATGAATCTATATGGAATATGCAAGCATGTAATTTGAAGAGAAAATTCGAATCGGAAATGCTTGGTCAGCAAGGAAATTTGAAAAACTGCAGGAATAAACTACCCCTCTGGAGGGGTAAATCGATATATTTCCACTGTATATTTATCTAAGATATTCAAATATGCAATTTGGAGAAAAAATTCGAATCAGAAATGCTCGGTCAGCAAGGATTTTTGAAAAACTGCAAGAGTAAACTATACCCCTCTTAAGGGGTGGATCCAGATAATTCCACTGGTGGCATCTATAAATATATGAGATATTCGAATATGTAATTTGATGGGAAAATACGAACCAGAAATGCTCGGTCACCGAGGATCTATGAAAAACTACTGGAATAAACTACCCCTCTGAAAGGGTTGATGGAAATAATTTCATTAGTAGCATGAATAAATATATGTGTGATATTAAACTTATAACTTATAAATTAGATATGAATGAGATGCGAAGTGTGGGTGTTCCCGAAATACAGTGATTATTAGTGGTTAAAAGTACTTCTCAAAGTTGAATTTTGGATTGGCATGATCCTGAAACAAAATCGAACATAGTAAGTGAAGTTCCAATAGTGGAAATTTGAAATTGAACCTACAATAAGGAAATAACCTCAGAAGTAGAAACACATGAGAGTCACAAAAAAAAACACACACAAAACCAGAGCTGATCACTTTCAAATTGGCACGATAAGAGAATAAATAGTATCAATAGTACGGGAGAATTCGAAGAAAATATGAGTGAAATTTCAAATAATGATCTACTATCAAAACTAGAAGCATTGATAAATAACAAAACGAGCGAGTTGAAAAGTGATATACAAAGTATACGAGAAAGTCTAGATGCAAAAGCGAAAAAACTAGAAGAGAAATATAACGAACTGGAACACAAAATCATCAATATAGAACGGTTCAATAAGAAGAATAATATTGCGATTTTTGGGATAGAAGCAAACAAAGATAATATTTTTGATGTCACCATTGGAAAACTAAATGAAATATTTGGCTATAACTTATCCGAAAGAGACATAAACAATTTATATTTCATCGGAAACAAAGGTACAATTATTCTTGAGTTCATCTCGTATCTGCTAAAACAAAAAATTTTCCAAAATCTCAAGAAACTCCGTGGTACTGGTATTTCCATATCACATGACCTGAGACCGGAGGATCAAGCCACGAATAAAATCTTGGTCAAACACCTCAAAAGTGCTAGGATAAATAATTATCAGGCATTCATCAAGAACTTCAAACTATATGTGAACGGTACTCCATATACTGCCGAGGAACTAGAGAGAGGCACCAAAGAATCTGAATTGGAATTATTACCCAAATCAAGTAGTGCACCACCCACCCCATCTAGTAGCTATATACTTGAGAAGAAGAAAGAAATCGTAGAAGAGCCAGAAAATCTGGGAAATCTAAAAGACGTGGAAGAATCAGCAGATGAAGGAAAGATACAAAATCAAGCAGACGTGAAGAAGAAACCCATTACACCTACAACCAAAAATAGTGACATAGACACTCCTAGATTTCCTGCTCAAGTCAAGAACCCGAACAAAATTGGACGGACTACCAGAAATAACTCAACTTCAAGTAATAAGTAGATTTGCCCAATTTCTCAAATTTGGGAAACATATTTTTATCTAGCTTATTACTTATCAATTATTTATTTATACACATGCCGCTATTTTTTAATTTTAATATTTCTAATAAAAATACATAGTGTAAGGTCGATCTAAGCTTCCGTACTATTCAAGGAGATGGATCCATACATACAAGAGTTTATTATTGAAAAACTAGTAACCTATGAGATCGAATCATCCGAGCAAATTAAGCAAATTTTGGAAATAAATAAATCAGCCTCAAATTTTAAAATTATGAATACCAATATACGTATAGTCTCGGCTGCAATTTCGATGAATTCTTAGTGTTTATTGAAAGCGTGGATAGCGATATCGATTGCATAGTTTTGACAGAAACAAGACAGATAGCTGATATTAGTGTTTTTAATATTGTTGGTTATAAAACTCTATATAATTGTGGCAATTACAATCAAAACGATGGAGTAGTAGTATTTATAAAATCTGAACAGTATATCTCTCATCAACTTTTACAACTGAATGGAAGTCAATTGCTTAGTATGAAAGTGAACTATGAAAATAACGTAATTTTAATCAATTCATTTTACAGATCACCTGCCAGTGATGTGGATATATTCATCGAGGAATTGAATGCTATATTAGAAAATGATAATGAAATATGCGATTATAAAGTATTTCTAGGCGACATCAACATCGACATATTAGAAGAAACAAATCATTCCAAAATCTATCTCGATACTTTGAGTGAAAATGGCTATCGATCAACAATTAATGTACCCACCAGAGTACAAAACAATTCTCACAGTTGTCTATGTAAAGGATTGAAGTTGTCACGAGTTGACATTTGACATTGACATATAATTCCATGGATCATAGAGAATCTGTGATCCTGCTGGTGGGAATAAAGACTCGTCCATTTGCCTGGCCGACACAACAATGTAAGGTTGTTTCATTCCTGAACCCCAAAACCTCAACCACGTGAGTCTGTACTAAGGGTTCACCAAGCTCAATATATTCAGTATATAATAATAAAACATGGCGCAGTCGGTAATAGTACTCATTCAGTATAACTGATGGGTGCATAAAGTAACCAAGTAATTAATTAACCCAGAATACAAGTTAAGTACATAACCTATAATTGAAACAAGATGAATGATCACGCGGTACCACCGAATGAGCTCTCATTTGAGGGCAACATGGCAGAGAACTGGTCATTCTTCAAACAGAAATTTGAAATCTACCTGAAAGCAAGTAAGTTGGACTCTGAAACAGATGCAAACAAGGCATTCATTTTGTTGAATCAGATTGGAGACAAAGCCTTACGAATATATAACAACTTCACGTGGGAAACAGGACAAAGTAAAACTTCAGCGTCAACCATAATCAAGAAGTTTGGAGAATATTTCACACCTACGAAAAATACAACATATGAGCGGTACCTGTTTTTTACACGTAACAAAAATGAAGAGGAGTCCTATGTAGCATATGTAACAGAACTAAGGCAATTGGCAAGCACATTTACATGCATGTAATGAAAACATAATACTATTCTTTTGTGAGATCGAAGCTTGAATACGGATCTATGATTTGGAATCCACTCTAACAGGTTCATAATGATAACGTAGAGAAAGTACAAAGAAAATTCTTGAAATTCCTATTATACGAAATTGCTGGTGTATATTCACCTAGGGGACAAAATTATAAGAATACTCCGGAAATTTTTGAATTCAGCAGGCTTGAGCTTCGCCGAATAATGATGTCATCAACATTTTTATACAAAATAGTACACCATGAAATTGATTGTCCAGATATAGTATCAAAAATGAACTTTTATGTTTCACGAATTGGGTCTCGTCAAATTCAAAAATTTCTATGTAGTCGTGCAAATACAAATTTATAATGTTGAAGTCACCTGTAAACATTATGTGTTCGAATTTTAATAAAATATGTAGAGACTGTGATATCCGCCATAGTAGTTTGGGGCAAGTTTTGACATGCGTCAGACAAGCTTACAGGAGGTTTGTAATGAATAATGATCTGATCATAAATACATATATTTTTTTGTGATGTGCTTAGCATATTAGTAGTTGTTAGTGCAAAGTTATAAAATTTTTTATCTAGTATATTTTTTATTTAATCTATCCATCAATTTGTTAGTTAAATTAGGCTTCGTTCATTCTAGTATAAGTTGATTTATACATTTGTTTAATGTTTAAGTTTCCGTCCTATAATTGGCGTAAGCTGTTGGACGAAGTACCTTTGAATAAATAAATAAATAAAAACAGGTAACCGCTGGCGGTTGTTTATGTATCAATATCCAACCGCCGCGGCGGATTTCAAGGCGGTCTTCTATATAAAAATAGGTAACCGCCGCGGCGGTTGTTAATGTTTCAGTATCCAACCGCCGCGGCGGTCGTGTAGACAGTGCCTCACGAAAAATATACTTCTTCTGGAGCGCGTTTGTTTTTGTTGAATTTTTCTTGCCACATTGGCGTGTGAAAAAGAATGCTCGAGATTTTGTTTAAAAATGCATGTGGTCGTGCGTCATTACTGTGAGAATTGTGATAATTTATTATTTCATTTTTTTTTTTTTTTTTTTTTTCATTTCGCCAGCAATGTTTGTGAGTTAGCTTACTGAAAAAAAAACGCCGCGTTTTGAAATGCAATTACACGTGCGGACCAGAGGTATAAGGGTATAAAGGGGGAATGTCACAGATAGATGATTTAGAAAAAAACGATTTTCAAAGTCTTAAGCTCCGAACAACGAACCCAATCGAAGGTCTTAAGGCTCTAATTCCTTTGAGGTTCAGTAGAAATTACTAACTGAATTTATATCAATTATCTGGAAATACATGTAGGTATTTTTAATGTAGTGCACTCACTAGAGAGTTTATGTTTGAAACACGATGTTATGTTTTTATAATCGTTTCGATTTTGACTCGTTGTTTCATGGACGGGCCCATAGGGGAAATGGGGGGATATTTGAAGGTGTGTGGAAAAATTAAATGAGAAATCCAGGTCTGTATTTGAAAAAGAAAAGTTGATGATAGCTTCTGGACGATGAAACCTTGGATTTCGAATTTGAACAGGATATCTTGTAGGGTAGAAAAACTGGCCTTGGTGAAGTGTAATTCATTTAGATTAATTTATTCGAATACCTTGAATAAATTTCGGGAATTTCAGTTTTTTTCGTATATCTCCGAAAGAATTCGGAATTTTCCAAGTTTAGAAGCAATTTTTCCTTATAGCATTACTAACTGAATTTATTTCACTCATCTGGAAATACATGTACTTTCTATGAAGTGCACTCACTAGAGAATTAATTTTTGAAACACGATTTAATATTTTTATAATCGTTTCGATTTCGACTGGTTGATTCATGAACGAGCCCATAGGCGAAGTGGGTGAAATAATAAAATGAAAAATCCAGGTCCATATTGAAAAAAAGAAAAGTTGATGATATCTTCTGGAAGATGAAACGTTGGATTTCGAATTTGAACAGGATAACTTGTAGGGAAGAAAAAGTGGCCGTGTTGAAGTGTCATTCATTTCGATGGATTTCTTCGATTACGTTGAGAAAATTTCGAAAATCGTTTTTTTTTCGTATATCTCCGAAAGGATTCGGAATTTTCCAAGTGTGGAAACGGCATTTTGTCGAGCATAAAATTGCGCAATTTTGCCATGGTTCAACCGACACCGTATCTCTTTCACTGTTTACGAGATCCCAATGATGAGACACGAATACCACCCACTCTGTACCTACTCATCATACTCACATTGAATTATATTTTCGATATAATTCCCAAATAATGTTCGAAAAAATGTGTGACCTTCGCAAAAGCTGCTTCACGAGAACTGCTTCAATGAACGCGGACATTCAGTATGTATAAAAAAACTGATTTCACATGTAGGTAAATATGACGTTATACAGTGTGTCCCACTTACTCTTCTAGAATTTGAGGTATCAGCACCAACTTTAGTTTTTCAAATGTAGGTCATAGCTCACTATGACTTAGTTACAAATAACTTATTTTTCTTTTACAGATGATATGTCGCAGTAATAGTTTTGTGTTGATAACAACGGAGTTATCGTCATTTATACAAAAACAAAAAATTATTTGGAAGCCGCCATCTTGCATTTATGAATTTTACCAAAAAAATCATGATCTCCGACCTCAAAAACCCCCACTTACCAATTCTGAATGGAATCAGACCAAATCTTGTCCGCCATCTTGAAGCAGCCATTTTTTTAAATTTCAACAAAAATTCCATAACTACGATTAACTAAAATTTGGCAGGTATTCATAATTTTGGTGACAATACATTATGGAATTTTTGTTAAAATTAAAAAAAAAATGGCTGCTCCAAGATGGCGGACAAGATTTGGTCCGATTCCATTCGAAATTGGTAAGTGGGGGTTCTTGAGGTCGGAGATCATGATTTTTTCGTTAAAATTCATAAATACAAGATGGCGGCTTCCAAATAATTTTTTGTTTTTGTATAAATGACGATACCTCCGTTGCTATCAACACAAAACTATTACTGCGACATATCATCTGTAAGAGAAAAAAACGTTATTTGTAACTAAGTCATAGTGAGCTATGTCCCACATTTCAAAAACTAAAGTTAGTGCTGATATCTCAAATTCTAGAAGAGCTGGTATAAATTTCATATTTTTTTCGAAATCACTTTGAAAAACTGACATGATAATGTGAAATTCCTATTTGAATATTTTCATAAATAAAGAAGTTACGGAGGAGACATGAAAATTATCAAAATCTGTTTTTTGCGTATAAAACAGAAACGAATAGATATTATCAAAATATTTTTTCACATTATAGTTGGCCTTGACAAACTACACATTTGGTGTCATTTAACCGACCTCGTATCTCTCACCGTTAAAAAGATACCCATGGTGAGCATGGTAAGTGGGACACACTGTATACCGATAAGCATCATAAGTGTCATATTTCTCAACAAACAATGAAAATTTTATACACATACTACATATAAATGAGAATTAACATCCACAGTAGGAGTATACTGGGGATACACAAGTTACATTATATGGATTGATCGCAGTATGTCGTTACACGCTATCGGGCGTTTCTCTTATTATGAAAAACCGCGAATTTCAATATTTATTAATATTTAATTATGTACCATGGACGAAACACCGTCTATTATAGTCGAGTTTGCAAATTGATATCCGAAGCCTTAGCCGAGGGATTTTAACGAAGGCGTTGAAAGGCCACCGCATTTTTTATAATTCCGATTTAGTATCTAATCTCGACTTATTATGTCGGGATTCCGACTTAGTATCCCGGAATTCGGACTCTACAAGGACGGTTCCAAAACTGAGAAAGGGTCGAGAGCTGGTATTTATATGGGGCCAAGCCGAAGACCGGAATCTCACTGAGCTTAGGTGAATAAGCGACGGTGTATCAGGCAGAAATTGTCGCAATACATCATCACGTAAGAGAACTGTTAATGCGAAAGTTCACAGGGAAAATCATTGCAATCTACTCGGATAGCAAGGCGGCAATCTAAGCAGTTAAATCAATGCAAGTTAACTGAAAACTAGTCTGGGACTGCCTAGGAACCCTGAGTGTACTGGACACTCAGAACAAACTGACTTTAGCATGAGTGCCAGCACAAACATGGTACGACGGCAATGAAGAGGCAGGAGCAGGAGCTAGTGAAGCCATAGTTTAGGGAATAATGTCGTAAAGCTCTGAATGGCCCAGAAGCCTTCTGTGGTACTGCGAAAGCTATATGAAAGACAAGCATCAAATCATGGATGAAAACCAAATCTCAATAATGGTGGAACAACTCAGCAGGAATGAGACAAGCAAAGGAGTTTATTAAAAAACCATTACCAATACAGAACATCTAATAAGCCAGAAACGAAGGTCAACTAGAATACTAGCGGGTTTTCTCATGGGGCATTGTAGGCTCAACAAACATACGACTACGAGTACGATAGGCCTGGGTGAGGAATTGTTGTGCAGTATCTGTCAGGAAGAGGAGGAAACAACAGTAAACATACTTTGCCACTGTGAGGGCCTGTCAAGACTAGGGATCCTTTCGCTGGAAGAGGAAAATCCGAGAGCCCAAAGATACACTGGGTATCTGGAAGCAAGCTTATGGAGCTTCATATAGAGAAGGCGGGGCTATCTAAAGAACTCTAAACAATTTTGAGGGCAGACACAACAGATCTGCTTCGGAGATAGTCCGAAGGCCTCTTCTTATTCTAATCTAATATCTCGAAATTATTCAATTCCGACTTATGTCTGAATTCCGACTCAGTATCTCGGAATTATTTGATTCCGACTTATTATGTCGGAATTGCAACTTATTTCCTTGGAATATTCAGTCAGAATCCCGACATAATGAGTCAGAATTAAATAATTTCGAGATAATACGTCGACATTTCGAGATGCTAAGTCGGAATTACGTCACGATAAGTCAGAATTGGTTAATTCCGAAATATTAACTTGTAATTCCGACATAATAAGATGGAATTATAAATTCCCAGATGATAAGTCGGAATTCCGAGAAACTAAGTCGGAATTCCGACATAATTGATCGGAATTGAATATTCCCGAGATAGTAAATTGGGATTATGAAAAATAGTAGATTCCCACTTATATGTTGTTGAGTTTGATAACAGTCACAATATTTCTACCGTATAACTAACTAACATAAAAAATTTCTGTGAATAATTGTATAAACAAAAAATCTTGATGCGACAGTAATAATCAAGTCCAACCGAATCCGTCAGGCGTGAAAAGTAAATCAGTAAATTTCGGTCTGTCGGTCAAGTCAAGCAGGTGACCAAAAATCACGAGAAGGGATCTTCCTGCATTAAGCCTTTATTAGGAAGCGGTTGGAAGTAGGATTGACCCCAGGTACCTGCGATATTTTACAAATTTGGCGGCGGTCCTAAGCAATATTCAGCGGGCTGGCAGATGAACGGTGATGATTTCTTGATGAATTTTTCACGGTCTGGTGGACAGTCGTCTCACCCAAATATCCATATTGAGATGAGGATATTCGGTTAATTTTTTGTCATCAAATTCAGTTTTCACTCGTATTTCCTATGTAACCTTGTTTCTTACTACGACCACAGTCTCGATCAGGTATGAAGAAAACGAATCAAGATTAAATTCGGTTCGTGAACGGAGGCAAAAAACATCGGACAACTTGAATGGTCAACATTTGGAAACGTAAAATCCAAAATTTTCGATAAAATCAGATAGCGAATATACCACAAAAAACTGATCTTTCCCAACTGTTCTCGACAAAAAACAATGAGGTACATTGTAGATATATGTCAATGATTCCATTTCTTCTTCTAATGATAAAACAATGACTTAAATGTGTTATAGTTTAAGTTATTTTTAAACATCTGTTGTATAGTTATAATATTATAATAATTACCTTCGGCTAATGCCTGCAAACCTCATTCTAGGGACTAAAGTGTTGTCAAATCCCTCAACAAATTATAGCCCGACCAACGGGAATTTGAAATACCACTTCATTTCCTAGGTGTATGACGGAATGCCGAATGACGGATAGAACAATTTTAGAACAATTTTAGAACAATAATGTACTATTCCCACTCTACTTTCCGATGAAATGAAGTTGTGTCTACCCAGATCATAATGAATATAAGTATGTACATATTTTTGCACACCTATAGGTATAAAAAAATTGATGGATTTCATCATTTTTGAGGAATTATTAGGTTAAAAACAAATACCTACCTAACCAGGAGCGCAACTAGCTCGGACATTTCAGGGGGGCTACTGCCCCAGGTTATCAGAAGGAATGATTTATTGAGTCTGAAATATCACAAGGAACTACCAGAGAATAATAATGTTGATAAACAAATGATAGCTTAATATAATCAACAAACTGAAAATGAAATGATTAATTATTAAAACTATAACTCAACTAACGTGACAAATTTATTTTTCTTTCTTTTGCCGCATATCTATCCACTACAGTATTAAGATCAATCTAGATGTATTTTTCTATAAATAATAGACCAAGTGACGCCCATTGAAATTCGAAACCAATTCAAAATTAACCTCATTATGGAGAATGACCTTTCACACGTTGCAGAAGATACATGCAATGTTATTGCTACTTGAAGAAGCACATATAATGATGGAAATACTTTTCGAGAGTGTCATATTGTGCATCCTGACCTCCTGTTTGCTAAATCATTAATCAGAACTGTCATTTCATCCGATACTTCACTCCACTACTTGACCCGTCAGGATGATCAAATTCACAAAAGCTACGTTCGTTAATTTTTCAGAAGCATTATCAGACAACCAATAAAACTTGGAATAAAATTTAGGAATGATATACAAATCAAAGGTTAATAAAGAAATAGGGTAGATATGTAGATATTGTTAGTTCATGATTTATTGATTTTCTGGGGGGCTGATTGCGAGCTAAGGAGGGCTCAGCCCCCTTAGCCCCCCACTATAATTGCGCCACTGTACCTAACGGATAACATTCTGAAAATCGAATAACGTATATCGCCGTTCCAGAATAACAATGAAGTAACTGCAACATTTTTGGAAATTGAGTTATACCCTTCTGGAAGAAAACTGTCGCAACGGTTAGTTGTGAGAAGTTTTCTATAAAAAGTTGACTCAAGTTATTGTTTTCCAGTACAAAAAACGCCGTAAATGTATCTTGAGAGTATTAGATGTGATGTTTAATGCATCATTTTGGAGAAATATCGACCCAAGTGTATTATGAGTCATTGTTCATTACTCAAAATAAAAAGAAAATAATGACATAACTATCCCATGCGTCATTTTCTCCTCTGAAATACTATCTGGTTCTAATCGTAATTGCACTTTCAGTCTGAATTACATCGGATTATTTAGTTTCTGAATGTCCCAACTGTTCCATCACCAAACATCCGCAAACATACCAATCTTCCATCTGTTATCAATGCGACATAAAAATAATAATAAAACAAATTATGAATGAAATTGTAACTTTTTCATAGTTATCGGTCAGCCTTGTAGATTATTATGAATTTTCTGTTCAAATCTTCACATGAAGATTCCAAACTGATTCATTATATCGATGGAGAAAATTAGGAAATTGACATTCTCAATTGATTTCAGAGACATCTTTCAAGCCAAACGAAATAATATAAATATTTCAGGTCGAGAAAATACGACGGCATGGAACTGGTATCCTAAAACAACTTTTTTTCACAATAATTGCATAATTTATAGATCTCTCATTTGTATTTCATAACTCCTAATTCACAATTGCAGCTGTAAATTAGACATGCAGATAAAACATTTTCAGTTTCTACTGTTGCAAATGAAAAGCTGTTTAGTATGTAAGTTTAGAGCCGTCAAAAGAAGAAGACGTTCTGAGATTATACACTCACCCTCAAACTTGAATCTCTGATATCAAAGGGTTGTAAATTTTTGGTTGAAACAAATATCATATTCGAATTACAAATGTTCAGTTCAGTTGTTGTTACTTATTATTCATTTGAAATTTCGAACTCAGGATTCTTCTGTGATTGAACAGTTGGATATTATTGTTCAGTTTCTATGTTTTCTTACATGTTGGGTAATCATCTGAGAGTTGTTTATAGATGTTCGAAAATTCAGACAAAGTTTCAGTTCATAATTGAAATTATTGCCTACATAAGTGCAATTCATCCGATTGAAACTATTTTCCTTTGAGTACATGATTCGAAAAAATGTCTACATCTTTGTCTAATGAATTTGAGAGGATTCTAGTGTTGGATTTCAATAGAAATATCCAAAAAGTGAATTAAAGAAGTGACGCCACTGTTTGGTGTTTATGAATATGAATTCTGTTTTGGTTCCGTATGCTAAACTGTCGGATGCTCACTCTTCAGATATCTATCAATAAAGCAAGTAGTTCAAACCGTCTGACGTTGTTTTCATTAAGTACCTACCAAAATGTCGCAATAACAATAATAGGTTATGGTGCCCAGGTACACTCACATTAAGTTGAAATCATGGTAGTGTTATACTAGTGCGAAAACTATAAACATACCTATTACTATAGAGGTATTATAGAGATAAATCAACCGTTCGGTAGTGTCAAGAAAGAACACCGTTTCGAGTGGAATGTTCAGTGAAATCATTAGTAACTGATCCCAAGGTGCTCCATATTATAAACAATAATATTCCGCATGATATTACCGATAAGTAGAAAACATTGATGAGACAATACCATGGTGAAATAAAATGAAATTCAATTTCCAAGGAATCTGGACGCAACTCATGAACGACTCATTCAAGCAACACAACTATATTTTGACTCCAAATCAGCAGCTCTTGACTTGGATGTTACGAAGTGAAGTTACACTTTGATTGCTGATCTGCTACCAGAAGGAGCTTTCCCCTATAATATACAATGTTTAACGAAGAGATCGCCGCTCACTAAAAGGTCTACATTGAGATTATATTGATACCTATTTGATATTAGCATTTGTCGGCCTAACGACTTTTACACCACATAGTGCAAAAAGGTAAACTAATTTGGTGTTACCGAAGAAAGTTTGTGTTAAGTCTCAATAAGCAAGTTCCCAGATGTGATATGTGGTCATTGTAAATGGAATATTCATGACAAGCCGAATGGGTATTATCACAAAGGGATACAAGACGGATTGAAGCCACAAATATATACACCACCTCATACAACAGGAGTAAACACTGAAGTATATACTGATGGTTTGAATATTATAACAAGAAAAATATAACCAACTAAATGGAGTCATTAGGAAACAGATGAACAAAATAAATGAACAAAACTAAGAATCAAGCACTGCCACCTTGGTGGAACATTGCCAAACCTTGAAATATCAGAAATACAGTGCTGTAAGCTTCTGATGCTGCCATGTTCCACTGTCGCGTCAGTTGGGCGTATGCAAAAAAAATAAGGGTATTGTATGGTATGAAAATTTAAAATGGTAAAATGAGCCATTCTATGAGGTAAGCTTTCAACCTTATGTCTCAAAATGGTAATTACGAAACCATTTTATACACGTAGACCTTTGACTTACTCAAAAGGAATTTATTTGACTAAAAACAGTAATAAATAAACCATTCTATAATGTTAGCATCGAACAAACTCAAAAAATGTTATTATACAATCTATTCTTACAAGCTTTGAATGGTTTATTTAATGTGATATTGAGAAAGGTACAAAACATGATGGTTAATGGAAGTCGAAGTAAATTGTACTAATCAATTGAACTAATAATTACAAAGAATGCCTCAAACAGGTTCAAGCACACGATCAGGTTTAATTGAATAAAATTCAAAAACTATACTGAGCTGTTAGTGATCTTGAGGACTTCAAGCTTCGTGATTAAATTTTTTTTTGAACCTTGTATATATGAAGCAAGTGAGACTTCCAAAGAATAGAAAGAAAATCATGTAAAATGACCTTTCTCTATAGCTCACACAATACCTATATACTGTATATATATAAACAATACATACATACTCAGTACACGATTACTTATTGTGTAGGTAGAGTCAGGTACAGGGAATGACATGTCGCGTTTGGATGGTATGTTAGCGCTCTTATTACAGAAGTGACTAGGTGTGCTGTCGCTGCCCATGTGCGACAGTTTATGTGTATCTGACTGTACATCTACATGTTAGTTAAATCAAAT
Organism: Phaedon cochleariae; assembly: GCA_918026855.4. Classification (NCBI taxonomy): domain Eukaryota; kingdom Metazoa; phylum Arthropoda; class Insecta; order Coleoptera; family Chrysomelidae; genus Phaedon; species Phaedon cochleariae. The sequence goes on along the minus strand of OU896707.1, from coordinate 16,153,145 downwards.
CAGAAGTATTGAGTTTGAGTGAGAAAGTAAAACAGATATTAATTTATTGAAACTTGTCAATTTGACTATGGTCATATAAATACCAGTCGAGCGAATTTTGATGTTCAGAAAAGAGAATAACTAACAATCATTGGATGCAGTACCCTATTAACCGCAACAAAACGGAGTAAAACGGACTAAGACTGAAAAAGCTCGTGCAATAAAAAAAACGTAGCGAATTTCAGAAAAACAGTTATGAGGTGAAGCTGTGATAACAGTGACTTTATTTTATTTAAAAATACAAGGCCCTTTAAAGCTGTAGAAAGTTCGAAAACTCTGTATGAACTGTGGCAATATAAAAAGCCCAGAAAACCCCCTAAAGGTTTTTAGTTCTAAGTTTTACTCAAAAGAATTCATTTGAAAACAAAAACTAGTAAACTTAACGATAAGCTAGTCAAAAGAATTCTTGTAGGGTGAATGAACTAGCGGTATAAAATATGGGACATTCAAACCGAGAAGTCTATATCTGAATACACGTGTTATTGTTATTAAAGAAATAAACTACAAGGTTTGAAGAGCAAGCTCCTCGAAAAGAATAAACAATAAATATTCTCTGAAAGGACCGATGGTTGATAGTAAAAATTCTCGAACATAAACAAAATTTCTTGCTGAAATCGGAACACAAATAATGATATACAGTATATGAAATGAGTGCTGTGATTAGAAATCGTTTCCAGTTTCCTTATCTAGACAATTATCATTAAGAGTTCACTTTCTAGATTTTCAGAAAGGTGGAAATATAGAATTAAGGCAAACTTGATTCTATTCTAATCATGAAACTTAGTACCTACCAAAAAAAAACCCTTGAATAAAAATAGATTGGTGGCTATATTCATAATAAAACTGATGAATTGGTAAATCTTCCAAATTATGAGGCCAGGCTTGTCACACTGAGCATAAGAGCTGATAATAAAACAAAATAAACAAATAAATTATACTCGCAATGGCCGAACATTCACATTTTTCTATTTATTTTGGTAATTGGGAATCAATTTTAATAATGATCCATCAGGAATTTGCCAAGAAAGCATTCTAAAAAGGAATATTATATAGATGAATATATGAGGTGTTATTGAGGTCACAAAGAATCAAGTGCATGCAAATTGAATGAATAATCGTCTATATGATAAGAAATCATGTCGTTGCTAGAATGAACTTTTTGTTTCAATAATCAACAATCAAGTAGAAGAGTTTCAAAATTCTTTAGCAAAAAAAACTGTTTCCATGGAAATATTATAATATAGTTATCCTGATTCGAGGAACTATTTATAGTTTCAATCAGTATCTCCTTATTCTGAAAAGGAATATTATTTTTATGTTAAAGTTCAGTTTTTTTTTACACCCTGTATGAAGAATATCAGTTCATCGTATAACTGACAAAAGTATCATCTTGTTTGTTGTGCAGTAACTGGACATTGATTTAAATGTTGAAACAAACAGTCCTCATACTTGAAAGAAACATTTCTTACAGACATTTTACATGAATGATTGAAAACGAGTAATTACAGCATCATCAATGAAATCAGATCACACTGCAATAAAATCTTGAATAATTAAAAGATAATGCACTTTGTGAAAATACTAAAGTGATGTTATAATCATAGACAAATCTTTGTTCCTCAATTATAATTTTGAGTAGATACCAAAGTGAGTTTTCAGAAGAATGGTGAAAATTTTCAAAAAAAAAGGGGTATGGAGGTAACGATATATGATATATAATTATGTGAATAAGTACTTTGTATCCAAAACTCACGTAAGTATGTTTTGAACGATATAAGTGAGTAGGAAAATATGTCAATTGGCTATACAAATGCAGATTTGATAATAATTGAAAATGGGTATGTATTTCAATTTGTTTTTGAAATCGCATAATCACATGAAATACTAGACGACAACATGCTATTGCAATGTAGTTAACAGAAGCCAAAATATAGCACTCTCTGAGGAAATTAAAAAAAAAAAAAAAACTATATGGCTCAAAATTTAACTAGTAAATAAATGTGAATCCAGCAAAACCCATCATAATCTTTGAAGACAAAATTGGATGAAATAGAATATGTCGCATTATAAAAAGTCAAGGCATATCAAAAGAATAAGATATCACTGAAATATCTGATCTAAAAAAAAAAAGGTGACCAGTTATTTTTTTTAAGGCGGGAACTGCTTTGAAGTTAATGAAGATAAAGCATATAATTTATGAAATTGTCATATATACTATATGTATTATATTCTATTGTTATATCATATCTATGAATGTATAGATAATTATTTTTCTTACTATTCTCCACTTTTTGAGGGGAAGTGTTGGATTTCAATAGAAATATCCAAAAAGTGAATTAAAGAAGTGACGCCACTGTTTGGTGTTTATGAATATGAATTCTGTTTTGGTTCCGTATGCTAAACTGTCGGATGCTCACTCTTCAGATATCTATCAATAAAGCAAGTAGTTCAAACCGTCTGACGTTGTTTTCATTAAGTACCTACCAAAATGTCCCAATAACAATAATATCTAGTTCCTACCATTGCTCATAAGTGAACAGAAAATATCATCTGAAGTTGAAATCGATGAGATCCTTCATCTGTTTTCATTTTCAAAACCAAGGAAATCATTAATAGTGTTGATACAATTGACCAAGATGTTTTTTCTTTCAGCATGAATAAAGACATAACTTCAAATATCCATATCGAATATCCAATATATCGAAGGTTCAAACTCATAGATGAAATCGCCTATTTGGAAATCGAAAAATTGATATTTTGTATTCGTTTTCTCCTTCTCCTGTAAAATGTACTTTTTTGCATTTGCGTCATCATTATTCTGGAGCAGCGATATGACATGACGTATATTGGACAACAAACCTCCATCCTCTAAAAAATAATCAAACTCTTGGAAGATGAGCAGACAAAAAAAAGTAAATAGTCGCTTTGACGCGCGTCTGGATCACCCGAGAAGATAAGCCGAGAGCGAGAGAAATGTTTATGCATCGGCATGCGTGATGATTCAGTGGCCACTTGGCGATGCGCGGACCTCGCACATCTGCCTTTATTCCCACGGTATCGAGTCTCGCTCGAGTCCCTCGATTCTCAAACGCACACGTGTTGATTGAGCGGAGAAGGCGGAGATCATGGGTCATGCGTCAGCGTCATGCGTCGAGCGTCATGCGGAGATGCATGCGCGAAGTGCGCAGTACTCCGTACGTGCCGTAGTAGTCGTGGTCGACAAGCGGCTAGGCATACCTTTTCCATTGAGAGCTCTCTGAATTCCGAAGGAAATTGATCATTCTAGAACACGTGATTTTGACATGGTTTCTTGAGGGGCACACAAACTATCTGTTAGGTTACTTTTGATGAGCATAGCAATGGCCATCCCTACCACATCCACTATATAATAACACAGTTTCACCAAAACAAAATTATGAAATTCTTTCCGGTTTCAACTCGGATTCCAAGGAAAACGATTCCACTAATTCTGGTTTCATATGGCAAATCTTGACAAAATACAATGTTTGCCCCTCAGCAACCTGTCAAATGACGTAATTCTGGAATGATAATTAGTATATTAGCAATATTGTTTTCACCTTGTTCCATTCTCACTAGAGATTAATTGAGTTAGAAGGAGGTGAGACGGATCTGAATTGTCGATTGAATAAAAAGGGGGAAATATAGTTTGCTGACCAAAATTATTGACGTATGCTGACCAAGCATTTCTGGTTCGAATTTTTCCTTCAAATTGCATATTTGAATATTCTATATGAATATATAGATGCCACCAGTAAAATAATTTCGAACCACCCCTTCAAAGGGGTGGTTTATTCTTGCAGTTTTTCAAAATTTCTGGTTCGTATATCACCATCAAATTACATATTTGGATATCTCATATAGATTTATAGCCATGACCGAGTTTTTCTGACATTTCTGGAAAAATACGAAGTAGAAATGCTCGGTCAGCAAGGAATTTTGAAAAACTGCAAGAATAAACTACCCCTCTGTAAGGGTATATCTAAATAATCGTAACTGGTGGCATCTATGAATCTATATGGAATATGCAAGCATGTAATTTGAAGAGAAAATTCGAATCGGAAATGCTTGGTCAGCAAGGAAATTTGAAAAACTGCAGGAATAAACTACCCCTCTGGAGGGGTAAATCGATATATTTCCACTGTATATTTATCTAAGATATTCAAATATGCAATTTGGAGAAAAAATTCGAATCAGAAATGCTCGGTCAGCAAGGATTTTTGAAAAACTGCAAGAGTAAACTATACCCCTCTTAAGGGGTGGATCCAGATAATTCCACTGGTGGCATCTATAAATATATGAGATATTCGAATATGTAATTTGATGGGAAAATACGAACCAGAAATGCTCGGTCACCGAGGATCTATGAAAAACTACTGGAATAAACTACCCCTCTGAAAGGGTTGATGGAAATAATTTCATTAGTAGCATGAATAAATATATGTGTGATATTAAACTTATAACTTATAAATTAGATATGAATGAGATGCGAAGTGTGGGTGTTCCCGGAATACAGTGATTATTAGTAGTTAAAAGTACTTCTCAAAGTTGAATTTTGGATTGGCATGATCCTGAAACAAAATCGAACATAGTAAGTGAAGTTCCAATAGTGGAAATTTGAAATTGAACCTACAATAAGGAAATAACCTCAGAAGTAGAAACACATGAGAGTCACAAAAAAAACACACACAAAACCAGAGCTGATCACTTTCAAATTGGCACGATAAGAGAATAAATAGTATCAATAGTACGGGAGAATTCGAAGAAAATATGAGTGAAATTTCAAATAATGATCTACTATCAAAACTAGAAGCATTGATAAATAACAAAACGAGCGAGTTGAAAAGTGATATACAAAGTATACGAGAAAGTCTAGATGCAAAAGCGAAAAAACTAGAAGAGAAATATAACGAACTGGAACACAAAATCATCAATATAGAACGGTTCAATAAGAAGAATAATATTGCGATTTTTGGGATAGAAGCAAACAAAGATAATATTTTTGATGTCACCATTGGAAAACTAAATGAAATATTTGGCTATAACTTATCCGAAAGAGACATAAACAATTTATATTTCATCGGAAACAAAGGTACAATTATTCTTGAGTTCATCTCGTATCTGCTAAAACAAAAAATTTTCCAAAATCTCAAGAAACTCCGTGGTACTGGTATTTCCATATCACATGACCTGAGACCGGAGGATCAAGCCACGAATAAAATCTTGGTCAAACACCTCAAAAGTGCTAGGATAAATAATTATCAGGCATTCATCAAGAACTTCAAACTATATGTGAACGGTACTCCATATACTGCCGAGGAACTAGAGAGAGGCACCAAAGAATCTGAATTGGAATTATTACCCAAATCAAGTAGTGCACCACCCACCCCATCTAGTAGCTATATACTTGAGAAGAAGAAAGAAATCGTAGAAGAGCCAGAAAATCTGGGAAATCTAAAAGACGTGGAAGAATCAGCAGATGAAGGAAAGATACAAAATCAAGCAGACGTGAAGAAGAAACCCATTACACCTACAACCAAAAATAGTGACATAGACACTCCTAGATTTCCTGCTCAAGTCAAGAACCCGAACAAAATTGGACGGACTACCAGAAATAACTCAACTTCAAGTAATAAGTAGATTTGCCCAATTTCTCAAATTTGGGAAACATATTTTTATCTAGCTTATTACTTATCAATTATTTATTTATACACATGCCGCTATTTTTTAATTTTAATATTTCTAATAAAAATACATAGTGTAAGGTCGATCTAAGCTTCCGTACTATTCAAGGAGATGGATCCATACATACAAGAGTTTATTATTGAAAAACTAGTAACCTATGAGATCGAATCATCCGAGCAAATTAAGCAAATTTTGGAAATAAATAAATCAGCCTCAAATTTTAAAATTATGAATACCAATATACGTATAGTCTCGGCTGCAATTTCGATGAATTCTTAGTGTTTATTGAAAGCGTGGATAGCGATATCGATTGCATAGTTTTGACAGAAACAAGACAGATAGCTGATATTAGTGTTTTTAATATTGTTGGTTATAAAACTCTATATAATTGTGGCAATTACAATCAAAACGATGGAGTAGTAGTATTTATAAAATCTGAACAGTATATCTCTCATCAACTTTTACAACTGAATGGAAGTCAATTGCTTAGTATGAAAGTGAACTATGAAAATAACGTAATTTTAATCAATTCATTTTACAGATCACCTGCCAGTGATGTGGATATATTCATCGAGGAATTGAATGCTATATTAGAAAATGATAATGAAATATGCGATTATAAAGTATTTCTAGGCGACATCAACATCGACATATTAGAAGAAACAAATCATTCCAAAATCTATCTCGATACTTTGAGTGAAAATGGCTATCGATCAACAATTAATGTACCCACCAGAGTACAAAACAATTCTCACAGTTGTCTATGTAAAGGATTGAAGTTGTCACGAGTTGACATTTGACATTGACATATAATTCCATGGATCATAGAGAATCTGTGATCCTGCTGGTGGGAATAAAGACTCGTCCATTTGCCTGGCCGACACAACAATGTAAGGTTGTTTCATTCCTGAACCCCAAAACCTCAACCACGTGAGTCTGTACTAAGGGTTCACCAAGCTCAATATATTCAGTATATAATAATAAAACATGGCGCAGTCGGTAATAGTACTCATTCAGTATAACTGATGGGTGCATAAAGTAACCAAGTAATTAATTAACCCAGAATACAAGTTAAGTACATAACCTATAATTGAAACAAGATGAATGATCACGCGGTACCACCGAATGAGCTCTCATTTGAGGGCAACATGGCAGAGAACTGGTCATTCTTCAAACAGAAATTTGAAATCTACCTGAAAGCAAGTAAGTTGGACTCTGAAACAGATGCAAACAAGGCATTCATTTTGTTGAATCAGATTGGAGACAAAGCCTTACGAATATATAACAACTTCACGTGGGAAACAGGACAAAGTAAAACTTCAGCGTCAACCATAATCAAGAAGTTTGGAGAATATTTCACACCTACGAAAAATACAACATATGAGCGGTACCTGTTTTTTACACGTAACAAAAATGAAGAGGAGTCCTATGTAGCATATGTAACAGAACTAAGGCAATTGGCAAGCACATATGTGAATTCCAAACACTGACGGATAGCTTGATCAGAGACAGACTAATACTGGGTATCACTGATGTGTCTATAAAAGACAGGTTGCTGCGGGAGCCAGATTTACAACTACACAAGGCATTGGAAGTCTGCTGTTCAGCAGAAACAACAGCTAAACGCCTAGAAGTCATACAAGGAGTAGCTCCAGAGATTCATGCAATTCAAAACAGGAGATTCCCAGCCCAACGTACATCAGTCTACCAGCAATACCACCACACGTCACCAAGGCAAAGAGATGGGTATCAACAGACAGTTCAAGAAATACCCAGCTGCTCACAAAATGGACGTCCACTATCGGCAGTTAACCAAAAGCTAAGTAATTTGTCTAATAATAGTAATAATGGAGGATTCATACAAAACTGTTACAAATGTGGAACAAATCATAAGTTCAATAACTGTCCTGCTTATAGACAGCAATGCAAAAAATGCCAAAAGTTTAACCATTTTGCCAAAGTTTGTAAAAGTAGATATACTAATAACATAAATCGAGTTGAATTAGAACAGGATGAATTTTTCAATGTGGAAGGGTGTGATTTGTCTCCAGATGATTCATTTATTTTCAATATCACAGACAACAATAGTTCAAACAGGTGGGTTGAAAATTTCTATGTAAACAACAAAATAAAGGTCACATTCAGGTTAGACACAGGAGCAGATTGCTCAATTCTACCTCATAATTATCTTGTAAAATTGAATATACCTGATGAAGAATTGTGCCAAACTAATTCAAATCTAACTGGCTACACAGGAAATAAAATATTGTCTTTAGGTACAGTTTATCTGAAAGTTAGACAATGTAACGTCAAAGGTAACATGAACAAAATTTTATTTCATATAGTTAAAACTGATAAGACACCAATTTTAGGTGCTGATGCTTGTGTACAGTTGAACTTGATAAAAAGAAATTATGTAGGGACCATTAATAATGAAGGAAAATGTGAACAGTTGATTAAGAAATATTCTGATGTGTTTCAGGGACTTGGTTGTCTGTCTGGGAAATACAAAATTATACTAGATGAGAATGTGCCACCCAAAGTCCATCCCCCAAGGAAAGTGCCCTATGCCCTTCACCAGCCCCTCAAAGAGAAGCTTGCAGACCTGGAGAAAGCCAATGTCATCAAAAAGATATGTGAGCCAACTGATTGGGTGAATAGCCTGGTAATTGTTAAAAAACCAAACAATGATTTGAGAATTTGTATTGATCCTAAGGACCTTAATCAAGCAGTTAAGAGAGAACATTTTTATTTACCTAGCTTAGATGAAATTACTAGCAAGCTGAATGGAGCAAAATATTTTTCTGTTGTTGACTGCAGTAATGGGTTTTGGCAAATTGAATTAGATGAAAACAGTAGTAAACTAACGACTTTCAATACCCCATGGGGTAGATATCGGTTTTTGAGATTACCATATGGAATTTGCTCGGCTCCAGAAGTTTTTATGAGAAAAATTAGGGATATTTTTGAGGGGGTGGAAGGAATAGGACTTTATGTGGATGATATCTTGATTTGGGGCAAGGATTTGGATGAACACAATAAAAAATTAGAAAATGTTTTGAACATAGCCAGGCAAAATAATTTGAAACTGAATTTAAGTAAATGTCAATTTTGTGTAGAGTCTGTGAAATACATGGGGTTTCACATATCTAAAAATGGTTTGGAGGTAGATGAAAATAAAATAAAAGCAGTTTTGGATTTTAAAACACCTACTACAGGAAATGATATAGAAAGGTTTTTAGGCATAATTAATTTTGTCAATAGATTTATTCCAAATTATTCAGAAGTAACAGACCCACTGAGGGTACTTATAAAAAAAGATGCAACTTTCCGTTGGGGTACTGAACAGATTGAGGCTTTTGAAAAATTGAAATCACTTTTAGTTAAAGCACCAGTTTTACAGTACTACTCACCCAAATTACCTGTCGTCCTTTCATGTGATGCTTCCCAGGGAGGTTGTGGATCAGTTTTACTCCAAAATAATGCACCAGTAGCATATGCATCGAAAGCATTCACATCAACTCAATGTAAATATGCTCAAATTGAAAAAGAGCTTCTTTCAATTACTCATGCCTGTGCAAAGTTTCATTATTTTATTTATGGACGATCAGATGTTACTATTGAAACAGACCACAAACCTCTCATTTATATTTTCAATAAGCCATTGTTAAATGCCCCAGCAAGGTTGCAAAGAATGTTGTTAATGTTACAACCATGCACACTCAAACTGGTATACAAAAAAGGCAAGGATTTGCATATTGCAGATGCTTTAAGTAGAGCCTATCAAGATAATTTTGATGAAAATTTCGAGAAAAAATGTAATGAGATTGAAAGGCACCTCTGTTTAGTAACAAATAATATTCCTATAACGCCATACAAATACAGAATATTTCAAAAAGAGACAGCGGCTGATCAACACTTGGTAAAACTAATGAATCTGATAAGTAATGGTTTCCCAAAGAATAAAGAGCATCTGGAGGAGGAATTCAAAATATATTGGACTTTCAGAGATGAATTGTCATGTGCTCAGGGACTCATATATAAAAATGACAGACTTTTTGTACCAAAATCTTTGAGAAAGGAAATTTTAGCAAGATTACATGTACCACATTTGGGTAAAGAAAAAACCAAGTTAAATGCTCGACAATTTGTATTTTGGCCTTATATGTCTAAAGAAATAGATAACGTTATTGAATCATGCGACACCTGTCTGTCAAATCGCAATAATAATCAAAGTGAGCCTCTAATTTCCCATGATATTCCTCTAGGCCCTTGGAAAAAGGTTGGGATAGATATATTTCAATTCAACAATAAATATTATCTCATAATTGTTGATTACTACTCAAAATTTGTAGAAGTTACTGAATTACAGAGCCAAACAAGTGAAAAAGTAATACAGGCTGTGAAAAGAATATTTGCAGTTCATGGTATTCCAGATATAGTAATTTCTGATAATGGCCCTTGTTTTTCTGCTAGTGAATTCAAAAAATTCAGTAATTCATGGCAATTTCGTCATGTAACATCAAGTCCCCACTACCCTCAAAGTAACGGCCAAGTAGAAAGATTTGTCCAAACCGTGAAAAATGTATTTATAAAATGTCAAAAATCTGGAACTGATGTACAATTGGCACTTCTAGACTTACGTAACACACCAATTTCTGCAAATTTACCTAGTCCAGCACAATTAATTTTCAGTAGGAGATTAAGAACTACCCTACCAATTAAAGAAAAATTACTTAAACCTAAAATACAACCTTTGTCTGAAACCAGGAATCAATTAAAAGAAAGGCAAGTTGAGCAAAAAAATAATTATGACAAAAGTAGTAAGGAACTGAGCATACTTAAAGCAGGGGACAATGTTAAAGTAAGAAATCATGATATTAAGAGTAAAGAGATGTGGTTAGATGGTATAGTTATCAAAAAGAGAGATGAGCCGAGATCATATGATATTAAGTTGAAAAGAAGCAATAATTTGGTGACAAGAAATAGAAAACATCTAATCAAAGTTAATGATAAAGAAAGTCATAATGACAATTTCAATGGGCATGATTATTTACCAACTGTTTTCAATGCATTCAATGATGATCAAGAAAAAAAGGAGGAAAATGAGTATCTTGATAGTCCAACAAATAGTGAATCTGATTCTGATAGTCCAACAAATAATGAAAATAATTCAGATTTTGGTACACCTATGAATGATCAACTCAGAGAAACACAAACACAAACCAGGTATGGAAGATATGTGAGACCCCCATTTAGATTTAGTCTGTAGTTTGTATTTAATGGTATAATTGTATATGTCCCTATTGTTGAATGTTATTATGTGTCTATTGATGAGAAAGTTTGTATTTTACTATATATTTGCTATCTATATTTACTATTCTATGTTTTGTTTATAAAAGTATATCATTATTGTTGTGAAAGGTCGTCAAAAGAAAGGCACAGAGATATATATATTCAGGTACTTATAATTTATTATTTGGGAGATAATAATTTGCGAATTTGTAATTTTGTAAATTGTACACTGTTGTAAATTATATTGTTCATTTAAAAGAAGGAAGATGTAAAGGATTGAAGTTGTCACGAGTTGACATTTGACATTGACATATAATTCCATGGATCATAGAGAATCTGTGATCCTGCTGGTGGGAATAAAGACTCGTCCATTTGCCTGGCCGACACAACAATGTAAGGTTGTTTCATTCCTGAACCCCAAAACCTCAACCACGTGAGTCTGTACTAAGGGTTCACCAAGCTCAATATATTCAGTATATGATAATAAAACAGTCTAGACCATATATTTCTTTATACAAAAAATTATAATGATGATTCAATTTTACCAATGACAATTTCGACATCTGTTACTGACCATTACACCACATTGTTGCAAATTGTTTTGAATACCAGTACAAAAATGATAAAAAACAATCAAAATGATAATTATATCAAATACATCAATAACAAAAAGTTAACTGATAATGCAGAGGTTACAAATTGGGATGATGTACTTTCGGAGCCTGATGTCGAAGCTAAAGCCAATAAATTGATATATTTGATACAGGATGTAAAACAAAAATCCACCATATACTTGAAAATAAAACATAACGAGAGAAAACGGAAAAAATGGATCACTCCCTCACTGGTGAAACAAGTGAATAAAAAAAACAATCTGTATATTGCATCTAAAAAACAATCAAATGATACAATGTTGAAAGAGGCATATTTGAATTGTGAAATAGAAACTGAAATATTGATCAAAAATGCGAAGAGAAATTATTATAATAAAAAAGTATAGAGAAAGAAAAAAATTCATCAAAAAAACTATGGAATTTAGTTAATGAGGTTGTTACAAGAAATGAAAGGGACGAAATACAACATATAAAAGACGGTGATGAATTAGTCAGTAATGGAGAGCAAATGGCAAATATTTTTAATAACTATTTTATACATGTAGGTGAAAATCTTGCTAATAAAATAAATAAACCACGAAACTATATCGAAGAGAGAACTGTAAGTTGCCACTCAATATTTTTGTATCCAACAACTGAGAAAGACGTAAAACATATTATATGTCATGAATTGAAAGCTAATAAAGCCCCTGGAACTGATGAAATTACTTCTGAAACGATTAAAAAAATAGTCGATCATATAAGTCACCCTCTAACTGTAATAATTAATGATGTACTAGAAACAGGGCACTTTCCAACTGCCTTTAAAAGTAGTGTTGTTAGGCCTATCTTCAAAGCCGGAGATAAATATGATGTAGTAAATTACAGACCAATATCTTTGATATCAAATCTAGCGAAAGTTGCTGAAAAAATAGTGAAAGCCAGAGTGAACAAATTCCTCGAAAAATATAAATTACTCTCTAACTCTCAATTCGGATTTCGAGAGCATAAATCAACCCAAGATGCGATACATCTATTAATATCTTCTATTTATGATAGTTTAGATAAAGGGGAACCAGTAATTGGTATTTTTCTAGACTTGGCGAAGGCCTTCGACACCGTCGACCATTCAATTCTTCTGGAAATTCTGCAAGATATGGGAATAAGAGGCACAGCATATTGTTTATTCGAAAGTTACCTAGAAAACAGAAACCAGCAAGTTAAAATAAAAAATAAACTGAGCAAAACTCAAAAAATAACATGTGGTGTGCCTCAGGGAACAGTGTTAGGACCCTTGCTATTCACAATATCTGAATAATTTATTTTTATTGGAAAGGGAAGGTCAAATCATCAGCTTTGCCGATGACACTGTTGTGATATATAAAGACACAAATTGGTTTGATTTAAAACAGAAAATTGAAAATGACTTTACCAATATAAAGTGTTGGCTAGACTATAGAGTCTTATCAATCAATTTCGAAAAAACAGTGTACCTACCATTCAGTAGCTTTGAAACATCTCTTCCGGAATATGATATAAACATTCAGAATTCATTCAGGATACGACCTAGTAATAAGATTAAATATTTAGGAATTATGTTGGATTGCTGCTTCAAATGGAATATCCATGTGAACTATCTGATACAGAAATTGAGATGCATACTATATAGATACAGAAAAGTAGCGGAATATTTGAATCTGAAAGAAAAAATTATTGTTTATCAAAGTTTAGTAGAATCACATTTGAAATATGGAATCATAGGCTGGGGAGGTGTTTCAAAAACATATTGTAGTGCTCTCCAAGTGTCCCAAAATAAGTTCTTGAGAATTATGTTGAACAAACATCGAATGTATCCGACTGATCTACTGTTTTCTGAAACTAAGATACTAGATATTCGGCAGATATTCTATGTGCAGGTCAATGTAAGGCAATTCCTTGAAAAAATCGACTTACGACGCTACACTCATACTTACGGAACAAGAAATAAACAAAAATATGTTGCACCGGCTATGAAAAAACATATCGGACAAAAGAGTTATCGATACCTAGGAACAAAATTGTATAATAACTTACCAGAAAGTGTCAAAAGCCAGCATAATTTGTCAAAGTTCAAAATGAGCCTCACCGCCCATGTCGGAAGTAAACCCAGAAGAGAAATTCATGAGTTGATTGAGGTTTAAAATAAATATATCTACATGATCAGTCATATACGTATACTTACTGCACATCTACGATTGACTTGCCACGATTATATACATATACTTACTGCACATCTACGATTAACCAGTTGAGCGCCGTGAGGTATAGTGCGCGTGCCACACATAGTTTTGCTCCTGGGGCAGCGCGGCATATACACTGTGCCTCGTGACGTACTGTTATATTTTCTGGTGTGGTATCGTAGAGATGCCTCGCTACTGTACAAATCAAATTGGGGCTTGAAGAGTGTGGCCTGACGAACCATGCTATGGTCTTGGCCCGTGAATATTTTTCATTTTCGATTTTTTTTTTGATATTTCAATTTGAAAGTGGAGGATGGTCTTGTTTTGGTAGGTACTTCACTATGAACGAAGAAAGCATTTAATTTTTGCATTTTTTATTCAAGAACATTACAAACAACGGAATATATTGCATCTCATGAGATGGAAAGATAATGAACTGAAATGTATGCAACTGAACTGAACATGACATGTATGTCGCATGGCCCTATACCATATGATAATGCCCACAGGCCGCGCGGCATACAAGGCATGCCTCAGACAAAAAGGCCTATGAAAAAAAAACTAAATCACAAATCGACAAAATTCGTGGAGAGACATAAACGGTGATGCTCAATTATGTCAAAACCGATACAAAAAAATTTGGTCATCTGGGACCAGATTTTTTCCTTGTACGGCGGCGCTCAACTAGTTAACTTGCCATGATTATAAATAAGTTATAGTAAAATGCTGCTGTCTTGAATCCTGTCTGAAATTGCGCTCTCGCCTTATTTCTTACTTCTATTTTAATTAATTTTCTTTTATTTTCAACTTTTATGTATACATTCTAGATTATAGGTGATCATATTGTAATAACTGTGTGAATTTTGTATTTGTATAATGTATACTTATGATATTGTGTTATACCACGTACAAGTCATTGATGTTGTCGTCAATGACTTCTGTGAGTTATTTAAATGTTTATTGAATAGTAACAATCATTGTTAACTTCCATGTAATCAGTTATTTCTGCCAATAAACATTCATTCATTCATTCATTCATTCATGTAATTCGATGGAAAATACGGACCAGTATTGCTCGGTCAGCAAGGATTTTTAAAAACAGCACGAATAAACTACTCCTCTGGAGGGGTGGATCGAAATAATTCCACAGGTGGCATCTATACATATCTATACAGGGTGGGCCACCAGTAACGCCTCGGTCTCTAGAAGGCTAACCACTTATCTTCTTGGAATTCTTCCTCTCTAGGAAGTTGCATGTCAACATAGGCTACCATTTAAAATTATTTCGAAACATACAGGGTGTCCCTAAAAAACCATAAAACACTGAAGTTAAACTTTTTTCTATCGAACACCCTATATATTATTTCATTTTGAGATTCTCCCTGATGAGCTGATTTCAACGACCCATCATACTTGGGGTCTAGCAGTTATAATTACTGAAATATAGGGTATCGAGATTTTCCAAGTTCAAGAATTTTTTGTGTCGAACTATTCATAATTGGTCAAAACGGCTCAACTTTTGATCAACTATCTACTGACATTTAAATGGGACATATACCGGGTGATCAAGATTCTGAATTCTGCACCACAATGTATTTGTTTCAATTAAATGTCAGTAGATAGTTGATCAAAAGTTGAGATAGGGAAATGTAAGTCAGTAAAATGAATCATACTATTGCAGATTATCTATTAACTTGCTTCCACTATAGCATTTCCCCACCGTAATGATTAATTGTAGTACCCTGTCTCTAGACGCTATAGTTATCAACAATGAAGTTCCATGGTTCATAAGTGTGAGTCAATCTGCAACTTGTAAGTGTCAAGACCTATTTTATGGTTATGGTTACTCATGATGGTACACGGAAAACAAGGATTTGTTGCATCAACAAATCATTTATGCTTGAGTTATTTTTGTTGGACTGAGCAATTTTTGTTGAATCAACCAGATACATGATTATTCCATGGAAGCAGCTTGTTCAAATCAAGAATGTAGTCTAATTGAATCAACAGTATAATATCAATTCCATCAACAAATTATATGGTTTCCTCAAAAACAAATTATGTGGATTCAAAATAATGTCGATGTTTATTCTCAACTATAAACATTTCGTTGACTTGATCAAACAATGATCATTTTGATGAGAATATCTCTTTGATACAACATACAAGTTTTCTTATTCCGATGTAGCAATGAACTCGTTTCGAACGGATCATTTGCTTGAATAGAGCAACGAAATATGTAATATCAAATGAAATATTTTGTTCATTCTACATCAACTTAAATTTTCGCCTCTAGATGGCAATCATTTCGCCTTTTCTATGCCTGCCTCGAGTTCATTATATACGTGAAGCCTGATTCTTCGTGTTTAAAATATCAGCTGGATACATCGAACTTAGGATTACTAGCAATCCGAAATAGATTTCCATCAGCTAAAGAGAAGTGAAGACTAAAGATCTATGCTAGGAGTCGACTAGTTTCCTAGTTTTGTTTATTCTATTGATGTGAAATTTCAGGAAATTCCCGAATATTGAATTTGGTTTAACAAAACAATTTGCCGAATGGATATATAGTTCCTCTTGAATCAACAAAATATTTCATTGAATTAACCAAATATTTCATTGAATCAACCAAATATTTCATTGAATCAACCAAATATTTCTTTGAATCAACTAAATATTTCGTTGAATCAACTAAATATTTGAATAAATCAATATCTTGTTATTTTGAATCAAACAAAATGATTGTTTGAGCCAATTCAATATCTCTTCGTGAACAATTCATGGATATGCTTCATTGAAGAAGATCCAGAGTTCATGCAAGATATATTTACTTGATTCAAACTTCAAATTCGCTCTGAAACAAGATATAGATTTACTCATTTCAAGATATTATAATATTTTGTCGTGCATATACGACACTTTTATTTGCTCCATTCAATTAAATTTTGCTTGATTCAACAGTTTCCTTTTGTCCGTGTAGTCATAGACTACAGAAGATAAACTATAAGACAGTTCACTCGTTCATTTTTCGACTTCTAAGAGATCTCGCCGCAACCTAGCCGACCGCTGGATTCTGCCGGCTAACGACTGCCGGGGCCTTTGAAATCGCAATCTAATTAGCTGTCAACCGACCGCAACCGTTTGGCGGTGCAATGATTTATAGAAAAGCAAAAAATGCAATGTTGGGCTGTACCGACAAACGGATTTCACTAAGTGAACTATCTTCTAGAATTCAGTAATCTTTGGTGTAGTCATGAGAATGAAAAACAGTGAATTCTCATTTTACGGGTAGGTATTTGTAGACTTAATGTGATTAAAACTATGAGATCCATGTAAGGTGAGTCTTTTGATTTTGCGTGTATTTCACTAACAGTATAGTATAGTGGTGCATGTGCTTTAGTAGTACTGGTGGAACGAATACCTGCCTAGTTGAATTTGACAAGATGATGGGATGTCAGATTATTACGCCATCCTACTGCCATTATTACTCTTATCACTCGATTCATCACAATAATGTCTATCCGAGTGTCTATCATTAAATGTTGAAAATCTAGTTAGCAATGTATATGAATGACTCCATAGTTGTAGATATATGAGATTTCTTTCATCAATGTTTTTACCTTCTCCAAGATTCGTGAAGTGAATAAGAAATAAGGGAGCACCCTGTAACTGATTAACTCTCACTTTTTATCTGGAGAACACCGACAGAGTTTCGCGTTATCGCTTTGATATAATAATTACTGGCCATCGATCTTCTTCTGTCCTTTATCTGCATTGCCATCTAAACGCTTCGACATTATAATCAGACCACTTTCCCCTGCTATCCTGCTACACCCTGACAATTATTACCGTCCTGATTATCATCGATGGGAGTTTTGCATTTTGATTGTTACCGCGCAAATTTATAATTGATACCTTCCTACGATCTCGGAGATCATGAATACGGTTATTGTCGATTTATCATTCGAACTGATTGAATAACATACCAGGTGTCACGTCCAAATAAGGATTCGCGATTTTAATTTTCGGAGTGTACCTGTAGCAATTGAAAATCAGGTTGAAATTATTGTAATGATCGTGTATTGCAGCCGATGTTATTGAGGGTAAGGTGGCTTTGAATTCGTGACGGAACATATGTCAAGTCCTTATATACATATCACTAAAGAGAATAAAATTTCACGCTGAGTGGTGGGAACATTTCATGGTCCCTCTTTTCGAAATGAGAAAGTAATTGGCATTTAAAACAACGAAGAAGTTAACGGAAATACCAAACATCCTGTTCAACTTCTTGAAATACTATTGAGGCATCCTTAACGTGTAAACCAAGAATTACAACCAATACCAGTCAAACGAAATCGACAAGCCCTGTCAGCACATTCCCAAGAGCTTATAAGCTTCAAAAGTTAAAAAATCCCAATACATATACCTCCTCTCCCTATCCTCTCCATAGGTACGCACGATGTTCTCCGAACATTCATAAACCGAGTGTCCCAAGTTATCGTATATACAGGCATTATCTTGCTTATTTGACAAGATTATTGAAAATTCAGAAACTGCATTGAATGGCATCGAAGTACCATCCTAATGACATAAAAAATCTGTCATATTTGACAGTTCTCTAGCAGCTACCTCTCACTTTTATTTTTTTATTGATAACAACAAAAATATCAACATTTTGTGACTTGTTTCAAGTTACTTAATTATTAATTATCCTTATGTCAATGGAAAATTGCCTCCGCTTGTGCTTTTTGTTTTTTTGTTTCAAATAGCCGATGGTTTTCAATTCCAATTTGTAGTGACCGTAAATACAGGGGATGTCATTTGAAAATAAAAAGTGGGGGATATAACTGCCAGATAACTGTCGAATGTACTAGAATTTTCTAGGTAGGGTAGTTCAATGCCATTGAATGCAGTTATTTGAATTTTTTAATTATCAATTCAAATAAGCGATATATTGCCTGTATACGATAACTTGGGATACCCGGATAGGGATTCCCTTTCGCGCGCCCCAAAAAGTGAAGAAAATTAGCACCTCATTATTTTCGTAATGCAGAATTCAAGAATTCCATAATCAATAGTGTGTTCTTCCGGTTCGACTGGAAATGACAGAGTACCGAAAAAATATATTCCACGTCCATGTCGTCGAATACGTTCTCTACGTCATTTCTTCAAATTCTATTATTGTAGGTATGGTATTAATATACTGAGTAAACAATTACTTCAGACAGAAAGTTCTATATTTTCATAATAGCTTATGATTTGAGTATTATTCGAATATGATTAATTCAATGTGATCATACTTTTCTTCTGAGGTAACATTTCTGTCATGTATATTCGCATGGTCATTGGGTATTTCTGTCAATTTTTAAAACATATTCTGACAAGTAACTTTTCACGGATATCGTTTAAATAAAAGCGTAATTTAGAAAATGTTGGTCAGGATTCTTGAATGATGGAGAACGGGAAAACAATCATCAAACTTATTAGCTTATTTTGAAGATATTCAGGTTTTTGATGGAAATATTGCCGAGCTCTTTTAACAACAAACAGGTCACAATGTCAGATACTAAACATTTCACTATATGTATATACGTAACACTAAATCAACCAAATCGAAGATCTAAAAAAGTCACTTAGGAGTACCCAAAGTGCAAGAGGAAATTGGCGTTCTCTTGTGGAAATTTCGTTGAGGACAGATTTGTCTCATGTTTTTTGACTAATAACTTGCTGATACATTCAATAAATATGTTAAAATTGTGCAATTTCGAACTCTGGGTCCCAATGACATATTCAGTTGTCATTGATAAGAATCAAAATTGGTAGAGCAAGAGATCATTCATTCGGTCCAATATGACAATCTTAGTCCAAAAAGACCAATATATAACTTTGACCAGTACCAGTCGAATGAGTCCATCAAACTTCTGAGTTCAATCCGTCCATTGATTGTCTAATCCGGAATCAATATGTCAAATTATTGGCCATTTTCTCCATTTATTCCAATCTCAATAAGAAGTCCATCACAATATGTCAAGTAAGAAGTAAGCTGATCATTAAAATTATATGATAAATGTTGTGTCAGTGTGTTTTGAAAGCGTGGAATGAACACGAGATATTTTATTCTATAATTTCGAGTTAAAAACTTGAGCAGTCATGAGTGTTGTTTTACTGTTGAAATTAATAGTCGTGTGATTTTTTTCTTGATGCCAGAATGAATTATCTTCAAATAAAAAAAGTTCCTGATTCGTTAACTACACCTTTCTCAATTGTAATTCAGAAAGTATAAGATGTAATTCAGAAAATATAAGTTGTAATTCAGAATAGTTAATTGTAATTCAGAAAGTATTACTTGAAGTTCAGATTAGTTAATTGTAATTCAGAAAGCGTAATATGTAATAAAGATTAGTGAAATGTAATTCAGAAAGTCTACTTGTAATTCAGAATAGTGAAATGTAATTCAGAAACCGTAGATTGTAATTCAGAAAGCATAACTTGTAATTCAGAAAGCATAACTTGTAATTCAGAAAGTATCAATTATGATTCAGAAACTACGAACAACCCGTATGCATCCATTCTCCTTGAGAACAACGACTTGTTTATCTTGAACAGAATATTGACCAGGTCAAAGATACAATTGTTGGAGGTGATTGTGCTCACCACCATTCACCATGCTGCAGCTCTGGCATTCCAAGATATGCCCGTTGGTCGATAGATATAAAATGTTGATGTTCACCACAGAAAATACCATTCGTTGATTTCTATCCCCTCCGCTTATTTAAGTCCATAGTATTTATGAATCACAAGTGATGCTTTCTGAATTACAAATTACGCTTTATGAATTACAATTGACTATTCTGAATTGCAAGTTACACTTTTTGAGTTACATTTCACTAATCTGAATTACATGTTATGCATTCTGAATTACAATTGACTAATCTGAATTACAATTGACGCTTTTTGAATTACAATTAACTAATCTGAATTACAAGTTACACTTTCTGACTCACATTTTACTAATCTGAATTACAAGTTACACTTTCTGAATTACAATTGAAAAAGGTGTAGGTAGATCTATATGATTTTCACCATCTCAAACATGATTGGACGATTGAACGCAGGTGTCTCATTTTCAAGGTACATAACCTATTCATTTTTAAGTACTTTGGTCAGTTCTGAAACCCATTTACTAGAAATTCATTCACGTAGTGAATAGCTACACAATGGCACCAAGTGGGAGTTTTCTATTCTTCGAACGCAAACGTTTTCCAACTACTTCTTCCGCTGGTAGGAAACAACCGTACACTTTTTCTTCAAATTATCCTCGCATTTATGGTGTGTAGTGTAGTTGATTATTCTGAAAAAGGAACACTAATAAATCAACACACTTGAATGGCGAGCATCTCAATGGGAAGAATTTACTACAAAACAACCTTTTAGTGGAGCAGAATATCTTCAATGAACCATCTTAAAGGAAATACTATGAGGCATTGTTGAGATTCTTTACAATTCTTACAATTTTACTACAATTATTCAATATCCTCTTTTGGTTCTTCAAGGCAACACTTAAAGTTTGAGTACCTTTGAATTCGTTTGAGAGTGCTTTCCGATCTAATTTTTAGAATGTGCGTGAAAGGAACTCATTGTAGATACTATAGATACGTGAATCAGTGGCGCGCCAGGCCGCCAGGTTCAAAGAATATAAGTAGAAACTGAAGAAACTGCAGATTTCTGGATTCAAAAGAAATATATATGATGACAAAAGTTACTCATGTATCCCAGTTTTTTAATTATTTTTTCAAATTTCTTGACAACCGCTAATGCATGCCTTATGTTTTTATCAATTTTAACGTATTTTCATCGCTTTATCTACGTTGTGTGGAGAGAGAAGTAAGGTTAGATTGTTCAGAAAAAGTAGTCTGCATAGACATAATCTTTTAGGGGATCTAATAAACTATATTGTATAAGACCTTCAAATCAAAATTATTCATAAAATTTTTCGGAGGTCTGATTTCAAATGAAAATGAGAAGACATTAGTACAAGAAATTTCATGTGATATGTTGATTCGGAAAGGATTCCCCATAACCACCTCAGAAGCATCTGAGAAAAGTTAATAATAATTATAAGAATAGGTGCGTTGAATCCTGACAGCCCACTATATCAAATCTACCGAATATTCATTTGGTATAGATATATGACTACATTTTCGATTTGAGAGTAATATTCAAATTCTCCAAGTTTTTTTTATGTATGATGGCTTGGTAAACAGATATCATATCCGACAAGTTTGGCAAAGAAGCCGACAATATAGGAATATTTTATGATCCCTCATATCTTTGTCCTTCGATCAACTATAATAACAGGAGCACATTTTACTATCCCAAAAAACACTACAAATTCAATATGTTGAATATAGGATTCAAGCAATATTTTATCGAGTTTATGATAAACCCTTATATACAGGGTGTCCCACTAAGGTCGGCGAGGTACGATATCAGGGAAACCATAAACCTCAGGACTTCGAGGGAAACAAATCAAGGACTAAATCGGCCAAGAAGAATTGATTGAAAATATTCTCAAGTTCATAAAACGACCGCTAGGAGGGGCGCAATCTTTTTGATAAAACTAAAAATTCAATTTTTATCGGAAACCACTATATTAAGGTACTGTTTCGATGACGGAAATGCACAGTTCATCGAAATTCGCGTCAGTTTGTTCACGGACTTTTTTGCATATCTTGAAAAATAAAGGTGAAGGAAGCTGGTGAAGAAATCATTTTTGAAAACGCTTTATCTCAGATATCCTTTCTCCGAATTTGATCATTTTGGGCTCATTTGGAAGAGTATTTCACACCGATTTGAACACTGAATTTGATATTGATCTCTAGTTCACACAGCGTCTACTAGATGGCGTCGTTCACCCAAGATCCTTATTTTTGATTTTTCCCAAAAAAATCAAATGGAATGCTACATATTTTGATCACCAGATCCGAAACGCATAAAATAAGCTACATTTTGGCGAAAACCGCGATTCGATATATGCATCCGTTTACGAGTTATTTTGTTCAAAAGAAATCATGTTCACATTACAAATCTCCTATTCCTCTACTTTTATCGTGATACCTATGGAAAGAATCGTACTTCAATCCAACTAGTTGCTAAGCAAGACATGTAATAATATAGGCTGACAATTCAAAAAATAAGCATTTTAATCAATAGCGCAGGTGAATATGATGAAGTTGCTAATTATTTCGTTCGAATGCAGTTTGACTTAAGATAACACAAATCAGAGAATTTGTTCAAAATTAAACATGATTTGTTTTAAATAAAATGTTGTTTTTTGAGAATAACTCGAAAACGGATACAGATTTCGAATCACGGTTTTCGCCAAAATGCAGCTAATGCATTTTGAGTCTGTTGATCGAAATATGTAGCATTCCATCAGAATCTTTGGTGAACGACGCCATCTAGTAGACGCTGTGTGAACTAGCGATCAATGTCAAATTCAGTGTTTAAATTGGTGTGAAATTCTCTTCCAAATGAGCTCAAGTTGATCAAATTTGGAGAAAGGATATCGGAGATGAAGCGTTTTCAAAAATGATTTCTTCACCAGCTTCCCCCACCTTTATTTTTCAAGTTATGCAAAAAAGTCCGCGAACAAACTAACGCGAATTTCGATGAACTCTGCATTTCCGTCATTGAAACAGTACCTTAATATAGTGGTTTTCGAGAAAAATTAAATTTTTAGTTTCATCATGAAGATTGCGCCCCCTAGCGTTTTATGAATTTGATTTCCTCGAAGCCCTGAGGTTTATGGTTTCCATGATATCGTACTTCGCCGACCTTAGTGGGACACCCTGTATACTTAATCCTATCTATAGATCAACTCCATAGTGTATATACTCATATAATATTCCTGTTGATTGTAGATAGTTTCATATTTGTAATGTTTCGGCCTCTCTGCACGCGTTACTGTGTCTCCATCTAGCGGCGAAACGATGCAACTTTATTGACATATATAGGGAAGTTTTGTCCAATGAGTATTTATTTTGTGCCTAGGAATCTGCTATCTCCACCGTTGAATTGACACCCTATATTCGTATTGAAACAGCATATCAAACTAAGACTTTGAATAATTCAAAAAATAAATATATTTATGAATATTTGTTGCCACACAAAATTTTCGGAAAATTATTCAATTCAGAGTAGATCCGAACAGTATTGATGGTCTATATGGATGGATACATTTCGTAATTATCTTTATCGAATTTTCTTAAGAAGAGAAAACTCACAGGAGATATCTGGAAAGTCACTGACCCCCCTGTTTTTCAGTACCAGCACCAGTGACTTCATAGCTATTTTTTTGAAATATACAAGTCGCTCATTTTGAATCCGAAATGTTTCCATCGACATTTCATAAATAACATTATATTACAATACAAATGGGACGAAAATGTTTTGATAATCTAAAATAATCCTATAACAATATGTATGAAACAAAACATTCTTTGATGAATATTTGATTTCCGGCACTCACCTATACATGGAGTTGAAATTGAAAATTAAAAAGTTCGAATTACAACAACATGTTTTTCGATGTATTCGAAATTCTGAAATGGGAAAAAGAAAGCAGGTTCAAATATCTAAATATATATGGCCCTGTACCTTTTGGTACATTGTCAATTGATTTTCGTTAGACAAAAGGAGGTATTTATTTTACATGAATTAAACTTGCCATTTATAATATTTTCTTCTAATACAATTCACCTTATAATATTCCACAGAGGGTACAGAGCTCTCCATAAATAATATTCAAACCAGTTCAAGTGTATTGTACATAATCTATCTAATTTTCACAGTTTATACACACATATTTATAAATCTTCCATTGACTGATAATGGACTATTATATAATTAATCTATGGTAAAAGTCCATGGTATCTCAAAGTGGAGTGAATAGATTCATATACAGAGATGACTTTGTGTGTCTTTGTCTTTGTGTGTCTTGTGTATGTATTATATAATTCCAAAACATGTTCCTTCCTCATTGAACTTACATTAAACAAAACTATATTAAAATGTCATGAAGATGACTTTACGATTACCTTCTCTTCATAATACAGTCACTTCAATTTGAGTGACTTTCAAAGCTGAGCTACTAAAGTTTAGGATTATCTGTATTTTTGCCCTTTGTGCAGAACTTTGGATAGACAGGAAGACAGGTGAACAATCATATCAGAACTTATGCTTGAAATTTTGTCATTGTTCAAAATGTTACCAGAACATTTTAATGTTGAAAAATTGACATATTGATAATGATCTGAATAGCCTAGAACCTTTTATTCCCAATTTTAGAAAATCTACACAAAATAAAGGAAGTGAGTAAGTGATTAATAAGCACCTATCAGGTACAGGATCTATATACAGTGTGACCCATTTAAGATGGAAGCACCCTTATAAAACTTACATTTTTCAACCGATTGGAATGATTTTTTTTTTGTTAGGTAGATATTCGAAAAGTCTATTAGGACACCAAATATCATGAATAAATCTTCATTGCCAGGGCCAACTAATCTGATTTTTCAAGGTCAAAAATCTAAAAAAATTACTAGCAATTTTTTTAGAAAAAATCTGACTACACCACTGGATTTGTGACATTTTCAAATGGGTAACATGTAAATTACGTTGAAATGCGTCAATCAATAAAAAAGTTATAAAGGAATGAAATTTGAAAAATATGCCGTTTAATCAACCCATCAATTTTTATTACTGAACAGATTTCGATGAAACTGTGATCAGTAATATTTCAAGACATCCTGAATCCAGTGGAGTATACAGAATTTTCATAAAATTCCTGAACATGAATCGGTGGGTTGATTAAACGGCATATTTTTCAAATTTCATTCCTTCATAACTTTTTTATTGATTGACGCATTTCAACGTAGTTTACATGTTACCCATTTGAAAATGTCACAAATCCAGTGGTGTAGTCAGATTTTTTCTAAAAAAATCGCTAGTAATTTCTTTAGATTTTTGACCTTGAAAAAACAGATTAGTTGGCCCTGGAAATGGAGATTTATTCATGATATTTGGTGTCCTAATAGACTTTTTGAATATCTACCTAACAAAAAAAAATCATTCCAATCGGTTGAAAAATGTAAGTTTTATAAGGGTGCTTCCATCTTAAATGGGTCACACTGTATATATATATATTTGTTAAAAACTTGTTTTCTGCTAAGATAAAATAGAGATGGAATTGGCTATAATTTAGAACGAAGGAGGAATGACAAGAACGATAAACTTTGATTGCTCACGACAACTGTCGAAAATGGGTAAATAATTATAGTTCTTGAAGCAGAAAGTAAAAATGATGACTATTGCTGAAGAGAATATAGTCAGCAGAAAATTAATGGGGAAAATCTCTTCTATTTGGATGTATGACATTCATCATACAGGACGTGGAAAGAAATTCTGAATTAACAGATACAAATTGTGTATATCATGAATAATGGCTGAAAGATAACTGGACTTCTGGTTACTGAGGAGGGTTTGATATCCGAAATGGGTTCATTCGAATAAAGTCATAATATAACCTGTTTGTGATAGATAATATTACAATACCACTGATACGAATGATTTTTTGGAAGTTTTAAGCTCATCAAGAGTTTATACAAGTGTTTCATAATAAATGCGCAAGACATCAGGATGTGATAGTTCGTCCAAAAATATGAAGAAAGTATTCACTAACATACCCTCTGAAATACACCATTTTTCAGATACAGAGTGATGAAATTTAAAAATGAAATTCTTTATTTTTGCGAATATCTCTGGAACCGTTCATCGCACAAAAAACAGATTTTGTTTGCATTTTAACCTCATAATAGGCTATGTTTTGTGCAGAAATATTATTTTTGAAATCGATTATTGGTAAAGTTTTTCAAGGGGTAGTGGGTTGTTTTTATCCTCCACTCTACGCCACTGGTAAAAGTACAGTTTTGAGCCGCCCATCTGAACCGCCAATGTTTTCAAAACAAAAAAGGTACTCTTGGTCGTAACCTTTAAACATGACCGTTTTCGGGAAAAATCATCAACCTTTATGTTGGAAATTATAGTCAATTTTCCGAAATAATTTATTTTACTAATTAAACAAATTTTATTTGAAGTTTAGAACAATTGACGAAATTAAACTACATAATTGCAAGAAAACAATAAGAAATTGTACACCCAAAATTGACTATGTTTTTCAGCATAAAAGTTGATTTTTCTCAAAAACGGTCAACATTAGAGCTCATGGCCAACAGCACCATTGTTGAAACAATTGGCGATTCAAATAGGTGGCTCGAAACTGTACTTATTCCAGTGGCGTAGAAGTTGGTGAGAAAAACACCCATATTACTCCTTCAATTTGTTCACCAATTATGACGTAACAAAAAATACTCCTGCACAAATCATGGCTTATTATGAGTAGAAAATGCTTATGAATTGATGGATGCAGTGTGCGCAACTCTCACAAGGCGCTCGTTTATTGCCTCATGAATTTTTTATAGAAATATTCGTCAGGAAATGACCTAGAAAATGAATGGTTCTGCTTCCTCTGTTCATCCAGGTTACACAGGTAGACAAAATACCTATCTGAGAAGTCACTGCAGGAATCAAATCTGTCTTGGATGTTCCTGAAAAATATGTACAACCTGTGTTGAACTGAGGGAATAAAAACCACTTGCAGAAATTATTTCCTCCACAATTTTGTTTTTTGTTTTTTACGTTCAACCTTTCTATCAACCTCTATTACAATGCTTATGCAATTATGACATTCATGTTTTCGTTTCAAGATCTTGAATGACCTTAAAAGTAATATGTGTTCCTTTTGGTACCATATTTGCGAATTATTTTTTTTTTATCGCTTGGAGCGCACGAAAGGGAATTCCTATAATGTTCAAAGAACATCGTGCGTTCCTAGGGAGGATAGGGACAGGAGGTAGGTATTGGAATTTTTTTTGAACTTTTGGAGATTATATGTTTTTGGGAACACTTCCACAGGCAATGAATTCCAGAGCCTAGCCGTTCTATGGATGAAGGAGTCTTGATAAAGTGCTGTTCGACATCTTTCGAGGTTGACAACGAAAGGATGTGCTGACTGGGCTTGTCTAGTTCGTCTGATTGGTATTGCTAGTGAAGGGATGATAGCAGAGATTTCCGAAGAACATTTCCCGTGGAAGTATCGATAGAAAAGTGAAAGGTCGCCGACCTTTCTACGGTGTTCCAATGATGTCAAAGAGTGAGTGAGTGTGGCGTCACCCACCAGGCGAATGGCTCTCCTCTGGATGGAATCTAAGAGCATCAGCGTATGTTTTGGTGCTGAATCCCATATATGGGAACAGTATTCAAGAACAGGCCGTATCTGCGCTTTGTAGATCATGAGAAGCTGTTGAGGTGTGAAGTAGCTTTTCGCACGGAACAAGAATCCGAGTTTTTGTGAAGCAGCTTTTGCGATGGATCTGACATGATTATCCCATGAAAGAGTGTTGCTGATGGAAATACCGAGCATAGATATGGTGGGCTTGGTGGGGATGGTGGAGCCAGACATTACAATATCAGGCATACTGAGTTCCGCCTTTCTAGAGAAAATGCAGGCTTGAGTTTTGGTGGCGTTGAATTCAACTAGGTTGTTTGTTCCCCAGGCTGTGATTTCTGCAAGATCTTCATTGACAGCATTGACCTGCCTGCGCCGTGAGTTCTTAGTTTCCTGGGAAGAAATGGGAATTCTGGAAGAGAACGCAGTATGGAGGGTACTATCATCTGCGAAGCTGTGGATGGGGCAAGTTGTTACTCCCAACAGATCATTGATATGAAGCAGGAATAATGTTGGTGCCAAAATTGATCCTTGTGGAACGCCGGAATTGATGCCAATGGTATCAGACGATACACCGTCCACCACCACGTGAAGCGATCTGCCTGAGAGAAAACTCGATAAGAGATGGCATAGCTGAGGTGGTAAGCCGTATGATGGTAGTTTGTGGAGGAGTCCTTCGTGCCACACACGGTCGAATGCTTTCGATATGTCCAACGCGACAGCTAGAGATTCCCCGTGTTTTTCTATTATTACACATTTTTACCATATTTTCCTGTTGAGATCGATATAAGTACTTTCAAAATCATTAATCCTAATACTGTTGCCCTTATAAGTTGCAACTATTTCAATTTACACACCTTGATAAAACCTATTGGATAGTCGGAGTCTGTATAAGACTACACCCGTCTGCACCTCAGTAGTTGATGGGAAATAATTCACCTCAGTGGTTACCTCATAATGTATTTGATATCTAATCACATATATATGTATATTTGGCAAATCAAACTGCTACGTAAGATTATTATTATTTGAATAGCAAAGTCGGTAACTATAAAGGAGGATTAACAAAAACTCGACAAAAACCTATTAGCCACTCCTCCGAATAAATCGACTCCTAATCTTGAGATACCTGTTTTTGGTGACCACACATAAGTAACTATTCGAATTCGACGTTTTTAGAAACGTGAAACTTAAAAACACTTTTCATGTTTTGTTATCGAAAACCCGGTATTGATGGATCTCTAATCTACTCAGATTTCTCCAACCAGATAGAATAACAGTAAACACGAATTCTGACTGAATCCAAATGCAAATAATTCATCAAATCAACAAGAAACAAATGTGATATAGAAAATGATTTATCATCATGATTTGAAGTATTAATTTTGGTATACGTAGTAATGTTATAGCTCTGGAGGGTAGGCTTTTCAACCTATCTTGTTTAGAGAACAGAACATTGAAGTTTCCTTTGAGGTGGTCCAATAATAAAATGAAGTAGTTTTTCAATCACTCTTTAATAAGACATAATAAAGGACCCCGCACTTTTTCTATATAAAAATGGCGTTCCGTCGAATTTCCCCAATTTTTGGTAAATGATAGTACTCGACATACTGATTGAATATGCCAAGTCCCAACTCAATCCTATGACTAGTTTACGAGATACAGGGTGTTGAAGTTGAAGAATACCTAATTTTTCTCGGCCTATATCTCTAAGATAGGACAAATGAATTCCAATTTTTCGGGAGCACGTAATAGTTATGCCCTTAGGCGCAAGAACTATATAGGTATTCGACCAAAACTGATTTTTATTACAGGGTGATTCTCATTTCAAATAATGTGTTTTTTTGAATATCTGAATATCAATGCTACAAATTGATAACAATTACAAAATGAGATTTATAGCCAAGTATGCTCTTCTTACATCAATTGAATTCGTAAAATATAATAATTATACATGGTGTTTCATTAATGCTGTTGATTGCATAATTGGTCTATCCTAAAGTTCATTGGGCCACCTCGTATTATCGGGTTGATTCCAGACATTCAAAATATTTTTGAAGGATGTATCCCAATGAGTTCCATGATATACAGAGTGATTCATCGATTGAAAAAATTGACAACCACGAAAAAATATTCAAAAACCACTATTTTTTTCATCACCCTCTAATTCGAAATTATTACCGTCGATGTAAGATTTTTTTCCACCAATATACTCAGTATGGATATTTCAATCAAATTGGGAATTTTCAGACCCATGCTATGACTAGTTTTTTTTATACATCGAATAATGTGAAAATAATTATGGAAAAGTAATTACATAATAACACGAAAAATTGCTCCGAATCGCAAAACTAGTAGTCACTAGTCAACTATGTCAAAAAATGTGATTTGTTCGTAAACAAAATCTAGTGGTCTTATTATAGGTCCGCTAGCAAAACATCTCGAAAATGTTTTTCAGAAAACATCAAACAAATCACAATATGCCCCCGAAAAAATCTCATCAACGACACAACTCATCAACGATCCCACTCATATAAACGTGCTAAAACTCATGAGCGTTCCAAGTCGACAGCGGTTTTTCCCAACTCAATCCTATGACTATACTTTTCGAAAAAAATATGAAACTAAACTTCCGCAAACGCCTAGTGAGAGGTGCGCGTTAATATATTTTGCAACTCTCCTTTATCCAACCAACTTCCAATCTTTTGATCATACTGTATATTGTTAGAATCGAAGTTAGTATATGCACATCGGAAAGACACTAAAGTTGGAGTTTTGGTTATGTAGATATTCGTTACCGGGTTCAGTATAGACTTGAAAGAAAAATGGAATACAGGAACATCAGTAGGTACCGAGGAATCATCATTTATCCAACACATCAAAAATATAGTAAAATAATAATGAAACAATCTCGAAGCCTCTTTCTTCCACTCAATATCAATTCAGAATTGCAATCATAGATTTTGAAAAAATACATGAACCAACTCGTTTTCCAACAACATCTATTTGTTGGAAGAAATAGTGGCATTAGGTAATGTATATCGTAAGATATACATACCGTAATAGATCGATAGACATCCTCAAATAACTATAAAATTATATTTTAGGGTAAGTTCTAGTCCCAATTCAAGTTGACAACTGATATTTTCGGAATCGGCGGGGTCGAATTAGTCTAGAAACTTGGGTTGTCACGAATTAATAAGTATGTTTTACTTCGTAGAAGTCGAATTTGGATTATCGCAACCAGATAGAATATTTTTCAGTAGGCTTAGAAAACAAAATCATGATATCAATAAATGTTTCTGTCATCCAGCAACTTTCGGGTTGTCAGTATCTTAAAATATCATATCAGCGTATATCTTTATTCTGAGTGTTTTTTAAGTCGTTTTCAGTAATTGTTTAGTGAATTTAGTGCGCATTATGGCATTTGCAAATAGGGTAAGATGTTATGTATGCGAAGGGAATTTCATTCCTAGACTCACAATTCGTATAAATCGTGAAGATAATGTTGATTTTCTGCAAATTGCAACATTTAGAAGACAAGCTGCTGGAAATCCTCCAATTGACATTTTTGATGATACCAGAGTTTGTTTCAATTGTCATAACAGTGTAATAATTGATATCAATGAGATGGAAAATAACCCAAACTGTCTTCGCCTGAATGTATTGAGTCCAGTAATGAGCCGTGCCTGCATAATCTGTAATGCTCGTCAACATGTTCAGAGAATAACTCTTGCATGTAGGGTGAACATTTTTGTTGTAACGAATATTTATGTTCCGGACTTTCTGAGAATTTGTGGTCATCATCTTGACCCTCATGGATTTCTCTTGAATAATTTGCATGGAGGTTTGAATTTTATCAACAAACCCTATTTGATATCAAATATGCTTCAATTTCTACAGTGTATGAGAACAGTTGCCAATGAAAATAGACGTATTAGAAACTGGGATGATATTGATAGTTTTACAGAAGAAGAGTTCAAAGCTCTGACGTCGATTTCAAAAGAAGATTTTCAAGAACTTTATGGATTTTGTGATACAATCGAGCAAGGGGGAAATAGAAGGCATATCAAAAAGAAACATTTATTGACATTTCTAATCAAAATGAAACATGGAGTTTCAGATGAGTTTTTGAAAATCTTGTTTCATTTTTCTTCAAGACAAACAACTAGCTTGATAATATCGAATGTGAGGATATCTCTAATGCAAAGATTTGTAACTAATAATATTGGTTTCGACTCTATTACAAGAGACGATTATATTAATAGACACGTGTCTGTATACACCAATCAGCTATACAACCCTTCTCCCAATATGCCAAAAGCAATTGTGTATATAGACTGTACATATAACAAAATAGAAAAAAGTAGTAATTTCCGGATATTGAGACAATCCTACTGCTTCCATAAAAATGAGCACCTGGTTAAGCCTGAAATTATGGTCGCTCCTGATGGCTACATCTTGGCAATTAATGGTCCATACTTTTCTGATGCTAGAAATAATGATGCCACCATTCTGCAGCATGAGCTACAGAATGATATAAATAGAATGAGGACATGGTTTCAAGAAGGCGATGTAGTGATAGTCGATAGGGGTTATAGGGACTCTATTGGTCTTTTACAGGATCTTGGTCTCCATTACCATATGCCACCATTTCTACCACCAAACCAAAGACAACTCACAACAATCGAAACTAATAGGGCACGCTTAATTACTAGCACCAGATGGATTGTAGAGGCTAGAAATGGGCATTTCAAATCGATTTTCAAATTTTTCCGAGGAGCGATATCAATAACACATGTTGCAAAATTACGCGAATTCTATTTGATTGCTGGCGCCCTAATAAACAAATACCATCCTCCAATAAGGATGCCGGGCACATTGGAATTAGCTACACAAATGTTGCATGATATCGAAGAAGTCAACATTGTTCAGGCCCGAGTTGAGGCTGAAAACCTCCGTACAAGAAATGGTCGATGGTTTCGTTTGAACCATAGACATGTACCGACGTTTCCTCGACTTGACTTAGAATATTTGAAAACACTCACAGGGTCATATCACATTCACTTAGCTGCCTCCTACATACAAGACACGATACAAAGAGATGGAGGGGAACAAAATACACTCGATATTGACGAACTCATTGAGGAACCCAATTTTTTAAGATTTCGAGTATTTTCTCGGTTCAGAAATGCCACTAAACATATGCTGTGGTTAGTATTCAGAGAAATCGATGATAATAATTTACAAGATCCGCCCATTTTAGGGTACTACTGTACTTGTAGGTCCGGTGCTAGAACATTAGGGACGTGTGCACACGTAGCCAGTGTGGTATGGTTCCTTGGATACGCAAGAAACCAAGGAAATATTACCTTTCCATCTGATCGCCTTTTGAATTGTATCGACGATGCTGCAAATCGATTGAATCCTGAAAATATGAACATCGGTCCGGAACTGATTTGAATCTGGCGATTAGTTGATTTCTGTGTTCCTTGTGAAACATAATTATAGTAGTAGTAGTAGTATATGTCCTTCGTTGGTAGGTATGTACATACCAACCAACCATCGATCCCTAATGAGGTCCTTTAGCCCATAGTGTTCTGAACATGTATCTATATTGTATGTAGGCACGCAACAGTGAATCGTGCAGGACTATCCCCAGCCGATGCTCCGAAACTTCACAATATTTAATTCGTATATTAATATTCGAAAAATTCCTTGCGCTGTCTGGGAATCGAACCCACGACCCCGCAGTCCTGACTCGGGTGCTCGTCCACTGCGCCAATCCTGCCTACACACAATCATATTATAGGTATTGGAACTTTCACTTTCTAACGTGGACTAGGCCTACAGGGGATACCACAATAAAAAAAACGCGCCTGAAACTCTACCTCTCAGGTGGTGGGGAAACGAGTTGGTTTGTCTATTTTTTCAAAATCTGTGATTGAAATTCTTAATTGACATTTTTCTTTCAGGCCTATACTGAACCCGGTAACGAATATCTACATAACCAAAACTCCAACTTTAGTGTCTTTGCGATGTGCATATACTAACTTCGATTCTAACAATATACAGTATGGTCAAAAGATTGGAAGTTGGTTGGATATAGGAGAGTTGCAAAATATATTAACGCGCACCTCTTACTAGGCGTTTGCGGAAGTTTAGTTTCATACTTTTTTCGAAAAGTAGTCATAGGATTGAGTTGGGAAAAACCGCTGTCGACTTCGAACGCTCATGAGTTTTAGCACGTTTATGAGTGGGATCGTTGATGAGTTGAAAGTTGATGAAAGGGGTGCGTAGAATAGTTGTGTCGTTGATGAGATTTTTTCGGGGGCATATTGTGATTTGTTTGATGTTTTCTGAAAAACATTTTCGAGATGTTTTGCTAGCGGACCTATAATAAGACCACTAGATTTTGTTTACGAACAAATCACATTTTTTGACATAGTTGACTAGTGACTACTAGTTTTGCAATTCGGAGCAATTTTTCGTGTTATTATGTAATTACTTTTCCATAATTATTTTCACATTATTCGATGTATAAAAAAAACTAGTCATAGCATGGGTCTGAAAATTCCCAATTTGATTGAAATATCCATACTGAGTATATTGGTGGAAAAAAATCTTACATCGACGGTAATAATTTCGAATTAGAGGGTGATGAAAAAAATAGTGGTTTTTGAATATTTTTTCGTGGTTGTCAATTTTTTCAATCGATGAATCACTCTGTATATCATGGAACTCATTGGGATACATCCTTCAAAAATATTTTGAATGTCTGGAATCAACCCGATAATACGAGGTGGCCCAATGAACTTTAGGATAGACCAATTATGCAATCAACAGCATTAATGAAACACCATGTATAATTATTATATTTTACGAATTCAATTGATGTAAGAAGAGCATACTTGGCTATAAATCCCATTTTGTAATTGTTATCAATTTGTAGCATTGATATTCAGATATTCAAAAAAACACATTATTTGAAATGAGAATCACCCTGTAATAAAAATCAGTTTTGGTCGAATACCTATATAGTTCTTGCGCCTAAGGGCATAACTATTACGTGCTCCCGAAAAATTGGAATTCATTTGTCCTATCTTAGAGATATAGGCCGAGAAAAATTAGGTATTCTTCAACTTCAACACCCTGTATCTCGTAAACTAGTCATAGGATTGAGTTGGGACTTGGCATATTCAATCAGTATGTCGAGTACTATCATTTACCAAAAATTGGGGAAATTCGACAGAACGCCATTTTTATATAGAAAAAGTGCGGGGTCCTTTGTGGGCAAACATAATTTCTTTCGTAAACGCTTTTCTTTTTCGGCTATTTATCGATTCAAGCATGCCATCACATTGTGCTGTTGTACAATGCACAAAAAATGCAGAGAGAGAAGAAAGAATTCGATTTTTCAGGTAGATACATACATTGTGATTTAAAAGTATTATAGTCACCACAGTCACTCACATATAGTTTTCATTTCTCATCGGAATAGGAGCTAATAGAGATACTTGTGAAGTTTCTGAAAGAAGGCACTGAAAAATCATATTCCTTCGTTTCTCCCTGCATTTTTGGTGCATTGTACAACAGTAGAATGTGATGGTATACTGAATTAATAATACATAGCCCCAGAAGAACACGATTCCTATGCCAAAATATTTCGAAAAACTATTTCAATCTCCTGATTCCTTTGTAACGAATAAGAAAAGTGAGTTTGTGGTTCAACGTTTTACAGAAAAGTTAGGTTGTGTTTCAAAGATTCACCTTCAGGGTCGAAATGGAGGGGCGGTATTCGCCCCACTCACAAGGAACCTATTCTAACTTGTCCACTGGCCTTTTTCGGCGTCTTGAATGAAAATTCCGCGACTTGTCCATTCGCAAAGGTGTTTGGATCTCCTCAATACTCGAAAAAATGTAAAGAGCTAAAGAATATATTATGTAGCTGTAGGCTCATTACCAACTACAAACATAGTCTTGCAAAAGCTCATATAATACGAGAAACTAACATGGGAATCGGAGAATTATTTCAGAACAGGCAATCGCAGGTCTTCTGAAGTTGCTCCGTAGGAATCTTGGTCTGGGCTCGGTTAGTTTCTCTACACAGTATGTTTGGATCAAGTACTCAGCATATAGAATACATCAACTTCCCAAAACGCTCTCCAACGTCGTCGATACCCCTTATTTTTCTTCCACGATTCGAGACTTCGAATCTATGTCTACCCTCGGCCTGTTCTCTTTTTCTCCCCAGGCGAACCATCGCACTCTATCCCTCTTTTCCTCCATTCCCATCATCAATATAAAAATTCCTCTTAAAATATTTGAATATTTTAATGACTACGTTCGTGCCCCCAAATAACATTATTAGTTTTATTTTTAGCTACAGGAGGTTGTTACAGCCTATTTCAAAATGCCTTTTCAAACAATATCATTGAAACAATAAAACAACCTTCTCAAAACATGAAGGACCCACCTTTATAAAAGCATCTCTTAAAGCTTGTCATGAAACTAAAAGGAATTTATTGTAGTATGCCTCAAAGCAATAATAAAACCTATCAAAACTGCTTCCTTTAAAGCTTTTTAGCGCACGAGTTCAAACCTATATGCTTTAAAGCGGCAGTTCTTATGCCAACATTGAAACACATATTGGCTAGAATTCAAACCTTAAGTAAGTAAAGTAAGCATTAATTTGTTGAGATCATATCAAAATGGACTAAAAACAATGAATAAGTAGTTATAGAAGAGGGTGAGACGATTTCCTTCTGTCGAAGTACTCATTGCATATTCAAATCCATTCTTATGACTATTTGTTCCTGGGTATCACAAGAAAGCTTCAAAAATGATAAGAATGATATAAGAAGGATATAAGATAATGCCTTCAGAAAACTATATAAAGCTTTGAGAATATCCCTAGTGCTCATTGGGCAGTGTGGCAAAAAGTAGAAGAACGTCATCAACATGATCAACAAAGTAGGGTTATACTTTTGTTATTTTTACAATGTTCTGTTTGTGAATTTTATTATTGGTTTCAAGTAGAAAACCGAGTAGGAAACATAGACAACCTACACACTCAGTGCAGTTTGCCTGATATTGTGTTGAATGCTCCATTCTCTTAAATTCTTGCAAAACTCACCATCTGACATAATTTGTGCAAAACCGTTGTCATCTTCCTCGCTTCCTAGTTCCCATTCAGTTATATCAGAAGTATTTTCCATTACGTTCTGACTCGTTGATGGTACTTCATGAACATCAAGTCCTAATGAATTCTTGCTGTTTGGTGGTTTCAGTTGGGATGAATTGAAAGACGCAGTGTTTGGAATTGCTTTGGCTTGAGAATTCCCATTAACTGTTGCTCGCTCGACTTGATTTTTCATTCTTAAGTAATTTCCTATATTTTTTCGCTTGAAGTTGCCCTTTCTCTTAATTCTACACCATTTATTTTCTTGTGAGTTCATTTCAACGTGAGTCGTTGTAGGCAAAAAAATACGAACATTTATAATATGGGATTTGAGTTTAATACAGTTCTAAAAAAACCTTGACAAATCCTATTGATTTTTTGATTGAATTCGAATCGCATTGTGGCTTATAGCTTATAGGTTTCAATTATGACTTTTACATAGCTAGAATTATGCCATTAGGTTTCATTATTGCCTCAGTCAAATCCTAATTGGCCTAGCGTAAATTTGGTTTTATAATTGCTTTATGGGGTATTTTCATAGGATTAGTTCAAAACCTCTTGGTCAAATTCGAGACACTAATGAAACTTAAGTTTTTTAAGAGGGTTGTTAAGAGTAAATAGTTTTGATAATGAATTTCAATGACTTTCACAGTGCTATTAAAACCGAAGTGAGCTGAATGCCAAATTGTTTCATGCGATAGTTCTATCATATAGTATCTCAAAACCTTTAAATAGGACATGAAGGCCAATTTGCTTTTCCGGGGCATTCAAAAAACAGTAGAACAAATTAGACTTATCCTTTGCGCTCACATAACCCCTTTAAAGTCTCATCGTAGCTAAAATGATACTTGGGCCGTTTGTGGATTTCATTGAAGACTTGAAGAACTGCACTGAAGACCATAAAGAAGTAAAAATAATTCTCATCCGCCGCTGTTCCAGCATTTTAGAAGCAAACACGTCTACCTGTTATCTCCGACCATATCTAATCATTTACATCCTGTCCGAGCAGCGAGCTCAGCCGATCTCCGGATCTCCATTAGGGCCGCCCACCTTACTTAACCTCGCTTTTTTTACACCCCGATCTGTACCTGTGCACGTGAATGCCCCTAGGGCCTTTTCGAATTACCTGCCTAGGCCTACTGAGATACGTGATGGTATGATTGTAGGGAAGGCAGAGAGAGGCCCTTTCGCCGAAATTGATGACCGTGCAGCTCAAACAATGCGATGGGTCGGAATGATTATAAATGAGTCTTTTCACGAGTTTGCTGTTGGATGTCTAATGATTTTTTGAGGGCGATAAGGTGAGGTGGGTTCAGGTGGATTGAGTTTCAGGAAGGTTAATGGATATATTTCAAATTTGATCTACTTATCTGGTTGGAAGTGACGGATCGGGGGGTGATCGGCTGAATTAATTTGGGAAAGTGGGCCGTGAAAGAGAATGTATGTCAGATGCATCTTGGTGGAGAAGCAATACCACTCCTGCATTTGTTTTAAATGTTTATCTTCCTTCGATCATTTGTTTCAGGAGACAGATGATTTCTCACAGACAGAAGAGTCCCTTTTTATTGATAGCCCATTTTTCTCAGAGATGATGATCTGATATATGATAACTTCATCTACCTACCTATTTTGTTGTTAGATGTTTAGTTCATGTTTTTGGAAAGAACAACTGATTTCAAAATGAGATTTTCATCAACATTTTGATCGATGTGTTTCATTTAATCTTCTATGATATAAGTAGTATGGTATGTATATATTCATCTCTGCGTTGTCCAAGACAAAGACGATTACATCATCAAACAATATTCACTATTTAATAGCGAATTCCATTCTTAAACATGGTGGTGCACTGGTTTAGCATCAGCTTTGCACCCACACTACGTTAGTTTTCTCCAAAATGTGAACTGGTGCATTCCCAATGGAATACGAAATAATATTATGATAACATTTTATTATTGGAGGTTGAATCGAATAAGTTGGTTTTTCTTTGTTTATAACTTGTCCACATCCTGAAATTCCTTCTCAACTTCAATTAAAAACAAAGTCGATATGTTTCATGCCAGAGAAGTAATCTTCTAGAAACCTCCAACATTTCATCATTATTTGATGATGATGATCAGATTGCCACTAACAATTTGGTTTTCAAACTCTTCATATTCAATGTTTCCGCCAATTTCAAAACTGCACTGATGACTTCGCACACTAGTAGAGCAGTTGGAGGAATTGGGGTGGAAATAATTTCCACATAAACGCAGTTTCCATTTTCTGAAGCCTCATTCGACCCCTTACACTATATTAAAAATATAGATGCATTCTTGCATGCAAAAATGTTTTAATGCAACTTTTCATATTTCAGGTGCCCAAACCGAAATGATTGTTTCACAACTCAACACATGTTCCGCTACCTATATTAGGATCTCCAGGATAAGATTCAAACGAATTCCATAATCTTCCTTGAAATGATAATATGGTCAGCAGATCTCAAAATCCGTGTCGAGCTGTGAAACAATCATTCTGGTATGTCTTTTTTTTTGTGATTGAAACTATTCTCTGTGATGAATGTGAATGAAAGGTTCCATAATTTGATATATTATTCCAGGTATACCAAAATATAGAGAATTAAAAGCAGCGATGGAAGATTGCAAATGTTTTTTATTTTCGTGTCCAAGGAATTATAAGTGCTAGCAAGTAGCAGCAAGACAAAATAATTGAACTCTTGGAACCAGTGCCTATGCATTCTCTAATTGTTCACGTCGAATGTCGTCGTTTGTACATAAATCCGAACAAGATGAAGAATGATCTCAAGTTTAAATCAGATCCTGATAGAGAAGCATCAACTAGTAGCAGCAGCAACAGAGCTTTGTGATCTGAGCTGACGACATTCGCATTCAAAGATAATTGTTTGTTTTGGGGCCAATTCATCAAGGTAACTGAGAAAGTAATTGAATCTGCAATACTACCAGTACGAAATTTCGCATTTCGACAAACTATTATTGATGTGTGTGATGCAAGAAACGATTTTTGATCATCAAATGTCCTTGCACGTCTTCTCACCGTTTTTGATACTTGCCAGCAGCAGATGCTCTGTATAATCAGGAATGTAGTGTGAATTTTGGAAAAGGCGACTCTATTCCTGAGAAATATCAAGATGACATTCCCAATGAGCCGACAGAGTTAGCAGGACGTCCTTCTGATGAAAATAAAAAAGATGCCTTTTTAGAAATATGCAGGTGGCTCAAGGAAAATGATGAACCAATTTCAGTTCAGGAGTTGCTGGACAAAATGGCAGAGCTGCTACCAGAAAATATCGAACCTTACACTGTTCGTGGTATGGATAAAAAATTAGTAGAATATTTCTCGGATGACATTATGATATTGGGACAAAAAGGTAGAGCTAATATGATCGTAACAGGGAAAACAGTTGCCAATATAATTTTTGATTATCAGCGACAAAAGCGTTCAGAAGATCCAGATGCTGAAAAATTTCGGATAGTTGTAGCAACAGCTAAACTGATTAAGAATTTAATCAAGTTTATGAGAACATCCTCAGAGTTTTATCCTTCACCAGAAGAAAAAAGTTCCGAGCAAGAAAATAATAAGCTTTTACCCGACATTTTGAAAACATTCTTGAATATAATAATCAACAAAAAATCCTCGAGTTTGGAGAAAAATTCAATTGAACTGGCACTAATGCAAGCTGCAAGGCCACGATCTATCATAAGTTCAATTCGTCTAGGTGTTGGTGTGCAGTATCATCGGGATTATCGATTTTGGTTACTTGTCGATGAACTTCATATATGCCATTTTCATTAGGTCTATGATTTTTACGTATTAACGAATAAACGAATATTGGAAACACTGTATTTTTATTTTGCACACAAGTATCATTCTATATTTCCTCATATGTGTTATTCTATGCATTCTGAACTGAGAAAAGCAAAATGAAATTTTGTGGGAATTATTTCCGCCTGAGACCATTTTTTATCGCATATCTACTACACACTCTATTTGAGCTCGGGCGAGAATTGTTGCACTGAGCTCAAAACTATGTAAACCAGTTTTCCAATGGAATTCAAAACCCGACACCTATTTTACTATAATGGACTACAAAATATACACTCAGTGCGAGCTAGTTTCATCAATTCGCTATTACTCGTTTCATGAAGTGACCGACGATATTCAAGAATCAGTCAAAACATTCAATTTTATTGCTCTGGAGTTGTTAACCCTACGGAAGTGGCGCCCTATTTGTTGAAACGAAAGGTGGCGCCGGGTCTCACAAACTTTTCGAAAAAGTGAAAATTCCAAATATTTTGGCTGATGAATAAAGATGAGAGATGATTCAAAATAAGCTTTTTATTGTGCAACGGAACGTATTACTCAAAATAATCATCGGATTCGTTAAAAAAACTAATTTGTGTAATTATGCTGATATCGATTAATTTCACTGCCACAAGAAAAAATCAAAAAGTTCAAAAATTCCACGTACAGAAATCGATAAACATATAATGAAATCTCATCATTCAGTGATTTTTCAGTGAATTGAGGCTAGCTGGGCACCAAGCTCTGAAGTGAGAAAGGCGTTAATTTTTTTTACACTTTTCACAGTAAAATATGGTTTTCGAGTCTCATGTGCAAAAAAAACCTCTTTCGTGATCCTAGAAAAACTTGGTTGGTTGGTGGTGGTCCTGGTGCATCAATATCACCAAAAGAATATAGTTTCACCTTCTCATCCAGTAAACAACGTTGTATATATTCATTCATCAAATTTATCGATAGTTCACATATATTATGATGCAATCTCACTTGTTTCCTCTCGTAACTCATTTCTAGAAATTTCAACAGTGAAAACCAACTGATAATCTTTCATGATAAGAAATAACTCACGCAATTGATAACAAATGCCGTCCACTATCACTAACAAAAAAAATATCATCAAAGGTGGCGCCTAGTCTATCAGACTTTTTGTCCAATATATCCCTTGGAACGACACATACACATTTCCAACCCTACATAGAGATACTAGGGACCAAAATATGAAGGTACCTAGGAATACGAAGATTTGACTTTGATTGTCGACAATTGAAAAATGATTATAGATGCGTCGGGTCTCTCAGACTTGGCGCCACTTCTGGAGGGTTAAGA
Organism: Phaedon cochleariae; assembly: GCA_918026855.4. NCBI lineage: Eukaryota > Metazoa > Arthropoda > Insecta > Coleoptera > Chrysomelidae > Phaedon > Phaedon cochleariae. The sequence continues at coordinate 16,110,623 of OU896707.1, read as the reverse complement.
AAATATTCGTCTACCAATGTTTTCTTTGAACCCAGTTTCATTCCAGTATAAATACACCTATTTGTGTTATACAGGGTGTTCTCGAAATTGGGACATTATTTCAAATGGGGTGTTGTACGATACAAAAAAACACGATTAATCAAATTAATGTTTTGAATATCAGAAAAATGTGCGCTCTTACCTACCATATCACAATGACATGTCTGGTGCTTGTGACCTCACCGAAAGCAAACGCTGAGTTTCGGCTATCAACCACTGATAAAATTCGAAAATGACAGTTGACAGTTTCTACAATTGACAGCCGGACAGGATTCAAACGACTGAGGTTTGTTTGAAAAACTGCGGTGTTGCCATGGTAATGTGTTTAAGAAATTGTTTTGTAATTGTTAAATTTTCACTTATAATATCACGAGAGCTTCAATTATTTCCGGAAATTTTTTCGAGAACACGAGTATTTTGATAATTCTCCAGAGTCGAAGACGGGGGAAAATTTTCTTGTTATTCGTGTGCGAGAAGAAATTCACGGATATTAATTGGAGCTAAAGTGGTATTCGGTAAGAAAATTATGGTTTTTTGTGATGAACAGTAAGAACTAACGTTTAGTAACAACATGTGTTTTTGTGAATTTCGAATTTGCAAGTGTACCTACATAATATGAATATGAATGTAAATGTCATTTAACCTTTAAACGTCAAAAAATTTTCAGTGTAATTTCATGATCCGTCCCACAAGAAGGAGGAAAAAATTTTCAAGAAATTTGTTCAGTTGCTATGGTAACGATACGAAATACAGGCTATAAATTTATCGAAAATGTTTGGTGTGAAATTTTCTGAATAAATCACAGATTGTCGGTCCGTGATTAATTCGATCATTTCGCGTGGTACATAATATATTCGTACGCTAAATGCCACTTTAGTTATGTGAGTAGAACAACATATTGATTGGAGATACAAAATATAAAAAAGAGTATAATAGCTGTAACACCTGCATGAGAAATGTTCAGTGGGCCATCATAAAATATTAGAGATACCTATTTTTCAAAAACTAAATCCAACTCGACAAGTCCTTTGTCAAAGAGATCGGGGCCAATATTTGCGTAAATCTCAAAGGACCCTCATGGTGATTCTCAAACGATTTATTATCAAAAACCCAGACAGGTCCTATTGTGAACATCACTGCAAGGTAACAGGTACACCCTCTTTATTTTACCTACTATCAAGCCCTATTTCAAAGCCAGGGATTCATCAAGGACAAAATGCAGGGTCGCCTTCAGGTAACTTGACAGAATTGCTGTAATTTAGGTGTTAATTTTAAGTTACCTCGCACAATCTGAAACCGAAACTATGAAATTATTGACATGCAAGTTTTACTGATTTCGTAATGATCATTTGGTCACGCAACAAGTTATATTTTGACGCATCAGGTGGTCAAATGCGATAGGACTGTCTCATGATGACATGTCAAGTAGGTATTTGCAGAAAAATTTCGGCAATTACGGTGCCTGGAGTTGTTGGAAATTATCTGTTTGGTACCTCGTCAAGAGAAATTATTCGAAATTTTAATTTTAACAACCATACATACGCCGAAGGCCTGATGATGATCATTTTTCTACAATGATCGTCTACCTCAACTAGCATGTTCATCACTGGCACTAAAACTGGAGATACTCAAAAAATGAGATGTAAACAAATTCGAAAACTATAGACCTATTTCACTTTTGAAGACTAATCTCGTTCATGGAGTCGAACGCATTATCAAGTGCTTGCCATCAGCAGGGGTTTCTTCCAGGCAAATCTACATCAATTGCCATTAACAATATATGTAGGAAAATAATGGCAAATGGTGATAACAAACTTTCAACTGTCGGTATCGCATGACGCATGTGACTTTGCGAAGGCTTTCGACAGCGTTAACTTTGAGGTTTTGTGAGAAAAGCTGCATCATAATGGCATTCGTGGAATTGCCCTGAACTGGTATATATATGAGTTACCTAAATGATAGGGATCAAAGGGTGGTCCTCACAACTGGAGATGATGAGAAATTATTCTCAGGATGGGGAGAAATCAGAAGTGGGGTACCGCAAGGATCGATATTGGGCCCCCTGTTTTTGCTCATTTTTATTAACGATCTTCCGGGTAATTGTGGGGAAATAACGCCTGTGCTGTATGCAGATGATGCTCTTTCCATCGTTGAGAGTCGCGACAGACCCTCTTCAGAGGATACAATCACTGTCTGTTTGAACAATATTGTTGGATGGTGTGCAACAAATAAAATTAAAATACATTTTGAAAATACTCTCTGTATGCCTTTAGCGAATAGAAATGTCGATAACCTAACTTTACCATTTGAAATTAAATTATTCAAAATGATAGAATGTCTGGAGTTTAAACTCGATCGTTACTTCTCATGGAGGGAACACATCAAATTCACATATACTAAACTGAGCAGATCATGTTATTGCTTACGTGCACTATCTAATAGACAAGTGAGTAATCAAGTGTTAAAAAGAGTTCATTATGCAAACTTTGTGTCACATATGTCATATGGCCTAATTAATTGGGGAATAAGCCCCGATTGACAATCAGCGTTCGTGTTGCAAAAAACAGCAATCAGAATATTGAAAAAACTGAAAAGAAGAGAGCCTTGTAGGGAAGATTTTGTACAGTTGGAAATTCTCACTTTACCAAGTATGTATATATATAATCTATCAGTGTTCATACAAAATAATGAAAATAACTATTAGTTTGCCAGCTCCTAAACTCGACAATCTTCCAGTCTAATCATCCTACCCGGACACAACACAACATTATTCCAAAAGAGCGCTCATTACATGGGTGCTAAATTTATAAAATGTGTTTCCAAAAACTACAATTCTAGAATATTTGAGATGAAAATAAAATATTTTCTAATTACTAAGGCTTACTATACAGTTGGTGAATAGCTTATGGGTGATAATTGCGCCCCAACAAATAATGTTTGAGGATTTTTTTTCTCTTTTTTGTACTAAAAATATTCATTATGCACAACGTATTTTCTGTTCTATCTAAATATGTCTATTCCTGTTAGCGATGTTTCTATCCTGTTATAAATTATTATTTGTTGTACTTAGTCAAGTATACATTTGTAAACACATGAACTTGTTCCTACTTAATGTGTACCGCATCATGTTCACATCATGTTTAATTAGAAATAAATCTATTCTATTACTATAACCTGTATTGAGTTAGTACGTAAGGACAATGCTATTCATTCAATGATTGAAAATTCATTCGATATGATGAATCTGAAGTGTGAAACTCTCATGCCTTATTACGCGGAGTGATTATTTCGAAACTACTCATAAGGTTCCGCAACTTTCAATAATTTTTATTTCTATTCTGCGAGATGTCAAATGAAATTTGACACTTAGATTAGATTAGATTTGGAATGGGGCCTTCGGGATATCTGCCTCCACACTGCGATCTTTTCAGATCTATTGTGCCCTCAAAATCGATTAGAGTTCTTCGGCTAGCCCCGCCTTCTCTATGAGACTCCATAGGCTAGCTTTCAGATCTCCTGTGTATATCTAGGCTCCTGGTTTTTCCTCACCCAGCGTAAGGAACCTTAGTCTTGACAAGCCCTCACAGTGGCAAAGTATGTGTACTGCTGTTTCTTCCTCTTCTTGACAGAACCTGCACAGCAGTTCTTCAGTCAGACCTATCGTACTCATGTGTTTGTTGAGCCTACAATGCCCTGTGAGAAGTCCCACTAGTATTCTAGTTGAACTTCGTTTCTGGCTTAGTAGATATTCTGTGAATGTTGGCGATGGTTTTTTAATAAACTCTTTAGCCTCTTTAGCCTCATTCCTGGCGAGTTGTTCCACCATTCTTGAGATTCGGTTTGCATCCATGATTTGATACTAGTCTTTTGTATAGCTTTCGCAATACCACAGAAGGGTTCTGGGCCATAAGAGCTTCGTTTGCTCCTGCTCGGGCAAGTGAGTCTGCCTCTTCATTGCTCTCGTACCCTGTATGTGCTGGTAAATTTGACACTTAGGTATAACTTGTTTTTATTACTATACAATAGAATTTGATTTTGATTATTAGAAACTATAAGGATTATTACTAAAATTTCAGGAACATTAAAAACATTAATTCGTTTTCAACCATTACATCTGATATTACATAGTTCCAAATGAATCTGAGTGACTTTTGTCAATATATGAGGCGCTTCTTTTTCGACAGAAAAATTATCAACAGTAATTACAAAAGTGGTGGTTATTTTTTGATTATTATTATTATTCACGAATCTCTGTTGCTATAGAGACAAGAAACTTGAAAAACTTTTTATATATGATTAAACGACTTTAATTGAATTTGATTATAAAAAAAAGTAGATGATGGTAGCTCAATCTCTCAGTTTTTTTCAAATTTATTCAGATAGAGTTGGTAAAAATATTTCTTCTTACAAGGAATTTACCTACTTATAGAATGCATTACGTCCAAGTCAAATGTGAATGACTTTTTACCACTAAAAGTAAAAGAAAATTCACTGTAATTTAGTGCTCCTTCCCCCAAGGAGGAGGATAACATTTCCAGAAGTTTGTTGAGTAACTATGGTAACCATTCAAAATACAGGCTTTTGATAGGTCGAAAATGTTAGGTGTGAAATTCTCACCTCCCTATTAGTGAATTTAACCATTTGGTAGGAAATTTTAATTTTATTCACCTATACCTACAAAATATAGCTATCTATTGATGCATAATTGAATTTTTATTTTCACTGTTAACAATCATTGCTATGAGTATCATTTGAATCAACAGATATCAACTATATTCATTGTGTTATTGAAGAAATTCAGTTTTTTGCTATCACTTTAATGTGTTTCCTTTCATCCATTTAAATATCTGATGTGATTGTTTTATCATTGTTCATGTTTTTGCAATAACAAGATATAAGGGGGTACATTTTCCGGTTCGCCACTTATTTTTTGCTAGTCAGAAACCACCCTGATAAATACCCACTGCATTTCCTATATACAGTGTGACCAAGGAGTTGAATAAGTAATATTTTGTAAATTAACCTATTTTAATGTTTACGTCAATATCAGAGATACGGAAAAACTAAAATTAAATTTCCACAGCAACTTTTGAAGATATTTAACGTGATTACATCGATTTACCTACGCGGCGACCGCGACGTTTCGTATTTGTAAAACCATCATCGACTTAATTTTTTCAAATACGGTCCTTGCAATGTGTTCATAGATTCTGAAACAATTTTTCATCCTACATCCAACCATGTATTATGCAAGGTAGTTTGAATGTGTTTCGATCATCTTCAATGTTCTTTCGAAATTCCAAAGAGGAAATATCAGTTTCACCTATTTCTGATCATTCAGTGTCAAACATTGATGTCGAAGTTTTTCAATTCACTGAAAAAATGGGAAAAACATGTTTCACATATTATTCAATGCTCAAGCGAATACGAAAGCCTATAGTTGTGCCATAGCTTTTTTTTGTTCTTCAATTCCGTGATGTCAGTTGGAATTCCGAATTGTGAATCGAAATTTCAAGTTGTTACTCGCAATTCCGAATTATAATTCGGAATTCCGAATTGTGACTGGGACTTCCGGATTGTAAATGTCACGTTCTCCGTAAACGTCTAAGGTACCATCGACATCGAAAACAAGTGTCAGTGCAAACAATCAATTCTGCATTCATTAAATGATATTAAACCTCCAGTTTTGTAAGCTATAAAACTGATTGTGAATTTTTTACTTCAGTAGTCCTTGGACAAACCATACAAATCAGAATTTTACAATATGAATTTTTTCAGTGTTTAGGGTTTAACATAGGCAGGTACGGTCCTGACTCGAGGAACCTGATAGCGGACATTTTCGCCCACCCCACAGTAAACCCCAAAAATTCCGTAGCACATTATGGGAGACTTTCCCACACTTTGTACGGATTTATTTAAAGGGCGAAACATCAGGGTGCGGTGGTTTTCAAACCCCGTATTGTTTATCATATAGGGGGAGACGCAGGTGGATGAGCTTATTTTAGAGTAAATGCAAAGCACACTTGATGCGACACATGTGGAATTTTTAGGGTTGAGGGTTGTGAAGTGGTTAATGGATAATGTCTGGAAGTCTGGGCATGTTTGGGTATTTTCGTTTAATGGAATTCGGCCTTTTTTCTGGTGGCCAAATGTGTTTGACGATGTTTAGTCAGTTATCACCATTGTTTATTGAGTCTGGAAACCTCATTCATCATTAGACAGTAATATTGACTGCGTGATTGATGATATTTTTCTACGGCTATGACACAAAACTGTTCTTTCTCAAATGTTTTTTATGAAACAGTGAGTGACATTTGAGTGACATTGAATATGCCTTCATTTTCATTTCCTTACTTTTGGGTTATTTCGATATATAGTTGCCATTATATACGATAAATCACGGCTCCAATGAAATGTCAAATATCGAGCAATTTGATCTCAGAGCCGTAGAAAAAGTGCATAACTCTCACGGGATGCTGATCTTCCACTGGTATGATTTGCATTATTAGCCGTAATGGCAACGCACAGCTTCATACACGTGAGAAATGACTATTATTCCGTGAAATGAAGCATTAGGCCAACAAGTAATTTTGGAGAGATATATACCCTGTTAAATAAAAAACTTTACTTTTGAGATTCACCCTGTGTATACGGGGTGAACCGGGACCAATTTACCTCCCCCCCCCTCCGTATATTCGTTGCTCTTCTGGATGTATATGTTTCAGATTTGGTACATCGATTTGATTGCATGAGTGAATGATTTCGCTATCAGACGACATATGACACTTCCGGTTTGACCGGAAGTGCATCTAATATTTTTATTCCAAATACAATACGATTCAATATGAATGTACTTTTCTGATGATATATCACAATCATATTTTCAATCCACAATCTATTGATACATATAATTGGGATATTACCAAAAACTACTTTTTGTATTCCCTTCCTAACAGAATATTTCCATGAACGTGTGCAATGCATGTGAGTAATAAAAATAATGTATGTCAAAGTTCTAACACAATAATTTTTATGCACACTAACTATTATTTACAATTATTTTATTTTTTTTTCATTTGTCGACACCAATAAACTCATTTTTTGAAAATGCTCTCATTGTTTCTGTCAAGTTGCTTAGAAACCTCGTTAGAAACTACTGTGAGAAACTCCCATGGGTACATACATATTAAAATACAAGACAGGATAAAATTAAATTTTTTCATTTCCTATTTAGTTTTAAAAAACATACTCTCCATAATATTTATACATTGTATTGAAACTTTCATCAACTTCATATTAGTTGGCTATGATATCCATATTTTTCATGGGTTTAGAATCATTGTTGGAATTCCAAAAATCTGACGCAACATCATATTCGATTCGATGAATTTCCTACATGTTACGATGGGCATAGAAAAAGAAAACTTTATATATAAAAATAAATGTTTATCTGTATGTCCTCTATAGAATCGCAAATGGCTTGACCGATTTCACTAAATATTTTGTTGTTGTGTTTGTTATTGTCGTGAGAAGGTTCCTATGAGAAAAAAATTAAAAATTCAAGATGGCGGATCCAATATGGTAGACGAGTTTTATGATTATAATCCGATTCCATTCAAAATTGGTATCTGAAGGTTTTTATTAAATATACAAAAAGTTAAAATGCGTTTTACGAAACGATGATATCTGGAAATTCAGATTTTCAGCCGACATTCCGTCATTGAGCTGTCATCATCAATGTTGTTCTTGTGAATGCGGCCCTGGATTTTTCAGCATGATAGCTTTTGATCTCCTTGAATCAACGGTGTATCGCACTCATTCAAATAATTCATATTTATAGCATTTTCCATGAGAAGTCATGTGTTAGAGCTATAGAGATACTGAGAACAGATTTTTAATAGGATTAAAAATAAACACTTTTTTCGAATAAGAGCAATACACCGTTGACTTTAGGACATTATAAGTTCTCGAAATCCATGATGAGAAATCCAGGGCCGTATTAAAAAAAACATATAAGACCATCCTGTAGAACTGAAAAAGTTACAATTTGCTATATCTATTCAAATAGAGTAAAATGTAAAATAAAAATGAAATCTGGAATATTCTTTTTTCCAAATAACTTCGATAGTATTCGGAATTTTTCAAACGACATTTTGTTATTCAAGAAATTGCGTAAGTTTGCCTCCATTTCACCCCCTCTATAGCTCTTACAGTTTCCGAGATCCCCATCATCAACTCGAATTTCACTCACCCGGTATATATACTACTTTGCGGCCTCTGGAAACTACGACGTCGAATTGGCGCCACAACTCTCATTTTATTTCATCAAAATTTTGAGATTCACTTCCAAATAAATTGAGATTTGTTCTCATAATTTTTATATTTATTGTACAAGGTGCGCCCCTTAAAATTGAAAAATTGAAAAATGTGTCGTGAAAAATTGAAACGTACCAAACTTTTATTTTGTGTTCCTAGTTCTTTTATATACAGGGTCATTCGATTTTCCATCAGATCGGACGTTGACTATGATTTTTTCAATTGATCACTCTATAGTAATATTTTTTGCCATGTCGATAGAGCCTCATTTTCTGATTCCAAAAATACATAATAGTGTCATATTTGTCTGAGAAGTGGTTGATTTATAAAATATCAATGATCAAAGTTTATCAAAATACATCTTCATATCACCTAATGTCAGTTGAACATAGTATATATTATGGGCTTTGAAAGAATGTTTATTTATTTGTTCAACCACAATGGAAATGTCATGGATATTGTTCAATATGGAATTGAAAACGTCCAATCTCAATTTAAAAAAAATATGTTACAGTTTGATCGAAAGATGCTGTATAACTCAACAATTTTTCATCCTAATATGCAACCTATTCATATTTTTGAATTCAGAGAAGAAGGCTCTACCTATTGACGTGTCAAAAATATATAGGATGATCCATTAAAAAAGTCAGAGCTGTTGTCCTTTCTGGAAAAACGAATAATCCTGAATATAAAAAAACATTACAACATGAAAATTTTAGTAATGTCAAACAACTTTTTCATTCAAATTTTTTTCTTCTCTCTTGTAACAAAAGAGTTGAGGAGAGATTAAATTGTAAGAAACGCACCATGTACTATATGTATATTTTTTAAACTTTCAATTTCTGAAGTTTAGGATTTCAAATGATTTTTATGAAATTCCATGTTTAAAAAAGTGTATATTACTGTTTACATATTTATCTGATGGCATGTCATAATGACAACGTTATGTCACTCAATTTTGATGACATAAGGAAGCTCATTATGGGACTAAGTACCATAATGAAATTCTATAAGGAAAACATGTAATGGTTTGATCAAAAAAGTAAAAAGTTTATTCAAAATGCATAACTATGTACAAAACTATTTATTATAAATGGTAAAAGAACAATTACTACAATTTGTAATATTAATATAATGGCAAAGCACAGCTCACTCACCTACTAATATTTGAAACTACACAATACTTACTCCTTTAAAAATAGTTGTCATTGTGACATGTCGAAAATGCAGTTTTTAATTTTTCGAAAATGTATTGATATAAATGCCATCAGATAAAATTTTGTATGTAATACGAATCATAAACAATCATTATGGCACACGCCGTGTTATCGGACTCGGCTACGCCTCGCCCGATAACATTCACGACTTGTACCATAATGATCGTCTTTATGATCCTTATTACATAAATAACTATTATGTATGTGTATGCATGCGACTTTCATTATGGGACTGTTTTGATTAAAATCAATTTTATATGATACTGACTATATTTATACATTTATTGAATGTTATTAATTTAATTTACATTTATATATACCTACACGCTTTGTCAATAAGATATTATTCTTTGATAATAAAGCATATTTTGATATCCAAAGTAGATTCTGATATAATAGAGAATACGAATGAACTAGGACTTTTTTCCTCTGTTCGAATTACGATAAAATGTTGCAGTTTTCCGGTTTTATCAAATTGAAGTTCATCACACAACACGCGAGATATGAATAAAGCTAAGGAAAGGGTATCGAAAAGTTTGAAAGTTAGGTAGGTAATGAATGGGAAAATTGATGAATGTATCGAAATCTGGCAAACTCAAAAAAGTTCAATTCTTTTTCGTACTGGGACCGGGGACCAACGAGAGAATGCATCAACAACAATTGAAAACAAAATAATAATAATAATATGTATGTTATAGTATTATTCGTCGAAGGATGATCCACGTTTGAGTGATGACGTACGCGACAATTTCTTCATTATTCTATATTATTCGATTTTTGTAATTTTCATCCCTATTACTCATTGGTTCAGTATACAGTGCGTCCGATGAATTTAGTGCTCTCATTAAGTATATTGGATAAGTTTGTACAAAATTTGAAAAATAAGTTTTGGAAAAAACGCTCAACATCGAATTCCATTTTGTTTTGGACATTTTTTCAAATTCAATGAACATACTGTGTGTAGGTTAATCGAGGAGGTTTTTTTGGGATTTTCTCTCCTCGTTTCTATAAAATAAAAATATGAATATCAATTCAATAAATATAGGTGTAGTCAGGACAAATCACATGATTTGCCCCAAAATATAACTGCGTTTAAAGAATGTTCCTATCAGAGAGCCAAGAAGAAAAATTCACTGGCTTGTCAGTGACAATTCGTATTGAATAAGGTTTGAAGAAGAGAAATAAAGGTATATAGAAAAAATATCAAATTTTCACTTAGCTTTGGACGTTTTGGGAATGAATCTGCTCCCGTTTTCAACAATACGAATTTGCAATACAAATATCCATTTTTTATGGTGGAAACGGAAGCAGATTCGTTCTCAGAACGTCCAAGCTATAGTGAATTTTTCTTTTAGGCTCTCTGATACTAAAATTCTTTAAACGCAGTGACATTTTGGGGCAAATCATCTGATTTGTCCTTACTACAAGTATATAAAAATAATATTCATATTTTTATTTCAGTTTCAAACTTACCTTGTCTATTGAAAAACCTTCATCCACTATTCTCAGTGAACCCCTGTCACAATGCAATAAGGAAACATTCTTACAGCTTGCAAGGCACAAATTTCCAAAGTAAAAGGTATACCTACCTACCTGGCATACCTAACAGAATTTCTTGGTCCAAATCATAGTCGTCTTCTTACAAGAAAAGCGTAGGTAATAAAAACGACCAGACAAGTCAGCAAGTTCCTTTCAAAGTCAGCATTGCCGAAAGTTAACATGGCCCACATGTTTACCTGCTACTGCCTTAGGGGCAAAGCATGCCATATCTTCAAAGCCATGGCCTCAATATGAATCAAAGATGCACTGCATTCTTTCATATTTTATAAAATGTTAATTTGTTAATGCATTCACTTTTTTAGATAATTTTTTCAATAACTACATATTTTTTAATGTTTTTCTTGTTTTTTTTTCAATAGCATATATTTTTTTGTTCAATTTACATTTATTTATTGATTGCAGTTTGTGACTTTTTGAAATTGTACCTGAAATAGAGAAATAAATAAAAACAGTGTACGAGTTCATGTTAGAATCATATTTATTAAAAAAATAATCTCTTAAAATACTAATGGAAGACACTTGAATATAATATAAAAATTGTTAAAGCTTGTATCACAAACAGATAAAAAAATCTGCCAAATTAAAATTATACAATGATTAAAACTATCATATCACATCGACATCAGTCAAAAAAAAAATGAAAGAGAAAAATAACTTGAGCAAATCCATCACAAAATTGGAGGTAAGGCACTGGGTCATCACAGGACTGGAAATCATTCTTCCCCAAAAAATGATTTAGGCTTGGGCCCATCTATCGCTGGGCACTTGCAACTCTGCAGTTTGATAATTGCAGATAGCATTCTTGTCCCCGCGGCAGCAAATGTCAGAATCTGGCCCAGCAACCGAAGTCCAGAAGAATGTACCGGCCTCTGTCCTCGCAAAGTGAACGGGAATGTACCTTTGACCTCGCTCCACTGGCAGGAAGTCCATTTCTCCGCTCTCGTTGTAGACAGGAACGGCGGAGAAGTCCTCGCAGTGGTCAATCTCCTCGAAAATCTCGTTCTCCAGAATTTCATTGGCGATGTTGTCGCTGACCTCGTCTTCTTCCAGGAAGTAAGTGGGCTGCGGGCTCTTGACGTAGGTGTTCTTGTTGCTCCTGCGCAGCACGCACTTTATCAACTTCTTGATCTGATGCATCGGCGACTTGGTTTTCCTATCGTTGACCTTGTTGTCATTGATGGAATTGTTCAAAACTTCTTCGACGTGGAAACTCATTTTGTGCACTAACAGCGAAGCTCTACTGACGTAAGATACGAAAGTGAATGATTTTACGGTGGCTTTCGAGCGTATTTATACGGCTTCTGCGTGACGTCACGGACCCTTAGGACTCCGAAGCGGGGTTCCACCCCAACCTATCGCTGCGACGTATAGGGACAGGTGTTCGTTTTCGGTACAGCGAGCTCGGAGTTGCGAGAGGCCATATGTGTGGTAGAAAGTGGAACAGAGATGGGATACCTGTATGTGTGTGTATAGGGTGTACGAGATCCGTGAGAATCGCAATCTACTTGGAGTTCCCACGATTTTTCGAGGCAGATGGTGAACGTGAGGGTGTTCGAAAAAGATTTTCGCCTAGGAAGGTACTATATGCGAGGGAGGGCATTAGGCGAAGCGCTGACCCGTTTACCTCTTCTAGACTATTCTTCGGTGTTTGTTCGAGAAAGGGGAGCTTTGAAAGGGGTTCCTATTTCTTTTAATTTGTATCGAAATGCACGTGTGTATGGAACGAGTGAAGGATGAAAGGGAGCAGGTTGATGATGGTCAGTTTTATTGAATAAATTTACGTACGGTATTGAATGCTTTCCAGGTTTTGTATGGAGGAAGGAGTTGTTTTTCGGGTTGAGGAATTTTTACCTGTGTGTTGGATTACTTGAATTTCAATAGGCGGTTTTGTGCAAAATTTGATATTGTACCGTTTAAGGTTTACGGAATCTTAGGAATAACAATTCTTTTGAAAAGGAACGAGTTTCGTAGATTGATGAAAGATATTGAACAAAATTGAAGGGAAATATAAACTTGAATACTTCCATGCATATGTCTTTCGCTTACTCTTTAGTTAAAACATATTCATATAATCCAGTATAATAATTCGAAATTGAATGTTTATCTGAAGTGGCAACTATATGATGATGAAATGCAATGAAATATTCAATTAAAATTTTAAAACATTTATATCGACTTATTTCATCAACTATTATTATATCTAGATACAGAATATGAAATTGAATCTTATGACAGTAGCAGTTTAGGTATATACGTTTTAATTTTCACAATGCAAGGGTAGTCCCTATAAATAAGTATTCCTATAGTAAAACACATATGGCCATCTCCACAAAAAGAACTAGGAGAATATGTCACATGATTGAAGAAGAAATTATGTTTAATGGTTTCAAGAACACCCTTTTATATAATTCTCGAGCACAATAACAAATACAAAAATGTTTTACTTATGTGACACAAGATCGAGTTGCCTTTCAGTGAATTCTAATGTGTTCTATGGTAGTACTGGGAAACTCTATAGGTACAGTGTGTCCCACAGTAAACAGGAAAACCCAGTATTTTTTTACTCAACATGCGATCTACTCTCCTGAGTTATCCATTCTCAATCTGTTCAAATGGAGCGAATTGGACAAGATTCTTTTGATGAGACTGTGAGACCTCGATATTAAATAATCCTAGAAATTAGAAATTATAATAGGTATGTATCCACAGTGTTGGAGGAACTCATTCTTATACTATTGATGACCATGTCCACGAATACCTTATTCCTTGAGCCATATAATGAAGTTATAAGAAATGAAAGAAGGCCAAGACAAATTTGGACTTTGATGTATTTGTAATAAATATGTTTCCTCTTTCCTCATCATAAAATAGCAGGATTTGGGAAAGCAGTATTGTATATGTTGGGCAATATATTATACTCATAGGAAATGAGGAGTCTATTTTTTTAGAAAATTTTGATATGAACCTTACATTTTTTTAAATTTTGTTTGATACTGAATGTGCATGTTTTTGAGCATATACTACGAATATGAAATCGAATATAAATAGCTGAACAATGTCCATTGATTCTGTCAGTAATTGATTTACAATGATTTACAGAAATATTGGCAGGCAATTGCCAGCAACCCTAGACTAGACTCACCCTCACCCCCACTGACGCTCTTTTATTTACACTCTCTCCGGGGTTGTTGTCTCGGGAATTTTTATTACAGGTAATAATCATCATATTCACATAGTTTTATGAATTTATTATCCATAGACAGGACGACAGGTATCTCAAACTACAGGTCCTTTCTACCTAACAGGTAGTTGGAAGAGTTCTATAATTTATTATGTTTCCTCTGTCATATTCCATATCCATTAGAGTTTTTGAAGAATAAAAAATGAAACAATTTGGTGATTTTTTTCTATGAGGCATAATATTCAATGATTTTAATGTTTCGTTCGCTTTCATATATTTATTTTCGCCTACATTAGACTCACATAAAATTTTTACTACTATATTATTATATATAGTGAAACCCCGCGATTGCGGGGGGGCCGTTCTTCGGAGGGGGCCCTGTGGCCCAGGGTCTACCAATTAGAGCAAGGACTCAGCCAAATTGGTTGATATATGAATATTTTTTGATTATGAATATGTCACAGAAATAATTTATCCATTTCTGCGAATAGTGCAGGCATGTTGTTTTCAGTGTAGGTCCAGGGTGATGTGTGAAATCAACGATACAAGCCAATTATTTTAAATGGAGAACTTGAATTAAACTAGTGGTGCTTCAAAAAGACGAAGGAAACAAAAGTTAGAAGATGAGAAGTGTACAATCTCCAAGATTCCCACGTTCTTTACGAATACTACTACTGTTTCGGATAATACAGTTGAATATTATGATGAATGTCCATCAAGTAGTAGCAGTATGATGATTGAAACAGGAATGGATGTTGACTCTGCAATTATTATGGAAGAAAAACTATTCCAGATTTTTTGGGATTTTCTCTTCTCGTTTCTATAAAAAAAATTATGAATATTATCTCAATATACGTGTAGTAAGGACAAATCAGATGATTCGCTCCAAAATGTCACTACGTTTAAAGAATTTTCCGAGGAATTTTCCTATCAGAGAGCCTAAAAGAAAAATTCACTAGCTTGTCAGTGGCAATTTGTATTGAAAAAAGTTTGGAGAAGAGAAATAAAGGTATATAGAAAAAATATCAAATTTTAACTTAGCAAATGACGAGACTTCTGCTACTACTGCATTCGAAACTGCAGGTACAGATGGTGTGAATATAAAAAGTATTATATCTGAAATCCACGAGGAGCCCATACCTGACTTGAATGCGAGAACTCCTGGAGATGGAACTGAGTCAGATGATTCATTACTGGATGTATTAATTGAAGAATCATCCTTGTGATAAAGGCAATTTCATTGGCCCTAAATGATTTTGGGGGACCAAAATATGAAGTTATGCCACTGATATCAGGATACTGATATTATTTTCTTCTGCATTATTATACAGATTTCGAATTCCTACGTCCGAAAATACGGGAGATTCCATACTTCTGAATAATGTTGTGAAAGATATATTTACCAAACTCTTAAAAAGGAGGAATTATACTGATTCCGAGACTAATTCTTCCACAAATTCGAAATTTCTCAAAACTTGACATGTTTTGTTAACCCATTAGGTTCTTTAAGTGAAATCAGTATCGTTTTGTGAAGTTTTTACAATTATTATATGGTTGTCCATCGAGCAACAGCCGATGGAGAAAAACAACGAAATTGTTGAGATTTATCTCTAGTTCAACAAGTAGTAACGTAAACAAATACTTATAGATTACTGTAAAAAAAACTTCTCTGACGATAATTATGTTGAGAAAATATTCTTGGAAATATTTCCAAGGCAGCGATTGCTTTTTGTAGTTTGAACTGGTTGCCATTGCATAAACGTCTTTTTGATTTTAGGTCGTCATCACTGTCTCAGTTGCCAATGTTGCCATTACCTTCCACGTCAAATTCAATTTCCGCAGGGAACCTTAGTTGCACTCCAGGTGAATTATTTGGAACTACATCGTCTCCAGCCCCAGAATCTTCATTGGTATCGCAGTTTTTGTTGGTACTTAGGTTGGAAAAAATATAATGCTTGTGTCCGACGTAGAGTCATTCTCATTTTCATTGAACGACCTTGGATTGATCGAGAAGTGTGAAACATAACCACAAATATAAAAAAGTATATTATGTTATTTGTTGAAAATAATCGAAAGAACAACGGAAAAATTAACAATTTTCAACATGTCCTGAGGTTTATGCAAAGTCAGTTGAACAGATCATCAAACAAATGTCAGGCCGCGCTGTCGCACTCTTTGAACTTTCAAAGGAACCGACGGCTTGCAGTGATGTGTTTTTCCAACTGACTTTGCTTTAACTATACACCTTGAGTAACTTATTGCAAAATCACTAAAAAAACAGCGATTTTCAACCGTCACTATCGATCCAAAACTCAACAAAACCCTATCGATCGCGATTTACCATGTTTAAGATGTCAACTAAATATAATGTGACACTGGCCACAGCTTCATACCGTCAGCCGAATCGGAAAAATACAGGTTTCGTTTTGAAGTCTATTTAAAAGGACAGTAGGCGTAAATGGGTTAAATCAAATCGTCATGCAGGCCTGTACATTTTTCTATTTTTTGGGCACATGAATGATTCATTTGAAAAACTAAATAAATTATCGTAAACCAGAAAGTTGGGACTAGGGATCGTTATCATATGGAGTCGAAACTCATTCGTTCATATAAGATATAGATTACTGAAAAACGACGATATATGAATTGCCCTGTCCTGTATACATACGTTTATAGATACATATATTCGAACGAAATGATAGGTATCGTGTTTCGATCTCAGGTAATACAAAATCCACTTGTTGGTTTTGTTGATGTCCTAGTGTTGAGAGAAGGGTTGAAATCAAACTGTCATGCAGGCCTGTACTTTTTTTTTGCTTTTTGGGCATATGAATGATTCATTCGAAATACTAATTAAATCATCGTAAACCAGAATGTTGGGACTAGAGATCGTTATCATATGGAGTCGAAACTTATTCAAGAGATTTCTGAAAAACGACGATATATGAATTGTCCGTCCTGTATGCATACCTTTATAGACGCATTTATTCGAACGAAATGATATCGTATTTCGATCTCAGATAATAAAAAATCCACTTGTTGGATATGTTAAGCAAACGAAATTGGATGCTGCACGTGTTCGGAAGAGACAAAAGGCCTCTGGTCTCGCCCAACAGGTTTTCATATTAGGTGGTGCGATGATGGCACCCAGAAGGAATAAAAAAGAGCCCCGAAATTCTCGCTGGCTATAAAAAGTCCCTATCTATTGAACCGGCAACATTCCAAACACTGGAAGTCACTTAATACGGCCGTAATAATAGGGAGTGTTGAAATAAAAAGGTATTATGTATATTTTTGGGAATGAAATGAGGCATTTTGAAGAAAAGATTATAGACTGGCTGGCTTCAGCACCCATCAGCATCATCCTAAGTTTTTTGTTGAAACTAAAAAATACGCTCCTGTTTGAATGAAATTCAAATGCACAGGCATATAATTTTTGTCGTCATCGTTTGAGGGACATTATCATTACAAAATTACTAACTCTACTGACAGTATAAAAAAAGTAGATTAAGCCATTCCCAGCATTAATTTTGAGTCTTTTATTTTTATTTTTGGAGGATGAACTTGGGAGTTTGTATTGCAATGATCATGTCCCTTTTTTGGTATGGGCACTTAATAGGTATAATTTATGATACTGTAGCTGTTTTATTTAATTTTTGTAATGTACAGTTAAGGCACAGTATAGTAGAAAAATAGAAGGTATAGTTCATCCAAGTCAATTAGAGCACCTCGAGCAAGAAATGTCCGCACGTGCACACACTTCAGAAGGAACCAGCTGACCGAAATCCGAAATCTGGATATGTATGTATAATGCATTGTTAATAGAAATTTATTCTTCCATTTCCATTTTTACATTTCCATCTCTAATGGCTATATACTAGACCAATTTCTATCCCAATATACCCATACCAATACTAGCCCAATCATCGATTTAATGTAACGTTCAGGGCTAGTTTTATTAATGTGAACCCCTCTCAATCTTTTTTGTTTTCCACCAATCAAAAATAGTTATTTGTTTAACTAGGCAGCAAAGTAGTAGATTGACTGCCGTGGCTGAATTCATAGCCGAGCGTAGCGATTGTTCATAATGATATGGGAGAATATTGCATTTGCGAATTAATACAATTCCCACAATCTCTTTATTCTTCCTGTATAGTGTTCAATTAAAATGAAATTTGATAGAAATCGCAGTTGTTGGTTTGACAATTCATGAAATTTCTGACAGATTTGCGAAAAAATATCGGTATACTTAAATCATTATATAATGGACAGTGATAGCGACCTGGAAGTATACTTGCACCTCCATTAATAAGGGAGGTGGCAAAAAATATAGAGTTGAATTTGTTGCCGGAGAAGTCTCGGATGAAATATGAAGGAAATTATAAACGATTTATGGATTTTTAATTTTGCTGATTCATATCAATCAGCAAAGTACCCACTTTGCTGCCTAGGCAGCAAAGTACCCACTTTGCTGCCTAGGCAGGAAAAGTAATACTTTGCTGATTGATATGTGTCAGCAAAATTAATATTTGCTGCCAATCGGAGGAAAAAAAATTTGATACAGATTTTATACAATTATTTTTCATTAGGGTTTCAATAATAGTGACAGTGTTGCAATATCTCTTCAAATATACAGGGAATTCAGAAAATATATATACTTTTTAAATGTAATGCGCTGAATGTTTTGATAGATATGAATTATTTATATTATCATATATTTGAAATCAGGATGAATTGAGGAATGCAAGCAGATTCCTTGATTTTTCTTTTTTGGTTGTTATCTTCCTTTCCTATGATTTTGATATTATTCCACTCTGCCATATTATGTTGTCCATCTTCAGTTAGGATATGTTCAGTTTTGATTCATCTTGAATTTACCATTGTCATCAAATTGCAGAAGAATATTTTTCATTTTTTATGTTGAAACGGGAACAGACCCGTTTACGAAATTCGATATTTTTTTGATATACCCAATCTCTATTTCTCTTTTTCGAACAGTTTTTAAAACAAGATGTCACTGTCAATCGCTTGCATTTTGGGGTAAATCACCTGCTAAAATAAATAAAAGTAGAAATCACAGGCAAGATATATCCATTATGGAAACTCGAAACTGGCACAAATAAAAAAAATATAATCAGCAAATCATTTTCGATGTTTGAGAGGGAAATGTCGCTTGGCCCTGATGACTGATATATCTATCGAAACCTGTATTTCTGATCAATCTCACAATTTATTTACTAACAATGATATTTACTGAAGAATAGATAATGGAAGAGATATAGACCGATTGACATTGGTATCAACAAAAAAAAACATGGATTATACATTCACATGAAGTGATTAATATAATAACAAACAGGCTAATAACGGAATAGTGAGCAACATGGAAATATACACACAAATAGATTATACAGCATACATCAATCTAGTTAATTTTTTATAATTAATGGTATCGTCAAGGGATATCCTTGATCACTGAGAAATCTTCTTGTTATTCCCTTATGATACTCATTGACAACATATTCGCCCCCAATTCTGAATTTACCCCTCGTGCCCTGTGGTTGATACGGCCCTGTGTGTTTCTACTGTTGATAAAATCATCATCTCTTATGTATTTATTCCCGAAAAATAAATCAATTTGTCGTATACTTTGAGTAAGCAATGGCAACATATAGATGGTTTTCATCATAATTTGATAGATTTTCTGAATCGGATTCTGGTATAATATCATCCCGACTTGTCTAGACAAGTTAAAAAAAGTGAAGCCACCACGTGTTCGCAAGTTCACTTGCCCAAGATTACAACAAAAGCTCCTGCCTGCGATCTATTTCAATGGTTTCTTTAAGTTAACATTCAAAATAACTTCACAAAAGGATAATACCGTGTGACTCACGAATATCCTTTTGTGTGGGAGGAAGTATCCCAGCAAACATGTATCGCGCGGGCCTTTAGACGCCCTCCAAAAACTGCCGACAGTCAACATCAGCGGGCCACAATCATGATACATCGTCGGCCCGGCTAGCCCGTGTCGCACCGGCCGCTAGTAGGCCGCCCGACTATCTACCGACACTATTCGGTTAGAAATAAAAAAAAGATATAGTCGGGAGTCGGACTCGAACTTGCGATCGAACGGATATCCAATCAACTGTCAGACGCTTATACCACTAGGCTACTGCGAAACTTGAAAGATACTATTACGAATCCATCAGTCAACAGAATTGAAATAGTACAATACTTCAATTATATTTGATATTTGATCATATACGATATACCTATCATAACTTGTTGATTCGACGACGTAGAATAGGTTTAGTCTGATAATGTTCTAGCCACATTACTTTTCCAGTGTTTGATCTATTACTGTGAATCAAATATTTTTCGAATATAGGTAAAGAGCTGAACTTCGCATTGGAGCATCATTGTTATAATATAGGGTAATGAACAAATATTTAGCTCAAAATCATTACCACAAAAATGGATTGGTAGACAATAACGAGTTTAATTATTGTTATATAACATATATCATTATTCTTGATGTCGGACGATAGTTTGCTGGGATCAATCATAAAACTCACCAACTTTTTCTAAATAATATTAATATTATCACGCCGTTTAACAAATACCTGAAGACAAGTGACAGACAACTGACGCGATCTACGGACACAGAACTAAAACACGAAAATAAATTAGCAGTACTACCAATGCTCAAAAACCCAGTGATGCCAACATTGCGTTTGGTTCAGTTACCACTGACCTGTAAACAACATACATACTGCGTCAAAGCGACATCGGCACGATTGTCGGGAATTTTAAACGGGCAATTTCTGGCTGAATAACAAACATCCATTATAAACATGCGAACGTTCAGCCATGGCGGCAAAACCGATGTCGTTTCAACATTTTAACGACATAGGTGTGCCGCTGCCGACAACTAACCGCAGTTACCAGCAATCGGCCGCCTATTTACCGCTCAATCATGTTTGCTGGGATGCTGCTCCTTTGATACAATTTATGAATCTTTTGAATTTGTCTGCGACAACATTCAGTGTGAAATATATTACCTATGTGAACACTTGCGAATATGCAAGCTCAAACTTGTCTGAGAAATTTATCAGAAAATTATCGCTTGTAATACAACAAGTGTATTGATGATTATCGAAACACAAATTCCTTCGATTTTGAGAAACAAATTGTGTTGCTTGGAAACCACACGAGCGCATAGCGCGAGTGTGGTTGCCTAAAAGCAACACAATTTGTTTCGAAAAAGAGAAGGAATTTTCGATAATCATCAATTACACGTGTTGTATTTGTCAAGATTATTTCATGAATGAAAAATAAACTATTTTCACTACCTATTTATTGTTAATATTTATATTGAATGTACAGTTATTGCAATTATTTATTTTGACATAGTGACATTCATCATTACTGCTACTATATGCAACCGTCGTGGATATATCCATATTATCTTCTTTTCTGAGGTTTGATATTATATCAGCATGATGTTCTTTGCTCAGTTGTAAATATGGTTTCAATGACATTGAACTACTGTGCCCAGTAACTTTTATTATCTGTTGTTCCCCAATTCCAGAACTTGCCAATTGACTCACAGCTGTAGATCTGTTTGAATGGTTTGATATTTTCACGTTTTTTGTATCTAAACCGATCTTTTCAGCTGACAATTTGGTCCATTTACTTATTTCATTTATACCCATTGGCATATTTTTAAACCAAGGACTTTTATGATCTTTATTCCAATTACCATTAACTGTCAAAAATAGTCGATCAGTTTTAATGTTCTCTCCCCTTTTTGACATCAATTTCTTGAATAAACGAACTGGACAATTTTCTTGATTTTCTTTATTTGACAAGCCATTTACTTTCTGCAATATTTTTTGATCCACCTTGTGCGGTTTTCGCGAATATAGGGTTATATTCCAGTCTTCCAGTTGGTGTTCCCTTGTTATTTATTTCTTCCTTGAAATAATGAATCAATCAAACATCGGCATGCTTCACCGCCCCGCCAAGCTGATTCCACTGCTATAATATGATACAGTTTCCTTTGTAATCCATTTGGAGTATTTTCATCCCAACTTTGAATAATTTGTGTCAATTCTTCCGATGTAAATGAAACACATGACTTTTTTCGTTTTTCCGGAATATTTTGTACCTAGTTGTTTTCTTTTAGTATTTTTGGCATTTCTAGCAACTTCAAATGTTATATCTTTGAATGGATCAAATTTTCGATTGTATTCATGATAGTATTTTTCTTGGAGTAATTTAGCTGTATTATTCCAAATAGTTTTCACTACCATGTCCTTATACTCACTGCCATCGGTTTTCCGCATATTAAATGCCCATTCTGTGAGAATATTGGCAAGTCTTTCATCAGAAGATGTATTTTCGTTTAGCTGATGATTTCGCTGTTCACAAAATTCTGTGAATTGTTTCCAAACATACTTTTTGGAACGCACGGTATTTTGAGGCGTTAAGTCTTTGACTTCATTTCTTATTTCTTCTACACTATATTTACCAAAACGATTTTCACTGTCCATTTTCAAGCTATACACCACACCTAGTAACGATATTTATCAACATATAAACAGTTTTGTTTTCTTTGATTCCTTCACAACTGGCCACAGAGCCTTCTCAATTGAGTTTCCCGCAATCGTGATCCCGCATTCACTCTTCCTCTTCACTCGCGATCGAAGGTACTAGGGATGTTATGCAACTAACAATACATTAAAGCGTTGAATGGATAAAGCAGCGTACATCATAGGGAGTGAGAAGAGAGAGATGTAGAGATGTCACGTCAGTCGTGGTTGAAAAATTATTCCTATTTTAGGTTATATCATGCAAATCATGCTCAATCAATAATTAATTGGAATTGTCTTATAATAATTGTGAGGACAATTCAAATTGTGATAGTGCCTATTGGGTTTTGAATAGAAGTGTAGTGTTTTTATTCCCTGAATATATTATGACAGCATTAATATCCTGCTGTCAATGCTGTCATGCTACAAAAACTCAAACAGTAAGTAGCCAATCAGGTGCCGAAATACAAAATCGATAACATAGTGTTTTCGATTATCAATACAGCTGTTACAACCAATCAAGAGCGTGAATTTTCAGATGAATGAAATAATCGATAAAATAACATAGATATTATAATACAAGGTGGGCCAATGGAAACTTTCCACCATAATTTGTAGGATTTCAAATCAAAATTTTGGAAAACGCTAGGACACGTCGATTTTTGATTTGAGAGGGAACTCATTTTCAGATTCCTCTGTCGCCTGAGAACTTTATCGGACAAAGAGTACATAACAATGGTAATCCTTTTCACCCTATTGATAAAATCTTCAATCGTCTTTTAAACAAGGTTGCTAATCGTAGTTTATTACCAATTAATAATCGGAGGACGAGCCTAAGAACATTATTCAGTATTTAGGCGAAGTTTTCCAAAAAAATCTGTTACTTTTTCCTCACATTTTATAATGACCTCTCAATATGACTTTCTACACTGCGAATTCGATATCACGTATGTTCGTCAATAATTAAGATAAAATTCACCTTCTCCATCAACCAGGAGTATATAAATTATCATGTTCACATCCCAATTGCAATATTCAGTACATTAGCCAGAGTGGTGGATGGAGTCAAACCAGAGTTAATGAGCATATCAAATTCATAGAACAAGAAACAAACCCCCTCCTTCAGATGAATATACCACTAGTTGCTCCTTTGCCAACCACATTCTCAAATCCCAACATGGTTTCAATATTGAAAATAGTTTAGAAATTCTACATCTGTGTCAAAAATGTCGTCTAATTATTCATCTTTTAGAAATTAATGAAGTGAATTTATCCTTGAAAAATGATAATGTAACTTCTCTGTTATTCACTTTCTGGGGTAATCTTGACTTCTTGAAATAATGAGAGCGAGATCTTTCGAACATAACTCATGGGATTATATTGAAATGAGACAAATTTCCTCAAATCCATACATATAATTAATTTTTAGATATCACTGTTGATTCAGATGAAGAATATGATTACTCATTTACAGCGATATACACTCTCTTCAAGATTTTCAAGTGTCTTGTTAGAAACGAATTGAGATCTTTCAAGTAAACTAAGAGCCTTGCATTATTGAAATAAGATATTTTTACTAAGATCAAGTTGTTCATTATTATCAGTAGACAATATTTCATTTCTCACTTCAAAGTGGTAGCACGTTTCGAAATGAAAATCACCGATCTTGTTTCAGATTCTTTTGATTTCAGACAAGTTATTCGAGTTTTCTGTTGGAGTAAATGATCAAGAAAATATATTTCTCGATGTAAGAAATTGGGTCCTCCGAGGGGTCCTCTCAATTATTGATTATGGAGTTTTTGACTTGAAGAAGAAAACTCTTCACCAAAGATGATATTTTCAAATAGGAGCAGTATCTTCTTTCAAACATTAACTTTTTACTCAGTACATAAGTTTGTGTTTGTTCTGGAGACAATATTCCTCGTATTATAGGTTCCTACACAGAAAGAAAATATTTGGTATTATCAACGAATTTAACAAAACATTTTGCCAATGTAACAGAATTTCTATATCATTAACATGACAATTATCAAGAAAAATAGAGAATTGAACATAATTTTTGTTAATGTTAGAATTAATTTCTGTTAGTGTGTGTTTCCGTTTAAGAATCATTTTTATATCAGTTACAATATGTTCTTTAATATTCATAGAAACAGTTCATATGAAAATACAGAAAATACTGTTAATATCGTTGTTTATTCTGTGCCATTTATTTCGTGAGGTTTCTATACTAACAAGATTTATTTTTCAAAAGAATGAAATATTTCATTAGAATTGCCAGAAAATGAATATTTCTCAAATTCACAAATAATTCTATAATATTAAAAGAACTTCAAATGCAGTGATTATGCTGAAAAAATATTCCGTGTATATAACAAATAGTTTTGTTCCATTTGCAGACACGTTTGGGACATGATGTCATTTCCATCCAATCAGGGCAAACCTGCTATTTTTAGATCGATTGCTCCTGGCACTCCCCAAGTCCCCATTCACATTTCGCATTTTGTGTTGTGAAGACATCAGCAATTATAACAAGTAGTGTGAATTGTTTCGATTTTCTATATCGTTCTGGTGGACAATCAGACAAAAGAAGTTAACCATTTTACTCTGTTTCAGGTTACTCATGAAAGACGGGAAACGCCTGGAAAATATTTTCGAAAAATGGAGCTGGATGTCCTCAGAAAAATTCCAAGACGCCTAGAAGAATTGATAAAATATCCATATCAAAGACATCAATTCTTTGTAGAAAATCGTCACTCTAACAATTATTGGTAATCAGTTATACATATATCGATAGGAAGCTCCATAATATCATCAATCGAGGATGATATTTTATATCGTTTAGATGAACCAAGTATTGATAAATGTAATACCTATTTGATATTGCTTTAAACTAATTTTATTTTGTTTCAGGTTGAAATTGCTGCTTGGAAAATCATTCTGAATATTGGCGGAAAATCATACTGACTATTCGCAGAAAAACTTCAAGACGCCTGGGAAAAATGATTCTTTTATAGAAAATAAAATTCAGGAAGGTTTTGCCAATTTTTCATTCCCCCCAATGCTTTCAATGCTGCAAGATTACATTCCATAGGATTGCCGGAATAATTATTTCAATGATACAGAACTATTTTATACAGCAGTATTCTTTTGAGTGTACAGAACTGTCTTCTGTAAGTATAGATATTTCTTTAAATATTATGAACACATGCTGTAACATCATTTCATTGTTATCAAAACAGTCTGTAACATGCAGAGAAATTTTATGTTGTTGGAAAAAATAAATTTCATCACAACTAAAGAAAATTTCTTTCGAAATAGTGAGATTTCTCTAAATAGTAGAGAATCCATATTGGGGTTTTGAAAGTTATGGATCATAGAATTAACAGGCATTTTCATTGGCGCTATAGCGAAAGAAATTTCTGTAATATGTAGGGTGATTTTTTAATATCGACCTTAGTATTTTCTTTCTGTGTATAATATCATTTTTCATTGATAAAAAAGGTTTATTGTTATGTAATACCTATTAAATCGGCATACTGTAAAGGCTCCATATTATATAGTATCTATACGTTTTGATGAAACCAGAATCCGAGGATTCAGAGCGTCTAGTGTTTCTTGTTGTCCAACATTCGGCGGCGTGTAGCACACACAAGTATTGTGTTCATTGTTCACCCCTTCAAAGAAATTCGCCATTGTTGATCTACGCTTTTCGAAAATGCGATTTAAAGGGGTCGGATGATTGATAATACCCCTTTCCTCGATAATAGAATTTAAGTGACGGTAGCTTCCTACATGGTTATTGAGGTTGATAGCACTAGCAAAGCGTTTTTCGGAAAAGATTCATTGTACAACCCTTTCCGCTTGCCAAAGTTCCTGTCGGTGCATTGGATAATAAAGGCCTCTTCACTGATGTTGCTAAGAATTCGGTAAAACTGTTATAATGGAGGTGTATGAGTAATAGGGACATGCTCAAAAAGAGACTATTGCATAGGCATTCATTAGAACTTGATAGAGAGTACAAAAACTATAGAAATAAACTGAATAACTTATTGAAAAAAACAAAAAATGAATTCTTCAAAAATAAGTTTGATTCTGTGAAAGGTGATAGCAAGAAAACATGGCGAATAATTAATGAAGCAATAAACCGAAATCCTATTAAAGATTCTTTAACAAACCTACCAATAACAAATACTGACAACGTTGTGGTTACAAACAATGAACAGAAATCCAACATATTCAACGAATATTTTATTGGAATAGGACAAAAGTTACAAAATAACATAAATAAAGATCAGCACAAACAAAAGCTCACTAATGACCCATCAGTAAAAACTACTATGGTTCTTGAACCCACAACAAGAAACGAAATCATCAATATAATATTATCACTCAAAAACAACTGCTCACCAGGTCCAGATAACATCTCAAGTAAATTAATAAAACAATTTCACAACTATCTAGTAGATCCACTAGTCCAAATAATAAACCTTTGTTATGAAAGCGGTGAAATACCTCATCAATGGAAAGAAAGTCTAGTCACACCTGTCTATAAATCTGGAGAACGGAACCTTGTTGGAAATTATCGACCAATCTCTGTAATCAATAACTTCGCTAAAGTATTTGAACATACCATTAAAAAGCGTTTGATATCCTTCTTGGACATTAATAAGGTAATAACTGAGAGGCAATATGGATTTCTGAGTAACAAAAACACAGAAAAAGCCGTTCTTGATTTTGTGGAAAAAACAGTTTACGCCTTGGATAGATCGGAAAAATGTCTCGCCATCTTTCTTGACCTTGCCAAGGCATTTGATACTATATCTCATGATATATTAATGGAGAAGCTTTATAATTATGGTATAAGAGGACCAGCCCAGGATATCCTGCGAAACTACTTATATAAGAGATCTCAGAGAGTAAAGTTAGGAGATTACTGTAGTAATCCTTCAGAAATAAAAATGGGTGTGCCACAGGGAACAGTATTGGGTCCAATCCTATTCCTACTATACATAAACAGTATTGGATATTTAAAGAGCTGTAAAGGCCACTGCATCTCCTATGCTGATGACACTACTTTAGTTTTTTCTGCGAAAACATGGGATGGGGTTTTCAGAGACACAAATTACGGAGTAGAACAAGTTAAAAAATGGCTAGACCAAAACTTATTGAGCTTGAATGTTAAGAAAACCAAATATATAGCATTTTCACTAACAGCAAATGATCAGCCAGTAGGAAAAAATACTATTTTAGTTCACGAAAATAATTGCCAAAATCAAGAAACATGCAACTGTCCTGAAATAGAAAAATGTGACAATATAAAGTACTTAGGTGTCATGATAGACCAACACTTGAGATGGGAGAAGCATACTATTCTATTGACTAGCAGACTCAGGCAGCTGACTCGAAAAATGTACACACTGAGAGCTATTTTAAATAACAAAACTCTTAGGATAATCTATTATTCTTTGGCTGAATCTATACTGCGGTATTGTATCAAAGCATGGGGAGGTGTTTTCCGAAATAATTTAATACAACTCCAGTCTATGCAAAACAAACTTTTGAAAATGATATTCAAAAAAAACAGACTTCATTCAACTGTACAGTTATATAAACAACTAGATATACTTGATGTCAGAAGCCTATATGCCTATCAATGCCTAGAATGGATGTTTCAAAATGCAAATCGTTTTAATCAGCCATTGGAGGTCATAAAAAAAATACCAGAGCAATGCAAAATCTCACCCTCAATACACCATTATTCAGAAAAAGCCACACTCAAAGGTATATCTACTATTTCGGACCTAAACTATATAATCTCTTACCACCCGAAATGAAAACAATAACAAATTTCAATAAATACAAAAAACAAATTAAAAACTTCGTCCAAATAAATTCAACTCTAATCTACAAAACATTACATTAATTGATTCTCTTTTAGTACTCACCAAATCTCACGAATATGTCATTCATCAAAATTCTAAGCAAATAACCTAATATATTCGCTAATTATACTACAATCGCCAAATATGAAAGTTGTACAATTAGAATGCTTCTTGCGGATTAAAGACTAGTACAACACAAGCATGCAGCATGCTTAGGTGCAGTCTTATGATCCAAAAGAAACACCAAGATTTGTAATATGTTATCAATATTATCTGTACACTTTATTTTCTGAATAAATTGAAATTGAAATTGAAATAGGAATAGAAATAGGCGGACGGTGATTTATCGTGTTAGTTTTTGGATACATATATCGATATACCCAGCGAGCACATACATCCCTGGGATGTTCTGAGATGTTTTGAAAATGTTGGCATGAAGATCTTATTTTGAGACGTAATATGCACTGACCAAAGAGGTCTTTGAAGGATATTGAGTATTGTTTTTGTTCTTCTGTGGCATTTCTTTGTTTGCCTACTATATAAGAGGTATCCCTGGGATGTTTCGGGATGTTTTAGAAATGTAGGCATGAGGATGTTTTTTTGAGGCGTAATATGCACTTCCCAAAGATGTCTTAGAAGGATATTGAGCGTATTGTTTTTGTTCTTTTGTGCCCTCTCTTTGTTTGCCCCACCACAACGTCTCATGCTTACGTAACAATACGATGAATTCTGATTTGTTTTCGATTTTGTTCTTCTTGTTCGCAATGGGGAAGACCACTGAGGGAAGAAATCCGTGCAAACCTCTTTCAATCGACGAATCATGAAATCATGATTTACATTTTATGTACAATCAATATTATGAGTTGAAGTTGAAGGGAATCGAATCTATATCGTTTTGAAATCAGCATATTTCATTCGATATTTCAAACAGCCAAATATGATGGTGGAGTCGTGACGTAAGAGTCCCGAACTGTAGCTATCTCTCTCTGATACCTCGTCATTCTGCAGTGTTGCAGTGTAATTGGTCAGTTCAAGGACAATAGGCGTGTTGGGACTAAGACGTCGCACCAGTCACACCAATGAATTGATGAAATTTCAAATGGCGCAGGAATTGTGTGTTTCGAAATGGACATAATATACTAATTTATTTTTTTCATCGTCTTAGCATGAATGAAAAAATTCGGAATTGATTCACTGGTAGTTTTTCAGTATAGAGTTCACGATAATGTCGTTTTAAAAAATCAGTGGTCTTCCCCATTGGCATTCGCGTTTGCAGCGTGTCACGCTTACATCACGCTGCTAACGAACAGAAAGGAATTTGGTGAAGTTTATTGTGTTAGAAGACTTAATTAGTTTGTAATAATGACCACCAGATTCAAGATGTGTTGTTCGGTGCCTCAGTGTAATCAATATATAAAAGTACGAATTTATCAATACACAGCTTCTCCGCAGTTGCAAAATTGTGCAATGTGGAGAACATTTCGCGAAATCGAGTGCAAGTTTTCGCTCAGGAAAGTGCATTTTTTAATCATTTCGCTCAGGATAGTGATTGGCGCAGGTGCCGTTCGATGAAGTACAATGTTTTTACTTTCCTTCGGGAAATATATCATTTCGTTATCAGATGACGGTAGAAATCTTCAACCGGCTCCCCTACTATAAGCAGAATCTTCGAAAATGATTTTGACTATTTCAAAAACGATAAGATTTCTACAAAATTCTCAAACACACGACATGTTTCGCTAACACAGTAGCTTCGTCAGGTGATATACTGGTACAATGAACTATAAACTAACGTTGGCTTGCTTGACTTTTATATATCCTAATTTCCCAACCTGAAGGATAGTTTCCTGTGGACAGGTACGATAAACCTCCATTTTCAGAAAGAGTTGATAGCAAATACATATTATTACTTACTAAGAAAACAAATTCAACAGTGGTGAACTAATTGATCATTAAGTAAAATGTCAAAATTTTTGAGTTTCTTGATTTCGAGTGATTCAAAATGATTGAGTTTCAGTCCTATATTTTCTACGTGTAGAATTTCAAAATTATCATCAAAACTATGGTTTTCTTCTAGTATATGGTTGGCGTATGTTGAATTTGATTTCTTTCAAACAAGAGATCTCAGACCTTCTGTCGATATACAAAATTACTTTCAATTTCACAACAAAATATATTCCGCGTCAAAAGGGTTGATTATGGTGAATCCACTGAGCCCTTCACTTGCTGATTCTTCCATGGATAACTTGGAGCAAATAATACATAAACATCCATTGATAAAACAATTTTTGTATTGGTATAGATACGTAGATGACGTTATAGTATGCTTTAAAGGAACCAATAGACAATTAGACACTTTCCATCAATATATAAATACTATTCATCCGAACATAAAATTCACAATAGAAATAGAGACAGAAAATTCAATCAATTTCTTAGATTTGACAATAAGTAAAATTAACGATAAACATGATTTTCCAATTTTCCATAAACCTTCCCACACTGATATCACTATTCATAATAATTCAACACACCCTTATCAACACAAAACTGCAGCATATAATAGTATGATACACAGGCTAGTGAATGTCCCTCTTTCGGAATAAAAAGATAATTTCATATCAAGAAAATATTTTTATGTTCATGCATTTTTTCATTCAAGGGAAATGGAATCCTAATGCAAAAGTTCATTTTGACAAAAGGCTTCAGAAAAGGACATTGGCTGTTCTATAATAGTTCTATTCATGTGTGAACAGAACATCGCAGTGGAGGTTCATTATCTCGAAATCTCGTACTTTTAACATCTCTGAGATGTTTTTGTGCTCGCTGAGTACCGTCAGATCAGCGGACCTAGTAGATTGACAGCGGTGCAACGAAAGTTGCGTATGAAGCTTCACGTTGTTGATAAACGAAGAAGAGTTTATACTTAACCCGAATATGCCTATTGCGGGCCATGAACGTCATGAACAAAGGCCAAAAAATAATAACCCCGCTAAATTTCAAATTGAACAATTCTAAAGGATTATGAAACCGTAAAATCTAAACAGTTTTCTGAAAAACGGAAGAATTCATGAAGTAAACTTGTCAATCACAACATCCAACATTTTTGTGCATTTATTTGCTGGAAATTCCACTCTGGATTCATCAGGAAAACAACCTCCAAACATAACGCCAATTGACAGTCATATGCCCGAGATTTCCTTTCGCCAACGTACTTTAAGGAATTCATTTTACTTGATTTTTTGGGATTTTATCTCCTCGTTTCTATCAAATAAAAATATGCGTATTATTTCAATATATTTGTAGTGGGAAATCAGATGATTTGCCCCAAAATGTCACTGCGTTTAAAAATTTTCTGTCAGAGAGCCTAAAAGAAAAAACCAGTAGCTTGTACCGAAACGTCCAATGATAAGTAAAAATTCGATATTTTTTCAATAAATCTATATTTCTTTCCTTCAAAAATTTTTCAAACAAATTGTCACTGACATGCTATGACATCCGGTAATTTTGCATGTTCGATAATGGCCATAAGTAATAATGTCCTCTTTTTGAATTTATGAAATATCCTGAATCGAGGTCATGCCTTACAAGTCAGTGAGTATTAATTAGGTATACCAGTATAAATAAAACCAGGCAACCAAATCAAATTAACTGAGTCAAGGATGGAAACAAAAGACAACCACCCGAACATCGAGATAATGCTCACATGCAAGATTCTGCAAGTTTAAACCTGTGAGTCATCTCAACGTGCAGCTGTCGAGTTGAAAAAAGTTAATAGGTCTTGAAGAATCTCACGAAGTTACGTCTTGATCCGTAAAAATAACGCAAATATTGAATTAAGCTTTTTCGATTTTCGGTGATAAATATTTTCTTCGATGCTCACACACGTTTGTTTACAGAGATTAGATAGCGTGTCTATAGTTCATAGATATATTTTGTATACGATTCCAAAGAATACCTACTATTTATTTATTTTGGACAATGGAAATAAATACCAAATGCCTGAGGAAGTATGAATCTCGCTTATTAACAGTAATTGTATTGGCTCGGGATAAGAACATGACAAAGCTCTTTTTTCTTCTTCTTTCGACATAGTCAAAAATGTCCGTTACCTGGGAATCGATATAGACTCATGCCTCAAGTGGGATGTTCATGCACAAGAAATTGTTAAGAAATTAAGTTAGTCTCAATTCAGAATTCATTTCCACGCCCTGTATAATGAATGTCAATTTATCATACACCCAAAAGTAAGAAAAGTTATTTTCAAATTTCACCAACTGAAAACAGTTCTTTCAATGAGTCGTCTGAAGACGTTATACTACGCATTGGTCGAATCAATCCTGCAATACGGTATCATAGGCTGGGGAGGTCTCAGAAAATCAGTAATGAATTGGATAGAAGTAATCCAGAAGCGATTCCTGAGAATCATCTTCAGGAAATCGTTTCTTTACTCATCGGACTTGCTGTATAAAAATGGAAATATAATGGATATCAGACTATACTGCAGAACTGTATATTCATTTTTATATAACTCCAATTATATGACTCAAATCAATCATGATTATAACACTCGTTCCAAAACCAAGGCGAACAACGCCCTACCTAGAGCCTGGAAAGCGATTGGTCAACGTTATTTTGTATTTACTGGTACTAAGTTGAGAAACATACTGCCAACAGAACTGAGAAATATCAACTCAATTACGCTTTTCAAGAAAAAAAATAAAAAAATGGGTTCTATCAAAAGATAGAAGAATATTTCATGACATAGTTGATCCATAAATAAAAATGCCAAATCAAAATAATTAATTTATCTGATTCATTCATATATATGAACAATAAGTTAGTGCAGGAATTTACTTTGATCTAGGATATTTTTGTGACATTGTATCGTTTACTCTCAATCTGTGTTAGATAATTTGTTTAGTTAGTTATAATATGTTATATTTATGTTTATATAGAATTGCAGCTTAAATCAGCTATATAGGCTTGTAACTTCAAAAATGAAGAATTACCCATAGACAAGCTCTCATGGAGCTTATTTGGGGTTTCTACTCATTCATTCACCTATTCTGCAAAAATTGGTTAGTTGCTTAAACTCATGTTTCAAATAAAATTTCATAGATATAGGTCTTGTATTAAGTTTATTGTAATACTCTTTGATTGAGGTGAAATAAATGAAAGTTATTATTATTATACTAGAAGATTTCTAGAAAATGCAAGATAAAATCAATCACTTTGCCTAGTTGCCTAGATTTTCAATAAACACTCATCATCATCATCATCTTCTTCATATCAATGATCTGTTGGGTGTAACAACTTGCCCCATCCACAGCTTTGCAGATGATAGTACCCTCCATACAGCGTTCTCTTCCAGAATTCCTATTCCTTCTCAGGAAACTAAGAACACACGGCGCAGGCAGGTCAATGCTGTCAATGAAGACCTTGCTGAAATCACAGCCTGGGGAACCAACAACCTAGTTGAATTCAACGCCACCAAAACTCAAGCCTGCATTTTCTCTAGAAAGGCGGAACTCAGTATGCCCGACATTGTAATGTCTGGCACCACCATCCCCACCAAGCCCACCATATCTATGCTCGGTATTTCCATCAGCAACACTCTTTCATGGGATAATCATGTCAGATCCATCGCAAAAGCTGCTTCACAAAAACTCGGATTCTTGTTCCGTGCGAAATGCTACTTTACACCCCAACAGCTCCTCATGATCTACAAAGCGCAGATACGGCCTGTTCTAGAATACTGTTCCCACATATGGGGTTCAGCACCGAAACATACGCTGATGCTCTTAGATTCCATCCAGAGAAGAGCCATCCGCCTGGTGGGTGACGCCACACTCACTCGCTCTTTGACATCATTGGAACACCGTAGAAAGGTCGGCGACCTTTCACTTTTCTATCGATACTTCCACGGGAAATGTTCTTCGGAAATCTCTGCTATCATCCCTTCACTAGCAATACCAGTCAGACGAACTAGACAAGCCCAGTCAGCACATCCCTTCGTTGTCAACCTCGAAAGATGCCGAACAGCACTTTATCAAAACTCCTTCATCCATAGAACGGCTGGGCTCTGGAATTCATTGCCTGAGGAAGTATTCCCAACAACATATAATCTCCAGAAGTTCAAAAAAAATTCCAATACCTACCTCCTATCCCTATCCTCCCTAGGAACGCACGATGTTCTTTGAACATCATAGGGATTCCCTCTCGTGCGCTCCAAGCGATAAAAAAAAAAAAAAAAAAAAAAAATCAGATAATGATTTAGCTGTAGATGCGAAGACACATCATTATCTTGAACAACATGTGAAAATTGAATTGTTCGATATTTCAAGGCAAGGTTATTGTTACGATGGATACAGTAGCAACTTTGAAGATTTCTGAAACTTTTCGGGAATTTTCCTCCTCGTATCTGTGAATATTATATACAGGCACCTTATTAGAAAATAGCATTATTTCAATACATTCTTACATATAGTGAGGAAGAATCAGATGATTTCGTTGAAAACGAATAGGCAATTTATCTTACTTCGACAATGGGCGTGTACACCTCAGTAGAACTTTTAACTCAAACCATGTTTATAATGATCCTTTTATACATAAATAATGATTGACGACATAATTCGATCGAAAAATTTACTGGAATGTTTTATTTTTGGACGTAAATAATGGTACCTTCTGAAAACGGACCCTCTTATGACGTAGAAACC
The DNA here is from genome assembly GCA_918026855.4 of Phaedon cochleariae. Classification (NCBI taxonomy): domain Eukaryota; kingdom Metazoa; phylum Arthropoda; class Insecta; order Coleoptera; family Chrysomelidae; genus Phaedon; species Phaedon cochleariae. Next base: position 16,075,109 of record OU896707.1, on the reverse strand, counting down.
TCATCTCGCCATAGTTAAAAGAAAATACCAAACGCCCGACGGAGACTGAGGCAACTGATATAAGTATTAATTCTTTCAACTGTGATCTCGCGTTAATTGACTCTGTCAGAAATCATGTATCATTCATCTAGGTCTGGAATAGTCTTGTTTCAGTATTAGGGTTTTGACGTCACATCATCGCCTCGTTTTCAGAGGTCCGAAGAATCGGAGATTTCAATAATTTTTTATAAAACGTAGGGAGCTCATAGCAAGGAACGGTTTGCAGTGGTGAGCTAGTTTGGGTGAGTTCTATAGAATTATAAATTGTTTTCGTGATATAACCCCATTGTTGAAAAAACTGAAAATATTGTTTTTCTTTTTGTTTTTTGTATTTCGTTTTTCGATATTTGTTGTTCGGTTTTCGTTTTGTCGTGATGAAATCGGTTTTTGATGTATGGAAGCTTTCGCTTGAATTTTTACTTTTCAATTTTCATATTTATAATCTATATGTCTCAATTGAAACAAAAGCTATCGAACATAGAAATGTGCTGGACCACGATAATATTGAAAGTTGAAAGTGTAAATATTCCAGATTGATAGATTCGTCAAAGTAACCCTAGGTGTAACGGTTTTCAATAGTCATCGAAAATTGAACCGTTCTGAACTATTGCTTGAAGCGGCACATCAGAAAAATAATAAATACTTCCTGTCTTTCATTTTCTTCAATGATAAAAATCGGATTCTTTCAAATAGTTCGAAGCCTCTTCTTATCTTTTCCCTGGACTAAAACTCCTGTCTAATAAAATATCCTCCTGAAAAATGGTTGATATTACATAATTATGAATGGTCATCATTTCATCACCAGGAATCATATTCGATGTTCAAATCGTTTAATAATTAAATATTCAAAAACTACTGGCATGGTTTCCTTTTTTTTGCATTAACACGAGAATCAAGAAAAGATTAGAACAAATGAAATAAAAAAGTAAGATGAAGTTCTGGAATAAATCTCCATTATTGTCAATTCACCAGTAGCGCGTCAATAAATAATTCGGGAGGAGGAAAACAACACCCAGTCTAATGGCCTCGACGAATCTATATATTATATCGAAATATTCATTTTGTCTTAAGAAAAATATTCATCGAATTTCGAATCGATTAATGTATCTCAATATAAAGTTAAAAAATCAAAACCAAAAATTAAGAAGCGAATTAAATTTCAATCCCCGCGTATTGATCAAAAACAGCTCTTTTTCAAGACGAAACGAAAAACACGTATAACATATTTTCAACTTTCAATAACCAGTTGTCGAAGGAAAACTTAACCCTAAAACACCCAAAAATATTGTTCAAAATTATGTATTTTTGAATCATTCATCGTACAAGTTCACTTATAGCAACCTGTAGATATACATACTATAATAGAAATAGAAGTGAAAAATGTTAAATACAGGGTGTAACATAAGTAAGTTTGAATATGCAAATGACGTCTTCCTGGGAACATTTTAAGTAAAAAAAGTTTATATAAACTTGTTTCCTAAGTGGTTTCGAAGATACTGTGTTGAAATTTAATTTTTGTGTTCGCTTTTTGAAAATAACTTTTACAAAAAATTAGTAAATTGCACACTGTCACGAGCACTGTCAGCATTACTCATTTCAAATTGCCCTAAAATTTTTGACAGTGAACTTTTGGTACTTTCCATGGAAAAACCATGTTCCCCCATCTTTAATGTACACGTCCTCAACAACGCTGAAGGTGACTGTTTTGGAGATATTCAGAATTTTTTATATCGATGCATATGTTACTTAGCTGCTATAGGGCGCTAAGTGAGGTTGCGGAAAACTTTACAAAATTCAGTATGTGGTAGGTCTCGTAAAAATAAACTACTTTTTCCCTATGAAATATTTATCGAAAAATTATTCGTTTTCTGTATTTCAATACCCTGTATATCCAAAATGAAGCATTCAATACGGCTTTCGCCACCGAAGATCTACTTTCGCCACCGAAGATCAACTGGAGATCTACTTGCCTACGTCACCCATTAATGGCAAGCTTCATTTAGTCGGGGCTAAATTCCAAAAAAAGCCATCCGTTACAATCCAAGAAGCATTTCATGTAACAATTGGATAAATGCTGTTAACCCCCTATTTTGACCCCGCTGAATCCGAAAATACCGTTTATCAAGTCGAAATTCCAACCGGAAGTGAGATATTCAAGATGGCGTCCAGAATACCCCTAAAATCAAATTATTTTCTACTTTCGGTCAGCTATACGATTGAGGTGTCGATGTCTATGTTTTAGGGGGTGTAGAATACGATGAGACACTCAAAAAATGATTTGGAGCTTTGAAAGTTCATCGAATGATCAAATTTTGACGAGATGGGCCAAAATTCCAAAGAACTTGTGAAAACGTGTTGTATAATGTACATGCTTGCATACGTTTTCGAGGGTGTTCGATAGAGCCAAAAAAGCATTTGAACATTGTCCAAGCCTTCATTTCTTATATTTTGAAAAAAAAAGTTCACTATTAGTAGTCTTCCTCATCTTTTCTGCTCCATTCGGCTCCCTGCAGCCACACTGCTTCGTGCCGCAGTGGCCGCAGAGCCCCATGCAGCCACAAGCTCCAAATTCGGGACATGACTTGGGAATAGGTAGCAAAGTCATCAAGATTTTGGGACTTACCGTCCATCACCAATTTTCCAGCCGCAATTGATCGGGTCTGGTGAATCAAGATACTGATCATGGGCGTTAAACCACACACTAGTACCTAAAAAGAAAACAGACTAAAATTAAAATCCCTCGATTTTTTCTATTTTCTTTTTCTTCTTGTTGATTTTATCTGGAAGTGGCACCGAAGAATGTGTTGATGGATGGCATCAGTGGTAGATGGCAAAAATCATTCGCACTGTCCCAAAAATTGCAACACGGGCTGCGTCTGCCGTTGTAATGTCCGGTCCAACTTGAAATAAAAATGATATTAGTATAAAAACGGAAACAGTTCTAATTCACCATGTGTCTTAGAAAAGGGACGCAACAAACCTTGTATAAAGCTGGCACCACAAACTGTTCAACCAAACGGAGATCCTCGGGGCTATATCAGGAGTCTTTCCAAGCTGACTGAGGAGTTTACAGTAGTTTTCTTCAATGTACTGCTTCCACTGTCCTGTTTTTGTGGCAGACCCTCATCAAGATTTAGTATCACATTCGGTGATTGCGTGGAAATCCATCAGGTTTTTGATCTGTTGTGATGTGAGCTTTGTACATAGTTCATGAATTGGAATATACTTTCTATCTCGGGAAGTACCACACATCACCCAGCATTCCTTGCATTTCACTCTTTCAAAGTGATAGATGAATAATGAAATCACACTAGTTTCTTAACAGAAACAACAACAGCCTCTCTTTCGGTTTTTACGCATGGAGTATATTCCAATTCATGAACTATGTAAGAAACTTGCACCACAACAGATAAAAAACCTGATGGCTTTCCACGCAATCACTGGATGTGATACTACATTTAAGTTAGCGTCAGTCACAAAAACAGAACGGTGGAAGCAAGTACATAGAAGAAAACTACTGTAAACTCCTCAGTCAGCTTGTAAAAACTCCCGATCTAGCCCCCGATGATCTCCGTTTGGTTGAACAGTTTGTGGTGCAAGCTTTATACAAGGTTTGTTGCGTCCCTTTTCTGAGACACATGGTGAATAAGAACTATCAGCCGTTTTGATACTACTACCATTTTTATTTTGAGTTGGACCGGACATTACAACGGCAGACGCAGCCCATGTTGCAATTTTTTGGACAGTGCGAATGCTTTTCGCCATCTACCACTGATGCCCTCCGTCAACACATTCTCCGGTGCTACTTCCAGGTAAAAGAAAATTGAACAAATCGAAGGATGTTAATGTTATGTTCAGATACTAGTGTGGATTAAGGGCCATGATCAGTATCCTGATTTATAAGACCCGAATAATTACGGCTGGAAAATTGTTGATGGACGATATGTCCCAATCCTGATGACTTTGCCACCTATTCCCAATTCATTTTCCGAATTTGGAACTCGTGGCTGCAAGGGGCTCTCTCAAAATATAAGAAATGAAGGCTTGGACAATGTTCAAATGCTTTTTTGGCTCATAAACTTATTGAGCACCCTCGAAAGCGTATGCAAGCATATACATTATGCAACACGTTTTCACAAGTTCTTTGGAATTTTGGTCTACTTCGTCAAAATTTGATCATTCGATGAACTTTCAATGCTCCAAATCATTTTTTGAGTGTCTCATCGTATTTTACACCCCCGAAAACATAGACATCGACACCTCAATCGTATAGCTGACCGAAAGTAGAAAATAATTAGATTTTAGGGGTATTTCGGACGCCATCTTGAATATCTCACTTCCGGTTGGAATTTCGACTTGATAAACGGTATTTTCGGATTCAGCGGGGTCGAAATAGGGGGGTTAACGTCATTTATCCAATTGTTACATGAAATGCTTCTAGAATTTGACTTTTCGCAAAACAAGCCCCGACTAATTAGAGAAACACGGGGAATCTCTAGCTGTCGCGTTGGACATATCGAAAGCATTCGACCGTGTTTGGCACGAAGGACTCCTCCACAAACTACCATCATACGGCTTACCACTTCAGCTATGCCATCTCTTATCGAGTTTTCTTTCAGGCAGATCGCTTCATGTGGTGGTGGACGGTGTATCCTCTGATACCATTGGCATTAATTCCGGCGTTCCACAAGGACGAATTCGGGCACCAACATATTATTCCTTCTTCATATCAATGATCTGTTGGGAGTAACAACTTGCCCCATCCACAGCTTTGCAGATGATAGTACCCTCCATACTGCGTTCTCTTCCAGAATTCCCATTTCTTCCCAGGAAACTAAGAACTCACGTCGCAGGCAGGTCAATGATGTCAATGAAGACCTTGCTGAAATCACAGCCTGGGTATCGTCCACCTATTGGTGGACGATGTCCTGGGAAACCAACAACCTAGTTGAATTCAACGCCACCAAAACTCAAGCCTGTATTTTCTCTAGAAAGGCGGAACTCAGTAGGCCCGATATTGTAATGTCTGGCACCACCATCCCCACCAAGCCCACCATATCTATGCTCGGTATTTCCATCAGCAACACTCTTTCATGGGATAACCATGTCAGATCCATCGCAAACGCTGCTTCACAAAAACTCGGATTCTTGTTCCGTGCGAAAAGCTACTCTACACCTCAACAGCTTCTCATGATCTACAAAGCGCAGATACGGCCTGTTCTAGAATACTGTTCCCACATATGGGGTTCAGTACCAAAACATACGCTGAATGCTTTTAGATTCCATCCAGAGAAGAGCCATTCGCCTGGTGGGTGACTCCACACTCACTCACTCATCATCATTGGAATACCGTAGAAAAGGTCGGCGACCTTTCACTTTTCTATCGATACTTTCACGTGAAATGTTCTTCGGATATCTCTGCTATCATTCCTTCACTAGCAATACCAGTCAGACGAACTAGACAAGCCCAGTCAGCACATCCTTTCGTTGTCAACTTCGAAAGATGTCGAGCAGCTCTTTATCAAAACTCCTTCATCCATAGAACGGCTAGGCTTTGGAATTCATTGCCTGAGGAAGTATTCTCAACAACATAATATAATCTCCAGCAGTAGTTCAAAAAAAATTCCAAAACCTACCTCCTGTCCCTATCCACCCTAGGAACGCACGATGTTCTTTGAAAATTCTAGGGATTTCCTTTCGTGCGCTCCAAGCGATAAAAAAAATCCCGAACACAAGTTTATATAGAATTTTTTTTTCTTGAAATCCCCTCAGGAATACGTCACTCGAATATTTCAACGTACTTATGTTACATCTTGTATAGTCAAGAGGGTATATAAAAAATTGAATACATTTTCTGATTCATATCAATTATAGGTCGGTACGCGATAAATAGGATATTGATATTGATTGATTGATGTTCACTGTTCATGAAAGGAAAATATTTGGATTGAGAATGAGGAGGAAGGAGGTTGCCGCCAAATTAATGGGCTTATGGTTCACAATACCCATTATTTCACACTCTGAAATGCCTGTTGGTAATCAAAGGATTAATCTCTCCTTAATCCCAGAATCCTTTTTCTCTATGTGCATGAATCCCTCCACTATAATATCGTCACCTTACCTAAAAATCTCAAGAGCGAGCGTTCAACAATGACGAATTTCATTGAAAGGGTGAAAATATTCGACAAAGGCTTCTGTGTGCTAAACACCGCCAGAATGTTGTATAACAAGAAACACGAGCTCCTTTCAAGAAGCTCGGGTTTCTTGAGGCTTCCCTATTATCACCGTTTCACCAAGAGAATGCCCATATTTTTCTAAAGTTCTGAATTCGATCTACAGCGAAAAGGGATTTTAATGGAGCAAGGTTGAATAATTGTGCAGCCACTGTGCAACCCCGATAGTCATCTTTTGTTTAGAAACTTGATTAGAGAAATTGGAAAAAGGAACCTGAGAAGGCTAAATTTTGTGAGGGCATAGTGGGTATTCGAAATTCCATATAGCTAGTCAATTTCCAAAACTCAAGTTTCGATTATCCCAAAGTAACCATTCAAATTAATCGTTTTCGTAAGATGATACTTTGCACTTGTCCTTTGCATAAATATATACACACCAAAATATGGTTTCCAGGGTATACTGGAATATAATATATTAGTTTCATTACTAATTGGGAATATTTCAGCTATAAAATTCTCTGTTCAAAATATGAAGATTTAATCCATAGCCAGGAAAGTAGATGTTTTCTGTTGAATAAACCGAGAAAGAATCAATAGTTCCATCACATGCAGAATGCGAATTCTCAATGTATTTCTTTATATTTATACAGGATGGCATTGAAATAAGTGCAAATATTTCAAGCCTTGGGTAAGCTCGACGTATACTATCGAGTGTTACCAATAAAAAAAATATAGGGATCAAAATCAAATTTGAGGTTAGACCCCTTTTTCCACCCAAAGTTCCACACTGTAGCAATTTTGGCATCACCTCTGTTCAAATTTTCGTGCGGAAGGCATAATCACGTGAATTCCAATTATTTAAATTGTTTCAAAGTGGCGTACTCGCTTTTTTTCTCTCTTTTTTTGTTCAAATTTCGGGATGGAATTTCTTGTTAATTTGAAGAGTTAGGAAAAATCTGATATCATGGGAATAATCGTTATAGACTGTATCATATCGATGTGCTGATTATATGTACTTATTTCAAAAACACCTTCCATATATCCATTTTTTTCGTGTTTATAAATATATCTCAGAGTATTCCTTTTCAATACTTTCATCCAATCAAAGGGTTCAAACTTGGACGATGGAACATGTTATTTTTATATACCTCAATCACAGATTCGTGATTAGGTTTTCTCAATTTCTTTCCACGTCCTGTATGATGAATGTCAATTTTTCATACAACCAAAACAAAACGCCCAAATGACAGGAGTATGTCAACAAATCATAATAATTCTCAGATGAAGGTTTTAGTTATATTATAGGGAGAAATTGTGTATATCATGAAGAATGGCTGAAAGAATAACTGGACTTCAGGTTTAAAAGATGAGGATATAAAATCCGAAATGAGTTTTACTCGAGTTGAGTCATATTACCTGTTTGTGAGGGATATAATTCCCATATCACTGATACGAATGATTTTTTTGGAAGTTCCAAGCTCATCAAGATCGGAGTTCATGAAAGTGTACTTCTGCTATACATTTCAATTTTCATTTCAATACTGAACATATTGGTAAGTTATATTTTTATATCATATAACATCATATTATTCTATTCGATTTGAGAGATAATGACAATTCTCAATTTCAGAGCATTATGATTTTTCATGGAAAGTAGTTGTTTTCGGTTGAATATTCAGAATGATATAATATGCATATCTTTATATGAAGGAGAATGCAAATTCTCTACTTCAGAAGATTTTGTTTTCAAATTCTTATCGTGTGTGTTCAATAGATGTAATTTGATATTCGTCCTGGCATATAGCCAGGAAAGTAATTGTTTTCTGTTGAATAAACCGAGAAAGAATTCATATTTTCTCAAGGTATTTCTTTATTTATATATGTCCATTTTTTTCGTGTTCATAAATATATCTGAGAATATTCCTTTTCAACCTTGGTAAAATTTGTCTCCTGTCTGTTTGTTATACCCTTGGTTATACCCATTTTACCTACATAATGTGACTTGGGAAATTCATGTTCCTCGATTATAAGAAGTTTTTTGTGCTCTTCAAAAGATAAAAAAAATACCAGAATAACATGCTGCATAAAATTTATAAGTAGAGTAAATAAATTAAACTAATATCTGAACAATATGCTAGTGGCTGATGGTAATGTTTTTGCCAATAATATCAGGGTTTTTCAAATATATGTTATATAAAAAAGATTATGTCAAGGGAAACATATCTACCTCAAGAAGTGCAAAGATAACAAACGAACTTAGTTAATTGGCAGATGATATTATAGGAATATTCAAAAATATCTTATCAATGTTTTTCGAAAATACGTCATGAACAATACACTAAACTCTCAAAATAACGACCATGTTACTTCATGAAGCTGTGGAGAATGTTTTGGAAATCTTATCGTTTTTTCCACTTTCCATAGATTTCAATCACTTAACGTTTAAGTTCAAGTTGATACAAAAATAGTTATTTACCTAACAAGTGCGGAAAGTAGTACTTTTCCGCACCCGATTGCAGTTCGTCAAGGGCAGAAATGACATTTCCTGCAAGAGTTAGTTACAAAGTTTTTCCTGAGAGTGTTCTTGTCCATATTATTAATAAAAAAAAGGTGTTTAATAAACAATATTTCAAAATGTTGCTACAAAATGACACATAAGACAAAATAGTTATATAGATCAGCACTAGTGCGGTAAAGTTACTTTTCCGCACGATATTTTGATGCACTAAAAAATAACTAAATTGATTTTTTTCATCGATATAATACGAAACTTATTTGAAGAACATTTAAATAACAATAACTAAAACATTAGCGATGGTAAATATCGAAATTGAAAGTGCAATTTGTGTTTGTTGCATGCTGTAATATAGCAGATGCCGCAACATCTTGAAGAATGTCGTTTTTTATTTGAATTTGATTGGTTAGTGTTTGCATCAATTATTTCCGGGGAGATATCTTGGAAGTTTTCTGAGTTGTCCAATTCCGATTGGAATTACGTACACGGAAAAATGACGCTAGAAATGCTTATTTCTTGACTGCCACTACTGTCAGTTTATAGCGACTGTTGCTATTGGTACGTTCCTTAAAATCGTACGGAAAAGTAAAACTTTCAAAACGGAAAATCACGCTTGTAGGAACTTTTTTTTTTCAAAACCGATTAACAGAGCAACCTTTGACGTTATCTAACTTCTACACCAAATTGACGTTTATAATGAAATGTAAGTATTTGTCAGCATTTAGTCTAAGAGCTCGTGAACCTTTTATATAACGGTTTGTCTGTAAGGCTAACATTTTTTATTGTGATGGATCAAAACGTGTTAAGTAAGAAAACCATAACCTGGCAGGCCTCACCCTTGCACGTCACCATCTCCTATATGTTTTGAAATGTAAAAATTATTAAAAAAATAAACTCGGCTCAGTGAACTTGTAATTTCATCATGATGTTATTTAGATATTGTAGAATGAAGAAAAAAATTGACAGGCAATTTTGATGAACAAAAGAGGGGTGCCAGGCGAGTCCAAAAGTAGAGGAAATATAATTTGCTGACCAAAAATATAGCTTGCTGACCAGACATTTCGATTGATTTTTGATAATGAAGTGATATTAATGGATACTTTGACAATCTTATATGATTACCTAGTTGCCATTCGATTAACAATCTTGATCCAGTCCTTAAGAGGAGAGTTTCAACCAAATCGACATGCAGGCCTGCACTAGTTGTTGCTATTTGGGCTTATGAATGATTCAATTGAAAAACTGATTAAATCATCGTAAAGAAGAAGGTTGAGACTAGGGCCTGGTTATCATACGGAGTCGAAACTCATTTATTTATAGAAGATACAGATTTTTGAAAAACGTAAACATTGAAATTTTTTTGTCTCAAATTGAAATATTTTCGATCTCAGTACAATTGTTGGAAATTCGGCGAGGTGTCACTGAAATATCAGCTCTTGAAATGTTTCCATTCGGACAGGAAGCAAAAAAAACGATTATTCTGTCAACAAAATATCCATTCATCCCAGCTGATCTCGGTAAACTCCATTTCTTGAAAGAATATAATGCAGGAAACTAGGATGTGGTAGTTCAGGCACTACCTGATAGATGGCAGTGTTCGAAATGACAGACTGCGGCAGAGAGGAATGGTGCATTGTATTGCAAGCAGATGGCGCTTAGGAGAGATGATGAATTCAAACCCGTTTACACCGTTGCCAATGTTATACATATTACTCGGACATATTATGAAATCTAGGGGGATTATGATTTTTTATCAAAATTAGGAAATTCGAAATGGCGGATCCAATATGGCGGACGAGTTTTGTAATTATGGTCAGATTCTATTCAAAATTGGTATCTGGAGGTTTTAGAGGTCGTAGATAATTATGAATCATTTGTCAAAATGGGGAAATTCAAAATGGTGGATCCAATATGGTGGAAGAGTTTTTTAATTATTATGATCAGATTCTATGTAAAATTGGTATCGGGGGGTTTCCGGAGTCGAAAATAATGATCCTTTTATCAAAATTTGGAAATCCAAGATGGCAGATTCAATAACTTAATCCGATTCCATTCCAAATTTGTATATGGGGGATTTTGGGATGGGAGATTATGGTTCATCAAAATAAGGAAATTGAAGATGGAGGATGGCAACTGAGTTTTGTATAGTTATGATCCGATTCTATTCAAAATTTGTATCTGGGTGTTTTCGGGGTCGGAGAAGAATTAGAAAACAAATGGATATAAGTATGTTGATAAATATTCAACTAAAAAAATATATAGATGGAAATAATAGGAATGGCACAGTTGTGGAACAAACTTCAAAAAGCTTTGTTAATCTGTGTCAAAAGTTCAGGTTATTTCACTCTAAAACTCATGCAAAAACATTCGTCTCAGAACTCTCAGAGTACAGTTCTCAGATTTTGGATCCATTGATATGGCGATATTCACAAAGGATAATACCGCCACGGCAACAAAACAAAACTGAGCGAGAAATCGTCATATGTCTCTCTCCCTCCCGCGGCGAACCGGGGGGATATTAATTGGTCGCGCGGTGATTCCCCGTCTTTCCGCAGTCCGCCACGTGCCACTTTGAATTGCGTGAACTTCAGATGAACTTCAAACTAACCGGCATATAATCAATAATTGAAAAGCCAGTGTTGCAAGCTGCTGCAAATGATATGTCGCAAAAATTCATAAGAATGGGCAGAAAAGCGAGGCAACAGGAAAGTCAGCCACATACGAAATATTTGAAAATATAGCAGCCGCTTTTTTTTTCGAGACATCTGGAGACGTTATCGAACATCCAGTTCATGTTTTAGAGAATTATCGTAGGTAGATACTTCATATTCCACTTACATCTTCTTTGGGGAAGATTTTTGAAATTCAATGAATTCCGTGATATTAAAATTTTCTTTGAAATATATACAGGGTTATTCATTCAAAATCGTCAATGTGTGAGCTAGAAATAGTAAACATCAGAATATCAAGATTCAGCCTCACATCTCACATCTCACATAGAAAATGATGTTAGTTTTGGAGAAACAGGGTGTACAAGGAAAATATTTTATTTTGAAATTCCTCATACAATAACTTTGTAAGTTTTAAATCAGCATGAAAATGGTCAATGTGTGAGCTAGAAATAGTAAACATCAGAATATCAAGATGCAGCCTCACATATCTCATAGAAAATGTTGTTAGTTTTGGAGAAACAGGTTGTTCAAGAAAAATATTTCATTTTGAAATTCTTCATACAATAACTTTGTGAGTTTTATATCAGCATGAACATAATTTTCTTATATTTTTTTCATTATAATTCGATTTTTAAATGATTTTAAAAAAGTTGACCATTAAAACAAAATGGATTGTGTGATATAGAAAGCATATGATGGCAAATCAATTTCTCACCATTATGTTGAAGACCGAAACCAGGGTATCCTGGAAACTTTGGTACGATATAATCACACTCACACTATACACTGTTTTATCACTATCAAACAGAATTTTTATCAACTCGACAAACTTCATTACCTAAAAACATTCGCTGTCTAAGATAGACTAACAAAAACTTTTGAGATGGTGTTCGCTTGAATCTCCTAATTTTGACAAATGATTCAAAATCTCCGACCCCTGAAACACCAGTAAAAATTTTGAATAGAATCGGATAATAAAATTAGAAAACTTGTCCGCTTTAATGGATCTGCAATCCTGAATTTCCCAATTTTGACGATAGAATCATAATCTCCGACCCCAAACACCCTTATATATAAATTTTGAATAGGATAGAATCATCATCACATAACTCGTCCGCCATATTGAATCCCTCATCTTGAATTTTTTCATTTCGGGATTCATAATCTCCGACCCCAAAAAACCCCAGATACAAATTTCAAATGGCATAGAATCATAATTACGAGACTCGTGCGCCATATTGGTGGAGCCATGATGAAAGAATCATAATCTCCGACGCCGAGAACCCCCAGACACCAATTTTGAATAGAATGGGATCATAATTATTATAAATAAAACTCGTCAGCCATCTTCAATATCCTAATTTTCACGAAAGAATCATAATCTCCGACCCCGAAAACCTCCATATACCAATTTAGAATAGAATCTAATCATAATTACAAAATACTACATAATATACGATGAGATGCGATACTGCACCCTTGAAATTTATTGCTATTCATTGACCTCGCGATAACGGGACACGGAACGGGTCGTGACGATGACGCGAAATCCAATGTTTTTCTCCACCCAAAAAAGTGCTCAACGTGCCTAGAAGTTCTCACTTCGAAAAAATTGTTTTTTTCATGAGTGCAATTATGATCGAAATTTGTATTTCAGCAAGCAGGTCTGAATTGAGAACATGAAATTTGAATCAAGGATTTCTTTCATTCTACACACTGTATATAACAATATAACCCTTATATCAGTAATAGCAGTGTGAATTCGTAAGAATGAAGATATTTGAAACTAGGCAATCGTCTACGTATATACCCTATACAGAAAACACGAAATTTCTATTTATAGCCATCTGAACTTGATAAAAAATCTTGCACACATTATTTCTGAATTACACAGACTATTTTGAGTATTTTGCCCTGAACAATGATTTCGATCCCCATCCTTGGAAGTTTTTCTGGCGACGCCAATAATGATAAGTTATATTAGTAGGAAATGAAATCAAAAAGGAAATGAAATATTCGAAAGACTACTTGTGAAGACAGTTTCAAAAATGACTCATGACATAAATTTTCATTGTAGCGAGATATAGGTATTTGCTTGACTTGAATGGAGTGAAAAGTGGAATCATGTTGAGCAGGCCCGTGGAGCAGTAGCTCTGGCAACACTGCACGTACATAATACAATTACCTACGATTGCATTCAATTGTGTGCCACCTATTGGTGACCTGCTGTAACAGACGAAATCGAAGAACTCTACAATAGCTGTGAAAGCTGTAATTTAATTATTTTATTCCGATTTCGACATCACACTGACACCTAGAAATAGTTGTTGAACTAGTATATATATATAGGCTATATTCGGTCGGAAAGCTGTCGCGAAAGGCCCGCCTTAAGAGGGGAAGTTTATCCTTGATGTTTTTCAAAAATCTTTGCTGACCGAGCATTTCTGGTTCGAATTTTTGCTTCAAATTACATACAGTGTGACCCACTTCTAATGGAAACACCCCTATATCTTATGTAACCGTTAGGTAAGGATCCTGAAATTTGCTGAAGCGAGAGATATACAAAAAAAACTGTACTCTAGGACTAAGTGGGGTCGTCTTCAGTGATATACACTGCTCGCCAACAGCCATGGAACCACCCAAATTTCCGGAAAATGTTATTAGGAGTCAAAATAGGTCGAAAATCACTTCAGATTCGGAATCAGGACAGCCAGTTCACTAACTATTCATATTTTTTCTGGAAAATTTTCAGTTCTGAAAAATCAAATTTTGTCACACTCTTTACGGAAGCACCCCCACGTAATTGACTTCATCTTTGGACTTTTCCTTCCTCCTGCAAATTTCAGAACCCTACCCCAATAATTAGGTGAGATACGGGGGTGCTTCCATGAGAAGTGAGACAGAATTTGATTTTTCTGAAGTGACATTTTCTTTGAAAACTATGAATAGGTAGTAATTTGGGTGTCCTGATTCCGAATCCGAAGTGATTTTCAACCTATTTCGACTCCTAATATCATTTTCCGGAAATTGGGGTAGTTCCATGGCTGTTGGCGAGCAGTGTATATTACTGAAGATGACCCCACATGGTCATGGAGTGCATTTTTGGTATATCTCTCGCTCCAGCAAATTTCTGGATACTTACCCAACAATTACGTAAGATACAGGGGTGTTTCCATTAGAAATGGGTCACACTGTATTTGAAGATCTTATATAGATATCCAATTGCCACCAAGGCAATAATTTCAATCCACCCCTGAGGAGGGGTACTTTATTCTTGATGCTTTTCAAAAATCCTAGCTGACCGAGCATTTCTGGTTCATTTTTTTTTCAAATTGCATATTTGATCATCACATTCAGTGCAACCAGTTGAAATAAGAATGATCTCAATCCACCCTTGAAAGAGATAGTTTATTGTTAGATGTTCAAATATGCAATTTAGCAAAAATTCGTTTCAGAAATATATTCGGTCAGCAAGGAATTTTGAGAAATAGCAAGAATAAACTACCTCTCTGGGGAAATGGATCGAATTTATTCTATCGGTGATAACTAGATGTCTATATGAGATGTTCAAATATGCAATTTGAAGCGAAAATTCGAACCGGAAATGCTGGGTCAGCAAGGATTTTTGAAAAAGAGCAGGAATAAACTACCTCTCTTGGGCGGATCAAAATTATTGCCTTGGTGGCAACTATATATATCCGTAAAGAATCTCCAAATATGTAATTTGAAGCAAAAATTCGAACCAGAAATGCTCGGTCAACAAGGATTTTTGAAAAACAACAGAAGTAAACTACCCCTCTTACAGGGTAGATCAAGATTGTTCATCGAATGGCAGCTAGATAATCATATGAGATTTTCAAATATGTAATCTGGAACAAAATTTCAAACCATCAGAAATGCTCGCTCAGCACGGATTTTTGAAAAACCGCTAGAGTATATTATTCAGTCACATACCTGTATTATCGAATACGAACGAAAATGTTCGGTCAGCAAATTATATATCCCCCACTTTTGGACTCGCCTGGCACCTACTTCTGCTCATCAAAATCACATGTCAATTTTTTTTCTTCATTCTACAATATCTGAATAACATCATGATGAAGTTTCAAGTTTACAGCACCAAGTTTATTTTTTTAATAATTTTCACACTTTAAAATATATGGGAGATGGTGACGTGCAAGGGTGAGGCCTGCCAGGTCATGGTTTTCTTACTTAACAGCAACAAACCGTTATATAAAAGGTTCACGAGCTCTCCAGCTAATTCGCGCTCGTCAGCAGAAATAATGGAAACACGATCGCTCTTTTTGCTTGATGAGATATACTGGTCTGTAAACAATCAAACAAACTTTTGATGTAGCAGAAAGTGCAAGAGTTGTAACTTTGAATCTTCAAAACATGAATTATAATCGTCATTCATAAATTGGTGCCATACTCCAAGGAAGTATATAAATATTAATAGAACGTGTTACTGGATAGGAAAAATCTCGGGAAAAATTAAAGACTCTGATTATTATTAAGGTGAATTTCAAACATGCTTTGAATTCTTTGTAATAAGAAAAGTGGTGTTTTCATCCGTTGGTTCAATAACAGTGTAATTTTTCAGATAATTATTGAAACATTCACATTATGGCCTATATAGGGACTTGAACTGAAGCGCAGCTCACCAAGCCGCTGGTAAGGGTTGAATTTCGGAAAGGCCAGTAGCAATTTTACAATTTTCTCGTTATTTTCCGCTCTTCTCTGTTGAGGAAACCGTTCGTATCAAAATTTTGTGTATGTTTAGAGCACAAAGTGTTATTGTATAGGTCTCCAGATCGCGCGAGGTTACTCTCAGCTTTTTCGTACTGAAATCCATCACTGGAATACAAAAAATATCTATTAGGTTATATAGGTCGTGCAAAATAGTTGTTTTCCTAACAAGTGCGCAAAGTGTTACTTTTACGCACGCAAATACAGTTATAGGTAAACGACGCGGAGCGGAGTTTGAATAAGTTTTTGCGTGCGAAAATTATACTTTGCGCACGTGTTAGGAACAACGTTATTCATATCAGATAAAAGGAAAATAAAAAAAAATATAACTTATTGAAAAATGTAATCATTAAACAATCACATGTGACAATAAAATATAATAATAGAAAATCACATTTTCCCTACCAGCTTCATATCAGATATAATAACGAAAATAAAAAAATTTCAGCTCAAATTACAATTTATTGAATAATTTTTTGTTAAACTTGATAGTAATAGCTAAACAACAAACAATTACATATCAATAAAATATAATGATAGATCATTTGTTCCTAATATTTATATTGAGGTGAAATAAAAAATATCGGGAAGAACGGTTGAAAAGTAAAAGGGATAACGGCTTCTTATGGTGCATACAATAGTCTACTGCAGCTAAAATGAATATAAATGTTCCATACCATAATGGATAACACTCATATCCGCACTGAGTGCGGAAAAGTATTACTTTGCGCACGCTCGTAGGAAAAATATTATACACAGCTCGCAGCAAAGTGTAACAGTCTCGTGTTTGAATAAATTATAGACATCACGTTCTATATATTATGTATTACCGTGCTCATTGTGAAATAAAATGAACCCGCTTTCAATCTGAAGCTACAACTAATTTGTTTTTAATTATTCATGAAATTAATTCAGTACCATCAATATAATGGTCGATTCCTAAATATAGTAATTCATCACAAAATGCCAAATACTTTGTCCTCCCGCTATTCAACGGTCAGTCATTATTGACATCAACTTGACAACCAACAGCTAAAATGTAAATTGCCTGTCCGATCTGTCACAGGATTTCGTTCGCCCATAAAAAACATTAACATAACCCGCCTCTAACAAATTGACACAAATAAAAAAATTCAACCCTTGATAATTAAAAATATTTGTGCCCATTTTGTTACCACCTACTGATTTAGGCTATTATGTCTAGCATCAAAATGTAAAATAATACCTTTTTTACCGCTAGCCCTTCATCATCCTAGATATTCTACAAAATATAATTTGAACACGTGCAAAGTGGGATCTATAGTAGGGTTCATTCACTGCACGCATATACTTGGTTTATACATTACACTTTTGATTCAATTTTCATGTTCAGAAAAGCGGGAAACTTCTGCAAAAATCTCCTCGATTCCCTTGAAATTTGGTAGGTTTTTTCTCAATCACAACCTACTGCATTTTATAATGACTATTCCACTCTTGGTCTCTAGAATCAATCTGAATCGGCCATTTTCACGGTTTCTTCCTTATTACAGCGATATTTTTTTGTTTACTAAATTTTATCGGATTTTACCGAATTGCCCCACTCGTGACCAACTCTCCTTGTTTTTCAGCGATAAATCAACTCCTACACGGAAAACGCTATTTGACGACGACGTGAGTCATTTTGACATCGATTAAAAAGGATGCACCTTTTTTTATCGCTACGGTCTCGCAATTTTTTCATGTAAGTTTTTCTTGTGAAATTACTGATCGGCAAATGTGTTCCGATACCATGAGAAATTTATCCGATGAAGAAAAGCTCTTGTCGTCAACGTCAATTACCTTGGAAGCCAGAATGGTGGATGCAGTGTGCGAAACTCTCGCAAGCCGCTCGTTTATTGTCTCAATCATGGAATACTCAAACGAATACTATTTTTCCTGAATATATTCGTCGATTGACATATGCAGCTTGCTGCTTCAATTTCGTGAAATTCGGCGAAATTATTAGGCAACAACCTGTCGTAACAATCACCGAATATTTCTGATGGTAAAATACTATCACTTGTGGTATTACATATGATAATAATCTGAAAAAACATTGTGACGCCACTTTGATATTGTCAACTAATACAATAATATATTGTGTGATTTTTTTTCGTAATAGTTGTCTTCTCCAAGAAATAACTATTTCTTTGTAAGCGCTCAAAAAAAGTGAATGAAAACTGACAATCAATGATTTTGTTCACTGATTTGCTCAAATTTTTATCTGAAAGCTAAAAAAAGTAAAATGGGCCTTCTCCTCGAGGGCTCCAATACCAGCCAAGCAAATCAGAAACGAACGAGGGAGAAATGTTGACAACATAAATATGGACTTGGCAACAATACTCGAATTGGGATCCAATAACTTGGTGGATTTCAATGCTAACGAAACACAAGCATGCCTTTTCTCTAGAAAAGCCGATATCACTGCTTGTCAGGAGTAACCATACCTTCGGAGACATCCATTTCGATGCTTGGTATTACCATCAGCAATAACCTTTCTTGGGAGGATCACGTGAGATCAATTGCTAAAAGTGCATTCCAAAAACTCGGTTTTCTGTTTCGGGCCAGGAGCTATTGCACTTAACTTCACTGTCCTGGAATACTGTTCCCATATTTGGAGTGCAGTACCCAAACATACCCTGAAACTGTTGGATTCTGTCCAGAAAAGGGCAATTCGTCTCGTGGGTGATGCCTCGCTCACAAGCTCACTCACTTCTCTGGAACACCGAAGAAGAGTTGGCGATCTGGCTCTATTTTATAGATATTTTCATGGACGATGCTCTTCTGAAATACCAACAATTGTTCTTCCCTTAACAGTCCCCGCGAGATTAACCCGTCGAGTTGAGGCTTCGCACCCCTTCGTGGTCACTTTGGAGACCTGCAGAACATTTCTTTCCAAAGACTCGTTCATCCAACGAACAACGATGCTCTGGAACACATTGCCAAGGGAGATGTTCCCCGAGGCATATAACCTCTAGAAATTTAAGGAGAACGCGAACACGATTTTCTCTGAACATTATAGGATATCCCTTTTCGTGGGAACCAGAACATAAAAAAAATCATAAGATGTAACTGTATATATACACAGAGAGATAATATGATACAATTTTTACATAACCTAATTTTGAAATTTCCTTGTTCTTATATTTTTTTGTTCGTTCCTCCATAAACTTTTGTTTTTTCTTGCCTAAATTTCTAGAAATATACGAATGTTTTTTATTTGTACATTCAGCAGTTCTTTAACAAAAATAAGTATAGATGGGTGAGTATGATACATTGAATTGTGCGTGAAACGATTCACAAGCATTGGTAGATTTATTCAAATCTGCAGAAGCACTTGCCCAAACGTGAGGTGGAAATTTTGATTCGTTGGTTAAATAATTCTGAAAAAGATAATCTGAGAATTTCTAAAATTGTATTTTGAGGCTTAATTACATATAACTCAAAAAATAGAAATTATCTACTTCACTGGGTTCAAAAAACAGGAGTCCAAAACAATAGTGCAGCCATTTCACCAATTTTTTCGCTTGTTTCTACTAGATTATTACAATTAAGACGTTACTGCGGAACTAAATAATCTAACAATGTGCGCCCCTAACAATATATAATCAGGTAAATTACCTGTTAATTAGTTTATCGTTGTGGGCCGAAATGGGCATTTCTCCAATCTCATTAAAATTCATCTTACCTTGTATTTCCCATTTCCGGGCCGAAATGGGCGACGCCCCTGTTGATTCAAATTGAAATCTGATGAGATATCTGCTAGATGTATACAACAACTGAGAAAAAAATTCTCGAATCCTCACTTATTTATTCTAACAATTGTCATTTTTGAAATGATGATTCTCCAGTAACTGGCACTATGGAAATAGATACTATAATATTAGTATTGCATTGCTGTATCTCAATCACAATATCCTCAAGTTCTGGAATAGTGAACCTTACTTTAAGTGCCAAACACAAAATATCAGGGATGCGGGTGAGTCAGGTAGAGAAAAAATTCGAAACCCTTATTTAAGGGCAGTTTTTGTGGAGATTGTTATAGTATTCCTGACAGGTAGAGTTTCGAATCGGTTTATGCCTCACTTGTTCTGCAGACTTATTATTAGATAATAGATGGAAAGAGGGTGAACTTTTGGTCATTTCGAAATAGGGTGGCAGAGGGTGAGATCTTCGATTTGTGGACGGCAGGGGGTGGAATCTGATTTTCTTGGTTTCTTTTATGTAACACGTTCGGGCTTTGTTGGGAGAAGATTATTTGGCATTTGAGAGATTTTTGAATTGGTGGTTGATGAATGTGGAGTTTGTATAATTTTCAAATGAAATGAAAGATTATGGGTAGGTAATTCCACGCTGTGATTCTGCCACATATCAAGTTTATATAATAAAGAAAAGTGCTGTTAGACAGCTTTTGGACTACGACTATGAGCATTAGCATTAACTAATGCTAATTATACTCCTAACTCAGGAACGACTTATGGAAATCAATTAAATCGTTGTCTGCTAAGAGGAGATCAATCTGTTAGCCATGTACTGTCAGCCATGCATAATATGTGTTAAATTAATTATTTAAATTAATTCTTTACGATATGAATTCTTCTAACAAAGTTCTCGATTTCTCAGGTTTGTATCCACATTCTGACTGCATAATTTTGCTAAAGAATGAATTGCCCACAAAGATGAGAACTTCATTTGTACACGGAGTTCTTGGAAATATGCGATTACCTAAAACATTATCTTCGATTCCACTTCCGTTTACATTTCGCATACACTTTTATTGAAGAATTCTGATACAAACATTTTTTTTTTAATAATTCTGATTTCAACCAGATTCCAAAATGACAGTTGACAGTTCCTACAATTGACAGACCGGACATGCCAGGAATCAAACGACTGAAGGTGTAGAAACTTCACAAACGATAAGATTTCCACAACGACATATGTTTCGATAACATAGTAGGTACACTGATAAAATTGGGTGGAAAAAAATAGTATATATTAGCGGGACTGAAACTTCCTCTGAGGTGACTGCAGGTGCGGGTGCAACAGAAAATTCTGCAATTTTTTTTTGATAAACTATAACCGTTCTGGAATCTTTCGCGATAGCTCGCGTTCGTTCGCTCAAAAATGCCCGTGAAATTAACTGCACTTGCGCACTGATTCCATTCTGCAGGCTGCATCTTGTTACATCAAGCGGTGTCTAGGTGTTCATTGTTCAGTATGGTGAAAACAAATTTGTTTTTACACAGTATCGGGAGGAGGTATAAGGCATGTATATATCTGGTGAGACGTGTGATTTCAAGTGTACAGCTATAAACAAATACAAAATTCACTATAGTGTTTGCATAGGCAAAACCCGAGTGCCAAATATTTATGCACGCCACCTGTGAGGATGGTTGACTGATACAAATTACGAAACATTCAAGTAACATGTATTCAGGAATCATCCAGCAAGTTTGGCTTCCCAACCAGGATCTATTATCATTTGCTATGTGATTCATATTCAGATATGATTTATAAAGATGGAAAAATTTCACCAATCATTTTTTGCAACATGTAACAGATAATCGTGTCCAAGAATGTACTTCGAAGAAGAACCGCCACAGTGGAACTATTTTCAGAACTAAACATATTATTCTTTGAAAAAAAAAACTGATTTTCCACGTCAATATTTTATTTACTCACACACTTATTCAAACATGATTTCACTGATGAATAAAGTGAAATCTGCACGATTTATATTTACAGTCGAATTATATCCTCTGTGGAATGATATAATGAAAATCATATTGCAAAAGTATCACAGTAAGAATATTCACATTGCGAAAATAAATAATATAATCATGAAAATCACATTGTAAAAGTAAGGTATGCGTAATGGAATAAAATTACAGAACTGGTACCGGAATCGAATTTTACAGAACTGATGGTGAAATTCAGGAAAATTACATTGGTTCAAAAATAACCAACGTTATCAATTAGTTTCTTTCCGTGTAGCTTCATCCGGTGGAATACTGGTACAATCAAATAAACTAACCTTGGCTTACCTAACTTGTACTTTTTCATCACAGAAAAATAGTGCCAGCAGTATGCCATCTATCAAATCACTGGGCACTTGAATCGCCAGCTATGTCGTGTTTCCTGAGGAAATTTCCCAGATATACCCATTTTGAATAAAATCAGATCAAAATTCGTCCGCCATATTGGTTCCGCCATCTTGAATTTTCGAATTTTGACGATAGAATCATAATCTCCGACCCCGAAAACTCTTTGATACAAATTTTTAATACACGGAAAAAAGGATTTCTTGCATCAACAAATTATTTATGCTTGAATTATTTTTGTTGGACTGAGCAATTTTTTGTTGAATCAACCAGATACCTGATTATTTCATGGAAGCAGCTTGTTCAAATCAAGAATGTAGTCTAATTGAATCAACAGTATAATATCAATCCCATCAACAAAATATATATTTTCTCGAAGACAAATTATGTCGATCCAAAATAACGTCGATGTTGATTCAACTATGAATATTTTGTTGCTTTGATGGAATGATATCATTTTGATGAGAATATATCTTCGAAACAACATACAAGTTTTCTTATTCCGATGTAGCAATGAACTTGTTTCGAACGGATCATTTGCTTGAATAGAGCAACGAAATATGTAATATCAATTAATTATTTTGTTCATTTTACAACAAGTTAAATTTTCGCCTCTAGATGGAGATCATTTTGCCTCGTCTATGTCTACCTCGAATTCATTATATACGTGAAGCCTGATTTTTCGTGAACTGAATAAATCGAACTAGTTTTGCATCAGCTGAAGAGAAGTACAGACTGGAGATCTATGGTGGAAGTCGACTAGTTTCCTAGTTTAGTTTATTCTATTGATGTGAAATTTCAGATAATTCCTAAATATTTCTTTGAATCGACCAAATATTTGATTGAATCAATATCTTGTTATTTTGAATCAAACAAAATGATTGTTTGAGCCAATTCAATATCTCTTCATGAGCCATTCATGAATGTGCTTGATTGAAATAGATCCAGAGTTCATGCAAGACATATTTACTTAATTCAAACTTCAAATTCGCTCTGAAACAAGATATAGATTTACTCATTACATTTTATTTGCTTCATTGAATTAAAATTTGCTTGAATCAACAATTCATTTTTTCCGTGTAGAATCTGATCATAACTACGAGACTCGTCTGATGCTATATTGGTTCCGCCATCTTGAATTTTCAAATTTTGACGGAAGATTCCAAATCGCCGATCCCGCAAACACTCAGGTACAAATTTTGGATAGGATTGGATCCTAATTAAAAAACTCTTCCGTCATATTGGATCTGCCATCTTGGATTTTCTAATCTTGACGAAAGAATCATAATTTCCGACCCCGAAAACTCTCTGATAGCAATTTTGAATAGAATCAGATCATAGTTTCAAGATCCGTAGTATTTTGGATCCGCCATCTCGAATTTCCAAAGATTCACGAATTTTCATACTCAGCTTTCTTATCTATTCTCTTATTCCGGACCAAGAGAAATCCAAAGAATCAAGTATCATAAAAATCGGTCCAGCCCTGAGGTCCAGCCGTTCTTGAGTTATAAAAGTTAATTTTATCAACAAAATTGAATAATATGAGGTTATTTGTTTTGAACGAACTAACCTATTTGACTTCCATTAATATTTGAGGAAGGAAAACCCAAAAGTAATAAGACATTGATATGAAAAGTTATTGAGTTAAAAAAAGTTATGTTCAAAGCGATTCGAACCAGGGACCTTCTGACTAATAACGGTCGAAAGCGCACAAGACACCAATAAAATGCATTTAAAATTTGAATACATTAATATAAAACATAGATATAACAGAATAACAAGAAAAAACAGCGAAACATATACATAGACGGGTACCAAAGAGCGCTTCAGTCGAATTAATTCCTAGATGATCTATGTGCCGTCAAGAAATTGAATAACATTACATCTCGCCGATGCTCGCTACAGCATTTTAGGTACAAATACAGCTAGGGAGGCATCATTTAACGTACTCGCTTCGGCGGTACATATACTAAAATTGGAACGATACAGAGAAGATTAGCATGGCCCCTGCGCAAGGATGACACGCAAAATCGTGAAGCGTTCCACATTTTTTTAATTTTTTTTTGTCTGAAACACTTTAGACTTTTTATTTGATGTCTAGTTATTTTTAGGGTCATTCAGGAATATAAATCTCTGGAAAGAGTCTCTGCGGCAAGTTACTCCAGAAATATAGGCCAATAATAGTGTTCGCCATGCTGAACAAATGATTCAAAGTTGGTGGGTGAGAGAAAATATTTTGGATTTACAAGATATTCCACGAGTGATTATAAATGTAGGACAGGATGATTCTGATGATAGTGAGAATGCTTTTGATGACAGTGAAGAAGATCAAATGACATTTGGAGTTCTTTATTATTTCATTCAGTGTAAGATTATTTCTGTAGATTAGGGTTAAAAATTTTTATTATAAAGTGTATTCTATAGTGTTGGTTCCATGAGTTTTTGTGAGTTTTCCTCATGAATTATATTGAGAATATTGAAGTAAGAACAACTCTTGTTGTCTATTTCATAATTTCCAATGTAAGTAGATGTACCACGACTATTTATTTTCCCACGAAATAAGATCGATTCATCGAATTTCTATTTCATTTCACCAATTTATTGTAATTGAAAAACATTCGAAACGATTAGATAACCTCAAAATTGAATTCGAAGTTTTTATTATTTTCACTCAGTAAATGTGAATACTGATCAGTTTTAATAAGAAAAATGAATTCAAGCCATAATTGTGTATCGGTATAGGAGAATAAGTTATTTTTAATATTAATATCTGTAATTGTTTGTTGATGTTGTTATATAATAATTCATTCTTCAAGTTATGTTCCTTTTTAAGAATTTCATTATCAGATTATAGGTGATTATATTGTAATTACTGTGTAAATTTTGTATTTGTATAATGAATACTTATGATATTGTGTTATACCACGTACAAGTCATTGATGTTGTCGTCAATGACTTCTGTGAGTTATTTAAATGTTTATTGAATAGTATAACAATCATTGTTAACTTCCATGTAATCAGTTATTTCTGCCAATAAACATTCATTCATTCATTAAATTTGATATTCAGTATATTGTTTAGGTTCATGGTTCTCTAATCACAAATATTGAAGTTCATTTATCAACTTCAAGTGCTGATTTTGAAACATAAATGGACGGCTTTTGAGTTGTTTGCAAAAAACATTATAACGTCCGACGATCGTCATTCAGTCATTTCCTTTCAACTGGCAACATTGTATGTGTTGACATATTGACGTCACTATCAACTTAGCGTGAAAGCCCTATATCACGCTTCGAGACACTGCAAATACTTAGAGTTAACAGCTATGTAATGGTCGCCTGTCTGAGAAATGAATAGAAAAATGATTTTTCATGGAAATATTGATATCCTGTATCTCGAAAACGAAGCAAGTTAGGACACATGTTAATATGAACTTTATTTCCTGAAATATCACAAGAAACAACTCCTTGAATGTTTTCGGTGTTATTTAAATACACCCTGTCTAGAGGAAAGGATTAGATTGGGTATGCAGTCAAAGAAAAGCAAAGTGTACTCTTGTTTCTGGTCAACCTTTCGAGTCTTTATTGGCTTTTCATCAGAAACTCTATAAAACATTAAAATTGCTATGAAAATTCAATCGTTATTATCGATTACTAGACATTTACTGAAAATGAGGTTTGGTTGATGCTGGCTTCCGTTGGGAATAATACATGGGTAAAGCAACGTTCACAACATGAAAACATCAATATTTCTGAAGAATAATAAGAAATTGTTACATAATACTTCAATTTTGTAGAGAAAACTTGCGAATAATTTCTGCTACGATCGTTATTCCATCATGGCTGACGATCAGAACAGTAACATGGACACCTGTCTAACAGAATTACGTAATGATCAAAATCCCATTTGTTATGAGTGAATTGTCAGAATTCAAAAAGTTCAGAAATAACGGTATTTTCATTAACCTGAATAAAAACAGAACAAGACTTGGACATTCCAATGATGCTATTGCCGAATAGTCATATTTGACCGGGAAATAAATTCTGCATTACATTATTGCGATTTTTTGATAAACTCAAAATGTGTGAATAAATTATGCTCAAATTGTCTATATCGGTTCTTTTGCTTTTTATGTTCTGGTTCCCACGAAAAGGGATATCCTGTGATGTTATTCAGAGAACATCGTGAGAACCAAGGGAAATAAGGTAGGAATTGGTGTTCTTCTTAAATTTCTGGAGGTTATATGCCTCGGGGAACACCTCCCTTGGCAATGTGTTCCAGAGCCTCGCTGTTCGTTGGATGAACGAGTCTTTGGAAAAAGAGGTTCTGCATCAGGTCTCCAAAGTGACCACGAAAGGGTGCTAAGCCAAAACTCGACGGGTTAATCTCGCGAGGACTGCCAAGGGAGAAACAATTGTTGATATTTCAGAAGAGCATCGTCTATGAAAATATCTATGAAATAGGGGCAGATCGCCAACTTTTATACGGTGTTCCAGAGAAGTGAGTGAGTTTGTGAGCGAGGCATCACCCACGTGACGAATTGCCCTTTTTTGGACAGAATCCAACAGTTTCAGCGTATATTTGGGTGCTGCACTCCAAATATGGGAACAGTATTCCAGGACAGGTCGGTTCTGTGCCTTATAGATCATAAGCAGCTAGCTGGAAGTGAAAAAGCTCCTGACCCGAAACAGAAAACCAAGTTTTTGGGATGCACTTTGAGCAATTGACCTCACGTGAAAGGTTATTGCTGGTAGTAATACCAAGCATCGAAATGGATGTCTTCAAATATATGGTTACTCCTGACAAGCTTATGTTGAGCACAGTGCGAGATCGGCTTTTCTAGAGAAAAGGCATGCTTGTGTTTTTTTGCATTGAAATCTACCAGGTTATTGGATCCCCATTCGAGAATTGTTGCCAAGTCCATATTTATGTTGTCAACATTCATTCCTCGTTCGTTTCTGATTTGCCTGGCTGGTATTGGAGCCCTGGTAGAGAAGGCGGTATGGAGGGTACTATCATCCGCGAAGCTGTGTACTGGACATGAAGTTGCTTCCAACAAATCGTTGATATGGAGTAAAAAAAGTGTTAGTGCTAAAATTGATCCTTGCGGAACACCAGCATTTCTGATGAGAGAGTCAGATGAAACTCCGTCGACCACTATACAGTATTAATAGTATTACTCGATTTGAAAATATGTGTCATTTCTGAGATAATTCTTTTTTTCATGTTCTAATATTGTCATATTATCATAATCTGGTCTGTGATCATGAGTATTCACATGGTGTTCAAAGGAAGAAGTTAATTTGGCCAGTCTAATGTAAATTTTGTGTGATATGATGCGGTCTTTGATTTTTTGTTTGTTAAGAAATATATAGAAATATATAACCCAAAGGGTCGTATCAACACGCAGCTTAACGTAATTAAAAAAGCTTCTCCTTCACCGCGGTCTCATTTACGCGAACAAACTCACATTTCGCTGCAATTGAAAAAAATTGGGTTCATATCCCTGGATTCCGGGATCTCGAAAATTGAACACCTCACTATAGAAATATTCGGTATCTCATTGGATGAATAATGAAGAGTCTGTGGAAGAGGGAATCGAAAACAGCAATTGGTAATTGTCCTATACGTATAATTTGAGTAGTTATGTCAATAGGTAACTTATATTGAATGGGTATAGGTCAGTCCTCCCTTTGAATGTTGATCATTGTTTTATTCATTTATGACAGGAAGTTCAGAACGAAGATTTCATTCCCACCGAGTGTTAACATGGGGGTATTAACGGTTATATACGTGATTTTGTTTTATAGATATTTACGAGAAAATCATGTGGGTAGCAAGAACTATATAGGCATCTGTGTTATGGTTTATTATCGACAACAACCTGTTCCTGGGGAGATTTTTTTCCATACATAGAGCGTTATTATAGCCTCGAATGCCCCCGAAGTCATTACAAAAAGAAAATAGATACACATCCACCTGTTGCTGTATACCAATCTATTTTACGTCTCAACAATAATTTATTCCTTCCTATTGGAGTCCAACAAGAAAACTCTTCTGACGCTTCGAGAGACCACAAAAAGAAGTAAAAACAGCTATGCCCTATAAGGCGGCCATTTTTAAAGAGCCCATGCACCTGCTCTTCAAGGAGATTTAAACCCATGCCCGAGATGCAGGCGAACAAAAAACGTTACTTTAATCACTGATTCATTATCATATTCTTTTTGTATTTTTATGGCCTTGGGATCGACGTTATTACATAGGCGTAGTAATGCTTGACCCTGGCTTAATTTGAAGAGAGAGTATAGCTACTTGTTAGCGGGACAGGTTATTTTTATATATGAGAAAATATAGCCCAGCAACAAATGTTCCACTCTTTCTATATTCATAATTGATCATACTATATTGGTTTACTATTATATTCAAAAATGAGCATTACTATGTGTATAAGCTGACTGAATTGTCATGATCATGACACTAGAAGACCAAATTATGTCTTATGACTACCCTATTCATAGACTAGGTGTAACTATTACAGATAAGAATGTCCAATTTAGTTGTTTCAAACTATTTAGCAAATCTCAAAACTCATAAAAAAGATCGAACTCCCATCTTCAAAAAAGGAAGTAGACAAAAAGTTTATCGATATCGTGATAACCATCAAAAACCTCCTACCATCAATTGATATAAATCCAACAAGATAAACAGGTCTTTGTTCTTTTTCGGCCCACAATGCCTCAAATGAAAAAAAAATCTTAGCACAACATAACGTCACTCTTTTCTCTTGAAACTATCAATAGTTCAGGCATCATATTTTTGTGAATAATAAAAACAAAAACCTTGTAAATTCGTAGTCTGGTTACATGATTGATTTCTCTGATGCAATGTTGGTCAGACAGGTCGAGCCCTTTCAACTTGGATAGCAGAACATACAAAGACAATTGACAAATACAGTAACACACATCATTAGAAATTATCAGATCAGCACATTCAAGTTCCACAATATTTCATATATAATTTTCTATCCCCTTTTGGCTAAATGTTCCTCTTAAATTCTTATCACATGATGGGTTATATCCTTGTTTATTTAATTTTTCTCGCCTCAATGTTGAAAAACATAGTAATCTTTCAATTATCCGACTTGATATATTCATGCACTATTTCTTGAATTTGTCATAGAACTTTGATTTCTGTTGTTCTGTGTATAATAGGGAAGAAATGTTTTTTTGGGGTTCATTGAATACAAATTCAAAAAATGGCTTCTCGAATGTGCTCAATTCATCTTTACATTGAAATCCTTGTTATCAGATATATGTTTCATTTCATGGTTTCTTTCGCCTCCTAACCTACATTGAACAAAAAAATTAGTGAAATTTCTCTCAAACCGCACTCATAATGTCTCAATTTCTGTACTGACCAAGTGAAATGGTATTTCAATAAGTGAATGTAAGGAATCAGAATAGAGTCAATTTTCCTAGATTGGATTCGAATATATTTCAGATTCGCGATTTCTTGAGTTTCAACTCATGTTTGAGTGTCAAAAACATTTGATGAGTTATTACCTTCATTGATTGATTTTTTATCCAAAATGAGCACTTTTTTTCTTTTTCTCTGACTGGTTTATATTATATTGATAAATATGATAGGTATACTAGAAGAGAAGTTTACTAGCAATCAAAGTAGATTTCAATACAATTAGTTTATCACAATCACAATGTAGTTTTAATCAAGAACGAAATCTAGTAATCAGCATGGGTATTCTATTATTTCAAAGATCATGGAGAAAGCTATCAACATCGAGGTCATGAAATACCTGGAACATTCAGGTATTATTAACGATAGGCAATATGGCTTCCGTCATCAGAGATCAACTGGTGACCTGCTCGCTAACGTCTCACATATATGGCAGCAATTTAGTGAAAAATATGGTGAAACCTCAGCCGTGGCACTTGATATCTCCAAGGCATTCGATCGAGTCTGGCACCACGGACTCCTTGCCAAGCTTTCATCTTATGGCTTGTCTTCCCAGCTATGTTCTCCGCTAGCTAGTTTTCTCTCAAACAGATCTCTCAATGTAGTGGTCAACGGAGTTTCATCTGACTCTCTTATCATAAATGCTGGTGTTCCGCAAGGATCAATTTTAGCACCAACACTATTTCTACTCCACAACTTCATGTCCAGTACACAGCTTCGCGGATGATAGTACCCTCCATACCGCTTTTTCTTCCAGGGCTCCAATACCAGCCAGGCAAATCAGAAACGAACGAGGGAGAAATGTTTACAACATAAATATCGACTTGGCAACAATTCTCGAATGGGGATCTAATAACTTGCTAGAATTCGATGCAAACAATACACAAGCATGCCTTTTCCCTATAGAAAAGCCGATCTCACTGTGCCCATCATAAGGTTTTCAGGAGTAACCATATTCCTTCGAAGACATTCTTGGTATTACTATCAGCAATAACCTTTCTTGGCAAAATCACGTGAGATCAATTGCATCCCAAAAACTTGGTTGTCTGTTTCGGGTCGGGATCTACTTCACTTCCAGTCAGCTGCTTATAATCTATAAGGCACAGATCCGACCTGTTCTGGAATACTGTTTCCATATCTGGAGTGCAGCCCCCAAACATACCCTGAAACTGTTGGATTCTGTCCAAAAGAGGGCAATGCGTCTCGTGGGTGATGTATCGCTTACAAACTCATTCACTTCTGAGGAACACCGTAGAAAAGTTGGCGATCTGGCTCTATTTCATAGATATTTTCATAGACGGCGAACAGCGAGGCTCTGGAACACATTGCCAAGGGAGGTGTTTTCCGAGGCATATAACCTCCAGAAATTCAAGAAGAACACCAATTCCTACCTTATTTCCCTTGGTTCTCACGATGTTCTCTGAACATTACAGGATATCCCTTTTCGTGAGAGCCAGAACATAAAAAAAATTCTATGTTGGGCATTTATCAACACACTTTTATCATTTTAATTTCTACTTCTTTTTGGGTAGATTGAAGAGGGTGTTCCTTCAGTTTTTTGAACTACTATTTATTTTCTATAATTTAGTTCAGCTAAATACAAAAGCGTCTCGTGAAGCGTGTATTCTAGTGTTCTATAAGTACACAATTTCGACAACCTCCAGATTCAGATTATATGATCAGTAGTGGTGGAGCAGTCCGTTTAAAGATTAAGTACCGTATATCCAACTGTGAAGAAGACATTTTTCAGGTGCTAAATGATTATTTTTCAAATTCTATTTTCCAACGATGATTAACGAGCGCAGTCAGCACATCCCTTCGTTGCCAACCTCGAAATATCTTGAACCAGCACTTTATCGAAACCATAGATTAACGACTCCCCCTTCTCCTCGCTTTTCTCTATAAAACTGCAAAGCTCTGGTATACATTGCCTGAGGAAGTATTTCCAAGAACTTATCATCTCCAAAAGTTCAAAAAAATTCCCACCTCCTTTCCCTATCCTCCCTAGGTACGCACAATGTTCTTCAAACATTATAGGGATCCCAGCGATAAAAAAAAACTTAAAAAAAAGGTGTTTTAGAATTGTAATTAACATAATAAATTACATTTCAGAATTAGATATTTAATTTCAATCTTCTCCTGAAGATGCTTACAAACAGTACAAGCGAAAGCGAAAGATATCGAGTTTGAAGTAGGTTTGGTTGGGTGGTAAAACAGATGTGCTATTTTTTCTAGAACTATACTGTGGGCGAAGTTTTTAACTGGCCCTCTTATGATGCAGCACTTTGTATATCATTTAATAGTATGTCATTCCGTAGACCATTGTGATGTCCCGAGATCCCGCTCGTCTTTCTGCATCATTTAATAGGCCATCTCTAATCAGAATCACTTAAAATCCTGACAATGACAATGTTAGCCACTTTGAAATAGCCCCGGTCCATTCTTCAAATTACAGTCTCGTATTCATTCGTCAACTTTAGAATTCGTTTCTTCGACTCCACTATCAAAAGTCGTTCTATTCATAATGGCTTTTCTAATCGTTATGAGGAAAAGGTTTGACAAAGGCAGAACCAGGGCTAAACGGGGCTGAAATTTCGAAGCATACCCATACAACCGCCGTATGGTCGGTGTGGTTTTCGAAATCTTTTCGAATGCGTTTTCTCAACACATTCGGTCCTTTAGTGTTAAATATGTAAAGAAATCTTTTCAATTTGACTTATAATAGATATAAATTATGCCTTTTCAAAGGTATCGGTTTTGTCAACACGTGTGCTTGGGCTCTTGAATTAAAAATGTCACATTCTATTCAGTGCTTGAATGGGTTTCAAGTTAGCAGTCAAGATACACGGCAAATATCCTTAGAAGGTGAGAAATCCATTCTCCAAATAACGTATTTTTGGGTACAATGGGAAATCGTTCTGCCAAAGTAATTGTCCTCTTTACCTATTTATCAAAGTGCTCAGGCTGTAAAAGAACCAACAACACTCCCGAATATAATTTTATTATCGCACAACTTATTCTGAAGTTGTGAAGATAATAATATATATCATCATTTGATCAGTCATTCATAGTGCGGCCTCTGGTGGCTAACTTTACAAGTCTGGCGACCATTGTTTTTAGTTAATTTTGATTATTTTTTTGTGAGGTTTACTTTGTGTCTGAGTACTGGTAATTGCTTTTACCAACGGCCACTATAGAAAGTAGGCAAGAACACACGAGATACAGCTTCAGTAAGTAGCTCTTTATGCACAGTAAGCAAATCGCACAGTTTTCGTTAATTCCGCCAGTATAGGTATGTCATGATCGCGTAATCGCCGTCAACAGCGGATGACATAACTGTCTAGAATTATAATTCAGACTGTTTGTCCAAACATTTTTTATGTACTATATGGTAGTAGGTAGAGTATAGAATAGTTTATGCGAAGTCAGTTGAAAAACTTCCGTTTTTAAGGATGATACGAGGATTTGTCGATTTGATTAACATAGGAATAGGAATGAATGAGATATTTTCTACTGAGCTTTCCCGCTATGCAGTATGTGCAGTCAACGTGGACTGGACAAGCGATGTCATGCTAGAAACCGCGTCTCATTGGTTACTCCAAACTATACTAGATGTTGATTGGTCAGAGTTGCATGAGCGACCTTCTGTTTGATAAGAATCTTCTAGCCTGCGCTAGATAGTGCGGTACGAGCTAGGTTGTCTTCATTGGTTCAACTCGAAATTCAGAAAATTTATTATTTTAATCATAGTGGTTTCGTGTTCTGGAGGCCTTTTGAGGAAGTCAACGAAGTGAGTGATAGTGATTCGGAGGAAGTGCAAGCGGAGTTCGCCAATAAAGACGTATACCTTCAAACGCAAAGGGGAATTTTGAATATCTATTCGCGTCTCAAGGACGAGAATAATGATTCTTCAGAAAACCAACTTGTGAAGAGAATACAGGAATTAACTATAAAAAGCTGTACCACCATATACAATACATACATACATATATAACTTTTCCATTCGTGCGTAATATGCTTCTTACATCACATATTACGTAATAAACTCTTATTTATTCGAAACATGCAGCAAGGTCACAAAATAGTTGAAAAAAAAATCCAGGAAGTTTTGTTCAACCATGAAAACACGTGAAAAAACTTCAGAGCCATCAGTAAATATTTCAAAATCATCACATGCAACAAAAATACTATACTCAACACAAGAAGTGAGTGCCTACATGATAATAATTCAGATTCTTGTCATATAGTCTCGCATATAGTTACCTATTTTGTGATTTTTCATTTGTTATAGAAAATAATTTTGATGATATCTCGGATGATATGGAACTGGAGACAATATATTATACTGAAGCACAGGTGGAGATATTCGAGAGTGATGGGTGATGTGTGTATTTCAATGATAGAGAAGAAGTTTTCAAGCCGTCACAATTACATCAAGAACAACAGCAAGCGGAAAACCAATTGCCCAAAATAGAAGGAGTGGACATAGAAATTGGACGAGGAGGAAAACTTCTACAAGTTTATGTGAATAAAAATGGTGAAAGATATTATTCCCAAATATCAAATGAAAATGACACAATAATTTGTCCAAAATGTACGAGTTTATGTTTGTTATGTTGTATTTGTTTGTGAAAATAAAGAAAATTCAGTATTTACTCGCATAATTATGTGTTTTATTTGTTAAAGTGCATATTCCAGAACCTCATTTTCCCTAATGAAAAATTCGAATTATGGCATGAACTTTTATTGTTTACAATGAAGAAACCAGTACCTACCTTGAATAATATACATTTTTTCTGTGACGGGAAAAAAGTTTGGCATTTCATCTCTGTTGGCAGGTTATAAAATGTAACTTTTCATAAATTACTTTTTTCCCGTGGGCAAAAAGTGAGTACTTCTTTCCCGGATATATATCACATATATATACTCTGTTAATGGCTTCTGTTGTGCTATAGTTCCGAAAAATGAGTCAATAATACCGTCTCCGAGAAAGAACTGAAAGTCCTTTTATCTTCCATTCGACTTCGCGGTTTCGTATATTACTAAACAACTACTGAATTTGCAATTTTTCAAAATCAAATCACAGAATTGAACTGACAGAAGGTGACATCAGATATTTGATTACTTCAAAAGAATGATAAAGATGCCTATAAAACGCAGGTGTCCCTACTGTTAAAAACTTGAAATTTCACGTCGATAATTTTCAGATTTCGAAATAATGTAATATCTTCTCAAAATTGATTCGTCCTTCCTTCTGTCACAGAAAAAAATAGTGTATTATACACGGGAAAAATATTAGATTTTAGCTCACGGTTTTTTGTCTCCCTCCGCTACGCGTCGGGAGACAACACAACCTGGAGCTAAAATCTACTACTTTTTTCCCTTGTATAATAAATAACTATTTTTAAAGCACAATTAGAATCATTATATAAATGTTGCAATAATTCGATCTTGAAAATAACTTCAAGTCGTCAATTGCTGGGGATTCTTGTTTATGTAAATCGTTGGTAGTCTCTCCAATCATATCTTCTTTTCCAACCTCTTCACGAGAAATTCGAAATAACGTACATACATATTCATACATCCAGTTTTCAAATTCACATTCGAT
The DNA here is from genome assembly GCA_918026855.4 of Phaedon cochleariae. Classification (NCBI taxonomy): domain Eukaryota; kingdom Metazoa; phylum Arthropoda; class Insecta; order Coleoptera; family Chrysomelidae; genus Phaedon; species Phaedon cochleariae. The sequence continues at coordinate 16,039,758 of OU896707.1, read as the reverse complement.
GATCCACGATTATCCATTTTTCCATACAACTGAACTGATTTTTCATTCTCAAAAAAGACTTCTTGAGTTTACTAGTGCAACCATCAACAGAACACAGTTGATTTCTTGGTTTTTGAGTGATATGTTGATTCATGGTTTATAGAATAGTGTAGAATTGTGTCGGTAATTAATATGAAGTTCTTGTCCTTTTCTCAAAAAAATCATGAAAAGAAAATCAAAGTAATATGTAGAATGAATTATATGAAATATCAAATAAATGAACAGAATAACAAACAATAACAATAATGACCTTGAATGCCCTGATAAACTGGTTCAAATGTGCCCACCAGATGACGTATCGGAATCATCACCTTGCCAATAGAAGATACTTGATTTTGGAAACAAGTTCAAAATGATCCCAATTTCTCCAAAATATGTTCATTCAAGTTTTGTCAAAAGTCGTCAAATGCCGCTTGCTGTGGAGGAGTTGGTTTATTGCTGGAAAAGTTAGGGCAAACTGTTTTCGCTGTCATAATGACAAAATCACAGTGGCTTTTGGGATTTTTTATGCGCATCAATTTGATTATCACTGTATAAAAATCATGGTTTCAGCATTCAACAGACTATATAGCTGGATTCCAGGATGCCACTGGAAGAATTAACTACACATTCTATAACAACGTCAGAAGAAGTGTAGATTATTATAAAGAAATGTTTGAAATTTCAAGAAAATCGAAATAAATTTTTAAAAAATAACTACATTATACAGGGTGTTCCTAAACATCATGTACATCCGAAAGGGGGTAATTCCTCAGCTCATTTTAAGACTAAAAGTTCATATAAACATTGGTCCGCAAACGCTTTGTTACCGATCTACGGGGTGTTGAAATTTCAAGATTTTTTTTGTTTTTTCTTTATAGATCCTGCAGTTTTTGAGATATGTGGCTCAAATTTGAAACATAGATTATGTTATAGGGCTTACATCGATGGACATCTCAAATGTTTGTGAGAATCTATAGGGTGATAATTTTTTTTGGGTCATGCCCCCTTTTCTCCCCCTGAACTTTTTTGCGGTGCGCCGTTGATAAATTATAATATACAAAATGAATTTTTTCATTCATTTACAAACTTTTTTGTGTCTTGTAGTTTTTCCGTATCTAAAACCGTTGTCGAGAAAAAATGGAAATAGCAATTTGTGTATTTCGAGCGCAAAGTAATTGATTGTCGCTCGACAAAGAGAGTTACCGTGCAACGCGAAGCGGAGCGCGGTAATCTTTGGAGAGCAACAATGACACTTTGTGCTTGAAATACACACATTATTTTTTCTACAAACGCATCTTTCAGACAAAAAAAGATCGACACTTCATTCAAATAGGCACATAATATTATAATAGTATGAGAAAATGAATACTCAGTAGAAATTCGTAATGTATAAGCTATCCAAGTATCCAATAATTCAAATCTCAAACAGAAGAAAAAAGTGAAATCATTGCTTTAAAAAAATCCGATGCCGGGATCTGTTCCCGGGACCTGGATTTAAACCGACCAACGATAAGCTTAGCTCCAACGCAGATTCTCAGATGGCTATGAGTGTATTGTCTATACTTTCCATCATGAAAGAATAGATTTGTTTTCAAACAAATGCAGTGGAGAGCGAGCGTTTTTTGACAGTTCGTATGTGGAGTCGTTAGGTGTCTTTACATGTGTTTAAATTGTTAATTGTAAGGTGTAAATTTGTTATAAATACTCGTTATAGCCTCGTAACAATGCCAAATTATTCAAATGGCGATATGGCTGATATGCATTTTATTTATGGCCTTGCGAATGGAAATGCAAGAGAAGCCAGACGTCTATACATGGAGCGTTATCCCAATAGAATAATACCTGATCAACGAATATTCTCAGATATTCATAGGCGTCTTGCAGAAACTGGAACATTTAATAAAAACACTAATGATGGAGGTAAACCACGTACCGTTAGAACACCACAGATCGAAGAAGCTGTTCTACATGAAATAGAAGAACAGCCAGACACTAGCACCAGAAAAATCGCTAAAAATTTAAATATCAGTCACCAAGTTGTTTGGCGTATATTGCGTGAATCTCTACTATATCCATATCACATTCAAAGGGTGCAAGCGCTCCTTCCTCGAGATTTCCCTTCAAGAGTTAATTTCTGCCAGTGGTACCTTAATAGGATAGCAGTAAACCCCAATTTTGACTGTAAAATCCTTTTTACCGACGAAGCCAATTTTTCCAGGAATCAAATTATAAATTTTCATAACAACCACATATGGGCCGAAGAAAATCCACATGGAATTGTCGAAACTCATTTTCAAGAGCAGTTCTCATTGAATGTATGGGGTGGTATAGTTGGGGATCATTTGATTGGTCCTTTCTTTTTGCCTGGTCGGCTTACTGGAAACTCATACAGGCATTTTTTGCAATACGAATTACCTTTATTACTTGAAGGCTTACCTCTTTTGCTCAGACATCAAATGTGGTATATGCACGATGGCGCACCAGCACATTTTTCTGTTTTGGCTCGGCAATATTTAAATGAAGTGTTTGGGGACAAGTGGATAGGACGGGGTGGACCTCAGTTATGGCCCCCTAGGTCCCCTGATTTAAATAGCCTAGATTTTTTTCTATGGGGGCATCTCAAATCTCTCGTGTATACAACACCAATAAATACCATCGATGACTTACGAAATCGAATATTAAATGCATTTGAAACTGTAAGAAATACTCCGGGGGTGTTTGGCAGAGTACGGGCATCAATGAGAAGAAGAGCGGACGCATGTATAAGGATTGGAGGAGGTCACTTTCAACAATTGTTATAACGTTATTTCCTTGTTATGTCTTTTATTTGGATGTTTTGTATAATAAATCGTTATTGCAAAAAAAAGCCTTTAGCAAACAGCGGCGAACAAAATAATTTTAGCGAATTACAAAAAAATTTCAATTTTTTTTTTCTCGATAACGGTCTTAGATACGAAAAAACTACAGGATACAAAAAAGTTTGTAAACAAACCAAAAAATTCAATTTGTACCTTAGAATTTACCAACAGCGCACCGCAAAAAAGTTCAGGGGGAGAAAAGGGGGCATGACCCATAAAAAAATATCACCCTGTAGATTCTCACAAACATTTGAGTTGTCCATCGATGTAAGCCCAATAACATAATTTATGTTTCAAATTTGAGCCACATATCTCAAAAACTGCAGAATCTATAAAGAAAAACCAAAAAAAAAATTGAAATTTCAACACCCCGTAGATCGGTAACGAAGCGTTTTCGGACCTGAGTTTATATGAACTTTTAGTCTTAAAATGGTCTGAGGAATTACCTCCTTTCGGATGTACATGATGTTTAGGAACACCCTGTATATTAAGATCTTCACCTCCAGAATAGAAGATACTTGATTTTGGAAACAAGTTCAAAAGAATCTCAATTTCCCAAAAATATGTTCATTGAAACAAAATAATTCAACCTATCCGAGTGGTGAAATAATCTAGACACGGGATAGAAATTTCAAGTTTCATTATGTGCTTCGCATATTATCACCCATCACAGTAGTATTGGTATTGAATCAATTAGGCATTTATAAATTGTAGTTATGAAATATTATGTCAACAAATGATCTTCTTAAAGCTTTGCCCAGATTAGCAGCATATAAAAATTAACAAATAGTCCCGTATCATCCCCTAAACCTCCCTGAACCGCCTCACTCGAACCTACTTAACCAATATAAAAGCCATATGTATTTACTAATATTTACCACATGGGTGAAATCACCAAATATTTACCGTCTAGATCCCAGGGACTGAAAGACCCTTTTGGATACCTCACACTGTAAACTCATCGTGATAGGCAGCAATTATTTTCGTTGAAGTTTTTTCGTCGAAAGTGTGTTTCTTATTGATGAGTGTATCGAATTTCTCTTCCTTTCAAATTATTGCCTAGGCAGAAGAAGCTTGCCCAAGAAATTTCGAAAAATGCGCCAGATTATGATTGGTGGTTCAGTCTGTATATATGTGCCTTATGAAAAGTATTATATTTCAGGACCGAATCTCGAAAACACATGTTGTTATATAAACACGTGTCAAAGTTGAAAATGATAAATGGAATACAACAAACGACTCACTGTTTTTATCTTGATGAGGCAGTGGAATTTTCGGGAAAGAACATTTCAAGCGGTCCCAGCGGATATGCATTAAAAGGAATTTTGGGTTGTTAGAAATTAATGTGTTCCGGAATGCTGACATCTCAGAAATTTTTACCTTCGGGTTTATAGTTTCAGATGAGGGGTCGGCCAATTAAAATAATCATAAGGCTTGCCAAATATTATTTTTTTGTAGAAGAACGACACGTGTGAATAGGTCATTTTTTAAAATAGCACTGTTGGAGGAAGTCCTAATAATGATTTTTTTTCTGCAACCGACACAAAAGTCGTCCATTTTGATACCAAAATTAGCTCTCAAATTGACGTTTCTATTACTGACACAAAAATAGGTATGTTGCTAGGCAACATATTTAGTTCCTAGAAGCTAAAGTTGAATTTTAGTTCCTAGGAGCTAAAGTTGAACTTTAGCTCCTAGGAACTAGAAAGGCTCCACTGGACGTCATCAAGAATAAACAACATTGTGACGGTAGGTTATTTGAGTTGAGACGCATACCTGATTTGTTTCCGATTTCAGCAGATTTGGCATTTCATACCCATGCTGGAGATATAAATACACCTTATCATAGTTTAGTATTGAAATTATAAACATCTCGGTTAAGTATTTTTGTTTTGATCAGGGAAGCCTTCAAGATTCAAATACTTGCTTGATCTGTATTTCATTCGTTATTCTCGGGATGGATAACTTATTTTTGAATAATCACGGCAAGCAATAGTTTTTTTGTCTCAAACAAAGATATTGTTTAGCTTCATTTGATTATCAAGTCAAACACAGTGTAGTATGGAGAGGAATAAATAATCTCTATTATCATTGTTGATATGCTCACTAACCTAACATTTTCCACGTCTTGTTCCTATAGCTGGCACTGGCGCGGTATTTGCCATTAGAGCACCTGGTCCATACACAAATATGAGAACATCCTAGAAAACCTAACCTGCTGTTAATGCAGGTAGAATATTCTCACCACATGGATTATTTGTCAATATTTGTTGCATTGCATACATATCGCACGGCATTGGTGGTTACTTCACATGTTTATTTGAGTTAATTGTTTCGGTTGCAGAAAAAATAGCATGTTTCATTCGGATCAAAAGTGACTTTGTTCAACTCGCAAATTTTGCTTTCGCTCGGCTTCGCTAAACGCTCCGCCTCGCAAATGCAAAATTCGCTTGTCAAACAAAGTGTCACTTTTGATCCTAATAAAACAATCTACTATTTTCTACGACCGTGCGAAGAGTTTGCTGTTTACACTCTTTATAGGTGCGATTTTGAGTTGCATCTTTGCTGGTCGATTCCCAATTCCGGTTGTGGAATTTTTTGTGAGTAAGGTAGAGTACAGGAAAATGCTGGTGAATTTCAACGAAACTTTTCTGGAATAACGTTCAGAAAATTTACCCTCGACTTGAGAAAATAATCTGTACGTCTATAGCGAGTAAGCAAATAGTGCATTGTACATCAAGGGACAGAAATGCACGATTTTGTAGCTCGAGGGCGAAGCTCACCCAGACAGCACTGGATATTCATAGAATATTCTCTAAATATACTAAAAAGGAGGAGTATATTTCGAATATTCATCGATTATTCCTAGAATATATACATGCCACTGGAACATCTAAAAGGAATATTCCAAAGTGTATAGTCGGACATGTTCAGGGAATATTCAGGTATGAATCTTCCAGGAATATTCCCAACTGAATATTCTCTGTTGTATATTCATGAAATATACCCAACTGAATATTCTGTGCGGTATATTCATGAAATATACCCAACTGAATATTCTGTGCGGTATATTCATGAAATATTCTCAACTGAATATTCGGTGGTGAATATTCATGAAATATTCCATGAATATTCCTTTGTTTCTCAACACAAAAATACCATTTATTATTTCAGACATATGAGTATCGAACATCAATTAGATGTAAGGGGATTTTGAAACAAAAAGTGTTTATGATCCGATTTCGAACAATGCTCTCACAAGAACTTGATATGTATAACATTATTCAATTCGATTACTGGCCTAGTGGTCAAGGCGTTGCTCTGATAGTCTTGAGGTCACGAGTTCGATCCCTACTTGGGTCACTTTTTTTAATTTTAGAATATGTTTATTGGAATATTCCAGGAACATTCAACATAGAATATTCTTTTGGGTATATTCTATGATTATCTGAGGAATTCCCATTCGCATATTTAGAGAATATACCACAGATATTCCGGAATATTCCAGATTATTTCTAGAATATTCCAATATTCAAAAAGGAATATGATAGGGAGATTCATGGAATATCTGGTGCTGTCTGGGCAACAGCTTCTCATGAGCTACAAAACACTCTTTTAGAATTCTGATCCCACATATGGGTATACATTTTCCGGGGACGTTCTATGACTGGACTGTTTCGAATATTCTGAGAAAGATCCTGCAATATTATATACGAGAAAAAAATAAATTGAAAAAAGCTTGCTTCGGTGCAGAAGCAAACCTACTCTCTTGTGCTCGAATGTTCACAAACATGACACCTTTTTCGCTGCGCTACGAACTTTATTGATAAATAATATGTATGTATCAAGATTTCAACACATAATTAGTAAGAAAATTTCATTAGCATTGAGGCTAGAGATGAAAAGGTTGGTCAGAGGAAACATTGAAAATATTTATACAAGAATAACATCAATATTATATTTACGATTCTGAATATCCTCAGAATATTCGAAAATTCCATAGAATATTTATTGCTAGCTGAAAATATTCTATGATCATTCTGAGAACATTCTACAATGAGTATATATGGATATTTTGTGTCGGGGTTTGTAACACTCCACACTCTGAGTTCAGAATTTGAAAAATTTTGAAACAAAAAATATGAAGTTTATACTTATGCCTTTGGGCTGCTCAGATTGATACGGTAGGGTGTGAGTTCAGAAGTTACAATTTTACTGTTAAGATGGTAATCGAGTAATATGAATTCTAAAGTTGATTTTAAGGTGATTGATTTGACTGTTCGATATATTTGGGCGCCAGGCTTGCAAAAGACAAAAGCCAATCAGATACTTTCTAAAAACCTTGCTTGGATGAGAAGACAAAACAAATAATATACAGAGAATCAATTCAACAATTTATTTCCTTGATGAAATTACAATGTGGCTGAAGGCTAGAAGAATTAAGGATAACAATAATCTGTGAAGTGTGAAGTGGCTGAAGGCCCTAAAATAATGTTGAGAATTATGTAAAAGTGAGGTGGCTGAAGGCCCAAAAATAATATTGAAGATTATGTGAAAGTGAGACTGAAGTGGCTGAAGGCCCAAAAACAAGATTGAGGATTATTTGAAAATACTGGAAAATTTAAAAAACAAGAGAAAGGTAGCAAAATAGATTCAGAACATTCAACTTTACATAGAGCTATTGATCCGATCTGATTCCAATCGAAGGTCTTGGCACTTGGGTGGATTATACCTGGTTGGCCGGATGAATTGTCCAAGAGGGTTTCCTTAAGGTAAATGGGAGTTCAACCTTCAGTCAGTTCAGCTTCTCTCGGTTCTGCTCCCAGAGTGACCAAGTACTGTGGTGGGTACTTCTTGAGATGGAATAGTATAGCCTCCTTCAGTTCTGACTGCTCAGTAGGGAATCTCCAGGTGTTACTGTCCTTTACAACCCTCTTTGGTTAACCAGGATCCTCGATGCAGGTATAGACGTAGAGTGCATGCGGAAATATACGAGGAATCAGAAAGTTGTCGACAATGTGATTAAAGGGACGAAAGGATATCCTTTGAACCGCTTACTGAGTTTTATGTTCTGAATTTAAATATTTTGGAAAGTAACAATTTTAAAATTTCAGGAATTTAGAAAAATTAAGTAGGTATGTATAATGAACTAATTTCAAAGAAAAAACTTGACACTTGAAAAGTTCGTCGTTTTGAAAGAGAAAGAGGAAATTGACTCAAATTAAAACCGGAAATAACTGAGAATCAAATCATTAATTTGTTATTCAACTCCGAGAGATTATTTGAATAAATCAGAATAATGAGATATCCGGGTATTGATATATTATTACAAAAAAATCAAGGAAAAATTATCATTTATCTAATGAAGAAACTAAATTCAACTTTGATAAATTGTAGATACTGAAATTCAATCAAGAAATTATGAAATTGGAATATTAAATGAAGGTGGCAAATCCTTCAACTAAAATGCCGAAAAAACTACCTCCTATAAAAAAAAAAATTGTAATATCTATATATACAGGGTGGCAAGTCCTGTTCAAAAGTAAAATGCCTGATAATAGGTACTCTTTCAAGTTTGAAGTTGACAGGTAATCTACTTTTCCAGGAAAGTAAAAGAAAAGGTATGTATAAAGATATATATACAGGGGGCAAGTCCTGGTTCAAAAGTGAAATGCCAGAAAATAGGTATATGTACTTCAGGTGTGAAGTTGACAGGTCTGGAATTAAGATCTGGTATATCTGGAGATAAGGAAATAGACATGCATTGACATGTGGTTTGTTGAGTTGACCAAGGGAAATACTGACAGTAAGATAGAGAGAAAAATCTCACTTCCAGAAAACTTGAACTATAGATTGTGCTTTCGTCACAAGAAGGCAAAACCTATACAGGAACCAGACAAAGGTTGACTGAACAGGCTATAGAGAGAAGGAAACCTTCCTCAGGTTGCATTTATTTCTCAGAGAGAAAGAAAAATAACTTGGAAATAAATTCTCAAGATAATAACAGAAATAAAATGCTCACCTGAGAAAGAATCCTGGAGAAGTACAGCCTGAACGTCAAGGTTCAACTTCGAGGCTCTAGGTCCTGTAGGTTCAAGGTTCCTGGACGAGACACAGAGTAGACTTCAGTTCAGGTTTCCTGGATGAACATCTGAGGAAACTACGATGACGTTTCGAATTTCCAATAGGTACCTAGAAAAATTTTTGAAAGAGTAGATACTGTTTTCAACTTATTGAATGATGAAAAAATTAGCAACAAAGCTGATGTTGATAGCAACAATTTATAAAAAGCAAATTTAAGCGGCAAGGCAGGTGATACTTAACCTTTCACTGAAAAATAATTGTATATGATTTATTATATTATAAATCTGCAATTTAACAAAAATATTGTTAACCAGTGCTAATAAAATACAGGAAGAACTCAAATATCGAATAAATTGATATCGATGACCAATTATTACCTAAGAAACAACCAGATAGGAATTGTAACCTCAATTAACTCGAATGCAATTATCTCTCACAAAAATGAAATTCGATCCAAAATATATCAATTAATATTTAATTCAATAGATAATAATCAACTCTAACAAACCAAATGTCTGCGATGACAAGTTATTTCATTCGAAAAATATAGATAAATCCAGACCTACCAGATATCTTCAATTCCCACAACCTATCACTTCAACCTTTCAAGTCGGTAGCTAATATCAGAAGAAGTTTGATTTTCCTATTCGTTCTTCGCGAAAGATCCTCTCCTATCAATCCCTTCTCCTCATTCGTTATTCAGTCTCCCTTCTTCGATCTTCTGTGTCGCTGTCTAGCGGGAAGGACGAGCGCGCAAGACTTGATAAATTCGATATTGTTATTGAACCGGTGAAGGGCTGATAAGCGGAAGTAGATAGAAGAACGAATGGACGTCAGATAATTAAATGATTGATTGATTGAAAAACATCTCAATGGAACGGAATAATCGTTACACACCACCCTAACTCGGTGAAAAAAATTTGGAAACTCTAGGAGATTACAAATTTTTTTATTGCAAAAACATTATCCCAACCTTCATCCAAGTGATCCTAGTAGATAAGAAAATTGCACTTTACCTTATGAATTCAAATATTTCTTCACCTTTATGTAGGTATTCATGAAAACGAAGAAGAAAATCAAGTAAGAATCATTGTTTTAGTAATCAATAAAGTCAGTAATATTCACGAAGTAATAGCTTCATTGAGTAGGAGATATACAAAATCTACCAAAGTTAATTACAGAATGTACAAAATTTACAAGATCTTTAAGATTCTTTTTCATCACATGTGGAGGGACTATGTGAAAAAGGAGAAAGTTATTAATTCAATAAGATATAAGAATTCCAGATTGTATTCGAAATTGAGTGAACATTCAATGAATTATAAATTTCACCTCATAATTGTTATTCCTCTGAGGAATTATCTCGATATGGAATATCAATGATTCAGTAGGAAATACATTATTTCATTTCCAAAATTTTTGTATTTGTAATCCATAAGTTAAACATCAAAAGACAGGTAGGTAAGATGAAGGCTAAGACAAGGTATTCCGAATGAAATAACTTCTCATCAAATAGACATGAAAATTTCGAAAAGATCTATACCAGAAAACTTCAAACCGTCAAAAGTTACCTATAAAAAAAAATTACATCGTTATGTAAACTCAAAAATCTTCACCAAATATAACTGGGATGCATATGGCCCAAGAGCAAACCATCCCCACCACCAGAACACATCAACAGCATGTCCGAAACCAAATGTGGTGTAATCAGGGATGGAAGTTGACCCCACAAAACCAAAATTGCGCATCTCGAGAATGAGAGAGAAGCCTCACTTTTTGGTTTCCTCAAAGAGCACACTGTCTCCGGACATCCTGCCGACAAGCCCCAGGGATGCCGACGGGAAACTCCAGGGACACACCCACCTCAATTGTCCAGCCTTAGGGAGAAGCTGCTATCCCAACAGTAGTATAGCCACTGTCACACTGAAATTTCAAAAGTGCTACAAACAGTCCTAGAAGAGGCTGAATGTCGTGTTTCATCTACTCATAGATGAAAAATCGAAGGATAGGAAAGATAACCCAATCAGCACAAATACGTTTTATGGACGTTTTAAAAACGTCCACTCTGGACATTCAGGACGTTTTGGGGACGTCCATTTCCGGACGACGGACGTCTTATGGACGTTTTGGGGACGTCCATTGTTAATAATCAGGATGTTTTGGGGACGTCCAGTTTAGGTCCAGACTAGGACCTTCTTGGTATGAAAAATGGACGTATTGAGGACATTCTGATAATATTGATTATTCATTTTCTGACCCATCTGAAGAGTGAAATACTTGAATATTAGTAAACATTTATTCGCAAACAATAATATGAACAGAGATTTAGGTAGTTATGTTTCAATTTCACTCTTCCATATCGTATATCAGCAGCTGCACCACTAAAAACGTCGCGTGATTCATCCAGTTACGCAGGCGCGATGATGTCTTTTTCTGATTGGCAGCCTTCTGCTGTTGTCTTCTTCACTGGATCTGTAAATAATAATAATATTCAATAACAGCTTTTGTGAATATCATGAACCATAAACACAAACCCACTTTCAACGTTTAGTAGTCAGTATAGCTTAATACTTCATTATTTTTATTCCATTGAGAACTTATTGCAAACATAAACTGATTCTTATAGGTAGGTACCTATGTATAACCTCTTCGAACCTTGCACGAAATATATTATGTTCTAACTATATACAAAAATATAAACTTTTGTAGATGATGGAAATAGGATTAGGTAGAGCTTTGCATGAAATCAAATTATATAGAAAGGTATCTAATGTTTTCAACTCCAGATTCGATGTTCTTACTCAAGCACCTTCAAGCTAATGAAAATAAAACGATAGCGTCGATAGCCATACTTGCCTTCATGCTGCTGTTAGCACAAAACATCTCAATAGAAGTCGAGTTCGAAGTTCACCAGTTGAAAGATGATATCCGCAAAGATTTCACTTATTCACTGCTTTTACAGTCAAATAACCCGAAAAGTTCAGAATGTCCTTGGACCTGAATCACAGTTTAATCGGCACTCGGCAGTGGTCAACTGACGAACGCCATCAGGTGGCCGTGCATCTTCCCATTTCGTTTCACGTAACACGCACAGTGTTGCCGGATGAAAATTTGTCGGAGCAGTAGATGGATGAGGAAAAAACAGTAGATCATCAAAACTGAACAGAAGATTTTGATTATCATCATGATTTGCTATTATAAATGAAAAAACATAGTCACCTATATAATAAACGAAAAAAATCATGTTCGGTCTCTATTATACCTAATAAAAATCGAACGAAGAATAACAAAAAATAATGAAATAAAATATAAAATTTGTAAAAACCGCAACCAGATTGAAAATAAAAGCTAATTTTTACTAATCAGACTGAATATGATAGTTGCAGTATATTTTCATCATAGATCTTCTTACTGTGATGTCCCATTAATTTTTCATTGTTGCATATTAGGTAGTTATGTCATATCAAAACATGACCAATCAGACCATTGCCTTGAATAGTTGAACAGTGGAACGGAGACAAAAACAGTAGATCTACTGCTAAAATAGTGAGTCTGGCAACGCTGAGCACGCATGCGTTCTACGATTGCTTTACATATTCAGTGATTCAATCAAATCTTATTATGAAAGCGCGGCTTGTATGAATACTTCAGTGTGGGTTTAAGAATGGTCAAACTGTATAGGTATTATGTGATTGAAGTAATATAAACATAACTATATAAGTAGGTACAAATCAGTTGAAATCATCAATATTTCAAATTCATAATATTAATAATAATAAAATGAAATATATTATATTGATACAGCTGATATATAATATATTTCTTGACATCATTCATGTCCATATTCAAATCAATAATTCCAATTTTGAAATTAATAAATACCTACCTACTTATATTAATTTAAACTGATATACCGTGAGAGTCTGTGAATTGGACGTTTTAAAAACGTCTTTTTCTGGACTTCCGGAGTATGTCCAATAATGGACGTCTTTAAAACGTCCATTAAAGGTCCTGGACGTTCAGACCAAAAATGGACCTGAAATGGACGTCTTCGGGACGTCCCGTGCTATCTGGGAAGAGATAGAAGGGAAAACGAAGAAAGAATAGCGTTAAACCTGATTGGGAATCAAGATGGCTCAGGAGGATTCATTTGCCACCCGTCTCTAGCCAGTAGTTCATCAAAATTAACTCAGCAGACACTATCAAAAGTCGGTCGGTGAATAACGTTAGAGGAAAAAAAGAATAGTTTTTCCAAAGTGCTCTCTACACAACCAACGTACCCGTAGACCGAACTGAGAGGTGCAGGGAATATTCGATATTCTATAAAACAGTTTAGTGAAACTACCCTCTTAAAAAAACAAAGGGAGTTGGAGTTATTCAGCAACAGACCAATGAAGCTTGACAGAGTTCAAGTTGTGCCACCGCTCTAGAGACTAAGGAAAAGATAGAAAAGATAAAAGAGAAGAAAAGTACAAGGTATGAAGGCAGACCGAAGGAACCCGGAAATAACTCAAACTCAACCGAAACAAAATTTGACATATTAGCTCATTGATTTACCGTTATTGATTCGTAAAGTATCTGACAAGAACAAAAGTCATCGAAAATTTCCGAATGAAAAGATAATATCAGTAAGTCACTGATATAAAGGTAATTAGATAACATTCGAATGAGAAGATAATATCAGTGAAAGCAGTAATTCACTGACATAAAGGTAATTAGATAACATTCGATGAATTCTACCACCTCAAACTAAGAGAAAAATAATGTTTGGACAATAAATCGATATTATTATTTCGAAATAAGATACAAATTGTACAAACGATAAGATAAGATAAGATAGCAGGCAAATGCTTGATACCAATACCAACCAAATTTACTGAAAGATAAATAGATTTTTTCTCAAAATTGAATCAATCACTTGAAGGAAAAAAAAATCACAGAGGCAATATAGAATCTGTCTTTCAAATTTGTTGAATAGTTATCTGTTCTGGAAGTTCAGAGATACCATAAAGGCATTATCAAAAGATAAATACTTCCAAAAAGTACAACTAAAATCAACAACTATATATTATTGGAACAGCATGTGCACTACTTTTTCACTCGAATGACTCTTTCTTGACGCAAGATACATGAGATACTTTCAAGATAATTGCAGATAAGTTACTGCAATGCAATAAAGTGAAGGTAATTTAGGTACAGTTTTTACAGTTGAATGATGGAAAGATTCCTAGAAGTGGCCAGTTATAAGACTTTTAGTTATCATCTGGTAAAATGCCATGGTGAGAGAATTCTTAGGCCCCTCTCACAGAGCCCTTAAGATAGAAAAAGTAAACGATAAAGGAAAGAGAAACGGCTAATATGTCAATTCACGATACAAAACGATAATAGAAGATATTTAACTATCCGAATCTTCGGAATCAGCGCTGAAATATTCATCTTCGGTTGGGTTTGCATCATTGTCGATAAAAGAGGATTTTAAGTCTTTGACGTGCCAACGTCCTAAGTCTTTGCCATCCATGTCTTTCAGCTCATATACTAGGTTCGATATTACTTTAGAAACAATACATGGTATGAATTTGGGAGCCAATTTAGAGGAATAATGATTAGGAGCTGAAGATAGAGTGATATTTTTCTTCCAAAGTCTATCACCTACATGGAATTTAACTTCTCGTTTCCTCAAGTTATATTGACGAGAATTTCGAAGATAAGCTTGATGTAACTGATTACGAACATCAACAAATAATTTTGGAAGTTCCTGAACATCATCAATTCGCTGTGATTTTTCAGAGATAATAGGTGTGTTATTTTCATTTTCTGAAACTTTGCCATAGAAATCTCCTGTCACCGGAATATTCCTAGCAAAATTCAAGAAAGCTGGGGAATAGCCAGTTACATCATGTTTTGCTAGCCTTATGGCTTGAGCAACCTTGTAGATAGAAGTATCCCATGTTTTATGATTTTCATGAATATAACAGCGAATTGACGTGACAATTACTTTATTAACTCTCTCGGTAAAATTAATTTGGGGATGATATTTGGCATTATACCAAATTTTCTGTACTCGATAATCTTCCATTAGTTTCTTAAACTCTTTGCTGACAAATTGGCTTCCATTATCTACCATGATGATCTGAGGTACACCATAGATAAGAAAAACGTTATTTTCCAGAAATTTAATTATACCTTTAGAAGTAGCTTTAGACATTGGATGGACTAAGACATATTTCGTGAACCAGTCAGTGACAACCAAGACATACTGATTACCATTTTTGGATCGGGGATAGGGACCTAACAAATCTGCAGAGATACATTGAAAAGGAAAATTAATATTCTTGTAAGATCCCATATGACCAGCTTGAGGTAAATTCGAACTTTTACAGGCAGCACAAACAGGACATTTCCTCACATACTTATAGACATCCTTGCGAATTTTAGGCCAGTAGTACAGTTCCAAGATACGAGAAAGAGTTTTAGATATTCCTAAATGTGCAGAAGTCTCTCTGTCATGATAAAAGTCAAGAATTTCCGGTCTATTTGCAGAAGGCACTATAATTTTCCAGTCAGTGAGATTGCTGGCAATATTATGATGAGATAATATATGTTTATAGAGAATGCCATTCTCAACACGAAAAGAGGAATAATTTTCAGGATTTTCTTGAACTTTCTTCACCATAGAGGTATACCATTTATCAGGCTGGAAGGTAGATACATCGATAACAGATACATCAGCAACTGATCGAGATAAGGCATCTGCAACCACATTTAAAGAACCCTTTCGATGTTTAATGGTGAAATCAAACTGAGATAACTTTACTGCCCACCTAGTCAAACGTCCAGAGGGATTTGAGAGATTATGAAGGTATATAAGGGAGGCATGGTCAGTTTCAATGGTGAATTTCGTGCCTTCAACATAGCTTCGGAACTTTTCTATACCAAAAATGACAGCTAATAACTCTTTTTCAGTTACTGTATATTTTCTTTGACAAGACGTGAGTGTTTTACTGGCATAAGCTACTGGATGTTCTACGCCATCACATTCTTGGTATAAAATAGCACCTACACCTGTGTCTGAAGCATCACACTGAATCACAAAAGGTTTTGTGAAGTCAGGGCTTGCTAGAACTGGAGCAGAAGTAAGACGAGATTTAATTTCACTAAAAGCCATTTCTGCCTCAGGGGTCCAAGTAATTGGTTGGCCCTTTTTGCGACCATGAAGAAGATCAGATATAGGGGAGCAAATAGAAGAAAAATCTTTGATAAACCGACGATACCAACTGACAAGACCTATCAAACGTTTGATTTCGGTGGTATTTTTTGGAGTTGGATAATTAATAATCGCAGAGACTTTCTCAGGATCTGTTCTCAAACCTTGTTGGTCCACAACAAAACCAAGATAGACAAGAGAAGGACGACAAAACTCACATTTGTCTAAGTTCACCGTGAGATTGGCATTTTTAAGTCGTTGAAATACTTCTTTCAAAATTTTGATATGAAGTTCAAAAGTAGGAGTAGCCACAATGATGTCATCAAGGTAAACAAAGCAAAAAGGAGCCAATGAAGGTCCTATAACGATATCCATTAAACGAGCCATTAATTTTGGACTGTTACTAAGCCCAAAAGGAGAGACAAGAAATTCAAAGAGACCTCTTCCATAGACTGCAAATGCGGTCTTAGGTCGAGATGACTCGTCCAAAGGAATCTGGAAAAAGGCCTTCGTTAAATCAATGGACGTAAGGTATCTGGCGTCCCTCAACTTGTTCAAGATACTGTCTATAAGAGGCATGGGATAACTATCATTGACTGTGACTTCATTAAGTTTTCTGCCATCAAAGCATACACGATATTCTCCAGAGCGCTTGGGAACTAACCACAATGGGCTACACCAGGGAGATTGAGAAGGTTGAATAACATTGAGTTTCAACATCTCATCGACTTCTTTATTTAAATGTTTCTGCATAGCTGGAGATAAAGGGTATTGGCGTTGAACGATAGGCTTGGCATCACCAGTATCGATATGATGTGTCAACAAATGAGTTCGACCAAGTCTGTCTTTAGGATCTATAGATTTAAAACAGTCAATGATTTCCTCAAGCTCAGATTTCTGAAAGGGAGTCAATTCAGAGAATGGTTTGATTGTGTTAACAGTACAGATAGAGGAATAAGATAAAGTACTAAAATTTGCCTCAATTCGAAAAAGTTTGAAAAAATCCATGCCAAGAATCAGAGAATGAGCAACAGAAGGTATGATCAGAATTTTCAACTCCTTGGAAACACCATTCAAGGAAATTGGAACTAAGATATATCCTAAAAAATCCTGAGGTTTGCCATCAGCTGTAGTGACATGAACGATAGATTCATATTGAATAGGAATATTATGTGATTGTAATAAACTAAAACCTGTGGAACCTAGGATAGAAGAGGTACTGCCGGTATCAGCAAGGGCGAGAATTTTCTGTCCAAAAAGTTCAACATTAAGATAAGGGCGATTATCATTGGATTTCATGACAAAAAGGGGATTTAGATTCACGGAAGGAGATAAGAAATTCTTAACATAAGATAACCATTTTTGCCATTCACAAAGAGATGTTTTTAGTTGTCCTGTTTGTGTTGCTTTCTTTTCGATTTTTTCACATTTTGGGACTGTGAGTTGGCTGTGCTGGTGCCTGGACTGCCGGTAGGTTGACTGGTGACAACGTCCAGTTTTTCGCCACCAGGAATCGCGTTTTTTGGATTGCATTTACGACATTTGGTTTTTACGATATTTTTGAGACCACAGCCATAACAAAATATTGTTTTTGGTTTTCGACATTCATTATAAGCATGACCAGCCAAGTCACAATTCCAACATCGATAGTTCGATAAGGTAGAGATATTACTGGAAGGGAAATTTCTACGAACTGAATGTTCGGAAATTGAAAAGGAAGTACTGCCTCCACTAAAAGGACTACTCAAATCAGGCTCCAACAAACCAGTATTACGATGGGGTGGTGCTTTATAGCGATCAGCCCATAAACGAGATTCTTCTAATTTTTTGCACAATTCAGAAAGTTCAGAAACAGTTTTTGGATCATGTAAAGCTAAATTAGAAATGAAAAAAGGTAAAAGATTTCGACGAATTTTTCGAACTCTAGTTTCTTCATCAGGTTTGGTTGTTAACCTGTTGAAGAGACCTTCCATAGAAGAAATAAATAAAGCTACTCTTTCATTGTTAGCTTGAGTTCTAGAATTTATCTCTCGTTCTAGATCTTCTTCATAGAAATAGGGAAGGAAATCTTTTTTCAATTCTTTGACCAGTTCATCCCAAGTTTGAAATTTACTTTTATTATTGACAAACCATGTCCAAGCAGAACCTTTGAATAAATCACAGGCAGACTGAAAAAGTTCCTGTTTTGAAACACCTCGTGCTTCTCGTAGCAATTCAACTTTTTCTAAGAAAGAGTTAACTGATTCTTTCTGATTTGAGCCAGTAAAAAAGATATTCCATTTGTATGGAGCAACTGATTTATTTGAAGGGAATATATTGCAGTTATTAGTAGGGAGTGTAGGGGTAGAAGTACTGGGAGGAGATACTTTCAAATCGAAATTAGCTTCCAATTCCAACACAAGATATTGAATTTCTTTCCTGGCTGTTTCTTCATCCTCATCATCAGCTTTAAGATAATTAAAACGAGTTGACAAATGAGCTAATCGACTAGAAATTCTTCTGAAGGCAGGATCCAACTTAGAACCACTGAATGAAGCTATAGCTAATTTTAAATCCTCAATACTTTCTTTCATTTCAGTCACATCTTCAGTATGTGTATAAGAATTCTCGAAGGTACCATGAAAACTACGATTAGCATTTTGTTGACTTAGAAGTCCTCTCAAAATTTTACGTTTAGAATCGATATTTCCAGTAGGTTCTACACTACGAAGCTTGAGCTCATAAGTCAATTCATTTATTTTCAAATGATTTGGATCCATGTTGGACTTGGAAGATAGAATTCAAAGCACAACTAATCAAAGATATAAATTATCGAAAGGCTTGTACTTTTGGGATGCTTCAGAATTATGTCTTATAGTGCAGTGAGAAAAGAGATAAAAGGAAACAATTATCAAAGTCAAATAGATAATGAAAAATAGATAATTAAGATAAGTTAAAATACCAAGTTCTTCAGAATCAGATACGCAGATATGTCAAAATTTGTTATCGATAAATTCCAAACTATAATTTATTTGGTCTTCCGTCAAGCAAGCATAAGATAAGAGAAAAACAGTCAAATCGGGCTCCACGTTGTGAGCGACAATTGTGTAACACTCCACACTCTGAGTTCAGAATTTGAAAAATTTTGAAACAAAAAATATGAAGTTTATACTTATGCCTTTGGGCTGCTCAGATTGATACGGTAGGGTGTGAGTTCAAAAGTTACAATTTTACTGTTAAGATGGTAATCGAGTAATATGAATTCTAAAGTTGATTTTAAGGTGATTGATTTGACTGTTCGATATATTTGGGCGCCAGGCTTGCAAAAGACAAAAGCCAATCAGATACTTTCTAAAAACCTTGCTTGGATGAGAAGACAAAACAAATAATATACAGAGAATCAATTCAACAATTTAATTCCTTGATGAAATTACAATGTGGCTGAAGGCTAGAAGAATTAAGGATAACAATAATCTGTGAAGTGTGAAGTGGCTGAAGGCCCTAAAATAATGTTGAGAATTATGTAAAAGTGAGGTGGCTGAAGGCCCAAAAATAATATTGAAGATTATGTGAAAGTGAGACTGAAGTGGCTGAAGGCCCAAAAACAAGATTGAGGATTATTTGAAAATACTGGAAAATTTAAAAAACAAGAGAAAGGTAGCAAAATAGATTCAGAACATTCAACTTTACATAGAGCTATTGATCCGATCTGATTCCAATCGAAGGTCTTGGCACTTGGGTGGATTATACCTGGTTGGCCGGATGAATTGTCCAAGAGGGTTTCCTTAAGGTAAATGGGAGTTCAACCTTCAGTCAGTTCAGCTTCTCTCGGTTCTGCTCCCAGAGTGACCAAGTACTGTGGTGGGTACTTCTTGAGATGGAATAGTATAGCCTCCTTCAGTTCTGACTGCTCAGTAGGGAATCTCCAGGTGTTACTGTCCTTTACAACCCTCTTTGGTTAACCAGGATCCTCGATGCAGGTATAGACGTAGAGTGCATGCGGAAATATACGAGGAATCAGAAAGTTGTCGACAATGTGATTAAAGGGACGAAAGGATATCCTCTGAACCGCTTACTGAGTTTTATGTTCTGAATTTAAATATTTTGGAAAGTAACAATTTCAAAATTTCAGGAATTTAGAAAAATTAAGTAGGTATGTATAATGAACTAATTTCAAAGAAAAAACTTGACACTTGAAAAGTTCGTCGTTTTGAAAGAGAAAGAGGAAATTGACTCAAATTAAAACCGGAAATAACTGAGAATCAAATCATTAATTTGTTATTCAACTCCGAGAGATTATTTGAATAAATCAGAATAATGAGATATCCGGGTATTGATATATTATTACAAAAAAATCAAGGAAAAATTATCATTTATCTAATGAAGAAACTAAATTCAACTTTGATAAATTGTAGATACTGAAATTCAATCAAGAAATTATGAAATTGGAATATTAAATGAAGGTGGCAAATCCTTCAACTAAAATGCCGAAAAAACTACCTAAAAAAAAAATTGTAATATCTATATATACAGGGTGGCAAGTCCTGTTCAAAAGTAAAATGCCTGATAATAGGTACTCTTTCAAGTTTGAAGTTGACAGGTGATCTACTTTTCCAGGAAAGTAAAAGAAAAGGTATGTATAAAGATATATATACAGGGGGCAAGTCCTGGTTCAAAAGTGAAATGCCAGAAAATAGGTATGTACTTCAGGTGTGAAGTTGACAGGTCTGGAATTAAGATCTGGTATATCTGGAGATAAGGAAATAGACATGCATTGACATGTGGTTTGTTGAGTTGACCAAGGGAAATACTGACAGTAAGATAGAGAGAAAAATCTCACTTCCAGAAAACTTGAACAAACTATAGATTGTGCTTTCGTCACAAGAAGGCAAAACCTATACAGGAACCAGACAAAGGTTGACTGAACAGGCTATAGAGAGAAGGAAACCTTCCTCAGGTTGCATTTATTTCTCAGAGAGAAAGAAAAATAACTTGGAAATAAATTCTCAAGATAATAACAGAAATAAAATGCTCACCTGAGAAAGAATCCTGGAGAAGTACAGCCTGAACGTCAAGGTTCAACTTCGAGGCTCTAGGTCCTGTAGGTTCAAGGTTCCTGGACGAGACACAGAGTAGACTTCAGTTCAGGTTTCCTGGATGAACATCTGAGGAAACTACGATGACGTTTCGAATTTCCAATAGGTACCTAGAAAAATTTTTGAAAGAGTAGATACTGTTTTCAACTTATTGAATGATGAAAAAATTAGCAACAAAGCTGATGTTGATAGCAACAATTTATAAAAAGCAAATTTAAGCGGCAAGGCAGGTGATACTTAACCTTTCACTGAAAAATAATTGTATATGATTTATTATATTATAAATCTGCAATTTAACAAAAATATTGTTAACCAGTGCTAATAAAATACAGGAAGAACTCAAATATCGAATAAATTGATATCGATGACCAATTATTACCTAAGAAACAACCAGATAGGAATTGTAACCTCAATTAACTCGAATGCAATTATCTCTCACAAAAATGAAATTCGATCCAAAATATATCAATTAATATTTAATTCAATAGATAATAATCAACTCTAACAAACCAAATGTCTGCGATGACAAGTTATTTCATTCGAAAAATATAGATAAATCCAGACCTACCAGATATCTTCAATTCCCACAACCTATCACTTCAACCTTTCAAGTCGGTAGCTAATATCAGAAGAAGTTTGATTTTCCTATTCGTTCTTCGCGAAAGATCCTCTCCTATCAATCCCTTCTCCTCATTCGTTATTCAGTCTCCCTTCTTCGATCTTCTGTGTCGCTGTCTAGCGGGAAGGACGAGCGCGCAAGACTTGATAAATTCGATATTGTTATTGAACCGGTGAAGGGCTGATAAGCGGAAGTAGATAGAAGAACGAATGGACGTCAGATAATTAAATGATTGATTAATTGAAAAACATCTCAATGGAACGGAATAATCGTTACAGGTTCCAGAGAAGAGCAATTCGCCTAGTGGGTGATACCACACACTCACTAAATGCTTCGACATCATCATCGTAGCAGCAATTTTGTATAGATACTTGAGATATGTTGAACAACTGAATACCAAAATTCGTTTGTCTATAGAACGGTAACAATTTGGGATTTTTTGCCAAAGGAGCTTTCGCCATCACTCACGGCTTAGAGCAGCTTATCAAAGAACCCACACGAATTCCCGATGCCAATAACCATTCAGCTAACATACTTGACCTATTCCTCACTAATAATTCAGCACCCTACACCATAGATGTACGAACTCCACTTGGCAATTCTGACCACACACTCATCTCCACAACCTGCACATTTTTCATTCCATCAACTGCTCCGGAACCCCCACGTCTTATATGGCATTACAATTCAGGAGATTGGGACGGTCTCCGCATGTTTTTCTCCGAGTTTCCTTGGCACAAAATATGCTTTGACTCTGAGGACCCTTCACAGTGTGCTGCGGAAATATCCGAGATCATCATGCTCGGAATGGAAACATACATACCTCATTTTTCGAAAAGATCATCACCTTCGAAACCCTGGTTCAACAAAAACTGTTCTAGAACTGTTGCCTTGAAACAAACAGCCTACCATCGCTGGCGCAAAAACCCTAACCTCGCGACTAGAGCAGAGTACGTTGATGCCAGGAATAACTGCAGCCAAACAATAGATGCTTCGAAAGAAACATACAATGCCAAGATAAGATCGAAACTCATAGATTGCCCCAATGGCTCCCGTTCGTTTTGGTCCCTTGCTAAAGCGGTCGGAAGAAATTTCACTAATAGTTCATTTCCACCACTGTCCAAATCCGACGGCACATTAGCAACAAGATCGCAGGAGAAAGCGAATATTTTTGCAGAGATGTTCGCAGCAAACTCTACTTTAGATTCCCAAGGAAAACTGCCGCCAGACATTCCACCCGTTGAGAGTCGAATGCCCGAAATCGTCTTTCGTCAACGCACAATCAGACGAATTTTGCTTGGTCTCAAAACGAATAAGGCTAACGGTCCTGATGGAATTCCACCCATTATCCTCAAAAAATGTGCACCAGAATTAACACCGATTCTCTGCAAGTTGTTTACCATCTCGTACAGGTCGGGTATTTTTCCATCATGCTGGAAGTCAGCTAGAGTCCAACCAATCCCCAAAAAAGGGAACAAGAACCTGCCCAACAACTACAGGCCCATTGCCCTGTTATCAGTGATCTCCAAAGTGATGGAGAAAGCCATCAATATTGAGCTGATCAAATATCTGGAGAGCTCAGGAATCATCAATGATAGACAATACGGCTTTCGCCACCGAAGATCTACTGGAGATCTACTTGTCTACGTCACCCATTTATGGCAATCTTTAATAGAAAAACACGGGGAATCTCTAGCTGTCGCGTTGGACATATCGAAAGCATTCGACCGTGTTTGGCACGAAGGACTCCTCCACAAACTACCATCATACGGCTTACCACCTCAGCTATGCCATCTCTTATCGAGTTTTCTTTCAGGCAGATCGCTTCACGTGGTGGTGGACGGTGTATCGTCTGATACTATTGGCATCAATTCCGGCGTTCCACAAGGATCAATTTTGGCACCAACATTATTTCTTCTTCATATCAATGATCTGTTGGGAGTAACAACTTGCCCCATCCACAGCTTTGCAGATGATAGTACCCTCCATACTGCGTTCTCTTCCAGAATTCCTATTTCTTCCCAGGAAACTAAGAACTCACGGCTCAGGCAGGTCAATGCTGTCAATGAAGATCTTGCTGAAATCACAGCCTGGGGAACGAACAACCTAGTTGAATTCAACGCCACCAAAACTCAAGCCTGCATTTTCTCTAGAAAGGCGGAACTCAGTATGCCCGATATTGTAATGTCTGGCTCGAGGTCTGGCTCCACCATCCCCACCAAGCCCACCATATCTATGCTCGGTATTTCCATCACCAACACTCTTTCATGGGATAATCATGTCAGATCCATCGCAAAAGCTGCTTCACAAAAACTCGGATTCTTGTTTCGTGCGAAAAGCTACTTTACACCTCAACACCTTCTCATGATCTACAAAGCGCAGATACGGCCTGTTCTAGAATACTGTTCCCACATATGGGGTTCAGCACCAAAACATACGCTGATGCTCTTAGATTCCATCCAGAGAAGAGCCATTCGCCTGGTGGGTGACGTCACACTCACTCACTCTTTGACATCATTGGAACACCGTAGAAAGGTCGGCGACCTTTCACTTTTCTATCGATACTTCCACGGGAAATGTTCTTCGGAAATCTCTGCAATCATCCCTTCACTAGCAATACCAATCAGACGAACTAGACAAGCCCAGTCAGTACATCCTTTCGTTGTCAACTTCGAAAGATGTCGAACTGCACTTTATCAAGACTCCTTCATTCATAGAACGGCTAGGCTCTGGAATTCATTGCCTGTGGAAGTATTCCCAACAACATATAATCTCCAAAAATTCAAAAAAAATTCCAATACCTACCTCCTGTCCCTATCCTCCCTAGGAACGCACGATGTTCTTTGAACATTATAGGGATTCCCTTTCGTGCGCTCTAATCGATAAAAAAAAAAATTTTCCAAGAACTTATGATATACAAAGGTTTGAAAAAAATCCAATACCTAATTTCTTTCCCTATATTCTGCCTAAAAAAGCGAAAGTTGTATATCTCCAAATATCCATAGTTTATGCCAAATGGGTAGAATTTTTTGTGCGACATCATATTTCTAACAAAATCGGGTGTTACCGGAAGATCCAAATTTCATAAATTTGTTGTATCCCTTCAACGGTCGACCGGTTGTAATAATGATAGGACACCTTCAGTATTATTGCCATTTGGCCAAACTCCATAATTATTTTGTTTTGATGGAAGATACAAATGGGTCAGGTGATTTTCCAGAATTGGGAGGCATTTCTTCCTATAGAGAACATATTATTTATTGGAAGAAGAGGGCATAACCATTCATGTTTTCATATGATTTATTATATTTAATAAATGTTATCTGCCAATTTTAAAATTGAAGGAAACCACAAAAAGTTATTTTGGCGAATTTTGCCAAATCTCGACACACCGATAATGATTATTGGTTTCTATTCTTATAGTAGTAGTATAGGTTTGCTTGATGATGAATCATACTATTATCAGATTGTATGCTCACAGTCAGGTATCACACTTATATGCACGGTGGTCATACTCCTTTAGAATAGGTATGAAGCAAGAAGGTTCACAGTGAGTCAAATTTTTCCATACACCTCTCATAATATACTAGTACGAAAAATATAGGCGGGGGTAATAGAACTCAATGATAATTTTGAAATAATATGACTTTAATGATTACCTTGGTTGCTCATAAATTGAAAGTAAGTGATTTCAAATGGATTTTTGAATAAAAATATATCTCGACGTCAAGGCGTGATAATTATGAAATGGGCAGGTTTCCTTCACATGAATTTTCATAAAATAAGTTTGGAACTCCTCAGTTTTATGTCCATGCTGTACAGAATGGCCATCGATAAAGTCCAAGACAATTTCTAATTTTCGGTGCAAAAAACTGTGACGTATGTACATGCTGAATCTAGCCTGTATATAGCTGATGATGAAGAATATAGCTAGAAGAGGTAATAAATAATAAAAAATGAATGGAAACATAGAAGAAGAAGAAGAAGAAGAAAAAGACAACTAGGCGTCGTTGTTGATTATATGATGAAAATTAACGATGATCAACTAACAAACAAAACAACTAATAGACATAGGCTGAAGATGAAGAAACCAGTTAAACTGGTGAACAAAAACATACATAACCACAAAAATCAGATTACCTCTAAGTGTGACTGTGTCAGTATTTTGTGTGGAGTGGACGGGCTCAGAAATTTTCTCGATCCTTATCATAAAAGAACGAATTCAATGGAAAAAATGACTGACGACAATTATAATTATCATTTTGGGATATAACGAGAGTGGAAAATTATAGATACTATTGCAAAATACCATAATTCATCATCATTACTGAGCAAATTCATCCAGTAAATGATAGATTTACCTATTATATCCCATTGCTGTTGTCATAATAGTTATAATGTATTCAAAGAATAATAATTTCAGGAAATCCCCAATTAGCACACATATATTGGGACAATGTCGGTGCGCAATATTACGAAAATATTGTGAACGTAATATTGGCGAAAAACGAAATGTGAACATTTGGCGATATTGTACAATGCTAATTTCAAAATGTGGGTGCAATATCGAAAATCAGCATGTTGCAATGTCGTCTTGAAAACACTGGTGAAATATTTTCACACCAACATTGGTTGAATATTCATAGTTATATTGGTCATAAAATGTGGAATCGATATTGGCGAGAAATGAAATGTAAACATTTGACAAAATTGGTGCAATATACGGAAATATAGGTAGATCATTGAATATTATATGTTGCTATATTCTCGTCTCTTGACAATATTGGTATGAAATATTGTCACACCAATATTGGCGAGACATATTCCACCTATTGCTCCATAATTCTGTATACAGGGTGTTTCACAGGTAAAAAGAAATATTCCAATGGTAGATAGGAGTCACCAAGGTGGTTCTGAAAATACCATATTTGATAGGTCTCAGAGTTTTCATAACGGAGATACAGGGCGATTTATCGATTTCGAATAATTATTCATTCGTCTATAAGTATTGAACCACCCAGTATATTTTTCTAAAATCTGGTATGGAGCTTAAACTTGGGACGTTGAATGCATTCACCTAACGGGCGAAGTGAAAATCCAGGTCCGGCTTCAGGAAAAATCTACATTTACTCGAAATATCAAAATAACACACTGTATGTAATTATTGCCAAAGTTCATCAAAGGAATCGTGAAGAGGAGGAGAAACTGAACTGGATTTGATGCTTTTCGTTTTCCCGCCACCAATTCTCATCGTAACAATCATGAACAGGAAACTAAAAGTATGTCAATTTCAAGAGTATTAAAATTATGAAACCACTTTCAATTATGATTATTTGATATATTCTTGTTAAATGATCGTTCGAAAAAACTGACCTATTCTCACAGTCTTTATAACAGAGATACAGGGTGAATTATCACTCGTCCATGAGTATTAAACTACCCATCGCAGTAATATTTTCTCAAATTTGGTATTGAGCTTACTTGGGACGATGGATTCATTGACCTATCAGGCAGAATGGAAATACAGGTTCAGCTTCAGGAAAAGTCTCATAGTCTTTATAACAGAGATACAGGGTGAATTATCGAATCATAATTCCACCTGATAGGGTAATGAATCCAACGTCCCAAATAAGCTACATACCATATTTGATAAAATGTTACTGGGTAGTTTGATACGTATGGACGAGTGAATAATTATTCAAAACCGATAATTCACCCTGTATCTCCGTTATAAAAACTGTGAGACTTGATAAGTTCTTTCGAGCGATTTTCTGACTGAAATATATCGAATAATCATAATTGACACTGGTTTCATAATTTCAATACTCTTCAAATTGACATACTTTCAGCTTTCTGTTCATGATTGTTACGATGAGAATTGGTGGCGGGAAAACAAAAAGCATCAAATCCAGTTCAGTTTTTCCTCCTCTTTACGATTCTTTTGATGAACTCTGTTAATTATTACATACAGTGTGTTATTTCAATATTTCGAATAAATGTGAATTTTTCCTGAAGCCGAACCTGGATTTTCCCTTCGCCCGATAGGTGAATGAATTCAACGTCCCAAGTTCAAGCTCCATACCAAATTTTAGAAGAATATACCGGGTAGTTCAATACTTATAGACGAATGAATAATTATTCGAAATCGATAAATCGCCCTGTATCTCCGTTATGAAAACTCTAAGACCTATCAAATATGGTATTTTCATAACCACCTTGGTGACCCCTATCTACCATTGAAATATTTCCCTTTACCTGTGAAACACCCTGTATATACTGAACCAAAATGACTAAGCACAGATGCAGAAACCTCAAAACAGAGCCATTTGCATTATTCTGAATTGTGGAAGACTAACACCTATAAGTGGTATGTTGAAGCAACTGGAATGGCTGCCAATGAAATCTTTTCGTCTTTACCAAAACCTTAATTCTAATCTTCAAAATAAGACACAAAATTTCGGCAACCTATTTACAAGAGAAAGTCAAATATAATGAGCAAATCCACTGATACAACACTAGAAATAGAACTGATTTTCACATTCAACAAGTTGTATTAACGCAAACCCAAAATTCATTTTTTTTCAAAGGACTTGACAGTTTCAACAATCTCCCACAAGACATTGAAAGCATAACATCTCTAGCTCGCTTTAAAAGGGAATTAAAATCATACCTCTACAATCCATAAAAAACCCAGTAGCCACTATCTGACAATCAATCAATCAATCAATCAATCAAACTTTTATCAAATAAGTTTTCATCTACAATAAAAATTAGGAAAGAATCATAACATCATTGTAGAATACTAACTTCAATTCAACAGGTCATACAATGAAAAATGAATATATTTATTAAAAAAGTTAAAACAATACTTAATATAAACACTAACCATCAACTTGAAAAAAAGAAATTGAGAATGTGTATAAAACATCAATGATATACTAGACGAATATTTACAAACAACATTAAACATTAAAATATCATTAAAATAATCTGATCATTAGAATATTTACTCACATCATGATTCCAGGAAAAATTCATCGACTGAGTAATATGCTTTTCGCAATAAAAATGATTTGAGTTGCCTTTTGAACACATTAAGATTTGTAGACAATTTAATGTCTTCACTGAGATTATTATATAGCTTAACTCCATAGTACATGGGATGATTCTGTGATACTGACAATCTACTACGAGGTGGATGCAATTGATTACAATTCCTAGTGAAATGATCATGAATTTGTTGATTTTTGGGTATACTCAAAAAATGATTCCTGATATACATATATCAAAGTTTGATAGATATACAAACTGGGCATTGTTAAAATACCATACTGTATGAATAATGGCCTGCAATGATCTCTGGATGATGCACCTGCTATAATTCTTATTGCTTTTTTCTGTATAATAAATACTTCGGAAGATTTGGCAGATGAACCCCATTGTTCTAGACCATAAGCTATAACAGATTGAATCAATCTGTGATATAGAAGTTTAAGAACATCGAAAGAAACTGTTTGTCTCAATTGACGAAGTAGATATATATGTTTACTAAGCTTAAGTCTAACACTATCAATATGATTATTCCAGGTTAGCTTATTATCAATATGGACCCCCAATAATCTTGTATGATTAACTAGATGGATTGTTTCATCATTTATTTTGACCAAATAGCTTTTATCTATAGTTGTATTTTTTCTAACAAAGTTGAGCATTTGAGATTTGGCAGTATTCAGCAACAATCCGTTTAGAGAGCACCACTCAGAAATTTGAGCTGTGACATCTCGGGCTCTATCAACAACTTCCGAGATAGTTCCCGCAGATACCAAAATATTAGTATCATCAGCAAAAATCACAGTTAATGTTTTTTATAATTTCAATATGTATATATGTGACAAGTATGTTCATATGTGACAATTGTACTTATTTAAGAATCAAGTGTATTATAATTGACATTATCCAATAGCTGTGGTGACCTCAAAATGTAAAATGTAAATTAGTCTATGACTATACAATGGAGGATTTATATAAGTCAGTCAGTCAGCTCATGAGTGAAAATATTTCCTCCAACTCAATCAATGGCTGCGGAGTAGAATTCGAATCACTGCCACAAAAACCGTATTATTATCCATTATTTTCAAAATTGTTTCTCCTCCCAAATCGTCTCAATTCATCAACACAGACAATTCACAGCAAAAAATCAAATAACACGCCTCTACATTGTCCAACAAAGCGATAAAGCGAAAATGGTAAGTTCGGAATGAAGAACAAATAACCATGAAACACTATTATACACGCTTTTTAATCTTCGAAAAATCCTTGCCACTGCATTTATTTCCTATGATGTAGATTTAGATTAACCGTGAAGGATACAAAAACGATACTGATAGGCATGCAGAGACAGGATGTTGCGGTTCAATTTTCTGACGATTTTCTTCTCTTTCTACATAATCAGAACATTATGGAGGAACTTTTAGGGTGTTTCTCGATGAAGTTCATGCAATTAGTGATTTCTCTGATACTTCATGAAGAGACATTTTGATAAACATGCTATGGTCGTCTGAAGTAAGTCTCCTGAATTATTTCGAAGCGCTTCATGAAAAGGGCATGAAATATATATAATATAAAGTTTTGTAACGGGCGAATCAATTAAGGTTAGCTAGTCAAAATATTGCTACAAGTTCGACTAGGTGCGTGACTATTTCGTTTTTGTGTTTCGGTTGTAGATTGGTTGCTATAGATCCCTAAATACGCTGTGTTTTCGATTTTGTATTCTGGTAGTTGGATCCAAATATGAAACAAAATAGCTTCTTGCAGCAAGCTGTCGTGTGGACATGGATGTCATATAGTTATTTATTTCTGACAGTGACATTATAAGCTTATATCGTCATAGTTACGATATCTATAATGAGGGTCATAACTCCCTTGGGATGTTATAGATGCTATAATTCCCTCTAGCTAAAATTAAATGAGAAATGCATAGCAACAACCACGCAATAACGTAGCAATAAAGAATCTTCTATTCGCGGTAGTCAAGATCATCATCTGACGTTCTGATGACATTGAAACTATACGGAAAAACATGTCTAACTTCCAATCGGGAAGGTATCTTATGAATGAAATCAGTCAGAAATAAAATTATCTATGTATATCACGGGAATTATAGAGCCTTAATAACCTCTGGCAATTGCTGTGCCCTCGGGACGCAAACTATGCCATCGGTAATTAAGGCCCTCATAATTCCCTTAATACATAAATACTTTTATATGCAGGGATAAATAGCACTGAACACTAAACTTCAGACAAAATCGTCATAGACACCGAATTTTAATTTGTATCGAAGAATTTTTAACAATGTATGATCGCATTTTTTTAAAGAAACATGTTTTATATCAACATCAACCTAAGCTTTCGAGTCCGAGTCGAGTGCCATCGCTAACCTTAACTTGATCTATATCCACATTCACAACTTGACACTAGCGTCTAGAAACAGAACGCATTAAATATTGCGAGCGAGCCGTCCGGAAGCAAGTGAATACTGAAAATTGCTGGCCTCTTACGAGAAGCGTGACAATATTTGGTGTGCCCTATCTCTACTTGCTATTGATATATCGTAGTTGCATAACGCACCGACTGCAAATAAAAATAATGGGTGAAATGATTTCAGCAAACACAATTCGTTTTATTGGTGATTATCGAAAATCCCTACTCTTTTTCAAAACTACACTGGCGCTGTTGTAATACATACGAAAATAACGATTCGTTTACTTTACCACATTACGTAGTTAGAAACATAATAGCTTGAGTGTTGAAGAAATATACGAATTTCATACGTTATTATTCATGTAGGGAACTATCCATTAGTTGAACATTAGTTAGGTAACTAATTGCGTGAAGATAGAGTTAGCTCATAACGCTTCAATATTGAAAACATCACAGCTTTTATTAGTTTCAAACGTATATTTAGCAAAAATTAATCAACGATTTCTTCAAAAATCACGTCGAATATATGTTATTGATATTTATTTCATATAACGTTTTTATTAAATCAATGAGTAACCTTTTTCATCAGTTTTCTTCACGATTCATTATTCATTGTTTGTATAAAATATTTCTTCCTCACCACAAGCTTCAGAAAATACTGCATTATTTTTCGTATTCCAAACCAGGAAAATGGAATTTCCACACCTAGTCTGCTTCCTATGGGTGAATAATTGCATGGGACAAACTTCGGGCAGTGATTCCTTGTGATATATACAGGTTCCATGAAAAAACGGTTTTTCATTCATTACTCGAATGTGTTTTAGCAATTTTCTTCAAAAGTAGCATGGTGCTTCTTTTGGTGTAATTAGATTCTAATCAATATCTCCAATGGCTTCATAGTGGGTTAATTTATTGATATTTATGATGAATATCATTGTACGCCACTGATTTTATTAGGTTCCATATTTTCATCAGATCAAACAATTGAAATAGCAATTCGCTTATCTCTTGTATTACTTTTTGATCTCGCTTAGTTATTGAGGAAATAATAAAAAATCGATTTGACTCCAAAATTTTATTGGATAGGTGCTCTTCCTTTGAGAATTCTCAATACCTAACCGCAATAAGAATCATTTTTCAGTCTTTAACCACACCAAATTATGGCACCATGAATGTTTATACAAGGAGGTACAAAAGTAAAACAATGGGCGTGTACACCTTAGTAGAACTTTTAACTCAAACCAGATTTATAATGATCCTTTTATACATAAATAATGATTGACGACATAATTCGATCGGAAAATTAACTGGAATATTTTATTTTTGGGCATAAATAATAGTACCTCCTGAAAACGGACCATCTTATGACGTAGAAACCTCATCTCGCCATAGTTAAAAGAAAATACCAAACGCCCGACGAAGACTGAGGCAACTGATATATTAATTCTTTCAACTGTGATCACGCGCTAATTCACTCTGTCAGAAATCATGTAGCATTCATCTCTGTCTGGAATAGTCTTGTTTCAGTATTAGGGTTTTGACGTCACATCATCGCTTCGTTTTCAGAGGTCCGAAAAATCGGGGGTTTCAATAATTTTTTATAAAACGTAGGGAGCTCACAGCAAGAAACGGTTTGCGGTGGTGAGCTTGTTTGGGTGAGTTCTATATATCGAATTATGAAATGATTTTTTTTTGTGATATAAGCCCATTGATACTTCCAACATCAACATCCATGTATCTCAAAATGAACTTTATTTCCTGAAATATTACAAGAAATCGCCTTCCGAAGTTTGCTACTACTACTAATCATACATGTAATATACGTTGTATACTATATGATTCACCGTCTATTCAACGTTGAGTGGGTTGAGAATTCAAATAATCAAAGTAAGAGGTGACCTATAGAAAATGTGTGAAATATAGTAAACCTAGAATGAAAAAATCTAAAACATCTCCACAGTTGTGAATCTTGAATTTTTCTCAATAAAAATTTGATAGATTGTGTAATGTATTTCATTACACTTCTCTTTGCTATATGTGACAACAAAAAGTAGTACGTTTTTATGTAGTGAAAAACAATTCAGATATATTCATTCACTACCAGCAGTCTTGTTCTAAACGGGAATGTAAGAAGGCGTCTAGAATAAAATATATTGAACTATTGAAATACATACGTGTTTATATAATCCTTCACCCGCCGTATATAACAGATTGTTTCTTAATACCAAAAAAGTATCAATATCATTTTCGTTAAAACTAGGTATTATAATAGGTACGCTTCTTTTATTTCGTTTACATACAGTAACCTCAACGATCTTATGTTCATCCCGAGGTTCATCCACATCTCTTAGTCGAGACAAGAAAAATCGAATATCACGCTTCCATACCCGAACAATGGCGAAAAGGCACGCTCTTGATGGAAAACAAACAACCATGAAACAATGTTATACGCTTTTTAATCTTCCAAAAACTTCTCAGCGCCCACTGCATCACCAATAGAGGTTAACCGTGAAGGGAATAAAAGAAAAAATAAAGCCGAAGATTGTGTCAGACCGGTGATCTACAGAACTCCCTTTTGTAGGTGAATAAGAATAAAGAACTCGTATAGAAAAGTTGAATAGGCAAATCACTTTACGCTGTACTAAACACATAAAGATCTCAGTTTGTCAAAAGGGCTTAGTTTCCTTGTTAGACTACTTAGGATCATGTCTTACACTTGGATTTGGCTAGGCTAAGGGTATTATTGGAGGCTGCGTAGTTTTAGACACCCATTGTTTGCATATTCTTTTTGGAAGAACGGATGTTCATTTACCGAGTGTTTTTTCAGGATATATTATATTGCTTTTAACGCGCCATACGAGTTTTTTATTTTTCCAGCGACTGTAAACTTCAAGGTACAGGAATTACAGGATATCAAGGATGAAGAAAGTTTTGGTTTTCATATTAGTGCCATGTACTTTTTGGGTGAGAAAGGGGGCGTGTTAGAATGTGTGTATTGGCATTCAAGGAAGGGAGGGAGATATATCGGCCCATAGGTGTTCGGTACGGACTTTTTTACTTACTCCATATGCCACTTTAGGAACAGTACTATTTATTAAGAACGCAACAATGGTTTTTGATAAAGCTAAACTGTTTTTAGTCCCAATACTTGACATCCTCATTCTTCTTCTATTTCTTCGAAACACTGGTGGGCGGGTGAACACCCCTGCACGTAGGCCTCCTTATTCGGGCCCATTGTGCGCCCACATGTTCCGACATTCAGTTGGGTATACCGACTTCCTTGGAGAAGTTCATCAGCTTCCTTAGCTGAATCTCTTTCACGTCCTCTGACCTCAAAGTTACGTTGCCAAGGACAGTCCTTCTCTGATGTGTCAGTGCTGGGCACTCAGTGAGGACATGCGATGACGTTTCGTCATCTTCCAGGCACCATCTGCAAAGGGGATCATCTTTGATCCCAATAAGCTCTAGGTTGCCCCGTTGGGAGCCCTCTACCATTTTGAGGTCTTGCCTGTTGAGGGATAAAGCCTCTTTTGTGAGTCTCTTCGAAGGTTCCTTCATGTGGAGCTTCGTTTATCTCATTCCTGGTGTGTTCTGCCATATTTTGCTTTTGCAGCTGTCCCTCTATGGAGGACATTGTCAGACTGTTTGGTATTCCCAGGATTGGTTCCGGTCTGACCGGGGTCCGTCCTGAACCGATCTTGGCCTTGGTATCCCCGAGTGTCCCGGGACCCACATGTGGCTGACTTTTCTTGATTTTGACATGTTTTCGAAGGCCTTTCTGTACTCGGACACCAAATTGGTTGTGATCCTATTGGATTGCAAAGCCAGTATTGCAGCTTTGCTAGTGTAAGTATTGCAAGTACTTCAGCCTGGAACACTGAGGCATATTCGCCCAGAGCCGAGATTTCTTTTCTTGTTCCTTCATTGTATACCCCTGCACCTGAACTACTCCCAAATTTAGAGCTGTCCCTTCTCATCATGAGGATGGGACCGTTTTCCTTTGCCTTATTCCATGTGTGGGGGTGTCCATGACCTGCTTCTGTTCCGCCCCAGTGGTTTGCACCGTTAAGTCGGTGGGCAGTTTCCATGGCTTCGTGTTGTATGAACAGGTGTAGAGGCGGCAGATCTAACAGAGCTTCAAGAGCCCTGGTAGGCGTCGTTCTCAGAGCACCTGTTATTCGCAGGCAGGCCAGTCTCTGGACTTTATCCAGTTCTCTTATGATCTCGCCTTATTTGTACTGGTCCACCATACAATGGACCCGTACGTAAGTGCTGGGCGAATTACTGCCGTGTATATCCAGTGTAGTGTCTTAGGTGTAAGACCCCATGTTTTTCCAAAGGCTCGTCTGCATGCCCAGAAGCAGCATACAGACTTCTTAGTGCGGTTTACAATGTGCTCATTCCGAGTGAGCTTGCAGTCTATTGTAACTCTCCAAGGTACTTGGAGACACTTTCCCGAGAGAAATATCTCAGGAAGTGTTCCTATTTTGCGTTTCTTAGTGAATGATACCAAGTTTGCCTTTTCTGGATTGACTCTCAATCCACTGTTCCACTCTATTGAGGTCTTCCATAATTTGGTTCCCTAGCCGGTTCACCTCATTATAGGTCTCTATTTCTTAATGAGGTCTGCAAGTTGATGCTCAGAGGTATAGTCTTATTGTTCACTAGTATGGAGTCTTCTACAGCTCACGAACAAAACAATGTTTAGTTAGAATCTCTTTCGTTCTCTTGATCGTAGCCTCATCTCAATGTCAACTTTCAGAGTTGAAACTGTGAAAAGCTTATGCTCGATTTCCTAATAAAACCTGTCTTCATAATTCGTATTTTATTTCGACTCACAAAATCACTTAATAGATAAAACCCAACTCTCGCATGGTATACATGTAACATACCATACTCAAGAATGCTCACTTACTTGGGGATGACGGAACTGTCATCATGAGTCGCAAACAGACACCTGATGAAAACTTTAAATTTTCATATGTTGAGTTCATACGCGGATATATTTGAAATTGAATTGGGATATGAACTGAATCAAGTGGTTACAACAAAGCTGCTTCTATGTTTATGATTTCTTCAAACGGTCGTCTTATAATCAAACGATCTCTCTTACAGCTTCACTTGCAGCATCAACTATTTCAGCACCTGTCGTTGACCAAGTCAAGATATTTTTTTTCTAGCGAACCTATATATAATATTCCTGAGGTTAGGTGGATTGAAATTTCATATAGACCAACATCACTGAAAGTTGCCAGCTCATTCCACCGACTTATTCTAGACCACCAATTCTCTAAGGAAGAAGTTGAGCCACTCAGAGATCGAACTGTTGAAAGTAATTCATGCGCATTTAGGATCTGTCATGTTACACCCATGAACTCAACGAACATAGGCGTATCGAAGGAAAATGGTTGGGAGGGGTCTACTATGGAAGGTTGTTCAACAATACATAAAGTAGTGAGAAATGAATGAAATATGCAGTATTCAGGTCTCATAGCTTCCAATACTCAGATTTGAGAGCTCAATTTCATAAACGGCAAATTTGCATATGGTTTCAATGTCTTGGTCTTGCCTGGAAGCATCAGAAAGATGTCTGGTGTGAAATAGTCTGAACATATCATTCCTGAGTGGCTGAGATCCAATGGTCTCCAAATAGCCTCAAACCATTCATTTCTCTTATCCATAGTAATTCTAGAGTCATTATTGAATGTATAAACTTCTAATCCATAATAGATCAGCAGGTATGGCACCTCAGGCCTAAACTCAAATTCTTCATAGCTAAATGCATGCCCAACTGATAAATGCAAATCAAAATAACAAATTATTTATCACCATCGAACTCACCGATGAAAACAAATACTTTTTAGTGTTATTAATCACGGAATTCTCAGACCAAAGAGCAAACCACCTCATATTTCCTAGGATTGGCGAAAATTAAACGAAAAAATTAATATCTCCTCTTAATTTTGATGTTATATTTTGATTAAGCCGACCACTGACATAAATAAAACACTTGAGACGACGTCATCCACCTTGCCGCCGCCTATGAACAAAATGGATACTAGGTTGATTTCGATATCACGTCAAAGTCATGAACGACAGCTTGGAGGTTCTTGCGTGTTGAGCAGAAGCGTTTTCAGGCGAGCAACGGACAACTGACCCTACATTTTCGGGTTGCTGTGCGATATGACTACTAGAAGTCTATAGATAGAGTTATAAAATCGGTAGCTCGTCCTGTCTACCAGGTCGGAATGTTATATCGGACTCAATCGTATATCTTTCAGATAACTATAGTGGAATATTCTTCAAACTTGGTGGACATCTAGATCAGGAGGATTCTAGAGTTTTCATATTGAAACAACATTCATCGCGTAGACTATATTATGTCAGGCCATGTTCCTGTCATCGAGTACATCGAAGCTACAATCATATATGAAAACATGGTCTGATTTTTTTTCACTCTTCTTTCTTACTTGAACGTCATCTTTGAGGATAGGCGTTGATACGAGTTCGCAGTCTTGAATTTGAAGACGTTCTAGTATAGGTACTTGAGTACGCATACTTTCTTGAATCAAATTCTTTATGTAAACTTTCGAGGAAAGAGTATTTCAGAACATCTTGGTTTATCTTCTGTAGTCTATGATAAAAGCTAGTACACAAAGAGCATATCTTTGCCATGAACATGAACATATACATGAAACGGCATCAGATTTCTTGAAGCAATGTTTTTTAATATGGTCACTGAAACGTTTGTTGCACCATCTTGTTGCCTGTTTGATTTCATAACTATTTGTTGAAATTTGCATACTCTGTCGCTTTCATCGTCTAACCCCTCAGGTTATACTTCATGTTGACGTCTTCGTTCAGTTTAAAATAGAGAGATACCGCGGAGTGTATGTATTTCACGGGAGATGCTTCCATTGAATTTGGATAGACTATACCTACATAATACACATATCGAATTGGATAGTGGTCATCTTCTGAAACTGGTAGGTTATTTACAGTGATCTTCTCTTGGCTACTGATGGATTATAGCTTTGATGATGGCCAGCCTAGCATTACATACATGTCAAGGCACCTTGGAATTCGAAATGATATCATAGTCATCAATTTATTTTGATACAAGCTCAAGACAATCAAAATTATTTGGGAAAGTATGGTGATAATTGAACTACTATGAGTAGGTAATACCTTTATATAGGTACAGGGTATGCAATGACTGATTTTATTACTCTCATAAACACAGCATAAATATACTAAAATTACTCATTATTTCATTATTTCGTGCAATAATGGTTTTGGTTTAGGTTTCGTCGTTCATCATATATTGTTGGCTGAAAGAATTATTGTGATCATTGAAAGTGAATACCAATATTTGTCTGCTTCTTCTGAAAACATGTATTATAGGAACCCAGTAACCAGTAATGTAATATAAGGATACACATCACTGAGAGGACAGATAACAATAAAGACCCAAAATATTTCTATTATAGTAACGGACAAAATATCAGATCCAATTCCTTGCGCATAG
Organism: Phaedon cochleariae; assembly: GCA_918026855.4. Classification (NCBI taxonomy): domain Eukaryota; kingdom Metazoa; phylum Arthropoda; class Insecta; order Coleoptera; family Chrysomelidae; genus Phaedon; species Phaedon cochleariae. The sequence continues at coordinate 16,000,889 of OU896707.1, read as the reverse complement.
ATGAACATTTTTTAAAAATAATGCCACTACAAACATATCGGCTAATCTTCTAGGGGTTTACGTCTGCCATAATACCCACCCTTGTCTGCCATAATATTACACAAAATATTATATTACTGCGACCTTTGTAAACCCAAGATAAACATGTGTCATCTTTATTTTGAAATTGTCAAAAAATTTCAGATAAGAACCACTCGAGCGTTCTTGATCTCTTCTCGACACAGAAAGATATTCCATCCGTCAGGTAGAAATGGATTATATTTTGTAATGTTGGGCCAAATATTTTTTCTAAGTGGAGGAAAATAGATGTGTTATTCAGATTGTGAATAGGGATGGAGATACCTTTCGGAGATAATTGGAGAAATATTGTGCAAACAATCGGAAGGAAAGATGTGATAACTAAATGGATTCTCGAGAAGTGTTTACCAGGGGTTTCTCATAAAAGCTGTTTGTGCAGAATGCGGTCTGTTTGCAAACTTATGGCATGTAACATCTTTTATGTAATGCCATGAATAAATATAAGGTGAATAATGTTATTGAAGGAATACAAATGAGTTATCGTGTAGGTATATAGTGTATGCATATGGACGAAAAACACTTGTCAGTGTCGAGATAAGAAGATGATTACTTCAATAGACACAAAATCGAAAATATGTAACTATGTACCTGTTGAATGTAAGAGTAATAAATGAATTAGAAATGCTCAAAGTCATTTCCACACAATGTTCATAAAATGAACAACAATGGTAGATTTCGGGAGAAAAACAACTACTTTCCTGGCCTATTCCACGAAGAACATTGAATTACATCCTCCCGAAATCTATATGCATCGAGTCGTATAAACGAATACTGATACAAGTGATTCTTTCCTGAAGGCCTATTGATTTCGATTTAGCCAGGCCACCCTTGACACCTACTGACCGGTTTCGAGCTTTTTGACTCTCATCAGTACAAGGCAGTCTCCTGCCAGCAGTCCTAAGACCGCCGACTAAGCGTAGCCTAGCCAAACAGAAAACAAGTCGGCATTATATTTCCCCAGAGGCTTCCTTCATAGACAATATGAAAGCGACGCCATCTGAAGAACGCCTCTGGGAGAATATATCATCTGATTTGTCCTATAACTACACGTATATTGAAATAGTATATTCATATTCTCATTTTATAGAGACGAGGAGAGAAATTCAAAAAAAAATCTGGAATAATGAATGTAATTATTTGAATTTATGTAATTCCAGTCATGACCCAGCGGCCTCCGACGCCACGCAGAGTCGTGTTGGATAAAACCCAGTTACTACTCCCCACAGCCTGTGAGGTGAATAATCACTGGGACCAAGAACCGTGTGCCCTGAGTAAACGCAATGATCCAAGTATGACGGCCTTCTGCATTCCACCAGCTAGGATGTGTGCCTTATCACTGCACGCTGGGATTTTCTGGATTTCCGAGAACACCGTATGTCGTGTGCCTCCTAGGGAGCCGATTATCAGGATGACCAATTCCACAGAATGGTCTGGATAGAGCCTGCGGAGTTCGAAGAGAAGATCTCGATATTTAGTTCGTTTCTCCTCCTCCTTCAAAACGATGTTAGGTTCGGCTGGCGCCGAAAACTCGATCACGAACATCGCTTTAGTTTGATGGTCGAGGAGGACTACATCAGGCTTGTTAGCTTGTATTTGCCTGAGGGTGTGTAATGAGAAGTTCCAATAAATTAGGCAACTCTCATTCTCCACAACGGACTCAATATCCCCCGGAGCATAGGGCAGCATTGGGGTCTCGTCTATTCCGTACGAGTGCCTCAAGTGGTAGTAGAGTACTCTCAATGCCGCATTGTGTCTATGGATATAAGCAGAGACTGCATACACCGTGCAAGAAGACATCAGGTGCATAATTGTCTCGGGCGCCCTGCGGCAGGCCCTGCAATTTGTGTCAGGGACCTCCATACCCATGACACGGCTACGGTAGACGAGAGTGTTAAAAACTCCATCCTGGCATGCCATGATGAACCCCTCTATTTCCGATTTGAGCCCGCCTGACTTGAGAAAAGCAAAAGTCAGTTCTTTGGATAAGCCCCGGTCTTCAATGGTCTTGAAGTATACCGAATGCATCATGGGCTTATCCATGTGAATCTGCAGGAGCTTTCTCACTTCTGCTGCTTTGATGCGGGCCTTTCTCCGAGCGGTCTCTAGCTCAGTAACTGAGTCCTGAGCCTCGCGCTCGGAGTCGAAAATCAGAGACAATTCATCGGCTGCTCGACGTGCTGCCCTAAAAAGAAAAGCTCTTACTCCTGCCTCTTCATGGGTTTTAACCATTTGCAGAAGGGGATCCGAACTCCTGATGACTTTGCAGGCACCATCCAGAACCATTCTGTTATGGAGATGCTCCAAGCTCAAGAGTCCACGGCTACCCTGGTCTCTAGGTATGTATAACCGTGGAACGGACGAATTTGGATGCAGACTCCTATGGAGATGCATCATCTTGTGAGTTCTTACGTCAAGTTGTCACAGCTCAACTTGAGTCCACTTTATCACTCCAAATGAGTAAAGTAGGATTGGACCAGCAAGCATGTTAGTCGCAGCGACTTTGTTCTTTCCCGACAGTTCTGACGACCAGATCTGTCGGAGCCGCTGCCGATACTTGCTGCGGAGTTTTACCCGTTGTGCCTCCTGGATATGAGTTTCCTCTACACCCAGGTAGGTGTACGTCTCTCCGGCATCCAGGTGGTGTAGGATGCTTCCGTCCACGAGCTGCGAGTCCTTGTAGTAGTTCTCGCATCGTCCTCTCTTGAGATAAACAAGTGCACATTTGTCCATCCCGAATTCCATTATTATTATTATTATTATTCTACATGATTGCCGAAAAAATAGTGTACCCAACACGTCCAAAAACAGTTTTTTTGAACTCGCAGACTACGGCTTGGCCTAGAATTTTGTCTACTCGTACAAAAAAAACAGGATTTGTTACGTAAATTACTATTTTCACTGAAACAGGCCCATTGCGCCAAAGAAAGCGTGCGAGTTATTCCTTTCCCTTGGCCCCTGCACAAAAGGTATGGGCACAAGCGCCTTTGTCTATTTCTCAGAAAATCGAGGACCGTAGCTTACAAGGGTGACCTACAGGGGTGACATCGATTTTCAGAGTTGTCACTTCTGGTGCTGAGATTTTATGCGGTCCATGTGTCACCGACGACCTTTTTTATGGCCACCAGATAAACAGGAACACGTGGTATTGACTGCGGAATGAAATACGATTCGACAGCTCTGGCGATAATTATTCAACTGTGCATGGGTGAAAAAATGTTGTTGCTGAACAAACAGGATGGTGAGATTTTCATGTCAACTTGATTTTAGTGCAGTCATCAGTAGGCGTCACCTAATTTGTATTGATGAAAACGGCTTCAATGAGAGGCTTTTTATTTTTTCGTGAGTAATGGTCCAACTAAAAGTATTCATCTAGATTTTCTTCTTTTTCAGATTAAACACAAATATTGAATTCATTTCGAGTCATTTTATTTATTATAGCTGCCCGGTGAACGTTGATTTACTGTGTACATTATTTCTAGAAAATATTTTTCCAGTTGAATATTCAACAACACACTTTTATTATTTTATTTTCTACTTCTGTTCAGTTTCACTAAGCATAAAAGCGTGTTTTCTTAGTTTCTCAGCTACTATTTATTTTCTACTTCTTTTCGCTAATCTATTTCTTCAGTTTTCTAATCCACTATTTATTTTCTACTTCTTTTTAGTTCTGCTATCTATGAAAACGTGTTTCATTAGTTTTTCTAAAAACTATTTATCACATGGCTCGTTCGACATATCTCATCTGCCATCTCGAATTTTCTAATTATGACCCCAAAAACACCCAGGTACCAATTTTTAATATATAATCGGATCATAATTTCAAAACTCTATCCCCATATTGGATCCGCCATCTTGAATTCTCCAATTTTGATGAAAGAATCATAATCTTCGACCCCAAAAACCCCCAGATAATAATACCGAATGGAATCGGATTACAATTACAAAACTCGTCCGCTATATTGAATCCGCCATCTCGAATTACTTATTTTCTCTCAAAGGAACCTTGAAGTTTTTAACAGGATTTAAGGGACAGAAATTCAAGATTTTTTCCAAGGTGCGATTTGTTGCTCGAGGGCGAAGCCCGAAAGATACAAAGCACCGAGGGAAAAATAGTCTGTCCTGAGGTGTATATACTATTTTCAACGCTGGCAAAAACACAAAAATTTAGAAAGAATAAAAATTTGGTCGAAGTGTTTTGTCCTAATTAGTAGTAGTATCCCTAATAACACAAGGATGTCCTAGGTACGTCCCTCTTTTGTCCCGCGGTACAAGGACATGATTGGGACATCCAGGGGATGTCTCGCAGTGGTTGTCCAGTGGATATCCCGCCCGGTACATCCCCAGGTTATCCCATTCGTGTCCCTGGAATATCTGATATCCATTCACATCAGAGAGTCATTGAATTTCATGAAAATATTGAGTCGAATTTTCTCGAAAATGTATTTCTTCCGAGAAAGAAATTGTCATGAAAAAAAAGAATATAGTCTCAAAACTCCTCAAGAAATTACCATTTTTCGCAGACAGAAATCGTAAATGCACAATGCCCCTCATGTTTGAACCCCCAAGAATGATAATAATTATACATGAAATCCTAACAAAGTTATATTCATTCAGGTTTCAGTTTTGTATTGTTCTGTTCAGTACATAAATCTATATAAGGCATAGTAGCCAATGGAGTAAGGTGCGTGCTTGATAAGCTGAAGGTCCCGTGTTCAATCCCTACTCGACCTACATTTTTTTTCTCTTGTCGAAGGGATGTCCCTGGGTTATCCTTGGGACGTCCTAGGGATATCCCTTCTTCGTACTCGGTACATCCCAGGGATATCCTTTTCGTCTGAAAGCGGATGTCCCTGGGACGTCCCTAGTATGTACTTTTTCCCGACAAAGGATATCCCTGGGATGTCCTGGTTTGAAATTAGGGACGCACCTGGGAAGTCCCTAGCATGTACTCGTGTTGTTAAGGATAGTTTGTGGAATTCGTATCTTGACAACATGCATCTTGTTGACAACCCATGGTGACAGCAAATATCAAACTGAAATTTATGAAAACAGCTTTGAAAATGGTTAACGGTTATGGTACAATAAAGCGAGGGAAAACCCCAAGAAACTATTGATACTGCTTCTGCAGTGATTATTAACTTGCTACCAGTGAGATCTAGAAATCTGTATGATGCAGCTTATACCCGCTTCAGAAAAGGGTGTTCCGAAGAGAAAGCGCAGAGCTATATGCGGAAAATGTAAAGTTGGTATGAACTCCCTAGGAAGAAAATATGTCACATCATTTCGCTAGGGAATAATACGAGACTTCTGCACCTCTTTCGTTACCAGAGAAACTAACTTCTATTCCCGCCGGCGTAAAAAGTAACATTTTATAACAACAGAGATGAAATTTCAAAAATGTTTCCCGTCACAATAATTTCATCAAGATCTATCTAATTATTTATTTGGTCCCAAAAAACTGGACCACCCTGATGGATTTAACATTATTACGTTTTACGATCTTTCAACTTACCGGCAGAAGCAACCCGAAGTGTTGTAAAGATATTGAATTGGTGGCTAAATAATGGGGCGGAATAAGCCAAAGGGATCATCTTATAAAATATAATATGGTATACCCATTCATTTCATCATCAGAACTAATGGGATTCATATTTGGCAGATGGGATATTAAAAGTTGACTCCATGTGCCTTGTTTTGAGAAGAAGTAAATAAGCAGTGTCAAATAGGCGACGATGAGAATAAAAAATGGTGTTCCCAAGTTAATTTTTTATGAATCCAATTTAACGTATTCTAGGTCATTAGTGTCCACGAGAGTGGATATTAATATCTAATGACTTTGCTAATATCACGATTCATTTTTAATGAAGGGAGGTTTATAATTATTTTCAACCTCGTTAATATAAAATAGATGAATTTCAATTTACAGGGAAATTCACCCTAAATTAGTGAAAGAATGTTCCTATTTTTTATACATATTTCTTTTTTCATTTAAAAACAAATTAATTCCCTGTATCATTCGAAAATGTTTCAATAAATAGAAGACGAAAAGTGAGATTGAATGATATTGTCAGTTCTGAAGAAGCAGTTAGTTGTGGTGTTCCACAGGGAACAGTTCTTGGACCAATTCGCTTTCTAATTTACTTAAATGTATTACTACCTCTGGAATCTCAAGGACACATCATTTCCTTCGCAGACGATACAATGATTCTATATGAATCACATTCGTGGAATTCAGTGAGAGATATTGCTCAGGTTTTCTGCAACTTGTTGACTGTGAGCATTGACAAAACGAAGATACAACCGTTCGGATCGTATAAAAAATATCTGAAAGATTTTGAATCAATAAAAATTGGAAATGGAAGACGTGAAACTATGCTATTCAACTTAATATCTTATTGGGATACTCATAGATTCATTTCTCAACAATATATTACAATATATTACTCTCTAGTAGAATCACAGCTCAACTACTGCATAATTATTGGTTGGAGAGGTGTTGGTAAAACACTTCTTAGGCAGCTAGAATTTGTTCGTAGAAGAATAATCAAAATAGAGTCTTTCAAGCTAAAAGAATAGTCGACAGAACTTCTCTTCTCGGAAATGAACATTTTAGACATGAGACAACTCTTCGCGAAATCAGTTATATAGTTCACGTTTCAGCATTAAACTTTCTTTCAAAATGTGCAGTATCAGAGAGCCTGAAACAAAAATTCACTGGCTTGTCAGTGACAATTTTTATTGAAAAAGGTTTGGAGAAGAGAAATAGCTTTGGACGTTTCGGGAACGAATCTGCTCCCGTTTCCAACATAAAAAGTGGATATTTGAATAGCAAATTCGTATTTGTCTTGACACTTTTCAGTTTTCAGTGAAAATTTGATAATTTTTCTATACACCTTTATTTCTCTGCTCCAAACCTTTTTCAATACAAATTGTCACTGACAAGCTAGTGAATTTTTCTTTTAGGCTCTCTGATAGGAGATACATTCTTTAAACGCAGTGACATTTTGGGGCAAATCATCTGATTTGTCCTTACTACACGTATATTGAAATAATATTCATATTTTTATTTTATAGAAACGAGAAGAGAAAATCCCAAAAAATCTATAATAATGAATCTGCCACCTCCTCGATTAGCTTATAGACAGTATTCAAAATGTATGTTTTTGTGAAATTTTTTTTTAAAAGAAATTGCACTATAAAGTTAGACTAAAAAATTTATAAATATTCATTCATATTCATTCGGCAAGGAGTAATGGGAGTTTCAATGAGTTTTGAAAAGTTGCCGGACGTTCAATAATAGTTCAACAATGTCGCATCTTGAGAGAATTCATTCTTTACTCAAATAACAATCATCATTGTGGATGTTTTATTGGGTTAAAACATAATCACCAAAAAGATACGCCACGCGCTGCCGGTTCAATCGAGTTTCAGAAAACGGCATTCCTTGTTCGAGGCGCTCCAATTGACCATGGAAAGACTGCACTCGCATGAAAACTCGAATTGAAAAGTTCAAATTCCCGAAAAATTGGATACATATCTTGCGATTTATTGGTGTTATTGTTATATCTCACAATTTATCGCTCCATTTTTAGTAGCACCCGCATTTTATTTATAGAAATAAATCAAAAATAATTGAGAAATCAATTGGTTATCTGAAATCTGTAGTTAACATTCTAGATTCTTCGAATGGACGGTGATGATCTATGGTGGTATTTTTAATCATTCTGACTCTAGGCTATACCTATATAGGTTATAAACCCCTTTTTCTATTCACTAGCTCTGCAGCTAGTGCGGTAATCTGATTCCAATTATAGTCCCATTTTCTCGTTATTGAAACAGGATACATAGGATAGTCACAATCCTTTCAGCCCTTCCGTCCCATTATGTTAGGTATATCCAAATTTCAATTTAGGTGGTGTTACTTTGTGTTGCTTCTGGTGCCGAAAAAGCCCATTTGAATATTTTTATGGACGTGCCGATGAACAAAGGGTGTGTAGGGTGTTACCGTCAAGATTTTATGTCGGTGTGTATTTTGGAGTCAGCTTCAAACGAGCCGATGCCGCATTCTGTGGATCTGAGGTTGTAGTTCTTTTTGTAATTACCACTGTTGCAGTATACAAAGGGCGGTTAATTTGGATATTGTATGCGGTATTTGCTTGTCGGTGTCACTGATTTTCAAGGCTTTTGTTCGTCCCATAGTGTGCAAGTAGGTTTTACAATAACACCGCGCTTGTTGTTGTTGATACGCTTGATTTCTGGAAATGTAAGGCGAGAGGATGCCTGTTTTTGGAGGAGGATGTTTCTTCTTCCCATTGAGCTTTTGTGCAGATTCTAAATCTCGAAAGACATGCTGCATGCTTCCATTGAGTTCGATACTTTTCTAATACAGTTAACATTTTGACTGTCTGTAATGCCAAATTTGATATGTGCATGGGTCGCTGACACCATGTGTTTTTTTACATTATTTTATTTTTGTTTATGACCTTGAGGCTAGTGCATATTAAAAATAGCGTAAAAGGGTAAAAAGTCTAACGCCACGCGTGTATATACTGGGGACTCGTTAATCTATGATAATTATAGTGATATATACGGTTCAGACATACTTTTTCATGTCTGAGCCGCATTCTCGATTTACGAATAATTATGCAATTTTCGCTTCGAATGTGATACGTACTGTCGTACTGTCACAGTGCAAGTAGGTATCTTGTGGTATATGGTGTTTATTCTGTTGTAATTTTGAAATGGGATCATCCGGAAAAGATCGAACTATAGCCGATCCATATGAAAATGGGTCCGAAGGAGATCTTGAGTTTAAGTATTGATTTCAAGGAGAAATTGTGCCTGAAGATGTTATCCATGAGCATATACAAATTTTCTTCTCCTGATTGTCCATCAACAAAAGCACGCAAATTCATTCAGGAAAAATTTATTTCCGTTGCGTTATTATGCTATCAAAGTAATATAGATATAGCTATGAACAGAAATATACCAGCTGAAACCAAAAGTTACACCCAAATGGTGAGTATGCATTGAAAAATTGCTTTGCTCAGATAGGTTTTTCGACAGACATAATATTCTGACAGAAATAAATAATTAGTCTTCAAGTATAATGTATTTTGTTCAGAAATTCAACGCTACTGAGAGCTGAGCTTCGCTGGATTTCATTTCGTAAAATCACTAATATGAAGTGAAAGTGAGTTTTCTATTATTATCTTGAAAATGCTTGAATCGATTTAAATGATATTTATATTGTTCATTTAGTCAACTATCAGCCATATATTGTACCAATTAGATTTGATCCAAAAGTTCCATGGGCGTACCTATCGAAAAAGTCGGATTTTTTTGTTGACAAAAAAATTCACCCTGTGTAATAAACCCACTAAAAATACAATATTACTATCACTCGCTATTTTTTTGTATCCTGATTCTTTTTAGAGAATAGCCGATAATACCACACCTAGGCATATCTCGGAACTCCATGAGGGAAAATAGAAATGCTTGGATACTATCCAAAATTATATTGCACATGATCATTTATGGAAACGAAAAAGACATTGTTCAAGATTCAATACCCTCTCTAAAATGTGTATGATCTTAAATTTTTTTGAGAAATATTTATATCTATGAAAAACTCTTTTTTTTTCAAGTTGGAAACGAAGCATTTTTGGACCCATGTTCATACGATATTTTTTTCATGTTTTGGTGAAAGGAATCTTCCCTCTAGGCTTTTGTTTATTAAACGAGTGTCAAGATGAGTTTTTAAATGCGTTTCCAATTCATCATTTCTCTCTTCCACATTTACCTACCTGCTAACCTACAAAATAATTCGTAGGGAATGGGAATTGAGAACATAACACATAATAATATGCAACTGCATGCAAACAACGAGACACGTTTAAAGTAATATTGGTTGAAGATGTGCGTCCAGTCCATAGGATACATGCATTTCTATTAAAATGGCTTGTTGACTGATCTCAGACGTAGACGAGTTCTTGGAAATATCCAAGTACCTGAATCATTCTCTTCGATTTCACTACCGTCTACATTTCGCATATATTTTTAATGAAGAATTCTGATACAAACAGTTGTTTGAATAATTCTGATTGCCACATAATTCGAAAATGACAGTTGACAGTTCCTACAATTGACAGGCCGACTGAAGGCGCATGTGTTCAAAAAACTCTGTTTTCATGGTTATTTGTTTATGAAATTGTGCACTGGAATTGATGACTTAAATCAACCAAAGAGAGCATATGAAAATGAGCCTATCTGGTTTAATAATTAAATCAACCAGCGAACAATATAGTTGAATATGTTTAGTCACCATACGAATTGAATTGTTGTTTTGATCAAGAAAATTGGTAATCAACCAGATTTTGATCTCACAACAAGACGAGTGGTCTGTTGACCATGATTTTTGTCCCTCCACTTATATTTTGTATAGATAGCCAACATAAACTGCTCCACATTTGAAGTGAGACAAGCGAACATTTTGTTTGTTTTCGAACCGTGATAACTTTGGATGAGATCAACCGATCTTTGATTAGTTTTGAGATTGTGATTGCCCAGTTGATTGGCTATAACATATTTTTTTTACGTTTCTCCACCATTTCGGAATTAGGACCTACAGGATGATATCTGAAAGTGTGATACTTTCCGAAAAGTTTGAGGTCGCCCCGTTAGCAGGATAATTTTTTTAAAATTTTTCTGACGGCAAAAACATGAAGCCTAATGTGTTTCCTCGAAATGGTTTCGGATTCATCAAGATCCATACAGGATGTTTCGAGATATGCAATTTTGAACAACATAATGGCTATTCGAATTTTTCGAATACCTTAAATTCATTGGTTAACCCCTCGGTATAATATGTTGTCTGGGAAATAATCAGAAATTGTCAAACATTTGATTATTGTAATAAAATATGCCACGACTAACTAATGAACAATTACAAATGGTTCTCAGAATGAGAGATGGTGGTTTGAATGTTGAAGACATTGGACAGTATTTCGATACATCAAGAGCTTCAATATACAGGGCAATCCGTCGTCACGATCGAACAGGAGATCCTAATTATCGTCACGGAGGTGGACGACAACGGAAGACTTCAGATGGAAATGATAATTTCTTAGTTACTTCGGTACGTCGTCTTCGAACACAGACTGCTGGACAACTGAACTGTGCACTAAGAAATGCAACAGGAGTTGTTGTCTCAGATGAGACAATCAGAAGAAGGCTTCATGAGCGCAATCTGAGAGCGAGAAGGAGGGCATCTTGTACTTTGTTAAAGCTGAACCACAGGATAGCTCGAAGACTTTGGGCTCAGAACCATTTGAACTGGGGAATAGCTGATTGGAGGAGATGTTTATTCGTTGATGAGAGTAGGTGTAATATGTTCAGATCAGATGGAAGGATTTCAGTATGGCGAGAACGGGGTGAGAGGTTTCTGGAGGAAAACATGGAGGCGCGGGTGGCATTTGGGGGTGGGGGTGTTACGATATGGGGCGGTATCATGATGAATCATCGCACCACGTTGGTTATTTTGAGGGAAAGTATGAATGCTGTTCGATATCGTGACATGTGTATAAGAGATGTTGTTATACCAGTTGCTCAAAACTTTGGAGACAATTTCGTACTTGTCGATGATAATGCACGACCACATCGTGCGAGAATTGTAACCGAAGTTCTGAGACAACATAATATTGAAAGAATGGAATGGCCACCCGTATCTCCAGACATGAACCCAATAGAACATGTATGGGCTAGGTTAAAATTATGTTTGAAGAGAAGAGAAGGTGAAATGATGAATATTCAACAACTGGAAGATGCGATAGTGGAAGAATGGACAGCTATTCCCCAAGATTTCATTGATGGCTTGATAACAAGTATGCCGAGAAGAGTTAGGGCTCTCGCAGCGGCCAGGGGTGGTGTAACAAAATATTGATAATCGACCACATCTGCCGTTGTTAATTTTTCTTTATTAAAAAAATATTGTGTTACGTATTTTATCTGTATTCTCTTCGTGGTATATGTTCATCAATTCTCATTCTCTATATCCACTGAAAAAAAAACATCCTAGCTTTGACAATTTTATTCATAAAATAACACACTCCACATTCACTTTATTCCTCCCTGCGAACTAACCCTGAAGGTTTTTCGTTCAATCACGAAATCACTTTTGCTAATCCATGATATTGCATATCTCAAAACATCCTGTATGGATCTTGATGAATTCAAAACCGTTCCGAGGAAACACATTGGGCTTCATGTTTCTGCCGTCAGAAAAATTTAAAAAAAATTATCCTGCTAACGGGGCGACCTCAAACTTTTCGAAAATTATCACACTTTCAGATATCATAAATTTGAAGTGAGACAAGCGAACATTTTGTTTGTTTTCGAACCGTGATAACTTTGGATGAGATCAACCGATCTTTGATTAGTTTTGAGATTGTGACGACGGATTGCCCTGTATATTGAAGCTCTTGATGTATCGAAATACTGTGCAATGTCTTCAACATTCAAACCACCATCTCTCATTCTGAGAACCATTTGTAATTGTTCATTAGTTAGTCGTGGCATATTTTATTACAATAATCAAATGTTCGACAATTTCTGATTATTTTCCAGACAACATATATTATACTGAGGGGTTTACCAATGAATTTAAGGTATTCAAAAAATTCGAATAGCCATATGTTGTTAAAAATTGCATATCTCAAAACATCCTGTATGGATCTTGATGAATCCGAAACCATTTCGAGGAAACACATTAGGGTTCATGTTTTTGCCGTCAGAAAAATTTTTAAAAAATTATCCTGCTAACGGGGCGACCTCAAACTTTTCGGAAATTATCACACTTTCAGATATCATCCTGTAGGTCATAATTCTGAAATGGTGGAGAAACGTAAAAAAAATATGTTATAGCCAATCAACTGGGCAATCACAATCTCAAAACTAATCAAAGATCGGTTGATCTCATCCAAAGTTATCACGGTTCGAAAACAAACAAAATGTTCGCATGTCTCACTTCAAATGTGGAGCAGTTTATTTGGTTCACCAACAAAGTGGATAGTAGATATAGGTATATTGACTATTTTTCAGGTTCTTGTACCACTGAATTGATACAGATTTCGAATTAACATCGAGTTTATTCATTACATGGTGGTCAACTTCACAAAATATCTATACAGTATAATTCTCTTCATTTGTAATTTCTCGTCTCCGTTATTTGAATTTACTCTTCCATTTATTCTTTATGACACTCAATGAACGTTATTTAATTGCTACCACAGTTTATCATCTTCTTCCTGCAAGAAATGTGTAGAATCGAAATATGAATTTGATAAGGAATTGATTGAATAATACTCACCGTCACATAATTACGATCATCTGATGAACTTTCCTCATCATGATTATCAATTGGGACTACATCAGTGGTACTCCTTGACCAGAGATTTTTCAAAATTTTCTCAATCTTCTTGTATGGTTCTGTTACTTGTCATATACAACCTTCCTGTGGATATATCCACTTCTTCTGTACCAAATGATTCAAAAATTTAAGAGAGTCCTGAGAAAAAGAGGCGAACTTTAGCAATAATTCAAAACAGTGTGTTAAATCATTACCAAATTGAGTAGTAAATTACAACTCGATATTGAATACAGTGATTACATAATCGACAAAAATCACTTCATTGCAGAATAGGTATAACGTGGAACGATAATATCATAAAAATATAAAGCCACAACACAAAGAACAAAATAAGACGCCAGCAACAAAATCTCATGTGGACGCTGTCGCTCTGCAATTGGTTGATTTTAACCTACTGTTCGTTTGTACTAACTATGAAAGTGAACGAGCTGTAATAAGATATTAGTTATACAACATAATATAGTTTAAATACTATCTTTAGAGTGATTTGAAATAGTTGCAGGTTAATTTTACCTTCCTTTTCGTTTACCAACTTTAACAGTGAGCAAGCTGTAATGATATTTATCTGATGGCATGTCATAATGACAACGTTATGTCACTCAATTTTGATGACATAAGGAAGCTCATTATGGGACTGAGTACCATAATGAATTCATTATGGTACTAAGTACCATAATGAAATTCTATAAGGAAAACATGTAATGGTTTGATCAAAAAAGTTTATTCAAAATGCATAACTATGTACAAAACTATTTATTATAAATGGTAAAAGAACAATTACTACAATTTGTAATATTAATATAATGGCAATGCACAGCTCACTCACCTACTAATATTTGAAACTACACAATACTTACTCCTTTAAAAATAGTTGTCATTGTGACATGTCGAAAATGCAGTTTTTAATTTTTCGAAAATGTATTGATATAAATGCCATCAGATAAAATTTTGTATGTAATACGAATCATAAACAATCATTATGGCACACGCCGTGTTATCGGACTCGGCTACGCCTCGCCCGATAACATTCACGACTTGTACCATAATGATCGTCTTTATGATCCTTATTACATAAATAACTATTTAGTTACAATATAATATAGTTGAAATACTATCTTTAGTTTCATTTGAAATACTTATATGTTGATTTTAACTTACTATTCGTTTGTCTACCAAATATAACAGTGAGCGAGCTATTATGATATTTCAGTTACAGTTCTGTTATAATGTTGATGAAATACTATATTCCTAGTTCGATTTGACTAACTTTTACAAATTATTGGTTGTACCACAAAAATATTATCTAAATCAACTAATATTTCTGGTTGACGTTGAATTTGTTCATGTACAATTTTTCCTCAATTGTTTTGACGATCACCTAATCATCGAATGTACCATCATTGTAGTTTTATTCAATAATTATAATGATGTTGTTGATTTAACACATTTTTTGTCAATTCAACCCATACTATTTCTTTGAGTGTGTTGCCATGGTAACGTGTTTATTTTTTGAATAAATCACAGATCATCAATCCGTGATTAATCGATCATTTTGCATGGTACATACAGGGTGGGCCACCAGTAACGCCTCGGTTTCTAGAAGGCTAACCACTTATCTTCTTGGAATTCTTCCTCTCTAGGAAGTTGCATGTCAACATAGGCTACCATTTGAAATTATTTTGAAATATACAGGGTGTCCCCAAAAACCATAAAACACTGAAGTTAAACTTTTTTCTATCGAACACCCTATATATTATTTCATTTTGAGATCCTCCCTGATGAGCTGACTTCAACGACCCATCATACTTGGGGTCTAGCAGTTATAATTACTGAGATATAGGGTGTGAGATATCGAGATTTTCCAAGTTCAAGAATATTTTGTGTCGAAACTATTCATAATTGGTCAAAACGGCTTACATGTCCCTATTTCAACTTTTGATCAACTATCTACTGATATTTAATTGGGACATATACCGGGTGATCAAGATTCTGAATTCTGCACCACCCTGTATTTGTTTCAATTAAATGTCAGTAGATAGTTGATCAAAAGTTGAGATAGGGACATGTAAGCCGTTTTGACCAATTATGAATGGTTTAGACACAAAAAATTCTTAAACTTGGAAAATCTCGATTTCTCACACCCTATATCTCAGTAATTATAGCTGCTAGACCCCAAGTATGATGGGTCGTTGAAATCAGCTCATCAGGGAGAATCTCAAAATGAAATAACATATAGGGTGTTCGATAGAAAAAAGTTTAACTTCAGTGTTTTATGGTTTTTGGGGACACCCTGTATGCTTAGAAATAATTTCAAATGGTAGCCTATGTTGACATGCAACTTCCTAGAGAGGAAGAATTCCAAGAAGATAAGTGGTTAGCCTTCTAGAGACCGAGGCGTTACTGGTGGCCCACCCTGTATACATGGTACATACGCTAAATGCCATTTTATGTGGGTAGAAAAAGTACCAATATTATGCCTGCGTATAGCCTGTTCATCGCTTGTGCAAGAAAATATTAGCAGTCTCCTGGATTAATGGACCATTGAATTGCTATTGATGAATTTTCTGGAATTGCAAATAGATTGACTGGAGACAGAGCAGTTTGCGAACGTGCTGATGAACAATGGGGGTGTGTAGGGGTATCCACCCGATGACTTTTGTCGGAAATCATCCACAAACGAGCCGATGCCGCTTTGAAGCCACCCTTTTGTCAGATTTGTAGTTCTGTGTAATTACCACTGTATTACACCACACAAAAGGTGGTTAATTTGGGCTTCGTGAATGGCTATCGCATTTTGTCGGCTTGTCGGTACATTTTTATTGGAGGCCATTGGATAACAAGTTGGTGTGGAAATTGACAATGACCCGGTGATTTTCGAGAAAATTAGTGTCTGCGAATTGAAAATGAGGCAGCTGTTGCAGGCAGAATCAGAGGTGTCATTTAGTCAATCAAAATATACCTAGCAGCGGCGAATGTAATGAGAAGTGGCGGTGATCATCATCAATCTCATTAGTTTGATTCTATAGATTACTGTGGAAATCATGGTTCAGGGTTATCTTCGTTATACAAGGTGATTCATTGGGAAATGCGCATAAAGTAAGGGTAAATGGAGGACACCGAGGTGCTTCTGAATGATCTATATTTCATGAGTCTCTCATTCATATTAACTGTGATACAGGGTGATTTATTGATTTCTCCAATTTTTTAAATTAATCATAACTTATGAACCACCTTATACATTTTTTGATATTTGGTACGTATGTTCTTCGCCCACAGTTCTTTGCCTTTGACGTTAAATGTAATTTGAAAGAGTTTCCTCCCAGGGCCGGCCTTGAAAAAAATAATAAGTAGGATTCGAGTCGGAACAGCATCCTGTATATCAATATGAAATCTCATTCACAAATTTGCAAAGTGCAGGAAAAAATAGGTACGACTGAATGTATTTGGTTTTCCGCATACAACTTTTTTTACCAATTAACTTGAGTCAAATTTAGAGGTTTCAATAATGAGGTGGAACAAAATTTATAAAATATATATTTGTGGTCCCAAATTGTTCTACCAT
The DNA here is from genome assembly GCA_918026855.4 of Phaedon cochleariae. Taxonomy (NCBI): domain Eukaryota; kingdom Metazoa; phylum Arthropoda; class Insecta; order Coleoptera; family Chrysomelidae; genus Phaedon; species Phaedon cochleariae. Next base: position 15,983,823 of record OU896707.1, on the reverse strand, counting down.
TTATAATCCATGAAATCATCAACTATTTTTCATACATTCATTCTCCTAATTTTTTATCACAACATAATTGAAAACGAGAGGACATGGCCGTAATTTGGGACAAATTATTATTTGAAATGACTAACTTGTATGTGTACCTACACTCTCCAAATTTGTAAATGATATTTCAAAATATTGATATACAGGATATTGGAATAGGACTTTGTTTTATTATGTCAATCGTGACCACTGTGGACAAAGAACATCGTTGCTTCAAAAGCTATAATTCAATATCAAATCTGATTGATATTGATATATTTCGTAATTCATTCACCGCACCTTTGTAAATAAACTCAAAACCTACTTTTTCTCGAACCTCTGAATCCTCGCACCTTGCAGATTTATTGTATTTCTTTCAAATTTCTTTTAAATTTCTTTTAAATTTTGTATATATCCTAAGTTAAAATTCCCCACTAAATTTCTAAGATGAGTATTATAATAATCATAATGTTATATGACTACCTGTGAATACTGTACTTAGGCTCGTCCTGTTTGTTTTCCAGAATATATAAAATAAATAAATAAAATAAACCAAATATCAAAAAGGGTGGTTCTTAAGTCATGATTAATCTAAAAAATTGGGTAAAATCAATTCAATAACCCTGTATCTTGGTTATAATGAATGATAGACCCATGGAATATAGATTATTCAGAAGCACCTCAGGGAATCACCCTGTATACAAGGTGAGTTGGATACACGAATGTATATTTGTTTGTACCGTAATTAACCATAATGTTGATGTTACTCAACTGAACCAAAGATAATTTTATGGATGATTTTCTTGCTTGTCAACCTGACGAGTACGCACTGATGATGACTGTATATAGTGGAAACCACTCTGTTATGAGACAAATTTGAATGAATTATTCTGCAAATACATTATTTTGTACTATTTTGATATATCTACACGTGCACACAGCTATAAGTAACCCTCACTCTATCAAACAGTCCTAGAAACTTAATTTTTTTAAAATGGTTATATTATTGCAAATTCAGATTCTTCCTGAAGAGCTTAATTCATGAATTCATCACACTTGGGGTCTAGCAGGAATGATTACAGAGGTATAGGGTGTTCAAAACCGAGATTTCTCAATTTTAATTTTTTTTGTGTAGAAGCTATTCCGAGAGCTATTCACTATTGATCAAATCGGATTACATGTCCCTAACTTACTATATACTGGCATTTAATTGGAACGAACAGGGTGATCAGAATTACTTATTATGAATCATGCGGTCCAATTAAATGTCAGTAGATAATGAATCAAAGGTTGAGACAAGGACATGCGCGCAATTTCGACCAATGATGAATGCTTTCAACACAAAAACATCTCAAAAAGAAATATCTTGATTTTGAATACCCTATAAATCTGAAATCATTCCTGCTAGACCTCAAGTGTGATATACATTGATGGAATCAGCTTGCCAGGGAGTATCTGAAATGGCAATAATATTCATGGTGATCATTTTGAAAAATTGAAGTTGCTAGAACTTGTTTTGTAGAAGCAGCTACGTCGCAATTTTCAACATATTTTAGACCCATAGAACAACTGATGAGATGTAAGATGCAATAATTTCTGAAGAATCCTTTGCTACGTTCTCCATAAATCTCTAACCTACCATTGACAGTGAGTCATCGTGTATATACCGGGTGACACAGACCGGTACCCCCGATACTGTCGGGGGTAACGCACAGAGTCATGGCATACCTCCCTTTTCTCTTTCGCTTTTTCAGCTATATTTATCAAATTTGGAACATCGAAGATGCTCACTAGAGGGCACTTTCTCAAATTTTGGGAAACTTTCTGCTCTTCCGGTATTTTCTATTTCCAAATAGAACACCCTGTATTTCATTCCATAATCGGGCAGAGATAATTATAACTAATTCAACAATACCGGGTTTGATTGGGTTATTTCAAATGATTGCGAAGATTTGTGACAGCCCAATATCGAAACATTTTTTTCTTATCTTATCCTCCCTAGGTAAGCACGATGTTCTTTGAACATAGGGATTTCCTCTATTGCGCTCCAAGAGACAAAAAACGTCTTTAATTGTCATTAATTTGCATACTACTCATCAGAATGAAAAATAATCTATTGAATACCTAGTGGTGCCCGCGAGAGTCTCGTTTTCGAGTGCTCGCATGGTCTCGTCTCGTTTACGAGACAAGACTCGAGACGAGACTCGGACAAGACGAGACAAGACTTTTATTGGTCTCGTCTCGAGTCTCGTGCAAGACTTCTCGTGTCTCGTGCGAGAGTCTCGCAGGTTATTATTTCTGCGTGCCGACTGCAGACTTGAGGATTTCATTCATAATACAACATATTTAGAAAGAATTCAGACTATTTAGCACTGATAGACAAAACATTCCATTCATAAATACCTACTTTAAAAACACAATCCATGATCTCTTATGGCGGCGGAAAATAAAGGCAATTCTGCAATAACAACAGATCGCAAATTGAATGACTACCTGAAAATCTATAAATAAGTCATTCTGTGCTAAATAGTCTAACATCTGCACGATGTTGAAAAACAAATGTTTTTTTTTCTTGTTTAGATGTATGATGTGAGTATGTACCTATTAGGTTCTTACTTTTCAATAAATAATGTTATTCTTGTTGTAATTTTGTTTTCCTACTTCTACATTTATACCTAGAAAGGAGGTAAAGATAAATATCCCGTACTAGACAGGAACAATATTATGAATGAAAAAGTTGCGATACATTTGCGAGACTCTCGTACGAGACGCGAGACAAGACGAGACTGGAGGCTGCGAGACGAGACTCGAGACAAGACTTCATATTTCATCGGCGAGACGAGACGAGACTTTATGAAAGTCTCGTCTCGTTGGTCTCGTGTGAATCACTAAATACCACAAATTTGATCGCGACAAATGAGAGAAATTTCCAATTAGCAAATCTTTCCTTTTAATTCCATATCCTAATAAAATAGGTCGGAAGAATTATTCTCTAATGTCACTCTCTCTAGTGAAATTGATAGCTGATGAACTGACATTATTCAAAAAGAATATTGATTGGGTCATATTTCTCAACATCAATGTTTTTCATTTGATTATCGAATAAAGATTTTTCTGATATGTTCAAGAAGGAATGGACATGTTTTACCCGTTGAAAAAGAAGAGAGCCTGCTGACACTGCAATTTCACAATAAAGCCTTCGTTTCGCTTCATCCCTATTCACACAAAGAGAAATTTCTCGCAAAATACGTCTCAAGTTACACATTCTTCACTTCCATCATTCCATTTTCCATTTGTAATGCCGAACATTACACAAAAAGCTAGACGCCGCTAAGTAGGAAGTACGATACATTGTTGTGAAGGCAAAAAAGAATATATATCCGCCTACAGCAAAAGCCTCTAGCAAGTGATTCAAGAATAACACGAGCATTCGCCTGAGTGGTTTTTAGCTTTTATATGGCCTAGAAATGGCCAAATTCAACCCACGACCGGCCCTCTTGATGCATCCACAAAGTGTCAAGTTACAAAACGGCCTTCCGTTATAGGAATCTGTGCAACAACAAATTTATTGATGGATTAAAAAAATGTGCCGGGAGGGTCAACACGTGTGCAAAAGATAAGGCTGTTTTTGAAGAGGTCTTTTCAGTATTCGGAAGGATATGCAATTAAGTACTTCTTCCAGCTAATGACAGAACTGATGATGATAAGTGCTCGTTTCCTTCAGGCACTTAGAACCACTTAAAAATATAATTTGCTCCACTATATTATGGATATTATTTCGGGTAGAGGTGGTGAAAGATATTAACAAGGAATTCAAGGATCCTTACCACGAAAAAACAAAGTATTGAAAATTGCCAAGCTTTAAGGAGAACAAATTCTCTGATGTTTAGGCAGATTATCCACAATAATATAAATAGCATACAAATAGAAAACTGAATTCATTCCAAAAGGGCGCATCATTGATATTTGCTATTCAGTTATTAACTTATGAGTATGAAATAAGTACCTATTTGTAGAAGACTGTGATAAAGAAACCCCTCAAAATTTGAAAGTATCTATATAGGGATAGATATTATAGAAAAACAATATTTTGCCACATCTTGTAAGTTTTGGTGTACTGCCCCTGATGTAAATTTGAAATATTTGAATCCAAAAAAGGTTTGCACTTTTTTATAATACAGATTCTTAACATAGGTACTTACTACAAATTCTTAGCTCATTAACCCCTTCCACTCCAGGTATCCAACATATGGATATTTGGGATATGCGTCACAGGTACCATGATATCCATATACGGATATTAGGATATATTTTGTTCGTTGGTATGTCTAGAGGTGGAATGGTTAGAGCTGATGTCTCATTACGTTTGGTATGGTGAAAAAATATTTTCCCCACCCAACCCACTATCGATCAATATATCTATCAAGAGTATCAAGACACATACATACATAGAATGTATTATTTTTTGTTTAATTGCCTGTTGTTCGATATTTGTATTACCCAAAATATAAATAAAATATTCTGACATCATAAGTCATGTGGTAGAAAATAATCATATCAATATGCGGATATACTGGTATAGTTTATGCAAAGTCAGTGGGAAAAACATATCATCGCAAGCCGTCGGTCCATTTGAAAGTTCAAAGAGTGCGGCAGCGCGGCTCGACATACGTTTGATGATCTTTTCAACTGACTTTGCATAAACTGTGAATTTCAAACGCTATGCCTCCATTTTGTTTTTGATTTTCCTATTTTAAAACCGCGAAGGGATGAATGAGGATTAGTGGCAAAGTGCATTACAAGATTTCAGAAGAAAACCTTGTCTGGTATGTGCGACAGGCTTTTCTAAATGCAGCTGGAGTGGAAAGGATTCAAAAGATTTTTGTCCATATTGACTCATATCAGAAATCTCTGCTGGTTTTTTAATCATTTCTTGAAGCGCATGAACAAATATTCCTATGATAGATAGGGAGAGGAGGAATAGGTGATGAAATTTTTTTTGCGCATGAACAAATATTCCTATGATAGATAGGGAGAGGAGGAATAGGTGATGAAATTTTTTTTATTATTTGTGTACTATAGCCTTTGGCAGTTTCTTTTATACAGGGTCATCACTTTCACTATTCAGTATAGACCTAACGATCTAAATTGGTATAAGTTGATATTTCATCGAATAGTTGAGTTATAGTATCCAAAGTCAATTGGAGCGTCTTGAGCCGCACGTGCAGTCACTTCAAAAGGAATCCGCCGATACCAGGCGCTGCGAGAGATGATCCAATTGACTTTGGATAGACCATATCTGAATTGATATTCTAATGAAATTTTTGGAATATAGAGTGAATGCAATACGCCAATTCAAAAGAGAAGTGTATAAAGTTGATTACAGTATCAGAGTGAGTTTGACAGAGTATTTTAACTCAAAAAACACACTCTGCGAATTTAACTCTGAGCGGTTTTTTATACTGTGTTGTATCCGAGATTCCAATGGTTGCACTCCAATTTACGTTACCCAATATATATATATATATATATTTATTTCGATAACACCCTGTATAGTTTATAGAAAGATGCACATAAGATTTCCATTTTATAAAAATGTGTTCTATGTGTGTACGTAGAAACTTTTTCTGGAAATACTATATAAAGTATTTTTTCTGCAACCGACACAAAAGTCGTCCATTTTGATACCAAAATTAGCTCTTAAATTGAAGTTTCTATTACTGACACAAAAATAGGTATGTTGCTAGGCAACATATTTAGTTCCTAGGAGCTAAAGTTGAATTTTAATTCCTAGGAGCTAAAGTTGAACTTTAGCTCCTAGGAACTAAAAAGGATCTACTGGACGCCATCAAGAATAAATAACATTGTGACGGTTGGTTATTTGGGCTGAGACGCATACCTGATTTGTTTCCGATTTCAGCAGAATTGGGATTTCTTGCCCATGCTGGAGATATAAATACACCTTATTATAGTTTAGTATTGGAATTATAAACATCTCAGACAAGTATTTTTGTTTTAATCAGGGAAGCCTTCAAGATTCAAATACTTGCTTGATTTGTATTTCATTCGTTATTCTCGGGATGGATAACTTGTTTTTGAATAATCACGGCAAGCAATAGTTTTTTGTCTCAAACAACGATATTGTTTAGCTTCATTTGATTATCAAGTCAAACACAGTGTAGTATGGAGAGGAATAAATAATCACTATTATCATTGTTGATATGCTCACTAACTCAACATTTTCCACGTCTTGTTCCTATAGCTGGCACTGGCGCGGTATTTGCCATTAGAGCACCTGGTCCATACACAAATATGTCACTCTGTGGTTGTATTTATATTGAAACTACAATTCTAACATCCTATAAAACCTAACCTGCTGTTAATGCAGGTAGAATATTCTCACCACATGGATTATTTGTCAATATTTGTAGCATTGCATACATATAGCACGGAATTGGTGGTTACTTCACATGTTTATTTGAGTTAATTGTTTCGGTTGCAGAAAAAATAGCATGTTTCATTCGGATCAAAAGTGACTTTGTTAGACTCGCAAATTTTGCTTTCGCTCGGCTTCGCTAAACGCTCCGCCTCGCAAATGCAAAATTCGCTTGTCAAACAAAGTGTCACTTTTGATCCTAATAAAACAATCTACTATTTTCGTTGACGTTTACAAAAAAATCACATTTTACGTCATAATTTCTGAACGGAAGACCGACTACTTCCGAAGACAAGTACTTTTTGTCCGCAGACACTAACTCGTCTACTGCAGGGTTGCCAGTTCTAATGAATTTTCAGGGGATCTCCTGATTTGCATATCGATCTACTGTTCTACTGAAACATTTTATAAAATACTGAAAACTAGTTTGACACCTATGTATTGTGATAATTACCTATATTATTATCAATCTCTAGTTAATATACAATGAACAAAAAAAGACGATACTTTATCTGATTCAGATAAAATTCAATTTTTAATATATCTCTGTTATAACAGTAGGTATGTTTCTTACGTTGATTTTATTTTCAATTTCTTATGTTTTGTATTTTTGTTGTTCATTGTTACTATTGGTTATTCCTGTTTTTTATATATTGAAATCTTACCCATGTAAGTACCTATATATAACAAACTGTATTATGTGATATTTGTGAGTATATTTGAATTGAGAATAAGGAATATGATTATTTATGTATCAGAATATTTGTTTTGTTTGTTTCCATTTTGTTGGAAATAGGTTACTTCTCTGTTTATCAAAAGTACATCATGTTTTGACTTCATATTAGGCTCATTTTATTATCCCTCATTGGAATCTACTGAATTTTTGACAAGGTATTTACTGAATAAAAATCGAACTGGCAACACTGGTCCGCGCAGAGAGTGAATTGACAACAACTGTCATTCCTTTTTGTCAAATTGATTATTCACGAAATCCGATGGATTTCACGTGTGAATAGGACCCTGATGTGAATATAAGTGTTTGTTGTTGACGAGAAAATGTAGAATGCACCTCAGCGAAACACTGTCTATTGTCTCACCAGATTGCTAGCCTCGGCTACCAATTTGCAGACTTGACTATAATAGACAGTGTTCCTTGGTGCATATATAACTATTTTGCATGATTGTATTTCTGCATGCCAGCTAGTCATGACTCATGAGTCCAGTATGAAAATTTGAGGCGAAACAAATCCGACATCCGCCGGCATTTCAAGAAAAATAGATCACCGGATCTCCAACTAAACCATAACATTTAACAGAGGTGATCTCTTTGTTCACGAGCACGTCCCCCATTATTCTTCTCGGGGTCTCTTTGGTTTTCTCACTCTCTTGATGTTTCACAAAGAATAAGGCACACGAGGTCACAACAGCATCTTACTTGATACTTGATGTTCTTTTTCTTCTGGTAGTACTGGTATAGTACTTCTATTTATTTTTTTGCTCTTGAAGCGCACGAGAGGTGATTCATTTGAATAAGTAGATACAAGCTCAAAGTCATTTCCACAAATGTTCAAAAAAAGTACAAAAATGGTAGATGACCGGAAAAAACAACTATATACTTTCCTGACTATATGCCACGCAGAACATTGAATTACATCCTATGCATCGATTCGTATGAACGAATAATGATGCAAGTGTTTCTCTCCTGATGTATATGCCTATTGATTTCGATTTTTTTTCATGTTCTGGTTCCCACGAAAAGGGATATCCTGTAATGTTCATTGTTCAGAGAACATCGTGAGAAACAAGGGAAATAAGGTAGGAATTGGTGTTCATCTTAAATTTCTGGAGGTCATATGCCTCGGGGAACACCTTCCTTGGCAATGTGTTCCAGAGCCTCGCTGTTCGTTGGATGAACGAGTCTTTGAGAGAGATGTTCGGCAGGTCTCCAAAGTGACCACGACGGGGTGCGAAGCCTCAACTCGATGGGTTAATCTCGCGTGGACTGCCAAGGGAGGAACAATTGTTGATATTTTAGAAGAGCATCGTCCATGAAAATATCTTCAAAACAGAGCCAGGTCGCCAACTTTTCTACGATGTTCCAGAGAAGTGAGTGAGTTTGTGAGCGAGGCATCACCCACGAGACGAATTGCCCTTTTTTGGACAGAATCCAACAGTTTCAGGGTATGTTTGGGTGCTGCACTCCAAATATGGGAACAGTATTCCAGGACAGGTCGAATCTGTGCCTTATAGATCATAAGCAGCTGACTGGAAGTGAAATAGCTCCTAGTCCGAAACAGAAAACCAAGTTTTTGGGATGCACTTTTAGCAATTGATCTCACGTGATTTTCCCAAGAAAGGTTATTGCTGATAGTAATATCAAGCATCGAAATGGATGTCTTCCAAGGTATGGTTACTCCTGGAAAGCTTATGTTGGGCACAGTGAGATCGGCTTTTCTAGAGAAAAGGCATGTTTGTGTTTTGTTTGCATTGAAATCATATTCAGTCAATTGATCTCGAGTTTCGTTCCTTTGGTTCATCCACCTATTACCCCATGGAGTGTATGAAAAATATATATTTTTGGGATCAGCAAAAATCACTCTTTGTTTCACGAACATTATAGGAATTTCTTTTTGTGCGCTCCAAGAGACAAATTTCTTTTCGAACAAATTCAACATTTTCACACCTCCCCGTATATGGAATGAAGACATAAGATATAACATTTTGAGGGCACCATTCGAAATAGAACATCTGATTCAATATTTGGGTTTTAAGTTTCCAATATCATGAATATTTTTCGAGATATCGACTGCTAAAAGCGTGAAATCCATATTCAATCACCCTGTACATACCGTGTGCATGATGGACTACTTTTGTAAGGCTTGAATACTTCATCACCTTCGAAAACTAATGGTTTTATGAAAAATCGTATAAATATAGAGTAAAGTCGGGGATTATGGTATACAGGGTGTTTCTTAAGTACGTGTAAAAAATTCAGGAGCATTTCGCTGACGTCAAAATAAAAAGAAAAGTTTGTATAAATATAATAGTTATTCGTTTCTGAGATACAGAGTGTCAAAGTTGAATTCTTATTTTCGTTTTTTGTTAATAAATTTCATTATAATTGTGATATTCGAATGAAGTTTGGTATCTCGGGGTATTTTTGGATGACAATATCAAATTTCCTGTCAGTTTGTCTCTTTCGTGGGGGTGGCGCCACCTACATGTCTTTTGAGTCTTTTGAAAAGTCATGACTTTTTTGTGCGTACCTGTATCACGTTCCATAGTAGGAAAATAGATTTCTTGAACACTTTTGTGTGAAAAATATATTTCTGGTAAAGGTCGCTGCGAGCAACTGTTTTCGAGTTATTGGGATTTGAAATAATCAATATTATTATTTGTTGGTTTATATTTATCTGAGTTTGTTATCATAATTCGGTCTAATAAATCTTTTGACCACACAATCACCACTTTAAATTCATATTTTATTCAATACTTTCCGGAATAACTCAAAATATAAAATCGGTATTCCATAATCCCGGACTCTACTCTACCGATTCTTGTCCAAAGAGTGACATTACTTGTCTTAAAATTATACAAACTTTAAACACGATTGGAATAGTCAATAAATGATTTTGAAGGTAAAAGATAATACTTTTTCAGAATTCCAGACCACAGAATTAATCATTTTCAGATTTCCTGAACCGTTAGGTACGCTTATATTTTTGAATTGATGAACCTTTCAACTATGTGAATTGACCATAAATATAGTTGAGCAATCATACCTGCATTGTTCGAGGAACATACCGGCGGATCATTTGTTTGGTTGCTCAGTTATTCATGTCCCGAAACCTCCCAAATTCGATACGCAAGATTAGAATCCAAAGCCAGAAAGTCCGTTTATTCAGCAAACAGCCCTACAGTCGCAGAGCTCATAGAAAATTCTTGTGCGGATCGAATCGCGGTGGTCCTGGAAACTTAAAAATCTATAGAAAGCTGTTCAGCTGCTTCCCTCCAGCTTTTTAACACAAATTATCTGGTGGTCTAGCGAAAGAACCATTGGTAATCTGTTTTTATTGTTGGATATGCCGTAGAAATTCACGAGAAATCTGATTCGTCCCGTGAAATTTTTCCGATTGGGATACTTGAAAACATTGATAATATGAAGTGATTTGTTGAATGACATGACTAGTACATAGCTAATTTGAAGGTGAGTTCTCAATGCAGCTTTTTTGCTTTTCGCGTCACGCGTCACTCAGTTTGATTGGTGACGCGTAATTAAAAATTGCTGCACTGTTTTTCATTATTATATTCAGTTCCCAATGAAATTATCTATCATTGTCGCTTTGGTTGAAGTTTGTATTGATGAATCATGAGAATGCTGAAAATATAGGCTAATACTGTCAATATAGAGAGCTGCATCAGATGAGTACTCAAAAAAAAAACTAAAATAGCACAGTGGAAATGAGAAAATTAGGTAGGTACTTCAGTGATAATGCAATGATTTAACTAACCATGAAATCAATTTCACTCTCAGAAATGAGGGTTACTGGAGTTGCATTCAGAATTTTTCTATTTCCATGAAAAATCCTGTGTTGAAAAAATTGATAATGAATATTAGGGTTTCTGGAACATAACCTCAAATCAACACAAAGCAGCAACGCCAAAAAGTCAAAATATTTTAACTTCACAGCGTCAAATATTTTTCAAACTTAGCGTCACCAATCAGGTTGCACTACGCGCGACGCGTAAAGCAAAAAAAAATGAAACGGCCAGCCAAAAATGTAGCGAAATTGATAATTGATCACCCTGTAACTTTCTTGATTCTAGTCCGATTCTGGTAATATTTCGACCAAATCGTAGATTCATGTCTCGGAATCTCAGTCTCAATTTCAATTCTTCAAAAAATCTGGTGGTTTGATCATTATACATGGTAAAACAAAATGTACTTCTCCGCTCTTAACTTGTTAATGCTTTGTTGCAAGGGTGAATGGATAAACTTAGCTTTATTATGTATTTGAATTGAAGTGTGATCCAGTGGCGGCTCGTGACTTTCATGACAGAGGAGGCTGAATGATATGAGATTTATTGTGAAAAACAACTCTCTACTCAACCAAATCAATAGCTTTAATGACATTCTGTTTACCTGAACTCAATACTTGAAGAGATGTGTTCCTGTGATTTGCAGTGTCTATCCATAATCCTCGAGGCAAATTTTTCAAATCATTATATCCTAATCGCCCCCAACATGATGACTTATCGGTTGAAAATAATACGCAGTACCAACAAAATAGCTTATTCCTTTTCTCAGATCCCTTCAACGAGATATATTTTTTATAATTATCAGAATTGAACGAACGATTTTGTTTTTTACCAGTTACAATCAGATTTTTTAATTCCGGTGTCGGACGTTTGTTTTTCACAATCAATTTATCTTCATAAAACAGAGCACTTAATGGGTTCACCTAATAGTAATCCACTAAATCGCAATAGTTTAAAACACTCATTTTTTTTATAGAGCCCCTAACCATTAACCTAACATAAACATAAACGATGCACTCGCGTTTGTCCGCAATTCGCGAAGCGACACGACAAACACGTGCTATTCGGACGTATTCGGGCATTTGCCTTGCGCGCCTAGGTTGCGACTTGTGAAGGAGTCTAGCCTCCTATAGATGTTGCCAAGTTGAATATTTTACGCGTGATTTGCAGACTTCAACCTGTGATGTGTGGGCAAGCACTGTTGCCAATTCAAAAATATTTAACTAAAAACAGGAAATAAAATCAAAATCCATGTATTTTGGAGTCCTTTCAATGAGAAAGTATAGATAATATTAGTTTAAGGAAAATCTCTGAGGAGGCTCAGCCTCCGTTGCCTCTTCTGAGGAGCCGCCACTGGTGTGATCCCTTCTTAACACAATGGTTTTTTTATTTACGTCAATATCTTAGTTTCAAGAGATGATACAAGTGTTCTGGAGTTAAGGCCTTTTTTAAATTTTTATAAACAATATTTCAGAATATTTCTTCAACCTTCTGCATCATAAGGTTTTGGATTAAAGTGTAATACCTTTTCGTCCGTTTTCTTGTTTTACGTCAATATCCGATTTATAGGAAAAAATACGAGTGTTTTAGGAAATTATGGAATTTTTTAAATTTCATTATCGATAATTCTGAACCTATAGAGCATCTTTGGGATGAGCTCCAGAGGCTCACTCGCCTTCATCTGACCTTCAAGAGTCCTTCAAGAACTGGAGAACTTGAGGCAATTTCTCAAGACTGCTTGAGGAATTTGATCAACTCGATTCCACCTCCAGGACAGCATATTCGTTATTGCTACATCTAGGAGGTCTGCATTTCATTTGTTACTGATAATTATGGTTTCCCTTTGCTGGTGAGTGAAAGCAGGGTGGAAATGACTGTTCAAGTTCTTTAATCGATAAGTTCATGCAGGTTGGGTAAATCTAAAATATCCATAATTTCATGAAGCACATGTATCTTTTCTTGACTTTCACTTCTTTCATACTTTTGCCATATATAGGGCGTTGAGAAGTTAAGCGTGAAAGAGTAGTGTTTTCCCTGTATAATGATCAAGCCATCAGCTTTCTTTGAGAACTAAAGTTCAGGTTATGTCACAGCAATCATATTTTCAACATCCTATATCTCGAAAACGACACGTTTAAAATGAAATATTTGTATGAACTTTTCTCATTATTTCAGCGAGTACAACACCCTGTTGAATTTTATGTATCACAAACCGGACCACCCGGTATAACGGATTCAGAAAATGATGTATACAATTTGTGACAATTTTGTCAGGTATACCATTCTGCCAGGAATTTGAGATGTTTTTTTTACTGATGATGAAATTCCCAAAGCTCACGTGGATCTGATTTTTCTTGATATAAAAGCATTATAAGATTGTGGAATGTCACGGTTTATTTGCTTTCTGAGATTATCAAAATTTTCCCAATATTTTTTTGACAATGTCTGAATATTTTTGACATTTTGCTTTTGGAATTATTGATTCTTGAAGAATTTTTACGTGGAAAAGATACTCTTGGTTAAGATAGGGCTAATAATAAATTGTTCTCGAAGAAGCTGATGCAATTGATCAAGCAGGCACCCATTATCCACCCCCTTATTTGCCATCAAAAAATGAGATTGTTTTTACATATCGTTTTATTTTTATTAGGGTATATCGTAATCTGAAATGCCATCTATCTATATCTAGAAAAATTGGAATTGATGAACTGAGACTGTTAACGAATATTACAACTTAATCACAATCAGTCATAATATGACGATTTGAATAATGAAAATGAATATTCTTCAAATTTCACTTATTCTTCGTCTGCAACATATTTCGCCAATTCCTCCATTCAAATCAGTATAACTTTTCGTTCTCCTCATGAGCTGTGGATGTTTTTCGTAAAATCTCTTGTGAAACTTGGTGAATATGCTTTTTCTCCTGATACTCTTGTGCAGTAAGCTAGGAAATGGGGATTCCACACAAGACGATATCAAATCTCCCCCACCGTCTTCCAAATACTGCACCTCTTCGAGATGGTCCCTTCCCATTGGTTGGTCGAGTCTACCTGCGACCATTTCTCTATCCTGTTGAAGAATGGAAACAAAGTTATATCATATCTTTCTCTTTTCATAGCTGACATTGAAGACTACTTTCGGACAAACGGCTTAACAGGACTCAATATTGATGGAAAAAACGACATATTGATGTTATCATATGCTGATGACATAGTTATTCTTGGTGATTCCCCAGTAGACCTATCGCGCAAACTGAAAGTTCTGGAAAATTATGCTTCAGATAATAAACTCGTTATAAACGCGAGCAAAACTAAAGTTATGGTTTTTTGTAGAGAAGGATATAACTATAACCTAAGATTCACTTGCAATGATCATGTCTTAGAAGTTGTAAGAAACTTCACATACTTAGGGACAGAATTTTCTTCATCATCCTTGTTTCTAGAAATGGCCAAGAGAACGGTCATGAAAGATAACCAGGCAATTGGATCTGTAATGAATTTAATGTTCCGTTCAAAAGTCAATTCTTGGTCATATAGAATCAAACTATATGAATCTATTGTGTTGTCCTCGTTATCATATGGTATTGCTATCTGGGGCCTTCGTTACGCGGATATTATAGAGCGTGTTCAAGTGCGTTTTTTCAAACGTTTACTTTGTTTGCCAAAAAATACTCCAGACTATATTATACGCATAGAAACTAGCTGCATCAAATTATCATACATTATATTCAAATCTTCGTTATCTTGGCTCAACAAATTGAAAACCATTGAAAACAACAGACTTTCCGAAATTTGCTATGTACGTCTACTTGATTTAGAGAGAAATGATATTAGATTCAATTGGCTTTCGCAGGTGGAAGAATACTTTTTATTTGCCGATTGTGAAAATTTATGACAGCGCTTTCTGAACTATAACTCGAAAAAGCTCACGAATGATATTCTGGACAAATTCAAGGAAAAGCTAATTTTGCTCGACTCTGAGAGACTTGCAAGTTCTTCGTACCCACTCCTATACATCGGCTTAACAGTTTCCGAACCTTCTAAATCCTACTTGAGTATTCCCTCACAAATTTATATATCTCGCATTATTGCTCAAATCAGAACTTCCAGCAAAAAGTCGTTGATGTTTTCGTTTCACGGTTCCTTTTACCACACAGGCACAACTGAGATGTGTTCAATTTGCAACTTACAAGCAACCGAGTCTTTGCATCACATCCTATTTGTATGTCCTATCTACTCAGACATAAGGCAAAATGCGATTCTGTCGGAAATCGGCGATATTGATGGTCTATAGTACTTCTGCTCAATACTCACAATATTTTACACTTAGCAAACCTTGTGAAGTCCCTGATGAATATTATGAAGTTACGATCGTTCATTATGAATGAATGATTGTTAAAAATGTGGCTATTAGGTATACTTAGGAACTTGTATAACTCTGTAATGTGTAATGTACCTACATTAGTTACTCAACTTATGATCCATGTGGAATGTTTGCATACCGAGCCCTTGTGATCTGTGTGATCTGTGATATCTATCTATCTGGCAGAATCCACGTTTGGTCAAAGTGGTGCGGAATTTTTCAAAGGGAAGAAGGAAAGCTCAAAGTCATCTCTATACTTTTAATGATTTAAATTATTCAAAGGGACATGTTCTGGACTATTAAAATTCAATCTTCAGGAAAATTCAGAAGTTATTTCAAGCAGAGATTTGGAAATATAAGGAACAAAAACGAGATAACTAGAACTTTATATATACAGGGTGTCCTATAAGTCATGGATCAAAAGAAGTGGGGAGATAGAGGGGTGGGGGTTATTTGCAATCAAACCAACGATATATGTGGCCTTCAAATTGTTGATGGTTCAAGAGTTATTAAATTCTTCAGAGAAAGGCGACCCATTCGACAGAAATTAATAACAAAAAGGCTGTTATGTTATACCATTTATAATTGGTTATTTTCGTGGGGTAGTTTTTGAATCTGCCAGCAGCATTTGAAAATCAACTTAAATATTTCATTCAAGACAAAATACAAGGATAACAACATTCGACTCAGGTAATTGATGAGAAGTAAAAAATGTCATAAAACTATTTCTGGGGAAAGGTGCATCATTGTGGAAACAATAATTTATAGAAGAAAAAATCACAAATGTGACATAGTTTTATTGTTATTGATTTTTTCTATAGAAATGAAAAAAAAAGAATGACTTCTGAAACATCAACAATTTTATTACCACATACAGCGTGTCTCACTTTAAACGGCACCCCTCTATATCTCAGTTATTAGTCATGCGATTCCAACCACATCTGGTGTGGTATGAATAACCATCAATATTATCAGTTTTACAGAGATGCACATTATTTTGGATAGTGCTGTGATTTTTCATAAAATCATATTAGAAATTTTGTTACAGGAAATCTATCCTCATATTATTGTTCCTCATGCTTTCGAACTTCCATGCAAGAAACCACTTAATTCAGAATTAACAGGATTGGCTTCATTTTTTTCATTTTCAGTCTCGAATAAATAGTGACTTCAAATCAACTACGAATTTTGGAAAGTTCAATGGCTCCGGTAGGTGGAAAATCATGATTTGGAAGGAAAAACGAGTTATACTTTTTTATGGTGAACTTACCGTTTCCGAGTAAATAATTATTACGTTCGCAAAAATGCTGTTTAGATGTGCCTGTTTTTCTGAAACCCTTCATAGGCATCTTATGAAAATCCACAAATGTTGGTTTGAAAGCATGAAGATTATTGATGATTATTCATACCGATACAAATTTGGTAAAGATCGCACGACTGATAGCTGATGAGATATTGAGGGGGGGCCGTTTGAAATGAGACACGCTGTATATGATTAGTTCGATTGGAAATGACCCCCCCCCCTTCCACCCCATTTATTTTGATCCATGACTATGGGACACCCTGTATATATAACCTTTGTTTCATCTGAAGGATTATACAAGGACACAATTGATAATTTCGTCCTCAAAGAGGAAGCTGGGAGTTTTGTCAATGAATTTCACATTTTTTATAACTTCCACAAATGATATATACCTGAAAAGTTTATTTTTTCCATTTTTTTCTGTGACAGGACAAAAGTTCGACATTTCATCTCTGTTGACAGGTTATAAAAGTAAGCACTTTTTCCCGGATGTATATATATACTGTTGATGGCATTTATTGTGCTTCCTCCGAAAATTGAGCCAATGACACCGTCTCCGAGAAAGAACTGCGAGTCCTTTTTATCTTCCATTTCATTTCGCAGTTACGTAAATAACTAATCAACTACTAAGTTCGCAAATTTTTCAAAACCAAATCACAGAATTAGACTGTCAGATTTGATTACATCGAAAAAAGGACAGAATGATAAAGAAGCCTGAAAAAAGATGAATGCAATGCAGGTGTAATTCCTGTTAAAACCTTCAATTCTCACGTCGAATATTTCCTTCATATATCGGTAATTGCACTGCAGAGCGAAAATTGCACGGTGAAGAGATTCCGTCGCCATAACAACACATTTAAAAAATTTTAAAGCCATGTCGCTAGACGCCAGTAAACAATACAAATAAATGTCAGATATATTCCAATGAATTACATTCGTTCATAAAAATGACCAGTAAATTTTGCATTCATTTCCTGATATTTATATAACGTGATATAAGTGAAATTTTGAACTTTTCGTGAAATATCTCGATAAATAGTGGTTTGTTCACATTTTCATTATCAAATTCGTGTTTTTGAGACGAAAATACGAAGGTTAAGAGTAAATTACCGTCCCTATTATATTTTATCTCACGGTTTTTTGTCTCCTTCCGCTACGCGTCGGGAGACAACACAAGCTCGAGATAAAATCAACAATTTTTTCCCTTATGTAATAATTGAGTATATAGTAATTCCAACATCTGGGGAGATCGATGGAGTTTCAAATGAATATGCACCTTCAACCGTGAAAAGCGTAAGAATCCAAGGACTTCGACTTACTTGTTGAACTTCTTCCATATTTCTCGCATCTATATCAGAAGCTATTCTCAAAGATATTTGGAAGCACAGTAGTAGTAACACACTCAGAGCGAAACAAAATAATACGACCCACATTATCATAAGATCATAATATATAAGTTATATTCAAGTTGTCTGAGGTGACATTTCATTCTGTTTTAGTGACATTTGTGACCTGACCAGCCATCTTCTCATATCACAAGGTGTCTCAATAGAGAGGTCTAAGTAATCTATATATGGGTGATTCTAAAGTAAGCGGCATCCTTCCAGGGGCGTATTCCTTGCATTCCTATTAATAAAGATCCCAAAATGCTTCCTGAGGGAGCTAAGCTCCTTTGAACCCTCAAAGTCGGTTCTATTTTCTATAACTTTAAAATACGCCACAATAAATTTTCGAATTTGTTGTAAGGCATAAACATTTCATAGTAAATAAGACTCTGTATTTAAAATTTCAAAATTGATTTCAGGGGCGTCACATGCGGGGGAGGGTAAGTGTAAAAACATCCATTCTCCTCTTGATATTCAGATTATTGTGATTTCGTTTGAAAATTATAAAATTCTAGAGTTTCTTACGTGAAAAAGTTACTTTTAGTTCATGGCGATAGAGCGTACCATTTAGAAGAAAATCTACTTTGAAAACTTTCTGATTTGCGTATGTTCACCGATAGTAGTAGATTAATTAATATGCATTATTATAGATAAAAAAAACAACCCTTGTCTAGCAAAATTTCAATTGACAATTCAGAAAAAATGTTCAAAATTATTAGCGTCACAAGCTGCAAATATTTTCATTAGATTACGATGCACACGTGGTAAAAGTCTTGGATTGTTCTTAGTTGTCTGGATTCCATCCCAATCCTTTGCCTGAGAACATCAAAATTAGATTCTGGGAGGGATTAAACGAATCGTCTTATGTGACCCCATGAATAAAAATCGAGGGATTTAGGTCAGGAGACCGAGCTGGCCATGTCACTGGACCCCCACGACCTATCCAACGGTCTCGGTAGGCATTAATCAAATGGTCTCTAGCAGTGATACTAAATTGTACAGGAGCACCGTCGTGCATAAACCACATTTGTGCTCGTAATAGAGGTTGTAGATTTTCTAACATGTATGGTAATTCATATTATAAAAAAATTGTGTCATTTTGTCCATTAAGTCGTTGGGGCATATGAACGGGTTCTATTATTCCCACCTACACGTTTGATATAAACTGCTGCTGATGTGCTATCCATACCGTAGCATGAGGATTCTGATCCGTCCATATATGGTTGCTGTGGAAATTTAAAATTCCGTTACTTATGAAGCCGGCCTCGTCGGAAAATAAGATTTTCTTCTCAAAATTTACATCATCAACGCGTGGAGGATGAGAATCTCTCTCATCCAAAGCCTGAACCTGTTGAATATGAAGGGTAGAGAACATCTCTTGCTAAATTCTCCATACAGTTGACTGATAAGGCACTTCTTGATAGCGCTCGTTCTTCTAATGCTAGGGTTCTTGGATTTTCTTGGTCGCCCAATAACTTCCTGTCTTTGAGAAGTTCCTAAAGTGAAATGTAGGTAAGTATTATGCGAAATTACTAACAATTTAAAATTCACCTGTTTCTCTTAAATTACGATCTACTTTTGTGGAAACCGTACGGTGTGATACTTGTCGATTAGGAAATGCCTCTTCTACACAATTACCGCGCACTTTTGGACTCGCCTGGCACCTACTTCTGCTCATCAGAATCGCCTGTCAATTTTTTTCTATATTCTGCAATACCTAAATAGGATCATAATAAAATTACAAGTTTACAGCGCAAAGTTTATTTTTTAAATTATTCTTACACTTTGAAACATATGGGGGATGGTGACGTGCAAGGGTGAGGCCTGCCAGGTCATGGTTTTCGTATTTAACAGCCTTTGATCCATCACTATACAAACTTCTAGCCTTACAGATAAACCGTTATATAAAAGGATCACGGGCTCTTAGACTACTACTTCAACAAAGAAATTGTTCATTGCATTGGCGATTTCTATATTACTACTCGGTGAAATATTACTTTTACGAATGGAATATATAGTTTTCTCTGTTGTTTTTTGTGCTTTATTATGGATTATTTCATTTGTTATTTGCCATTTTTTCCGAGGATTACCATTCACCTCACAGAATTTCTTGTTATAATACAACTTTTTCTCCGCTTTAACCAGTATTTTTAACAAGTTTATTTTGCTAGTCATACTTTTCTTTCAATTGCATATCATGCGGCTGTTTTTTGAGTTTTTTTATGATAATTATTCCTTTTTGTAACAAATTTTTCAATCTCTGGTGTAATCCATATTTTATTGTTCGTTCCTTTTTAAATTTTATTTTTGTTTACTGTCACTTTGAATCTAGACATAAAGGCAGAAGTAACACCTTCATATATTTTGCTTGCGTTTTTATATATACCCAATTTTTATAATAGTTTCTCAAGTTTTGAGCGTTCACTACTTCATATTTTGAGCAAGTGTCCTGCTTATTATTTTCCATGGATATTCTCAATATTTGAATCCTATGATCGCTCAGGTCATTCTCGATGATATCTAGTTTGGTGGGGCTTGTCATAATATGATTGAGTAGAACGTGATATGGAAAAAAAGTAATTCATGGAGAGTAACCTGTCAATAGATACGAAATCCCAGAGTTTTTTCCCGTCACAGGAAAAAAGAGTCATTTTTCATTTTGATGTCCAGAAAATTCGTAGAGTGAATAGATTTGTGAAGTTTATTCAATATTTTCTCAACAAAACAACATCACGATCAGCCCGCATAAAACAAAACTGACTGAAAATGTAACAATTTGGTCAAAAAGTTCTGATTTTTTATCAGAGGAATACGCTCAAAATCATTGTGACTTTTTTTGGACATCAAATAAATGAAGTATGATGCCCTGTATAGTGCCTGTATAGATCATGAAGATGATAAATTGATAAAAACACAAGTCGCTGTTCTTCAACACCCGGACCTTCAACTTCTAGAATTCAAATATTTACTTACACGTAGGACTTTATATTATGTGATCATATTATTTCAATTTGCTTCAACGATGAAGAGAATGAAGATGAAACCCCCTCAACTGATAACCTATGAAACTGATGAAATTGTGAAACATTAACTGACAATTCTTGTCACGAGAATAGTCGAATATGTCAAAATTTAATATATTAACGCCTCATCTTATTTTTAACCATCAACAAAAATGTCAATATTAGCGTTGGTGGCTATAAGCATAATAATTTACCTGTTATACAACTTGTTCCGAAAACTGCATTTGAAGTTGGAAGTGAGAGTCTTCGAAGAAGTATTGCGAGAAGTTTATATGATGGAAGATGGTGAAGAACTCTTGATAATAGAAAGAGGTGATGGTGATATGCAAGCAGCTGTTCCAGAAATTCCAGTGAGCAGTATTTTTATGGCAAGCAACAGGAAAAAAGGAGCAACCAACCACTTTCAGGTGAAAAAGACGAGGAGTTGTACTGAAGTTTCGAAGTTGAGGAGAGGCCCACTCAAAAGACGATTCAGTGAATTGTGAAATTTATTTGTGATTCGAAATATAGAATATTTGTTTAGATGATATGAGAAATACTGGTAGGATTCGATTCCCTATAGGTACGCACGATGTTCCACGAACATTATAGGAATTGTCTTTCGTGCGCTCCAAGAGATAAAAAACTCAGATTCGCTGAAAACTGCAACATCTGTAACTGATGTAAGTTTGTATATATTATTATGTCCAATCATTATTTACAGGATGTTTCAGATTCAAATACCATGCATACGTGATTATACATAGATACAAGACATTATTACGTAAATAATATGCTCACTTACTAAAAATAAGTCATCATAATATGCTCACTTACTAAAAATAAGTCATCATAATATGATGAAAAAATGTCAACAGAGTGAAACAAATTCAATAAGAATAAGGAATACTGTTCAGTGTTCGTTAGATCGCAGCATATTTCAATTCACAACTAACAGTTTGAATAAGAAAATCTTGATGAAAATACAAACAGTCGCATCTTGTATATGAAATCCAATCAGAAGGCCAGTTATTCCATAAGCTTTCCAGTGGGCCTTTTTACCAAGAATCTGACGATGAGTTGATACATGGTGTCCCGAAATTACATATGGAAACATTTCAACCACGGTTTCTGAGAACGAAAATAGAAGAGAATTTCATATGAACATGGGTCCAGAAATGCCCTCCTGGGGGTTAAAGTCATCTGAAGATGAGCCCGAGATGATGGTTTCATGTGCATATTTTCCAAACCCTCTGTGATACAAAAATAACCAAATTTTATACATGTACTAAAATTTTTATGCCCGAATTAGAAGTATTAGGAATTTTTCGAAATTTTGATCCGGGGCGTGGGAAAGGGCTAGGGACCCTTTTTCTCCCAGTTTTTTTGTTCATGTAAATTTTGGAAGTTTGGGAAATATGGAGAATCAACATCTTTACTTGAAAATCGTACTCCTGTTTAGTTTCGATAGCATTCACCAATTCCGAGATAAATCGATTTCAATATGCAAAATATAAGGGATGCAATAAAAAAATTAAATTGAAAAATAATATAATATGGACCCGGATGTAGGCTATATTTGAAGTCTTAGGTCACTCCTCCACTATCTTCCAAGGTGATACATGCCATCAACCTATGCGCCCAAAGGTGCCTGAGCAAAGGTCTGAGGGGTGCCCTGAAATCATTTGTCTTCACATCAAAGATTACATGGAACTGCTTTGATACACTCATGCAACTGGGGAAGGAAAACAATGTCACACTTATGTTTGGTTCCAGAGGGCATGAAGGAATCAATGGAAATACATATATTTGAAGCCTTAGGTCAATCCTCCACTAATTTTCAAGCTGATACATGCCATCAACAACAACAAAGTCACACTTATGTGGGTTCCAGGGCATGAAGGAATCAAAAGAATTGAGGCAGCTGATCGCCTTGCAAAGAAAGGTGCAGCACCTGCACTCATTGATCCTGAGCCTTTTTGTTGGAAAAGCAAATGTCACCTAAAGGGAGAACTCAGGAAATGGGAAGAAATTGAAAAGTCCTTCTACCGAAGAGCAGCTCGAGGTCAACGACGAGCGAAAACCTCGAAAAGATGGTCCTGGCGGAGACTGACACTTGCTGCTTTTGCAACAATGCGACCGAAACCGCGGAACACATACTCTGCTCATGTGAAGTATTAGTCTGCCAAAGGCTGAATCACCTAGTAGTCGGGGCTTGTTTTGCGAAAAGTCGAATTCTAGAAGCATTTCATGTAACAATTGGATAAATGACGTTAACCCCCTATTTCGACCCCGCTGAATCCGAAAATACCGTTTATCAAGTCGAAATTCCAACTGGAAGTGAGATATTCAAGATGGCGTCCGAAATACACCTAAAATCTAATTATTTTCTACTTTCGGTCAGCAGGTCTATGTTTTCGGGGGTGTAAAATACGATGAGACACTCAAAAATGATTTGGAGCATCGAAAGTCCATCGAATGATCAAATTTTGACGAAATAGACCGAAATTCCAAAGAACTTGTGAAAACGTGTTGCATAATGTATATGCTTGCATACGCTTTCGAGGGTGCTCAATAAGTTTATGAGCCAAAAAAGCATTTGAACATTGTCCAAGCCTTCATTTCTTATATTTTGAGAGAGCCCCTTGCAGCCACGAGTTCCAAATTCGGAAAATGAATTGGGAATAGGTGGCAAAGTCATCAGGATTGGGACATATCGTCCATCAACAATTTTCCAGCCGTGATTATTCGGGTCTTATAAATCAGGATACTGATCATGGGCCTCAATCCACACTAGTATCTGAACATAACATTACCATCCTTCGATTTGTTCAATTTTCTTCTACCTGGAAGTAGCACCAGAAGAGTTTACAGAAGTTTTCTTCTATGTACTTGCTTCCACCGTTCTGTTTTTGTGACTGACGCAAACTTAAATGTAGTATCACATCCAGTGATTGCGTGGGAAGCCATCAGGTTTTTTATCTGTTGTGGTGCAAGTTTCTTACATAGTTCGTGAATTGGAATATACTCCATGCGTAAAAACCGAAAGAGAGGCTGTTGTTGTTCCTGTTGAAGACACTAGTGTGATTTCATTATTCATCTATCACTTTGAAAGAATGAAATGCAAGGAATGCTCGGTGATGTGTGGTACTTCCCGAGATAGAAAGTATATTCCAATTCATGAACTATGTAGAAAGCTCACATCACAACAGATCAAAAACCTGATGGATTTCCACGCAATCACCGAATGTGATACTAAATCTTGATGAGGGTCTGCCACAAAAACAGGACGGTGGAAGCAGTACATTGCAGAAAACTACTGTAAACTCCTCAGTCAGCTTGAAAAGACTCCTGATATAGCCCCCGAGGATCTCCGTTTGGTTGAACAGTTTGTGGTGCCAGCTTTATACAAGGTTTGTTGTGTCCCTTTTCTAAGACACATGGCGAATTAGAACTGTTAGCCGTTTTTATACCAATATCATTTTTATTTCGAGTTGGACCGGACATTACAACGGCAGACGCAGCCCGTGTTGCAATTTTTGGGACAGTGCGAATGATTTTTGCCATCTACCACTGATGCCATCCATCAACACATTCTTCGGTGCCACTTCCAGATAAAATTAACAAGGAGAAATAGAAAATAGAAAAAATCGGGGGATTTTAATTTTAGTCTGTTTTCTTTTTAGGTACTTACTATAGTGTTTGGTTTAACACCCATGATCAGTATCTTGATTCACCAGACCCGATTAATTGCGGCTGGAAAATTGGTGATGGACGGTAAGTCCCAATCTTGATGACTTTGCTACCTATTCCCAAGTCATGTCCCGAATTTGGAGCTTGTGACTGCATGGGGCTCTGCGGCCACTGCGGCACGAAGCAGTGTGGCTGCAGGGAGCCGAATGGAGCAGAAAAGATGAGGAAGACTACTAATAGTGAACTTTTTTTTTCAAAATATAAGAAATGAAGGCTTGGACAATGTTCAAATGCTTTTTTGGCTCATAAACGTATCGAGCACCCTCGAAAACGTATACAAGCATGTACATTATACAACACGTTTTCACAAGTTCTTTGGAATTTTGGCCCATTTCGTCAAAATTTGATCACTCGATGAACTTTCAAAGCTCCAAATCAATTTTTGAGTGTCTCATCGTATTCTACACCCCCGAAAACATAGACATCGACACCTCAATCGTATAGCTGACCGAAAGTAGAAAATAATTTGATTTTAGGGGTATTCTGGACGCCATCTTGAATATCTCACTTCCGGTTGGAAGTTCGACTTGATAAACGGTATTTTCGGATTCAGCGGGGTCAAAATAGGGGGTTAACAGCATTTATCCAATTGTTACATGAAATGCTTCTAGGATTGTAACGGAGGGCTTTTTTTGGAATTTAGCCCCGACTATAGAACAGGTCTATCTCACACCTGCTGAGGTGGAAAATTCAACCTTCTAGGCCTCAATCGCACGCACTTTGGTCAACACCAAAGACAAAATTCCCCCTCTCCACAAATCAGGTGTTTATGAAGTCTCTTGCTCTGATTGTAATGCTTAATACATAGGTCAGAGTGGTAGACGGATTCATACCAGAGTACTTGAACATGTGAAAATAACTGAAAAATCAGTGAACCTCGATATTGATGATTATAACACAAAAAGTTCATTCGCAAATCATATCCTCAACCACCAACATTCTTTTGATATCAATAACGACTTGGAAATTTTACATATATGCCAAAAAGGTGCTCTCCTCATGCTCATGCTCATCCTTAAACGACTCTAATGTTATCTCACTCAATGAACAAACTCATTTTGATTGCCAAAAATTCTTCAACTCTCTGGTTTTTTATTGATCAACTTATAGCGATATAATTTTCATCTTTCAGTTTCGAAATCTTTTTCCTGCTTTGGTCCCTACTACACTTTATGTTTATTCAAATTTATGTACCTATAGGAATCTACTCATTGGTTTAGGTCGAGTGGTGCTTGGTCGTCCACTAGTCTTTATCTACGAACAGTTGACATTGTCACTGTCATATATGTGTCTTGTCATCACAGAACTTACGTTTTGCGTTTTGTGAATTCCTAAAACGCCACTTGTTCTCTATCATCTGATGATGAAAGTTTGTTTTGTGTAATTAATATGACTCCACCGTTGTTTTCGGTTTTCCCAAAAATGGGTTTTGCCATTAAATCGTGATAATGTATGTACGTCCTCATAGGGGCACAGGGCTCCTTTGAAATTAACCTGACCTGTTACCGGTGCTTATTTGCACAATAATTTTATTCAATGTTTTTTTCATTCGTTAGTAAATTCTCTATTTCATACATTTTTCATGATGAACTTGTATCATATCATAGGACTTTTGGTTTGTAAGGATTAAGGCTGATGATGGACACATGTTCCGAAACATGTTCCCCAAAATAATCTTTCGATTATTAGACCTTGTGAAGATGATTTTATATTTTCTAACCCTCTAATCACTACACTCCACTTAGAGAAAATTATGGACTTCTACATAATATTTCCATATTTATATGATTTTTTCTTACAATTCTTCTTCCTAGAAACTGTGGTTGGAATATTTCTTTGTAATTTCGGGGCCCCTGTACTTAATATAAACCATAGATCTATAGAACAAAATTAAATATTTTAACTTGGTATATGATATTGATAGTCACGGTCAACTGTGAACACAGTGAACACACAAATTCTGAAGCAATTTCGTATTATTTGCAAATCTGCAACAACATATAAAGAAAAATTTGACGGCACGAATCGGAATTTTTCGTGTTACCACGCCATATACAGACAACAAAGGTTCAGTGACAAAAGATTTGACGCTGATTCAAAAGCAAATGCATGAAATTCATAATCAAAGAAGTCAGAAGCACCTGGATTCCGATAATTCGAACGTCGAATTCTGAATGACTGCGATTCGTCGCGCAAGGACGTTACTTTTTAAAAAGAGGTCTTCCGAGGTTCTGCCCTTTTTGTCGTAGGATTATGGATAACCCATATCGAATCGGACTCGTTCCTTTTTTATTTCTTGGAATACGTGCACGTGATTGTGTGCATAATGGGCGGATTATAAAAATGCTTTATTTTCGATGTGGCAAGGTCAGCACTTTTTTCAAGAAAATCGTTTATTGATCTGGCAAAGAAAGCTAAGGAGATTAAAATATAAGCTACATAACGAATCAATATAGACAGCCGTTGATACAATGACATGGTTTCTCGTAGTGACCGTTGGATTTTTCTTTATTTACCGCTTGTTACTTATGGATCCTGAACCGAGTCTCGAACTATAACACATTGTCTGTCAATGAAATAAGCAGAGTGCAACAAATCAAAAATATACAGAGAAGTTCACAAAAAACGGCCAAGATTGTAACTTTTGAATTATTCTAGATAGGGTTTCGAAAATTGGTGGGCAGCTATTATAACAAATTGCTCATTAATTGATGAAACAATGTTTCTTCTATTACTTCCAGTTTCACCGGAAACGACCCCATGTTTTGATTTTTAAATGGGACACCTTGTATTGTATTCCATAATCGGTTAGGGATTATCATGACGAATTCAACGATACCGGGTTTGATAGGGTTATTCCAAACGATTACAAAGATATTTGCGTACGAAGCTTCCATATGCCCATTGGGTGTGATTTCCCAATATCAAAACTTCTTTCTCTGTCACACTCATTGAGCATATGGAAACTTAGAACGCGAATATCTGCGTAATCGTTTGGAATAACCCTGTCAAACCCGGTATCGATGAATTCGTCGTGACAATCCCTAACCGATTATGGAATACAATACAGGATGTCCCATTCAAAAATTAGAAGTTGGGGTCGTTTATAGTGAAACAGGAAGTGATAGAACAAACATTTTTTCGTCAATTGATGAGAAATTTGATATACTAGCTGCCTAATACTAATTTTCAGAACCCTATCTGGAATGATTCAAAAGTTACAGTCCTAACAATTTTTGTGCACTTCTCTGTATACCTTCTCTGAGAAAACATGGTTTACTAAACCGCTTAGTTGGAATTTCTTTGGTACCGCTAATTTAAAATATTGGGATGTTTATTAACAACAACAAAACATTCCTATTTCTTACAAGAAACGTTACTTCACCACCTCATTATTCATCCTTAATAATATTACTATTTATAACAGAATTATTACTGTGCTGTCCATTCAGTTAATTATAGTTTCTTGCTGGGGTAAAGATTTCTTTTTTTAGGGTTGCTATGAACATATGTCTACTTGCCACTACTAATTTGATATTCATCAGAAATTGTCTATTGCTATTCACAGTTAAAAAGTATTAGTCATAAGTAAAAGTTATAGTTAAACTGCGATATTCGGACTGACCCGGGAGATTTCGAGACTGATGAAAGCAATCATCGCGAATTATATTTATATCGTTCCTACCGTCACTTTATTTCGATCTGACGAAGTTTCAAGGTCATCGTACCTGAGCATTTGAGTGAGATTTCGATTTTTGTGTTGTGTATTAACCTACCTATAAACTTCAGATCATTAGAAACCAAAAATATACATATTTTCTCCAATTCATTTATCATTTTGTCTAGACAAGCCCAGTCAGCACATCCTTTCGATGTCAACCTCGAAAGATGTCAAACAGCACTTTATCAAAACTCCTTCATCGCATAGAACGGCTAGGCTCTGGAATTCATTGCCTGAGGAAGTATTCCCAACAACATACAATTTCCAGAAGTTCAAAAAGAATTCTTATACCTACCTCCTGTCCCTATCCTCCCTAGGAACGCACGATGTTCTTTGAACATTATAGGGATTTCCTTTCGTGCGCTCCAAGCGATAAAAAAGTTCGTTTGTGTTGCTGAAGTAGCTAAAGTTTGTTTCCATAGTTGTCTCTGTTCATGGCATAATGTAAACAGAGAAAGTCATAGAAAAAATCAAGTTTAGCAGGTAGAGCAAACACAAACGAACAGGCCCCTAATCATAGTCTTGAGCACTTGCAAAAAAATATATTCAAGAACAAAGTAGTCCACATTTTCGTCTTACATTATTGTTTTTATCAATTGATAAACAAACTATCAGAAACGTATACAGTATGATGCAAATGTATGGAATAAATTCATTTCAAAACAAGACGACTTTCGGAAAAAAACAAAAAACTAGAGTTTAGAACTTTTTTTAGACGTATTTTTTCAACTAGACGACCCTTCGATGTTCAATTCTCAGTAGCAGACCTCTGCAAGATTCAATTAATCATATGATAATCCATTTTAATTTCAATCTTCTTATGCAACATTTTGACTGTTGAATAGACGATCGGTAGACCTTTAAATCAAGGTATCACATGACCCCTATTTGTATTTGAAAAAATCGTCCATTACGTCTTTACTCCAACACCGGTGACGTAACATCTCTCATATGAATATCATGAGATGAGGCTCCAGAAATTAAAACTCACGTGTTTTTGGAATTTTTTCAAATGTCGCCCATTTCTGAAATGAAATTTATTCTATACATTTGCATCATACTGTACATACTATAATTATTCATATTTCAAAAAAACATCAAGAATTGGTTGAGAAGTCTGACTGGTAATAACCTGAGTAAAATCTTCAACCCAAATATATAGTTATTTTCATTAAAAATCAACAATGCATAATATTGAGAGGTTGGTGTGATTCATTCATCTAAACATTGACAAACAAAATGATGTGGCGCTTGTCATTCTCATATTCAAGAAAAAATAGTACTGTATGTTTGTATATCCCTTAATTCATGTATATGTATGTAAAAATTGTAGAAAAAAAAATAATTTGGAAAAAGTCACTTTTTCCTTTCGAATATATTTTTGCTGTATTATTTGATTTATGTTTGTGTGTTTATGTGTATAGTCATTATATTCTTCATCACTAGACTACAAGATTGTATTTAGATTTAAATTAATACTCCCATAACAAAAAAACTTTATGGGAACTGTTGGGTTTATTCCACATCAAGTACCTAGTAGAAATGTATTTTGTAATATCGTTTCCCTGTATGACTTAGCGAATAAACTATTATTATTATGTATAGGCACAATCAAATCTGCCTCCATTCTTGAAACGATGAAAATCAATAAATCTTTTGCCAGCGGCAGATCCTTATCGCGAAAAATTAACTCGCTAAACACGCCGATAATTTTATCTGAACAAGTAATTAAGATCCCACATCTCCGAGATAGTGTTACACGATACGATATTTCAACTGGGTACTCCAGACGGTAGGCACAAAAAGCCTTTTGTTCCTGCTATAGGCACTCTTATCACCGATCTCAGATCTGCCGAGTCTGAAAAGGCTTGATCATTATCTACGTTCTCGAATTGTATATCTGTGCAACATCTGCTGATGTAGATTCTAATCGACAGATCTAGCCGAAAAATAGAACTCTATCTCGGATCTTATCAATCCATCTCATCTGGGACTTCGACGGGTCCGTAAGGCCCTTGTAGAGAGACATTATTGTGTGCCAAAGAGAGAATGTAAAGCCACTGCAGCTAACCAAACATTGGCCTGTCTTTTAAAAACATTGAATAGAATTTGGCTCGGGCTCGGCATTGTTGGAATTTCAAGATACAATCTCCTACAATTTATAGTATTTTATTTTAGGGTTTTGTATTGCTAACCATCTAGTCGTGAAGAAATTATTTCTTTATAATAATATAATATAACACATTCTTACTGAGGGTGCATGCATCGCCTTTGGGGTAGTTTCCTTTTCATTACAAAAGAGTGCAAAAGGTTTCTTATTTTTATATGGTCGAATGGGCTGAATTTAGAGATTTAGTAGTTTCACAATTGCTGGCTTTGGTCCTTTTGGATTTGCAAATTCACGGGTACGTGATTTTGCTGAAGTGATTTCTGGATTTGCAATGATTGTATGTGTATACTAACGATTTGAGGCTTACTTGAGGGTGTAAAATCTCAATAATTTTTAGGCAGTGAATGTTAATGCGAATTTATGGAGTTCACGCTAGAGAAGACAGCAAAAATGTCAATTCCAAAATGAAGTCTGAAATAGTTATTTATTTGGAAATGGAATTTAAACATTACATGACATTTTAGAATTACTACTACTAAAATAATTATTTAGATGAGTTTCCCTCTCACGCCCGTAAACATTAACATCGTGACTCGAGGGCATATTCCTTCAACAATTTTATGTCGAAAGTGCCCCTTATACACACAAATAACAACTTTGCCCACCCAGTGGATTGCAGGAGGTGGTCCACTTCTTTTGCCATGTACTAATATATTTGGGGACCCATGAAAAGTTTAGTGTATTCGAATAAACTGCAAACTGGGTATCAACCCTGATATGCCTGAAAAAATGTTTTGTCATATTTCGATTTTTGTTGTGTAAAACTAGTTCAGTATTCAAGAATGAGTAACAGAAATATATTGAAAACAATTTCAAAAGCAGGAGTTTAAAAAAAGACGGTGTCCTTTTATAAGGACAGTAGGCAAATGGTTGACATTTCCTTGAATGAAAGTTTCTGTTATGTCAATATTCTGAATATAATATAAGAGGACTTTGAAACCATTCTGAACATTGATTTCTAATTTGTCAAAAATAATTTATTGAGGACTGATTGAAATAAAAATTTCTGGAGGAAACCGTTGATCAAACTGATCAATTATTTCCATTAACTCTTTCATTTGATCGTCAAGCGATATAATTCTCGTCAATTTTTGATAAAACATAATTGACAAGCCAAGCGAGTTAAATTTATTTGGCGGATAATGAACAGGTTGATATATATAGTACTGCAAAAAGAAAAACTAAATATATTGATAACCCCTCTGTCACGTGCAACTGCCACCTTGATTAATCATACCAATTATTATGAATCATGTTACAGTTATGATATGCAATTAGGTTGTTCTTGTGAATTTTTGCAATTATTTTGTCAGAAACGAATCAATGTGTGTCGGCAGTTTGGGACAAAGTATGATGTAGTGCCGGTAATAATTCATAATAAATATGTCTCATACAGTAATATTTACTGAAGGATTTATTTATGATAGTCGTGTATCAAGAATATACAAAGAGGAACATGGTAATGATTTGGCTGGCCCCAAAAAGAACAGAGAAAGAGAAAAACCCAATTTAGACCTTTATGATGGTGAACAAGTCGCAATTAGGAATTGTATCTATGACATGTATAAGAACAGTAAGTATTTTCACTGGAAATTAATGATCATTTTAGGTAATACCTATGTGTTTGATTTCGAATAGAGGAACACATTACATTAAAAACATTGAGAAATAAACTTGCTGAACGTTATCTCTTTAATGGAGGCATCACATATCTCTGGAAAGTGTTGAAGAATATTGGCTTCAAGTTCAGGGAAGATGATCCACGAACAGGATTGATGGAACTAACTCACATTGCAGTGAAGCGTATTACGTTCCTGCAGACATACTGCCAATTGAAAAATGAAGGTTTAAGACAATTTGTTTTTCTTGATGAGACCAGGATCTTTCAGGATGGAACATTAGGACACTCATGGCAAGACTCCAATGTCAAACGTGTGAAAAAAAAACAAAGTAGGAGGTTCCAGGTATTTTTTATGATTCTGATGAATAAATATAAATTGCATTTTGTGATTCATATTTGATTCATCGTCCTACATGCTGGATGTGAAGATGGATTCATTCCTGGTCAGAATTAGTATTTTCTTCAAAAACTGAACATGGAGATTACCATGGGGAAATGAACCAACATAACTTTCTCCACTGGTTTGAAAATCAATTGTTGAAGAATTTGGAGAAAACTTCCACAATTGTTATGAGTAATGCGAGTTACCGAGGTACAATGATGCATAAAGTTCCCACTGCAGCCTACAAAAAAAAACACACAAACAAGAATGGCTTACCAACAACAGAATTCAGTTTGACTATGGAATGTTGACTTAATCAAAATTCGATAAGACACATTTTTTTTATCGCTTGGAGCGCACGAAAGGGAATCCCTATAATGTTCAAGGAACATCGTGCGTCCCTGTTAGTAAAATAGGTATGTTTCATTAAAATTTGTGTAAATTTTATCTTTTTTGAAGTTTTTCAATTACCATGGATTTTCTTCGGGTAAGGGCCAAGGCGATTTGAAATAATAAAATATTCTATAGGGCTGAGATATTCTTTAATTTCTAGGAACAAGCCACCCCCTGTTTATATGGCAGACACTCTTGCAGAACAGTATGGTCATCAGATACTGAGACTTCCACCATACCACTGTATTTTCAACCCAATTGAAATGCTATGGGGGATCACCAAAACTTATTATAGAGATCATGTTGGCCAGCATGGGAGTTCTGTGGTAAAATCTCTGGATATGTGGAAAGAGTCTCTGAGGCAAGTTACTCCAGAAATATGGGCCAATAGTGTTCGTCATACTGAACAAATAATTCAAAGTTGGTGAGAGAGAGAAAATATTTTGGATTTGCAAGATATTCCACGAGTGATTATAAATGTAGGAGAGGATGATTCTGATAGTGAGAATGATTTTGATGACTGTGAAGAAGATTGAATGACATTTGAAATTTTTCAGTGTGCTATATATATTGGGGTTAGAAAATTGTATCATTTGGTGTAAGATTATTTCTGTAGATGAGGGTTAGACAATTGTATTATATAGTGTTAGTTTATCGTGATGACATAATTGTTTCATGAGTTTTTGTGGGTTTTCCTCATGAATTATATTGAGAATATTGAAGTAAGAACAACTCTTGTTGTTTATTTCATAATTTCCAATATAAGTAGATGCACCACTATTGATTTTCCCAAGAAACAAAATCAATTGATCAAATGTCTTCTCCATTTCACCAATTTATAGTAAATGAAAAACATTCAGAACGATTAGATAACCTCAAAATTGAATTCGAAGTTTTTTTCACTCAGTTAATGTGAAAACTGGTCAGTTTCATTAAGAGGAATGAATTCAAGACATAATTATGTAATGGTAGGAGAATAAGTTATTTTTAATGTTAATATCTGTATGTTTGTTGAGGTTGTTATATAATAAATCATTCTTCAAGTAATTATTCTTTATAATAATTTCATTATCATATTTCATATTCAGTTTATTGTTTAGGTTCATGGTTCTTTAGATACTCAAATATTGAAGTTCGTTTATCAACTTCAAGTGCTGATTTTGAAACATAAATGGACGGCTTTTGAGTTGGTTGCAAAAACATTATAACGTCCGACGATCGTAATACTAGACATATCCATATTCGGGCGGTTGGTCATTCAGTCATTTCCTTTCAACTGGCAACACTGTATGTGTTGACATATTGACGTCACTATCAACTAAGCGTGAAAGCAGTTTAAGTGTGTTTTCACATCAGAAAAATATCCGAAAAATATTCGCATATCATATATCAGTGAAAGCAAAAACGCAACAGTTACAATGTCAAAATAATCACAAAATGATTGTATAGTACACCACTTTGGTGTTAAATAACACGAACCGATCGAATCAGCACTATAGGTACTCTAGTGTAGTTCTTGACTGTATGTAAGAACGAATGACACCCTCTGATGATGGTGTTAAAAATATCAGTGTTAATTCTCACTAAAACAAAAACAATCAGGTCTAAAACAGGAGACACCCAAAAGTGTTAGCTGGTGTGAACTGGTGTCATTTTTCTCACTTTGTAACATATCGAAAAAAGCTGCGCTTAGAATTATTTTCCCAAACAAGTCGAGAATTAATGAGAATAGTTTATAAATAACAAAATATTTTTCGAATCCAAATTCTCGTTTTGTTTCAGACGGCCCTAAATAAATATATAATATTTACATTCTTGAGTGTCAAAACAGTTAATACTGAATACGAATTCCTCAAATCGAGAGATTTCGAATTTTCTCATCAGAAGAAAGGTTTTCGAAAGATCAGGTTCTGTTTTTCCAAGCAAAGATTTATTCAGAAAAGTATTTACATAATTACAGTGTTTTCCTAAATGTAATACATATACTATTCACAATTCTCAAAAAAACTTCTCAGCAACATATTATTATGATGTTCGTATCGGAGTTCCAATTGTGTCCAATTTTTTATTTATTGCTTTATTGTAATTTGTTACTATGTAAATAAGTGCTATTTCAGGTTTACAGTAAATTTTTTCTCATTTCTTATACTTTCGATTGAATTTGGAAGATAATTATATGTTTGCATTCCTTTGTTCACAGGGTTTCTTGATGCTATATTTGTTCGGACACTTTGAAGGTGCAGATTATTTCTGTCACTAATGTTGTATTCATGAATATCATTATTGTTCGTGATTGTAATGTTTGTTTTCATATTGTGGTAAAGAATTCTATGTACAAATTTACCCTGTTCTAATTTGAATACAACATCAAGTTTTTGTATTTGTGTTGTTTGGTATACCAAGTTTGTATTTGTCCGATTCTGTAAGGAGAATCATTTCTTTCTATTCTTGAACAAACATGAGCAAATCCACCGATGTAAAATATTTATTCAACACAAACTCACTCACAAACGTCCTCCAAGTAATTTTCGAAATCTATTGTACAAATTTAAACAATCTCCAATCTTCTAAAACGATATCTTAGTCGAGTTTCATATAGCTTACTTGACACAAAAGATTCAAGAAACGCTTATAGCACGTGTTTTGCTCTCAGACTGTTCATAGGATCCTCTTCTGATGGATAATTAGTCACAGTCTAAGCAGAATTCGTGCACGTGATATAACAATAGACTAACAAAAAGTCTTCGAAATGGTTAACCAATTGTTAGCGACTTATTATGCTGTTATATATTGTATACAAACTGAGACCCTGAGGCTTTTGTGTTTTATTTATGGTTTCACCGATCGCAAGAATGGGTTTTAAGGATTTAATTTTATGGCAGATCGATTTATTGATACGACGGCTTTGCCTTTCAGCTAAACACAAACCAGAAGTAGGTTTAATCGACGGTAGATTTATTTCAATTAATTATCTGTAAGGGTTTGATCTCGGATTTCATGTTCAATTTGGTCTTTGATAGACTGGTAAATATAAAAAAAATGTTATCGTATCGCAAATCAGTAAATCAGAGTATTTGAGAATTAAGAGGGAATGCTTTATGCATTCAAATAATTGCTGTCGGTAGGTTTGATTTTTATCAGACTACAATTTATTTCAATGTTACATATTATTATCAAATTCCCAAAAAGGGAACAAGAACCTGCCCAACAACTACAGGCCCATTGCCCTGTTATCAGTGATCTCCAAAGTGATGGAGAAAGCCATCAATATTGACCTTATCAAATATCTGGAGAGCTCGGGAATCATCAATGATAGACAATACGGCTTTCGCCACCGAAGATCTACTGGAGATCTACTTGCCTACGTCACCCATTTATGGCAAGCTTCATTAGAAAAACACGGAAAATCTCTAGCTGTCGCGTTGGACATATCGAAAGCATTTGACCGTGTTTGGCACGAAGGACTCCTCCACAAACTACCATCATACGGCTTACCACCTCAGCTATGCCATCTCTTATCGAGTTTTCTTTCAGGCAGATCGCTTCATGTGGTGGTGGACGGTGTATCGTCTGATACAATTGGCATCAATTCCGGCGTTCCACAAGGATCAATTTAGGCACCAACATTATTCCTTCTCCATACCAATGATCTGTTGGGAGTAACTCACGGCGCAGGCAGGTCAATGCTGTCAATGAAGACCTTGCTGAAATCACAACCTGGGGAACCAACAACCTAGTTGAATTCAACGCCACCAAGACTCAAGCCTGTATTTTCTCTAGAAAGGCGGAACTCAGTATGCCCGACATTGTAATGTCTGGCACTACCATCCCCACCAAGCCCACCATATCTATGCTCGGTATTTCCATCAGCAACACTCTTTCATGGGATAATCATGTCAGATCCATCGCAAAAGCTGCTTCACAGAAACTCGGATTCTTGTTCCGTGCGAAATGCTACTTTACACCTCAACAGCTCCTCATGATCTACAAAGCGCAGATACGGCCTGTTCTAGAATAGTGTTCCCACATATGGGGCTCAGCACCAAAACATACGCTGATGCTCTTATAGATTCCATCCAGAGAAGAGCCTTCCGCCTGGTGGGTGACGCCACACTCACTCGCTCTTTGACATCATTGGAACACCGTAGAAAGGTCGGCGACCTTTCACTTTTCTATCGATACTACCACGGGAAATGTTCTTCGGAAATCTCTGCTATCATCCCTTCACTAGCAATACCATCAGTCAGACGAACTAGACAAGCCCAGTCAGCACATCCTTGCGCTGTCAACCTCGAAAGATGTCGAACAGCATACTTTATCAAAACTCCTTCATCCATAGAACGGCTGGGCTCTGGAATTCATTGCCTGAGGAAGTATTCCCAACAACATATAATCTCCAGAAGTTCGGAAAAAATTCCAATACCTACCTCCTATCCCTATCCTCCCTAGGAACGCACGATGTTCTTTGAACATTATAGGAATTCCCACTCGTGCGCTCCAAGAGTTAAAAAAAAAATTCATGCATGACCGATTTCAAATAGCGTTCTTCAACTATATTTCATTACATTCAACAAAATTGTTATTTGACATGAAACAGATTCTGTTGATTATAAACTGTAATTTCCTTGTTCAATCAATCGTAAAATTCCGAATAAATTTACTTTTAGTCAAACCATAGATTAACGACTGGGGGAGTCGTTAATCTATGGTCAAACTATCCATTCATACGGAATCCTGAAAGAGTTCTATTCTCAATCTCAATTTACCAAATTCAGGATAGAAAATTAAATATACAGGGTTATCCACCTTTGAGTACTGACAACCGCGACGATTTTTTCAAACGAAACTTTCTATATATTTTTTTTATGTTCAGGTTCTCACGAAAAGGAATATCCTGTAATGTTCAGAGAACATCGTGAGAACCAAGGGAAAAAAGGTAGGAATTGGTGTTCTTCTTGAATTTCTGGAGGTTATATGCCTCGGGGGACACGTCCCTTGGCATTGTGTTCCAGAGCCTCGCTGTTCGTTGAATGAACGAATCTTTGGAAAGAGATCATCTGCAGGTCTCCAAAGTGACCACGAAGAGGTGCGAAGCCTCAACTCGACGGGTTAATCTCGCGGGGACTGCCAAGGGAGGTCCATGAAAATATCTATAAAATAGAGCCAGATCGCCAACTTTTCTATGGTGTTCCAGAGAAGTGAGTAAGTTTGTGAGCGAGGCATCACCCACGAGACGAATCGCCCTTTTTTGGACAGAATCCAACAGTTTGGGTGCTTCGATCTAAGAAATTGTTTCGTGGTACCGAAAATATGATTTAATATACAGGGAGGTGCGAAATTCATAGCCGATGCTATGAAAGTGCATCAACTTTTTTTTGGAAATTATTCCATTTTTACTACCAGAATATGATTTCATTATTTGAAAATTACATTATTATTTTCCAACAAAATATAGTTTGTCAAATTTAATTATAGTTCTCCTGGTCAAATTGAATTTATTTTCGAACATAAAAAATATTTTGTGATATTGAGTATATGAATATTGTTATTGTAACATATTGACTTTGGTAGGAACTGCGACACTTCGAATTTTAATAACATTTGTTTCATCAATTCATAACTTGATCATTTCGATCAACGTGTTCAAGGGAACAGATATCTGATATTGTATACTATATATTATATATTGTATATTATATAAAGACTTATATTGGAGCAAAATATTCTTTGTTCATACAATAAATCATCGCAGTTGAATGGAACCAATAAACATATATTTTGTTTAGTTGTTGTCATGGATATAGGACTCAGGTTTCTCTATTATGTTCAGTAGATTCTTTCGCCCTTAAAAAAACATATACCTTTATGGTATTGGCATATCTGAATGATTGGCCATCAGTATAGGTATTTATTGACTAAGATAAGCATTGAAGTTTAGGCTTCAGTCATGCATTCTTCAAAATCTGATTTTTTGAAATAATATATACCTAATAGTTCCGAAACCATTCTTGAGCTGTTTCTGAAAATTAAAAAAATATACAAAATATACCCAAACTGAAGCAAAGGACAGCTGCAGGCCCTTAAAGAAGACTTAACCACTGAGAAAATAAACAAATATATGCCGTTCAATATTGTTTACAAAGTAAATACAAACTGTTCAAAGCTCCAAAGTCAACCTTGAATAGTGTAAGGTAGGTGATAAGCCTATATGTTTGCTACAGAAACCGTGCTATAGAGGTGTTATTGAGAGGCAACCATGTGAAGAGTTTTCATCGTTTTTTCATTGTCGGAATATTGTTACAAAATTATATGTGATTCAGTATGTCCCAGATCAAAATAAATGATGGATAGTCGGTGTTTTGAGGAATTGCGATAGTATTTTATATTTTATAATGAATTCAATTCAATCCGATTTCGGAAATATCACTTGTTTTTAATGATATATTGTTGAAAAAACAGAAGAGTGCGTTTCTCCCGGAGACCATGACACTATGTACTAATGATAAGGCTGAATATTCCTGATGATTTTAGTAAGTAGGTACAAAGTAAATACGTTATATTTTTCAAGATGAAGAATTATGGGGATTGTCTTTCGACGCATTACAATAATACATGAACTTTTATACAGGGTGTTAATTAATTGAGTGCCGATAATGAAAGGTGTGAATCCTTGGGTGTTTTCAAGGAGGAAAAATTATATCAACATATGTTCCTCGAATTATTCGATCTACACGGTGTTGAAAATCTTGAAATCTTGAGGAGAAAGTGAAATTTTCATCATAATTTTTTATAACTCTCATATATTTTTATGATATTCATTCACATGCACCTTCTGATCATTAAGGAGCAATTTTTGTCGTGAAAGATTTCTTGAAATTTTCACCAATGACGTCCGTACGGAGTTTGAACTGACAATTTTTGAAGAAAATAATGACGCCATGGATTTTAAAAAATCAAAATTTTCTTTGAAATCCCTATCAATTTTGAAGGCAATTTGGTCTCCAGACTTATTCCATACGACGTATACCGTTTTCGCGTAAAAAATAAAAGTCAAACAATTTTTTTCTCCAGTTAATTGCGATTGTTTTTAGATTTTTTTAATAAAATTTGGCAGGCATCCACTATGAGTGGAAACAATTTTGTTCTGGAACACGTTTGATTTAAAAAAGAACTGAACGTCTCTGATTTTCACACCTTGTAGCTCAAAAACTAATATGTTTAGTACTTATGTTGAAATAAGTTTCATTCACGTCTTGTTGTATCGGTACTCAATTAATTAACATCCTGTTATATTCCAAACAGAAGTAATTGAGCCCTAGGGATATCATGAAGGTTATTTATTCAGACCAATCATATAGAGATGATTATGGGCGATTGTTCTTATGCTTGAAAAAGTGGAGCTTGATATAAAGTTTTGCATTTTCAGGTAGTTTTATTATTAAGAGTTCAACGTGATTTTGATTCGTTCAGAAGATATCCTTAATGGCAATATTTCAGAAACTTATTCACTAGGTGAATTTTTTCTGACATCAAAATGGAAAAATATCTTACAGTCTTCTCGAAAATGGTATGTTTCACGGCATTCTAACAGGAGTACTTTCTTTATGATTTTGAATACTCATAATATTCTGATAATTTCCGGTATCATTTTTGAGTTAGGTAATCGTGAAACAGAAAAAATTGGGGAATTTGTATAGCATCGATTACGAGTTTTGCATCTCCCTGTGTATCATATCATTCGTACCACGATTTGTATGAAACATTTCGTGATTCTAGGATCGATGGTACAAAGATAATTGAAGAAATCTGCATTTAGGAACATAATATACAAAGATCTGTTGCACCCTTATACACGGAAAAAAATATTGTTTGAATCAACAAAAATTCTGGAAATTCAACAAAGTCTGAGTGGCATATATCCAAGACAAAATATTTTTTTGCTTCAACAAAATTGTCTTGTCAGTTTTCAACTCAAAATTCACTTGATGTAATTCACTATTGTTTCAACTCAACGGCAAGATTTGGTTAAATGAACAAAGACTATTTTGTTCCTATAATACAATATCTCTGCTCTGAAGAACTCATTCTGTTGATCGAAATGATCATGTAATCTCATTCAGGTGATAAAATTTCCAGTTTTTCAGGAAGTGAATATGTTGAAATAACAATATATATCCTGATTATAACAAAATATTGCCTCCATCCAATGACAAATTTCATTCGATTAACAAAATCATATTTAGAATTGACGAACAATTTTGTTGAATAATATTGTTTGATTTTCCAATTATTGAATTATTTCAAAACTGAGAGAAATAAGAGATTGATTTTCTCAGTTGAATCAAGACTATCAGCTTGCTAGCGTCATTAGAAGTTCTAGGACAGCTTATGATACAATTGTATAAGCGGAAGCTCTAGGTACCTATTTGTTCATCTCAATCGAGGCGAGCGTATAGGAAGGTGGAATAATAATAATAATAATTTATTAATCCTTCAGATTACAAAGTAATATTGGACAGGTCAAATAAATCAACGTTGATACATATAACAAAAAAATAGATAAAAGAGTATAATACATTTCACACAGAACAGGTAGCGACACAGTTATTTCCATTGAAAAACTCAGAGGTATTGTAAAAACAACCCTCAATGAGAAAATTTTTGAGATCATTTTTGAACTTGTTGAGATTTTCATTCATAGTTATATACATGGGCAGATGATTGAAAAACTTTATACCCATATAGAAAGGGCTCTTTTCATATAGGCTTGTGCGGTGTCTAGGTATACGCAAGAGATTTCTATTGCGCGTACAATGATCATTATTATATGAAATTTTTGAAACTTGTGTAGGTTTCTTCTCTTATACATTACACAGTGATAAATATAGATCGAGTAAAAAGTAAGCAAGTTATGCTTTCGAAATATAGGTCGACAGCTTTCCCTGTAATCAAGATTGAAAATTAGTCTTATATATATAATTCTTTTATTTCTGACAGTGACATTATAAGCTTATATCGTCATAGTTACGATATCTATTATGAGGGTCATAACTCCCTTGGGATGTTATAGATGCTATAATTCCCTCTAGCTAAAATTAAATAAGAAATGCATAGCAACAACCACGCAATAACGTAGCAATAAGGAATCTCCTATTCGCGGTAGTCAAGATCATCATCTGACGTTCTGATGACATTGAAACTATACGGAAAAACATGTCTAACTTCCAATCGGGAAGGTATCTAATGAATGAAATCAGTCAGAAATAAAATTATCTATGTATCACGGGAATTATAGAGCCTCAATAACCTCTGGCAATTGTGTCCCTCGGGCCAGAGGCCCTCGGGACGCAAACTTTGCCATCGGTAATTAAGGCCCTCATGATTCCCTTAATACATAAATAACTATTTTGAGAAATCAGAATTCTAATAGAGTTAGTTGCATTACCCCATAATATTACATTGTTGCTTATATGCGAATAAACTAATGCATAGTACACATTAAGCAACTGGTATGTAGTGAAAACATATTTTAGTTGGAGAATAGCATAATACCCACTATTGATCCTTTTGCTCACATGATCTATATGTGTTGTCCAACTCATATCAGAGTCGACAAACGTTCCTAAAAATTTTGTGGATTTCGATAGTTCAATAGGGGTATCATTAACCATTACTCTGAATGGATAATTGAGTTTGAGTCTTGAGGAGAAGTGCATACAAACAGTCTTATTCGCACCAGTTGGTAAAGTTCCCTGAGACCATGTTGAGTTTACTTTAGAGTTCTTCCGGAGTATCAGTGCTGACCGCAATAGTAGTATCATCCGCATACAGTATGACACAATCAGAATCTAAGTGATATGGTAAATCATTTATGAAGAGCAGAAAGATAAGTGGCCCTAAAATAGATCCTTGAGGAACTTCTAAATCTATGTCATGTGAATGAGAATCATTATTATCAATTTTAACAAGAATTTTCCGGTTCTTCAAGAATGATACAATCCATGAAAGAAAAGTTCCTCTGAAACCCAGCATGTATAGTTTGCTTTCCAACAAAGCAAAATCAACCGAATCGAACGCCCTAGAAAGATCGAAGAGAAGTACACCAACATACTTTCTATTTTCTATAAGGAATGCCATCTAGTGGTGATAATGCAACTAGATAATCAATCAACAAAATATTTGTTAGATATAATGTATCTGTCGGTTTAGGTCAACAAAATGATTGATTTAACAATAAAATGATTGTTGAAACAACATAATATGATGTCATAACATGACAACCAGCCATAAACAAATGTTTGATGAATCAAATTGTCTTACCGAATTACATTCTGGCTTTTTTTTAGTCGAAGTGAACTTGGCATTTATAATTCGAATTTTGTTGCCATTAGGTGATTCAACTCAAAAAACTGCCAGAAAAAATTAATAGTCGGTAGGCCAGAGGCAATTGTTTTCGTCAAATTGCCAGGCAACAAAATTCTTATTGATACATGCCAAGTTTACCTCGACAAAAAAAAGCTCTCGTCTGTCAAAAAAAAATTGACCAAAATAATTTTGTCGGTGCAACAAATCTTTTTTTGTGTGTAAGAAGCATTTCACACAACCTGTGTATCTATAAATTTCATATTCATTCATGCACTCTGCAAACGATGGGAAGTTGAGAATAGCATAATACCCACTATTGATCCTTTTGCTCACATGATCTATATGTGTTGTCCAACTCATATCAGAGTCGACAAACGTTCCTAAAAATTTTGTGGATTTCGATAGTTCAATAGGGGTATCATTAACCATTACTCTGAATGGATAATTGAGTTTGAGTCTTGAGGAGAAGTGCATACAAACAGTCTTATTCGCACCAGTTGGTAAAGTTCCCTGAGACCATGTTGAGTTTACTTTAGAGTTCTTCCGGAGTATCAGTGCTGACCGCAATAGTAGTATCATCCGCATACAGTATGACACAATCAGAATCTAAGTGATATGGTAAATCATTTATGAAGAGCAGAAAGATAAGTGGCCCTAAAATAGATCCTTGAGGAACTTCTAAATCTATGTCATGTGAATGAGAATCATTATTATCAATTTTAACAAGAATTTTCCGGTTCTTCAAGAATGATACAATCCATGAAAGAAAAGTTCCTCTGAAACCCAGCATGTATAGTTTGCTTTCCAACAAAGCAAAATCAACCGAATCGAACGCCCTAGAAAGATCGAAGAGAAGTACACCAACATACTTTCTATTTTCTATAAGGAATGCCATCTAGTGGTGATAATGCAACTAGATAATCAATCAACAAAATATTTGTTAGATATAATGTATCTTTCGGTTTAGGTCAACAAAATGATTGATTCAACAATAAAATGATTGTTGAAACAACATAATATGATGTCATAACATGACAACCAGCCATAAACAAATGTTTGATGAATCAAATTGTCTTACCGAATTACACTCTGGCTATTTTTTAGTCGAAGTGAACTTGGCATTTATAATTCGAATTTTGTTGCCATTAGGTAATTCAACTCAAAAAACTGCCAGAAAAAATTAATAGTCGGTAGGCCAGAGGCAATTGTTTTCGTCAAATTGCCAGGCAACAAAATTCTTATTGATACATGCCAAGTTTACCTCGACAAAAAAAAGCTCTCGTCTGTCAAAAAAAAATTGACCAAAATAATTTTGTCGGTGCAACAAATCTTTTTTTGTGTGTAAGAAGCATTTCACACAACCTGTGTATCTATAAATTTCATATTCATTCATGCACTCTGCAAACGATGTGAAGTTGATATGTATGCAATTAATATCAAATGAATCGAAAGTATGGGTTCTTCTCGGGTAATGACACAAAATAGTTTTATAATTTAAAC
This sequence comes from Phaedon cochleariae, assembly GCA_918026855.4. Lineage (NCBI taxonomy): Eukaryota > Metazoa > Arthropoda > Insecta > Coleoptera > Chrysomelidae > Phaedon > Phaedon cochleariae. The sequence continues at coordinate 15,938,870 of OU896707.1, read as the reverse complement.
TAAGCCATCTGTCTAGTGTTATAACAATGAGAAGCCACCATGTTTGTATTCATTTGAAAATTTGGTCGACACGGTTGGTCTCTTATTTTTAGTGTCTATTGTTGAACTTTTCTTTTCGAAATAATGGATATTCGTGAAGGTAAAAGTCAGTACTAACGTTTCAATACAAAGCAATTATTTCGTTAACATTTGCTATAGCTTTATAGGTCCTATTGGAACAATGCATATTGAACTAACAGGGTGGTCTGAGGTCTCCCACTGAAAGGAAGTTATAGGCGACAGCATTATTGGCATTGACAAAGGTTTTGACAAGATGTTAACCAGGAACTAAACACAGAATAGGAGGTGATCACTAGACAAATGTCCCCTTTTCAAATCAGACATCTTTTAGTGTCTCTCGATTCCTAAATCAATTCTTGGAATACTTATACCTACACTAAAAAAAAAGAGTGAAATTCCACTCACAAAATATTGGGCGGATTCTTCAGACCATAATATGTCGATAAAACCGAATATTACTCATTCAAAAATTGCTGTGGAGAAAGATATAGGGCGTTAAAGTTGAATATTTTCTTTCGTTTTTTGCTAATATTCTCACTGTTTATCAATTATAATCCAAATCGATACAGAGACATGATTTTGTACAGGAAATATTATTGTACGTATTATTCCACAGTTTGTTATAGGAGGCGCAACGTCGTGAATGATTCCTGATGATGGAATGTACTGAAAGCTTTTTCAGCGAAGCTTTTGGTCGATTTTAATCAGAAAATATGACATGAACATGATATCTACGTAATATTCGTACTCCTGTTTGAAAACGATAATTTCATCCGTTTTCGAGGAAAACGTGCTTTGGACTGTCAGATGATTGTTGTTGGTGAATTACATATCTTGTAAGTGAATGAATATTGGTGCGAGATAATGATCAATACTTGTTCTATTGAAACGCCCTGTATGTTTTTCCAAAGCAATATTTTATTGAGACATATTTGGTCCTATAACGAACCCTCCATCCTTATCAAAACAATTTTCAATATTCAAATAACATTTTTTTGTTTTTCATCATTTGAAATATTTTTCCCCAGAACAAGTGAGGATTATTTGACTTTTCCTAATAACACAATTATGTCCCATGGATATCCTTAGGACGTCCTGTCGGAACATTCAGGACGTCCATAGGACGTTCGAATTTGGTACCGTGGACGTCCATTGGACGTCTGTGGGACGCACAAATGTCCCACTTGAGGACCAACTAGGGACGTCCTTGAGGGATGTCCCTGGGACAACTATCGAATACCTAAATCCTACAGTATTTTTTCATCAAGCACTACGGAGGACATCCTTAGGACATCCGTAGGACAACCTATCAGCAACGCTGAGGGATATCCATTGGATGTCCATAGGATATCCCAGGGACGTACGAATTATTCTTGAATTAGAATTTTTCTGGGTCCCTCTAGGACCAGATCTTGCAAAACTGCTGAGGACATCCAGTTGAGTTGATGGTCCGTAGAAAGTCCCCAATAGATCCTGAAAAAGTATCCGAAGGATGTCCAATGGACTCACGTGAATGACATTGACGGAGAGTATTTATACCCTAGGAGCAATCATTCGTAGGTGAGGTGTAAGTTAACGTCCTCGCAGGAACAACATATTGAAAGTACCGACAGGGATGTTCGTAGGACGTTATTTCTAGGACATTGGAAGAGTACAGTTCATGTACCAATTGGGACATCCGACGGATATCCCTAAGGGACATTTCGATTGTTATACGACCCTGGAAATATCAAGGGCACCTGATGTGCAGAGATATTTGAAGGAATGTACCATCAAGGACATTCCATGATTGCCTAGGAGGAATATTTTATAAGATCTGAAGTCATGTCAGAATATGTAGCACTCAGGACATCCGATGTATGTCCCTAAAGAAACGTTCAAAATCATATCCCATCAGGGACATGCCAAGGACGTCCTTGCATGGATATTCTACAATATGTACCACGTTGGACGTCTAAGGAATGCTATTTCTAGTACATTTGTAATGATGTACCAGCTGGGACATTCCGTGGACGACCTTGCTCGGACATTGCATGATATGTAAGGAATGGGACGTCCCAAGGACACTTATTCTTGGTCCGGGACATTCGGATTTGAATTGTACAAAATTGGGACGTCCCTAGGACGTTGCGTGCTATTAGGGTTATGCTTTCATTATCTGAATGCTTGTCTGATGTAGCTTTTTGTCTTCCTTATTGTAGTACTTCCTGAAACAAATAATTTTTGCTGATGATGAAGCTTTGAAGCTTAGAAACATGTTCCAATTCCAATGTTAAATAAAGTATAGTTCTAGTGGAGTTGACTGGTAGATTTTTTCCTGCCTCCTTTGAGGTAACCTGGTCCCAGTAACTATACAGGGTGTCCCAGAATAACGTTCGTATGATCCAGGCGGTAATTCATCAGATACAAATTAAAAAAAAAATGTTCCGATGATATAGGTCCTTGAAAATGCAGTTTTCTTCAATCACCTTTGTTGCCATTGATCCTATAATCACGAAATATGGTAATTGAGGGTAACTTAATCCTACAAATCATGTCATGGTAAGAAAGAAATGATTTAATATACAGAGAGCTGCGAAACTTGTAAACAATGCTATATAAAAATGCCCCATTTTTTTTCACGGCTTATCTAATTTCTATTGTACTATAAAATTATTCCTCAAACACTTCAACATAAAAAAGACACTTTTGTTGGAAGGCCGTTAAGCGAACCGTTTTGGAGAAAATAGTAATTTCTCATATTGATATCCGAAAATATTTACAAAGAATCTTGGCGTTTGTTCTTATGATCGAAAAATTGAAGTTTGATACTTGGAATTCCGCAATTCCAGGTAGTTTTGTTACGTAAGACTCAAACGGGATGTTGAATTTTTGAGAAGATATCCGCAATGGAAATTGACGAAATTACACCAACTTATTCACTAGGTGAATTTTCACGAACATTAGAATGAAAAATTACATTCTTTCCGAAAACTGTCAGTTCTATGGTATTCTAACAAGTTTTTTTTTATCGCTTGGAGCGCACGAAAGGGAATCCCTATAATGTTCAAAGAACATCGTGCGTTCCTAGGGAGGATAGGGACAGGAGGAAGGTATTGGTATTTTTTTTGAACTTTTGGAGATTATATGTTGTTGGGAATACTTCCACAGGCAATGAATTCCAGAGCCTAGCCGTTCTATGGATGAAGGAGTCTTGATAAAGTGCTGTTCGACATCATTCGAGGTTGACAACGAAAGGATGTGCTGACTGGGCTTGTCTAGTTCGTCTGATTGGTATTGCTAGTGAAGGGATGATAGCAGATATTTCCGAAGAACATTTCCCGTGGAAGTATCGATAGAAAAGTGTTTAAAAAATCATATTCTGGTTCTAAGAATGATAAGACTCATGGAGTTTCGCATCTCCCTGTATATCTAATCATATTTTCCATACCACGAAACGAATCATCAGATCAAATTACTCCGACTCACCAACTCTTGTGTCTCTTGTATCAATAGTGGCAAAGATATTGAAAAAAAAATGCATTTGAGGATGTTCAAAGAGCTCAAATGAAGACCTTGGGACCAGAAGGGGATAAGTCACAATCTTGTCAAAAATTTTGATAAGCTGTTTTAGTTGACCAAAACAAAAGCACTCTGTATTTCATCTTTCATATCATATTAGCCAATGCTAGCTCACGATCACAGATGGCACTACTATCATAAGATCCCTACAAAATATCCATCAGTTCTACCAACCTTGTAAGATCCCGTTTTGGCAACTTCATTATATTTTGCATCAAAAAGAGATAAGCCACCATCAAAATCAACATGGCGTCAGAGGATCCACGTGATTGTGACAGAAAAAAAGACTTTTTTCTACTACTGCTATGAAAAGTAGCGCATTTCTCATAGCTTCCTTAGTTTCAAAACCAGAGAAGAAGTTTTTTGAATTCTTTAGGGTAGTTCTCATTAGTGCTTTCCATAGAAATCGCATTTTTCATCGAATATTGTTCCAACAATTCATGATAAATAATATAATGTATATACCGAGATGTGACGATTTTGATAAATACACCGCCAGAGACAGGGATAATGGAAAAAGCTGCGAAAGTTGGATTTGTTTTCGGAAATTACAATAAAAGAGTATGAATTGGCATATTGGTATGAAAAATTTATGGAATCTAAAAAATTACAGGAATAAACTCTTTTTCGGAAAGTGTACTTTTATGAAATACTTTGAGGAACTAGGAGATGCGTCAACTCTTTGGTCACAATATTCAATGTGGCATAGTGCCACATTTTATAATGAATACCAATAAGTTACATTACTCGGATTCTTTGAATAAGTGCAGTTGTAGAAAAAGTATAGTGTGCAACATGTGGGGAAAAGCACTTTTCTCACTCGTGCATTTGCATCACTCGCCCTTCAGGCTCGTGCCACAAACTTTCGCACTCGTGAGAAAAGTTGAACTTTTCCCACTTGTTGCACAATATACTATTTCCAGTTTTGTGATGAAGATAGTGAACCAGATGCTATTTTGACGATGTCATTACATACGGTGGCATATCCCCTTTTTATGCAAATCAATATAACCCTTTCAATTATTAGCATATAAAATAGGGTAAAGCCACATTTTTTTTTTCAAAAATATTTGTTAACTCAAACATCTTTCAATAGAAATGTTTGCAACTATAACTAACTCTATGTTAACCCCAGTTTCGAAAAATACAAGTTGAATGGATTTCACGATTCGAAAATAGGGAAAAACATTTCTCCGAATCTACATTTTGTGGCTTGTCTCCATCTGATCCCAATGTCTTCAAATGTAGAATCACCTCCCGCAGTATACAGTGTGACCCACTTCTAATGGAAACACCCCTGTATCTTACGTAATCGTTGGGTAAGGATCTTGAAATACGCTGGACTGAGAGATATTCCAAAAATGCACTCTTTGACCAAGTGGAGGTCATCTTCGGTGATATACACTCTCTCGCTTCAGCAAATTCCTTCCTCGATATCTAATCCTACCGGCATTTGATCTTGTAGAATGAGATGAGCTATTATTTGTTGTCTGGAGATTTCATCATCCTCCTATTGCGGCTGGAATAACACTTTTAGTGCCGAAAGTACCTGTCCAATGTGTCCAGTCAGAAGACTGACGTGTGGCGCCATTCGACCGTCATTTCCTGGCTAATCGGAGGACATGTTTCCCATCAGTCCCCTTATTGACCGAGCTTTTCGGCCATAACAAGCCGAGTGTTGAAATATTCAAGTGACGTACCCCTAATGAGATAATTAAATCTGCTTTTAAGATGGATCTGCAGTTTGTCTCTCATTATCTCTCGAGATGAGTGCACAACGTGTCGGTTCCAGAATATGTTTTGAGTGGCGCCACAAGTTGTTGATGATGTGTCTGCGAGCACACTTCACTATACAGGGCATTTTGATTTTGATAAGCTGAAGTTAGTGATAGATCTTTGAGAAATATCGAGGACTTATTGAAAATTTTCAATAAGGTCGATTCTGTTTGCAAATAGCAATATGGTTGTAGAGAAGATATTGCTATCGTAGCAAGATTCGGAAAAGTGGAATTCTAATCATCGATTTTTGGCAATATGATCTGTCAATTTCAATGACATGTGATCAGCTTTCTTGCTATCTCGGCATCGGCAACATCATTTTGTGCTTGCTATCTTATAACAAGGTAGTGGATTCTTTGTTTTTGCACTACAAATTCTTCCAAGTGTATGAAAATTGGATGGTGGATTAAAACCATATGTGAGTTCACTTGTGTCACTGACTACTCGAAAACCGTTCCTCAAAGTTTCAATTTGTAGAAGAATTATTGAAAAACTTAGAATGGTGGTTACAAACATATAGGATAGGTTCACTACTGTGACCAACTACTTGAAAACCTCTTCCAATTTGTAGAGGGAATATGAGACTACAATTTCGGCATATCAGAGAAACCAGAAAACCATTTCAGTTGCCTGATGGATAGTTTATCAAGCTATTTTGCTAGAATATTCGGAAAAAAATCACGATCATTTTCATCCGGCTTTTAGTTGTTTTCTCATTTCGGGGACATGATTGATTTCTTACACCAGTCGCACAACGACGACCAGATTCATCAAATACAAAATCTCTCAATTTGAACAATATAATTTCGTAAAGTGTCAGTGCAGGACTGACTAATTTGAGAGAGTAGATAATCATGAACTCTCCTTCTTCATGAAAAAATGGTAAAATCGATACCTAACACTTAAAAATTAGTTGAAAACAGTGTTGTCAGCTCAAAAATTCTCAATTTTTCAACAATATTGCGATTGAACGTATAACCAATCTTTCAGTTACTCTGCGAACAGAACACAGAACTTTGTAGCAATATTGTTATATGTTATGATCATAACAATATTATTATTATCTTAGCAATGCTATAAACAAGATCCGAACAGAATCGACCCGAATGTCACTATATTTTTTGTGATTTTCTCTCCTTGTTTCTACAACTAAAAACAAGAGTATTATTATTGGGAAGAAGTTCATTGTATTATTTTAACATACGTGTATCGAAGACAAACTGCTTCAGAGTGTCACTGCATTCAAAAATGGAGCCTGGAAGAAAAATTGAATAGATTGTCGGTGCAATCTGCTTTTGAAAATGTTTGAAGAATAGAAATATAGATGCATTGAAAAACTATCGAATTTTTACTCAGCATTGGACGTATTGCTTGCTCCCATTCTCAACATTTGTTTGCAAACCTTAACATCTGTCACTGAGATGTGTCAACACAAAAATCCAAAAATCATTCCACTAGAAAATATTTTCAAATTTTTTGTTGAAAACGGAAGCAGATTAGTTCCCGATACGCCCAAAACTGAGTGGAGATCTTCATCATTTTTTTGACTGGGTATCACTGATGAAAATCGATTGAATTCTCCTTTTAGGTTCCCCAATAGTGAGATTTTTAAACGCAATGACATTTTGCTGCCAATCATCTGATTTGTCCTTACTATTACATGCCATCAACTCATGCGCCCAAAGGAGCCTGAGCGAAGCGAGCTGAGGAGTGCCAATATATTAAATATCTGCTCAGATAGCCAAGCCGCACCAAAAGCCCTGAAATTATTAGTTTTCACATCAAAGATTACAAGGGACTGCCTTCGAACACTATTGAAACGGGGAAATGACAACTAAGTCACACTTATGTGGTTTCCAGGGCATCATAAAGGAATTAAAGGAAATGAGGCAGCTGATCGCCTTGCGAAGGAAAGTGCTGCATCTACCCTCTTTGGTTCTGAGCCTTTTTCTGGAACAAGCAAATGTCTCCTATGGAGAGAACTCAGGAAATGGAAAGAAATTGAAAAGTCTTCCAACTGGAGAGCAACTCCAGGTGAACGACAAGCGAAAAGGTTCATCAACCATTCGAGAACCGAGCCAAAGAGCTACTCAGCCACGATGAACCAGAGCTAAAGCTCATCACAGGCTTTCTCACAGAACACTGCCCTCTGAGGTACCACCTCAAAAAGACGGGCCTGATGGCGGAGACTTGCCGCTTTTGCAACAATGCGACCGAAACCGCAGAACACATACTTTGCTCATAAAATATCATTTCGCCAAAGGCTGAATTATACCTGCTGTGGTGGAGAATTCAACCTTCAGGAAAATTCTAGAGTTCATCAGAAGATCTTCTAGGTAACAGTGATCGAGAGGTGTCCCAGCCTATACGACCCATCTACAATCTACAATCAACTATTTCGGAGAGGTGCTAGAGGTAACCATCGGCTGAAAAAGTCCTCAAGATAGACCTATGTAACATCCGTGGTCTAAGTAAGAACATCAACGATTCCCATCGACACATTCAGACAGAAATGCCAGAAATGCCAGACATATAATGTGACTGAAACACAGGTCAATTTATCTACCAATATGACCTATATTATGCTCTGTCCTGGGTACGAACTCCACACACGCTTCAGGATCAAGAGAGGTCTCTGCCTCGTTTCTGAAACGAAAAATTGAGAAAAACTATAGAACCAAATAAGTTTGATGTTATGTGGTTCAAAACTCGATAGTCAGAAACGGACCAAATATCATTGTTGCCTCTGCTTATCACCAAATGATCCTTTTCTTGAATTGACTCGGCCGCTACTTGATGGCAATCCATAGCAAATGTAAAAAATTCACCTACCTCCTGTCCCTATCCTCCCTAGGAACGCACGATGTTCTTTGAACTTAATAGGGATTCCCTTTCGTGCGCTCCAAGCGATGAAAAAAAAATATCCACAAAATTCTTAATCACACGAGATGTTTTGCTAACACAGTAGTTTCATCAGGTACAATGGAAATTTTTTCATACTGTCTCATCATTATTTTTCTCTCCTTGGGTGCCCTGAATGATTATGGCAGGTGAGGGGGAGGGGCAAAAAAAATATTCGTCTAAACGCTGAAGTTGCATTCAGCATCTACGAATTTCTCTGATGTAGAGTCTGTAGCATCGATATCGATTCACTATCTATTCTCTTCAACATAATATGTCGGAGATATAGCTTATGAAGGGAATCTAAGGACAACCTAATTATTATAAAAAATGAAGCAGTCCGTTATACGTCTTCACATAAAGTGTTAGTTCATAAACTCTTGCGAAGTTTTGAATATCAGTAATCTCAACATTTGTAAATGAAGTCTTCTTCAAACCTGTATATAAAAATATCAATAGAAAGTAAGAGTAACAAACTTTGCATAATCATATACCTATCTATAGGAAAATAATCAGGGATATTTATAATCAATAAAATTAGACTCATGGTACAGTGCGTTCTTATACACATTAAATGGTACCAACTTAATCAGGTACTATCATTCCCAACCGGTTCAGCGTTAAAAAGTAATCGAGTTCATTTTATGTCACTAAATAGTACGAAAGTTTATACAGGGTGTAATTCAAATGATGACTAAAAATATAGGATATCGCACTCCCGCTTTAAAAGTGATACAACTCAAAAAAGTTTTTCTGGCATTAAGTCGAGAAATGTCTGAATTTCAATCTCTGAAAATGTCACAATCAATTGTAGTTCTAATATTTTCGTGTTACTTTTGTATCTTACATAGTTTTTGAGGAAACAATAAAAATTCCATTCGAATCCAAGATGTTTATGCAAGTAGGTGCTCTCAGAGAGATTACTCAATAACCTCAATAAGAATCATTTTGGAATTTCGGGACTTTGTCCATCTCTCTCATACTGAATTTTGGCATCATGTAAGCTTATACAGGGGGATGATAAATAAAAACAATCAATACTTTCAACTTCATCATCATGTCAATCAAAAACGAAGTTGGGACATATGTTTATATATATATATATATGAACTTTACTTCCTAAAATATCACAAGGAATCAACTCTTGAACTTTGTCGCACTTATTCTCTAACACCCTGTATATAGAAAACGGTTGCTTATTACTACTGAGCTTTTTCACAACGATATGATAGAGAAATCTATATTTCTTAGAAAATAGTGCTATAGAAGAACACAAAAATAATTTATGAATCATCAAAAAATAACAAAACGGGTAACGGGTATATATTAGTGGCATTCCCTGCTAGTAAGAGCAATAATGACATCAGGTTCAAATTAAACACCTCAATACTAATTTTCAATATTCAATAATTATAGTCATTATTTTGGATGTTATTGAAAAAAAAACAAAACAAAATAAAGATGATGGAATATCATGGAAACGAGGCGTTCCTGGACATATACTTATTTGGACAATTTATATTAGGAATCACCTCTTGAACTTTGTCAAAATACTTTTAAATCATTCTGAATATCCTTTGGCAACTTGTCATACATTGAAAATCAATGTTTTCATTATTGAACAACTATGTTGCAGAGTATGTAAATGATACCTCCATGTTAATTCATCAATTATGTTTCAATATAATAGGACAATGATGTCACGAGATACTTTCTGGTACAGGTATTTGATATCAGGAAACCACGGCACCTGCCAGTTTCATCAACTTCACATAACAAATAATATCAGATCAAATATCTGTGCTGTGAATAATTGGAATATCCTAGAAATTGAAATATTTTCCCAATACGTCCAAATTCTGGAATTAGTTGAGAAATATTGATTCCAGAAATGTGTTCCGGTCTTTAAAGGGTTATCTATATAATAACATTATATATAGAGAGGAAAGATTTGTTTGATAGTTTGTTTGTTTGTCAGATTGTTTGTTTGTATTGAATAGGTTTCTAAGGTAGTGGAAAAATTTGAAAAATTCTCTCATCATAAGCAGCCGACATTATTCCAGATGAACATAGGCTTCTTTTTTCCGCGATAAAATTCTTCATTCCTACGGAAAAAACGGGTAATATGACAACGGGTAGTTAGAATTATCCTTCCGTACTTTCCTTTTTCACATAACTTCTAAACGGCTGAACAGATTGGGTTGAAATATCATATGGGTATTTCGATGGTTTTCTGGATCATGGATTAAAAAGATCACATGTTTATATGAACTTTATAGTCGGAGAGCTGGCGGGCAAATTCTGCAAGAGTTTTCTTAAGATTCAATTTTCTACATACCATAGTATTGATGGTGTACATGAGTCAGCACCCACTCGCAAAGTTAGGTAGCGCTGCGTTCGGCGGCGGCACGCTTTGAACTATATTGAATCTCACATGCACTACATGAGTTTTCTAATGATTGAAAATTGGTAATTAGCTCAGTTTCACTATGAAAATCCGAAAGGTAGCGGTCAGACCGCACAACTAAGTGACACTGCCAGTCAGCAGGGCGCCGAAGTTGTAGTACTTTCTAGATCATCGCAAGAGTTTTCTCAAGGCTGAAAATTTGTGGGCTACTTTATTTTGATGTATGATTCATGAAAAAACAAGTCAGACCTCAAATTCATGTGACAGAGCCAGTCAGCAGTCATCGGAAGTCAGCGGCGCATTGCGAGCGCACGCGGATGCTACTGTTATCTGGGGTTTTATTTCATTCTAATTAAAATGTCATCATTGTTTTTATATTAATTGAATGCTAATCCATTTGCATTGTTTTCTTATCTCTGCATAATGAAAAATTACCATAATACTCCATTTTTATCAGTACTATGGGACCACAATGATTCATGAATTCAGATTTTTTTTCTCACGGTATTGAAGAATCATAGCAAAAATGGATAGTTACGTGTGATGAAATTCATTTCCATCAAAAGATTCGTAGCGAGCTATCCTATGATATTGGTGCGAGTGAGATAGACTCTGGGTCGAGCTCTGGGTCAGTACTATTCAAACTCTCTCTCCCCTATTTCTTCAAGGTCCAACGGTGAGTTTTGGCGGTAGGAGAAGCGTACTGAATTCATGAATCATTGTGGTCCAATAGTACTGATAAAAATGGAGTATTATGGTAATTTTTCTTTATGCAGATATTAGATATCAATACAAATGGATTAGCATTCGATTAATATAAAAACAATGATGACATTTTGATTAAAATGGAATAAAACCCCAGATAACAGTAGCATCCGCGTGCGCTCAATGCGCTGACTTCCGATGACTGCTGACTGGCTCTGTCACATGAATTCGAGGTCTGACTTGTTTTTTCATGAATTATACATCAAAATAAAGTAGCCCACAAATTTTCAGCCTTTAGAAAACTCTTGCGATGATCTAGAAAGTTCTACAACTTCGGCGCCCTGCTGACTGGCAGTGTCACTTAGTTGTGCGGTCTGACCGCTACCTCTCGGATTTGCATATTAAAACTGAGCTAATTACCAATTTTCAATCATTAGAAAACTCTTGTAGTGCATGTGAGATTCAACATAGTTCAAAGCGTGCCGCCGCCGAACGCAGCGCTACCTAACTTTGCGAGTGGGCGCTGACTCATGTACACCATCAATACTATATGGTATGTAGAAAATTGAGCCTTCAGAAAACTCTTGCAGAATTTACCCGCCAGCTCTCCGACTATTATTTCCTATAATGTCACAAGGAAACACCCCTTGAATTTTTTCGGTATTATTTAGATACACCCTGTATAGGTATCTATTAAGAAACATAGTAAATAACAAGATAAGAATCCTCACTGAGTAGTACCCAAATACTGTGATGTTACTTCTCCCCTAACTATATTGTGTCATTCGAAGAACTGTAATTTGAAAGCTTCAAAAAGACATGGCTCAACTCAACTAATGTTCAATACGAACAATTTGATCACTAAATAGCAGTCTCCGCGTGAGTCCGTGAATATGTAAGGAATTTACCTTACTTTGTCCTCTTCTAGGCCCTTACCACATGCGTAGCCATTATATTCCCAAAGGAATACAAAGAGGGCAAATAAAGCTATAGACCGAAACGTGTCAAACTAAATGCAAAACAAACGTAAACATTCCAAAATATTTTCGAAAATAGAGAAGCAGCTGCTGATGCTTGCTTTTTTCTATATAGAATTAGTGGAGAAGTACTGAATAGGACTTTGGACTACAGCGAAGTTTTTGGAAAAGAACACTTACTCTGAAGGATAGATAATACAAACATGGAAATGGAAATGTAACTATGTTATTGACTGAGTGATTAATAGGTCATGGAATTGAAGAGTAAGGCATAGTTATACAGTGAATAATAGTATATTACATCGCAAGTGTTTTAAGTAAAGCATATTGCGAAATTGCTTTACACGCATTACGTATTAGGTATTATAGATATTCTACCTACGGCCATATACAGCAAGTCAAAAAAGTCCGGACATATTATTTAAATAAAAGAAATATATAAAAAAATTGAGAGGGTAAGTACTTCACCTCTTTCAAATTTTACATGTCTGGAAAAGTTGGCAACAAATGGAGAACTTTTTTATTATCAACTTTAGGAAAAAAAGTCATATTTTTCATAAAGAAATCTGCAAGGTCTTGAAAAGAAAATTCGAATATCTGATAATGAATTATTTACTGGGGCTCTGTATCGTGAGTTTTTGCATATTTTCCATAGTGGTCTTAGGTAAAATGAAAATATAAACAAGACACCTGAAAATTTCGATCTGTAGTATATTTTTTCAAATGCATGACAATATATTTCAGATATCACGCAATCGAAAATCGTACTATTCTTTCAAAAATCATCAATTGATCATCCTTAGTTGCTAAGGCAGGATAGCAGATATTGAATTATTGAATAGTTTGTGAACTTTGTTATTACTTGTGCTGATTTATTGATGCTATACAGGGTGGCCCACGGTCGATGGTACCTTAGACGTATACGGAAAACGGTACATAGGATTATCCTGAAAATTTGGTTACTCCAATAAGCGTTTGTGATCTAACGATTCAAAATATTTTCAGCGATGCAGCGTTGCCACTTTTACCAAAAAGTACCATCATCTTTGTTATTTCAAATGGAACACCCTGTATTTCATTGCGTTTTTAGATTCTTCTTGAAGAGCTGATTCCATCAATGTATCACACTTGGGGTCTAGCAGGAATTATTACAGAGATATATGGTGTTCAAAATCGAGATTTTTCAATTTCAGGAATTTTTTGTGTCGAAACTATTCATTATTGATCAAAACGGCTTACATGTCCCTATCTCAACTTTTGATTCACTATCTACTGACATTCAATTGGAACAGATACAGGGTGATCAAAATCCTGAATCTTGAACCATCCTGTATTTTTTCCAATTAAATGTCGGTAGATAGTTAATCAAAAGTCAATAGAGGGACATGTAAGCCGTTTCGACCAATGATGAATAGTTTCGACACAAAAAAAAATCCTAAAGTTGAAAAATCTCGATGTTGAACACCCTATATCTCTGTAATAATTCCTGCTAGACCCCAAGTGTAAAACATTGATGAAATCAGCTCTTCGAGAAGAATCTAAAAACGCAATGAAATACAGGGTGTTCCATTTGAAATAACAAAGATGCTGCTACTTTTTGGTAAAAGTGGCAACACTGCTTCGCTGAAGATATTTTGAATCGTTAGATCACAAACGTTCTGTAGAGTAACCAAATTTTCAGGATAATCTAATGTACCGTTTTACGTATACGTCTAATAAGGTACCATCGACCGTGGGCCACCCTGTATATACGATCTGTTTTAAGAGGGAAAACGCGCAGAATGGCATTCCTTTTCAAACCTTGACAAATAGGAGATTAATACTAGAAAAAAACATCATCACATTAATATTGAATATTGAAATATTTTTTTGATTCGAATATCATTCAGCTGCTGTTATATGGAACGGGTTGATATCTTCGTGTATCATCTCCTTATACAAAGGGTGAACATGGAATTCGAATAAACGTATTTTGTAATTGAAATAGGACATTTCTCGATTTCTCATTTCTCGATTTCTCATTTCTCGATATCCTTCCCTATAATATAAATGAATATCATTATTGTCTTGAACAATAATAGCTGGAACACATTGTATAATTGATGACCAGTAACAACAATATTGATGAATACTTCTAGTAGTGACTTATCCTATAAAACAATAATATAATGATGGCTCAAAGAGCTCTATTTATCAGGAGAAAAGAGATAAAGATTGAGACTTCAGCGACCACTAGCGCCACAACTAGTCATGAGAACGGTTTTGTATTTGGACATTTTGTTCAGAATGTCTTGGAATATAACATATCAAAAATTCAGCCAAAACTAGTCATGAGAACGGTTTGGTATTTGGACATTTTGTTCAGAATGTCTTCCCTATGAAAAAGAATAACCCTTTCCCCTCACCGCATTTTCTAATCAAGCGACAACGTCCTATGATTTTACGAGATACTAAGCTTCTTTCACTTATTTATACATGTTGCTTCTGAATCAGTTGGAAGCGAGCCTATATCCTGCTAGTAGATCATGAAAAAAATACCATTCTACGGAGGTCTGATATATAATTATTTATTTTAGGCCCCCAGAACGCTCATTATTTTAATTGACCTCTTCGGGGCATTCCGTTCATTCAATTCTATACCCCAGTATAGATTTATTAATGAATAGAAATCGAAATTACATCTTGTCCATTCCGATTCTTTCTACCTACACTATTCAATTCGTTTGCAGTTAATTACACCTGTCCCTCTGACTAAGAAACCCATGGAGATATAATAATTATATATTTTGCTTGTCTCCTATCTCCGTTTATTTATGCTGCACAATAAAAATATAGCAATTAGATATATGGGAGATAATTATAATGGATATATCTGAATCTACGGTAGCCTAATTGATCTGGTTTGAAATAATCAGCGGTTGAGAACGATGTTACGGAAAACGCTGACAATAATGATTAATGATGTTTATTAATAATGTATTCATATCAAATGGTGACACTCCATGAGAAATGGGATTGAGAATGAGTACCTCATTCATTCAATTATTAACAATATTTGTTTGAAAATTGATATATTTCAATTATTTAAATTCGATTAGGTACTATTGATATTCAGTAACCTAAATTAACAGAAAAATAAGCATTTGGCTCAAAACGGGACATTGGTCAGGTCAATTAACAGGTAATCAATGAGAAAAAAACACGTTTTCAAAGTTATATATTTATTCAGAAAGAGTTGCTTAAAAGTTACGAATCAAAAAATACACCCCAAATGTTCAGTTATATATTTTTATTTATCAGCGGAACAAATGTGCTTTTTCTGCAACCGACACAAAAGTCGTCCATTTTGATACCAAAATTAGCTCTTAAATTGACGTTTCTATTACTGACACAAAAATAGGTATGTTGCTAGGCAACATATTTAGTTCCAAGGAGCTGAAGTTGAACTTTAGTTCCTAGGAGCTGAAGTTGAACTTCAGCTCCTAGGAACTAAAAACGATGTACTGGACGTCATCAAGAATAAATAATATTGTGATGGTTGGTTATTTGGGTTGAGACGCATACCTGATTTGTTTCCGATTTCGGCATATTTGGCATTTCATACCGATGCTGGAGATATAAATACACCTTATTATAGTTAAGTATTGGAATTATAAATGATGGAAATTGGTTATGGAAATAACAAGTCCGTGTGTTATACTTCAAAACTGTATATTATTCTCTTCAAATCAAGACCACTCGGAAAGCACGCCGATGTAAGAATCATCATATAGAAAACGTCTCTAGGAAAACTAAGTACATAAGTATATGCTTAGTAAGCAGTCTCTCCTCATCTATACCATGCACATTGCTTTCATTTATATATTTTAAATAAACAAATTTAATGTGGCCCTCGTGCGCTGCACTGTCGACATTTCTAGATATTCAACGATAATAAATACATTGGTTTATATTTCATTTTTGTCTACGTACACAGTGGACTGTGTATATATCCAACACGCCCCCTCAAAAATAAATTCATAAACCAAAAAAAATAGAATTCAATATACCTTAAATATATGTCGTACACTGTTTTTCTAAAAGTAATATAACCTTGCAACACTTTTGAGAGAGACAACGGACATGCTTTCCTCGTGTATTTCTGGGGTATAATATATGGCCCAACATTTGTTGCTCAGGATTAGGGAAACCCAGTAAAACCTAATCAGACCATTTAACTTATTCACTAATAATTTCTTCAAGACCCATTCCAGTTCGGAAGTCTTGAAATTTAACTGCTGGCATTGGCTTGGTCAACAAATCAGCTATTTGTTCACCTGTCGAAAGATATTTCAATTTTATTACACCATTTTCAACTTGTTCTCTAGAAAAATGATATTTTATATCAATATGCTTAGACCGTTTGTGATTTGTTGGATTATTAGCAATACTGATACAACCATTATTATCTTCATAAATTATAATCGGTCCTGAAATATTTATATCAATACCTACTCTTTGCTAATGATTTTAACCAAAGTGCTTCTCTGACAGCTTCAAAAAGAGCCATATATTCAGCTTCAGTGGATGAGGCTGCTACTGATGTCTGTCTTTTTGTACTCCAACATATCACACATCGCTCAAATAATTTCAATAAATAACCAGTTGTACTTCTTCTGTCATTTTCATCATCACCCCCCAATCGGAATCAACATATCCGCTCAAAATATTTTCATAATCACCTCGAATATAGGTCAACTTCAAGTTCATTGAACCCTTGAGATATCTAAGGGTTTGGCCAAAGTTCTTTATTATTTTTGTTTAGGTACCTGCTCAAAATATTTACAGCTGTGCTAAGGTCGGGTCGAGTACACAGCATCACATACATTAAACAACCAATAAGATTTCGGCAAGGGCTATCATATTTCTCTTCGGAATTCAGTGATTTATGGTCTAATTTACTTGGGAGAGGAGTGCTGACAGATTTACAATCATACATATTGAATTTCTGTAGAATTGTTTTTATGTATGCACTCTGATCTAGAGTAATTCTATTTTCTGTTCTTTCTAATTTAATTCCTAGAAACAGTTTGATAGAATTTAAATCAACCATGCGAAATTTACTCGCTAAATAATTCTTGAAACTACACATTGTTTCATGTTCAGCAGTGGCAATGACTAGGTCATCCACATAAAGTACAACATAAATATTTTCAGATATATCACCCTTATCTAGAATATAAATACAACGGTCTACTGACGAATTTCTAAAACCTATGTCTTTCAGAGCTTTTTCAAACACTTCAAACCAACATCTTGCTGCTTGTTTCAATCCATACAAAGCTTTATGCATTTTGCAAACTTGATTTGGTTTGCTTTTAACCCCTTCAGGAACTTTCATATAAATTTCTTCTTTCAACACTCCATTCAGGAGAGCAGTTTTCACATCCATATGATGAACAAGAAGATTAAATTGATTTGAAAAAGCAATTATGAATCTGAAACTTGAAATTCTTGCAACTGGTGCAAATGTTTCATTATAATCTTTCAAGTATTCCTGACTGAAACCTCGAGCAACAAGACGAGCTTTATATTTCGATGGGTTTTCAAATTAGTCATTTTTAAGATCAAATACCCATTTACAATCAACTATATTTGTGTTCACAGGTTTCCATACTAACGACCATGTTTTGTTGATTACAAGAGAATTAATTTCATCTTGAATAGCTTCTTCCCATTTAACTTTATCAGTTCTATTCTGAATTTCCTGAAATGAAGTGGGAATTGTACATACAATAGATTGGGCGCACAAAAGGTAATCATTGGATATATTATCGTATTCATTATAAGAAATTGTCGTACGATTTTTGATTCTGTCACTCCGCCTGAGTTCAGAAAACGATGGTACTTCACTTCGCCCATTTTTTCCATCATCTAATTTAATACCTTCATTAGATTTTACCTCTATCCTGGTTTTTGATTCATCTGGTTTATCAATACCAGATTTTTTTACCACTGATTTTGACTGGAAGTCAGATGCATCAGTTTCATATCGCATACGTTTCTCTGATTTAGCACTATCAGATTTATTACCCACTGATTTTGACTGGAAGTCAGATGCATCAGTTTCATATCTCAATAATTTATCTGATTCATCACTATCAGATTTATAACCCACTGATTTTGACTGTAAGTCAGATGCATCAGTTTTATCATCAATATGGGAATTTTGCGACTTCCCTTCAGGCTCAGCCATAGGCCTAGATACTAAGAAATTTGTTTCATCCACAATGACATCTCTTACGACAACAAATTTTTCAGTTTCCACATTCCACACTTTATAACCATTCGGTTCAAAACCAACCAGTATGGCTTTCCAGGATTTTTCATCAAATTTCGATTTTCTGGTTTTATTGTGGATATAAACGGTTGAACCAAAAATCTTCAAATATTTTACTTGCGGCTTTTTGCTATGCCACATTTCATATGGTGTTTTGAACTGTTTTAGAGCTTTAGTCGGTGTTATATTTATTAACAATGTTGCAGTTAAAACTGCCTCACCCCAAAAAACCTTCTCTAATTTTGCACCATGAATCATTGCACGAGCTTTTTCTGTGATAGTTCTTACCATACGCTCTGAGACACCATTTAACTGTGGGGTTCTGGGAACTGTCAAATGATAACTAATTCCTTTCGTTACACAATAGTCCTTCATTTCAGTCGATAAATATTCCCTTCCATTGTCACAATATAGATTGACAATTTTCAAATCAAAATGAGCCTCACTTTTTGCAACAAAATCACGAAAAACGGAAAATACATCTGATTTATATGTAATCAAATATGTAACACAATAGTGAGTATATTGGTCGACAAAAAGAACAAAATAATTTTTGTTATTGATTGTTGAAGGCGTAATAGGACCAGCCACATCTGAATGAACAATAAATAAGGGTCTTTTTACGTGCGTTTTATCTTTACCCTTCTTGAATGGTAGACGTGCTTGTTTACCACTTATACACGCTTCACATAAATCATCATTAGGTGTTATCTGATCGATTTGACCCACATCTTCGATCATTTGTTTATTTTTCAACTCTAAAAATTTAGATTTTCCAATGTGGCCTAAACGTTGATGCCACAATTCATAATTATTAGTTTTTGTGCTACTATGTACTTGAACAATAGAAATTGGTACATTTGTATTGATCAAGAGATCAATACCAATCAAATTGTGCAAAGACTTACCCATCATAATGGTCTCACCACCTTTGCTTATGGAAACACCCTCTGGAGTGAACACCACTGTCATTCCAGCCTGTTGCATTCTCCGTACGGACAACAAATTGTAATCGTTCCTCTCTTTGTCGCTGTTATGTAAGTCCCATTTTTAGCTACAGAGATTTTGATTGGAGTTTGCAATTCAACCAATTTGCCAAATATATCGTCTCTGTTTACAAGATGATCGGATGCTCCAGAGTCTAGGAGGAATGTGATTTTATTCCCTTCTTTGTCGAAACATTCGAAATCTCCAGCCATAAATGCAAAACCAGATGCGTTTTCACTTGGTGCTGATCGTTGCTGAGATACCTGGGTGGTTTGAATGGTTCTCTTTCTATCATCTGGTTTGTATGTGCGTGCCTTTTTGTAATGATAACAATTCAGTTTCAAGTGACCTTTTCGACCACAATGATAGCACTTCAAATTTGAAGTTTTCTTAGTGAATTTGAACTGTCTTGGTTTATAATGTCCTGGACGATGATGTTTGAATTGTCCAGCGGTCTCAAAGTTTTGCTCTCTTGTTGATACATCACTATTTTCAACGTGAAGTATTTTTGCGCTTGTATCGCGGCTTTCAGTGGTTAATTTGACCTCATGATCTAGGAGTCTTGTTTTCACAAATGGTAAAGTCAAATTATCCTCGGATAATGTTTCCAGTGCTGTTATAACTCCATCATAAGATGTAGGGAGAGTCAACAATAAATGAGATACCTTATCAGTCTCTTCTAATTTTGCCAATAGTTCTGTAACTATATCATCGAAGGTTCTGAAGTGTTGCATTAGAGATGTGTCACCTTGCAATTTGAGTCCCAGCAATTTCTTGCGTAAGGCCAGTTGTGTAGCTATACTCTTGCGTTCATAAATTGCATCCAAACTACACAAAACTTCCTTTGCGGTATTGTCTATTTTTGCGAAACCAAGGAAAGAGTCAGCCAAATACTCCACAAGAACACTTTTGGCTGTGCGTTCAGCTTTATTCCACACATCAGTCATTGGATCAGGGATTTCCTCATCGATAACTTTAATAATAATAAGTTCAGTTAACAAAGCCCGTATTCTGCATTTCCACACACCATATCTGTCCCCGTCGAATGATTTAATATTTCTCTTCACTTTCAAATTTTCCATAGTCACTTCAGATTACACGAAGTACACAAATACACACTTATGAGCTAGCACACTGGATTAGCAATCTGGGCCCATAACCTGATGGAAATTGGTTATGGAAATAACAAGTCTGTGTGTTATACTTCAAAACTGTATATTATTCTCTTCAAATCAAGACCACTCGGAAAGCACGCCGATGTAAGAATCATCATATAGAAAACGTCTCTAGGAAAACTAAGTACATAAGTATATGCTTAGTAAGCAGTCTCTCCTCATCTATACCATGCACATTGCTTTCATTTATATATTTTAAATAAACAAATTTAATGTGGCCCTCGTGCGCTGCACTGTCGACATTTCTAGATATTCAACGATAATAAATACATTGGTTTATATTTCATTTTTGTCTACGTACACAGTGGACTGTGTATATATCCAACAATAAACATCTCAGTTAAGTATTTTTGTTTCGATCAGGAAAGCCTTCAAGATTAAAATACTTGCTTGATCTGTATTTCTTCGTATTCGTATTCTCGGGATGGATAACTTGTTTTTGAATAATCACGGCGAGCAATAGTTTTTTTGTCTCAAACAATGATATTGTTAAGCTTCATTTGATAATCAAGTCAAACACAGTGTAGTATGGAGAGGAATAAATAATCGCTATTATTATTGTTGATATGCTCACTAACCTAACATTTTCCACTTCTTGTTCCTATAGCTGGCGCGGTATTTGCCATTAGAGCACCTGGTCCATACACTAATATGTCACTCTGTGGTTGTATTTATATTGAAACCACAATTCGAACATCCTTGAAAATTGAATAAACCTGCTGTTAATGCAGGTAGAATATTCTCACCACACGGATTATTTGTCAATATTTTTTGCATTGCATATACATATGGCACGGCATTGGTGGATACTTCACATATTTATTTGAGTTAATTGTTTCGGTTGCAGAAAAACATAGTATGTTTCATTCGGATCAAAAGTGACTTTTTTCGACTCGCAAATTTTGCTTTCGCTCGGCTTCGCTAAACGCTCCGCCTCGCAAATGCAAAACTCGCTTGTCAAACAAAGTGTCCCTTTTGATCCTAATAAAACAATCTACTATTAATATAGCTGGTGATGATTTCAAGTAAGAATAAATCTATTGGCACGTTTCCTTTTTATTCACTTTGATTATCAACATAACCTTTAGAACTGGAATTTGTAACTGGGTTCTCTCAGATGTCCACAATTTATTCATCACAGAAAATCCTCTTTCTACTGGAGCATTTGTAGCAGGTAAACATAAAATATATTCAATCGAAATTGAAAAGTTTTTATGTTGAAGATTGTTGGCGTGAAAGCGTTTGAATACTTCTCCAACGAGTTTCCGTGGAAATATTTAGATTATTTCATTCGTTTGCGATGTAATGTAGTTAGAAATTAATGAAAATAATAATAATAATAAAAATATCTTCATTACAGTCAATATACCCATAGACTGTAGTATAGCGATTTCTGAACGTCTTCCCAAAATATCCTCATTTCTTTGGTAAGGAAGCAAGTACACTGCTCCAGATATTCACGGCTTATTTTATAAAATTCTGTGGCCGTCCTTCTCACAAACTCTTCATCTATATCATCACCATTATCTTTCGATTTCACTATCAATTGATGGATCAAAAATGGTAGGAACTGACTCGAATTGTCGTTTAGTTGATGGATTTCTTCTGCAGCTTCAATGGGCGTGTACACCTTAGTAGAACTTTTAACTCAAACCATGTTTATAATGATCCTTTTATACATAAATAATGATTGACAACATAATTCGATCGAAAAATTAACTTGAATGTTTCATTTTTGGACATAAATAATAGTACCTTCAGAAAACGGACCCTCTTATGACGTAGAAACCTCATCTCGCCATAGTTAAAAGAAAATTCCAAAAGCCCGACGGGGAGTGAGGCAACTGATACTTATATTAATTCTTTCAAGTGTGATCTCGCGCTAATTCACTCTGTCAGAAATCATGTATCATTCATTTCTGTCTGGAATAGTCTTGTTTCAGTATTAGGGTTTTGACGTCACATCATCGCCTCGTTTTCAGAGGTCCGAAAAATCGGGGATTTCAATAATTTTTTATAAAACGTAGGGAACTAGGAAGCAAGAAACGGTTTGCGGTGGTGAGCTAGTTTGGGTGAGTTCTATCGAATTATGAAATGAAAATTTTTTGTGATATAAGCCCATTGCCGATACAGTCTGATCTTCAAGTTTCAATACAGGTTGATGAAAACAATTGCAAAAAATAAAACCACAATTCGGATATGGGATCTTAAAACAAAAATTTCAGGAACAGGAGACATTTTTCAATACTCAAAAAGTAGTTTTTTATTGGCTGATACATTTTCAAACCCCTTTCGAAGGCAGGCAGGCAGCCATCTGGTTAGAGCATTTGTTGATATTCCAGTCTCGCTCTCGCACACTACTCGACTACTTGACTACTCAAATTTTTGCGCGATTTCTGAAAACGGAACAATTTCGCGTCCAGGAGTTTATTCCGGAAACACCGGGACTCGTAATCATACCAAGGGACAGTCCCGTTCAAAACGGGACGTCTGGTCACGTTAGCCATACCCCATATTATCAAAACACCAGTGAATACATATTGCAAAAATCTTCGATGCAATGACCAAATAATATGACCACCCATGGTCAAAGTAAATTTTCTTTCATATGCTGTCAAAAAAAAGTAGATAACAGTTATAAAATTTGGAAAAGTTGAGATATCGGCAATTTTTCAAAGCGACAATTATAAAGACCTGCTTCCGTATATAGGGAATGCGTTACCCCCGATACTTCGGGGGTAACGGTCAATGAGACCATCGATCGGTGATCAGGAGTGAGCCTGGACTTTCAGCTCACCGTTCCACAAATTTGGTGTTCTTGTTTATTGCGAGATGAAAATGTTTTTGTAAACAACTACGGTGGAAATTATTTTCATAAAAAACCATAAATTGCAAAAATTGACGAAAACTGTGCTATAACATGGATGAGTTGATATAAATTAGGTTTCC